>JAGFMF010012290.1:8198396-8210746 GCA_019455555.1 Galemys pyrenaicus
GGAGCAGCGGGCACAGCAGGAGAGGTCTGCTGTGCCATGTGGGTCCCCTCCCTGGCCGGCAGCAGGGATCGAACTCGTGCTGCAGTGGCCGCGGTTTGCCTCACAGTGTGTAGCCTAACCCACTGCGCCACCAGGGAGGCCCGATTTTGAAGTTTTTGAAAAGGACAAAAGCTTTCTTCCCACTGGGCAAGGTTTTATTTTTTTCAAGTGCCTGCTTTTGTCTATGCTGAGCTCTCCACAACTAGGATATGGTCCCATATTAAGTGATGATGGGAGAAGAGGTGGAAGTGGACATAGTAGCCATGTTACTATGGAGATGAATATTTGGTTGACTGTAGCCAAATGCAAAGTGCAATGGGACTTAGGAGACTTAAGCTTCCCTGGGATGCTAGAGATGGCCCAGTTTCCTTAATACCAGTTTGTTTATATGGGGATAGGAATCTGAACACCACCCACCCACCCAACAGGCAAATACTGAAATTCAGTACAATATCATAAGGATCTGTTTAAAACCAGTTATCGAATAAGGACTTCTTTACCTTCCCACTTCAGGAAAAAAAAAAATCACAAAAGTACTCAGGCATGACAAAAATGAAGTTATTTATAAAAAATATCTGAATTGCCCCCCTTGTTTCTTTGGCAATGCCCCCTTTCTCATTTCTAGCATCCTAACCAAATGATGGCTAATTAGGGAGGGCAAAAGTGACCTTGTCTTTACTGGGAGCATCAGATTCTAATCCTGCTTTCCCATCATCATGATTCAATTTCCCCCACATAAATACAGCCAAATGCTTTGCGTCTTCCTGGGAAGCTGTGCAACCTAATCACCATGGCTAAATGCAAGGTTATTTAGTGACTATCTGGTACCGAGTTGACTGGGCAGGTAAGTGGGGAGTCTGTCACTCAGGATTCAAACCTTTGTTGGGACAGTGGCTCAATAGGGTCTTGACAGCGTGCATTGTCATATTTAGTGACTCACAGCAAGGCATTGAGACCTCATTTTCATGCTCCCCAAAACTCACAGAACTCATTTTTCTGAGTCACATAATGAGTCATGATATACTGATACATGATATTTGTTTATCTATTAGAGAGCCTTATGTAGCCTTTACTGCTCCTTATTTCCAGAACCAAAATGACTTCTGACTGCTCTAGAATCCTAGGGTGAACAGGCTCATCAAGGCAGTATGACATTGTGGAGTTGGGACTGTGAACTGCTGTTAATCCTAGAATCTTTGCTCACATGTCTGTGACCTTTGTCAAATCTCATTTTCCTCAAACTGGTCACAGTGTGGATCAAATGAAATAATCCATATCCTTAGACTATACATTACAATAGACATCCAGTGATAAAGTCACAGTAAGGGACAGAGCTGCTGGGAAGGGGCTGTTTTAAGTGACAAAAGGCGATCAACTATTGTTCCCATATTATTTGTACAAGTATTTAACCTTTTACTTTAATACTTGTAATGTCAGTCAACGTTTGAGTCACAAAGAGCTCTTCCCTTGTGAGCTTTAAATCACAAGGACCATGGTTTTATTTATATGAGAAATATTAAAATGCTATAAGACCCATGACAGAGGTGGGAGAAATCCGCTAAAGAAAATAGATAGAATCACGTGAATACATTGACTCCCTGCTGTGAACGTGGACCTTGAAATCTTGCATCAGGGCAATGCTCACTTACACACGTGAGTGTCCTTGGCTTTGGTCAAGGTGTCCTGCACTGCCTCTCTTGCTTACACATGGCAGGTGTTACGGGTGGCAGGGCCACTTCTGGAGCCATCGGGAGACTTCCCCTGATGGTTTTCAACATCCAAGAGATAGTTCTGCACTTCTGTGGCTGAGAAATGTTGTCAGAACTTGTTTTCAACTACATGTTTAACAAAGTAATTTCTAGATGACATTTCCTTGACTCGAGCACAACTAAAAACTCTGAGAAACTTTAAATAAAAATTTCCTTTGATACATTTATATTACCTTAATGGGAAAGAGAGGAAAGCAATACTTTTTTTTTTGTCAAATCACACAAAGAAAAGTATCATCATTTTATGTTCAGTAGCAATTCAAAATTGACTGGGGAGGTTAACTCCACCATTCAGGTGGGAATAGAATTCCGTGTGCACACAGAAATGGTGATAGAATTTTAGATAAGGAAGATTCGTTCGATTTCATCTAGTCCAACCTGTTCATTTTATAGCTGATAAAAGTAAGGACTGGGGATGCTAAATGACTAGGCAGAGGTTACCTGGCTAGTTAATTGAGTTGCTGGGGCCAAACCCAGGTCACTCAGCCAGTTAATTGAGGTGCTGCCACTCCGCTCTTAATTTCCTCCAACTCCGCACATTTTGACCAGGGAATAAAGTCTGACAGATGAATGCACTGGCCCCTAATAATAAAATGCTAAGTATTCTCCATTTAAGAGCAAACAGCACAAATATAATTGGTGTCCTTTTCAATGTTTGTATTTATTCATTCCCCTGGTTTAAATCTGAGGCATTGTTTTCTTTCTTCTTTTTTTATTTTTTATAGGGCACTTAATGGGGAAAAAGAGCACAGGAGAGTCCCCATATATTTATGAGGGAGGGAGTCTGAAGCAGCAGTCACGTGAGTACATAAACTGGGAAGAAGCCACAAGAAATTTGCTTCACTTCTTGGAAGCCAAGGGAAGCAGAAGCCATCAGTCACCTCACTGGGAGCCTCTGGGCAGCCATCAGCCTACTGGGGATTCAGAGGATAACAGGACCCTTGAAGACGTAGGTTCAAAACACAAAGGCCTAAGAACATACTGGGGGGCGGGGGCTGAGGGGGTGGGAGAGGGAGGTATTTGCTGAGAGTTAGAATGAGCAGAAATTTGAGCAGAAAGAATAAAATTATCTCAGATGGAGCCTTCGTCCTGCTACATGAGGCTGACACTAAGAAGCTCAGAAAATGACTGGACATTTTCCATGTGCCCTTTCTTTGGACATACAACATTATTCTTCCTCTCAGCACACCAAGTGTCGTTGATTCCGAACACCACTCTAGGGATGTTTAGGAACTGCATTAACAGGAATGCATTGATGGGATTTTTTAAATCTACCAGAATATTTTGATAGTGAGGCCATAGATTATTTGAGCAAATCTTGTGGGTCTCCAGATGCTTCTTTCAGATGGACACTAGATGGCCCACCCAGGTACTTTCAGATTTCTCTTGTTTGCTACCTTTCGTGCAAAGTGTACTTCTTAGAATTTGTTCCAAGATCACCTAGTTCAGCTCTCAAATATTTCAGAACTTGGCAAACACACCACGTCAACTGGTACTTGCCTGTGTATCATTTTGTAGAAGACAGGGAAGAGGGTCACACCAAATGGCATCGTTTAGCTACAGAAAGTAGGAGAGAATACACCTTAGAAGAAGAAAGCAAGGGAACTGAAAACAAAGTGATTCTTGTTAACCTCTACTTCCATGAAATTTATGAAAAAAGGCAAAAATGAATAGTTAGGGCACTAATTATCATAATGACTAATTTTATTGAGTCTCTACTGTAAGTTCTAGGTGAAGCGGTTTACCTCCATTTTCTTGGTTAATGCCCATAGCTGTCTTAGGAGGAAAATTCTTTTATTCTCTCCATTTTAGAGGTAGGGAGCAGACGTGGAGCCAGGGCACCATCCTGGGACTTCTCCTTGGACAGTCCCCGGCTGCTGGAGACATCCTCTGGGGTAGGGACATCCGCACGGATGAAATAGGAAGGCCGCAGGGCGAGTAGCAGGCCTTGCTTCTGGCTGTCTGATGGTCATTACAATGCTTTCCACTCACAGAACTGAGGGCTCGCTCCTTCACTCTCTCATAGTGGCTCCTCTGGTTGATGACCCTACTCACAGAGGCCTTGTGGGCCTTTGCCACGCTCTGAAGAGAAGCTTTCTGTCTCATTGCCCTTTGGTCTTCTCTGTATTCTCTGTGCAAAGTGCAGATTAAAAGTTCATGTTACATTCAGCATCTAGAATCTGGTAACCTTTATTCAGAAAAGGAAATATGGGTTAAATGAACCCGTACAGAAGTAAGTAGGGACTTTGTACAAAACCTGGACAGGGCTCTTGTCTACACCTGTATCATGGGTGTAGTGTGACCAGCTCCCTTCTTTGTGGGTAGAAGACACGGCCCTGAGGGATCTTTGAGTGTGTGATGAACTTTTTAGCTGCTGGCTGGCCAGGTGTTTTCTTGGTTAAGAGCTTTCCTGGACTTGCTGTGGGCAGGTGTTTAACAGCAGAGCCTTCTCGTTGAAAAATAATGGTCTCCACCACAAACCCTCCAAAACAATTTTACAAACACTGAAATGCACTAACCGTCATAACTCATTCATAAACCGCCTCCCCACCCTCCCCACCCTGACCCCCCCACAAATGTAGTGAACCTATAAAACCCCATTTTAAAAATCTCCACTTTGAACTCCTTTATTCCCTCCCTAACCTGACTTTGGATAAGTCTAGAATGTTTTTGAAAAATTCAACTCCCTCCTCAAGGATTGAAAATTTCCCAATATGTTCAGAGGAGTATTTTGTAAACTTCTAAGGCAGTTACAAAAGAATAGCTCTTCAAAAGTTTCTGGGAAGCAGAAGGCTAGGATGGTTTCAAAGGGATAGCTTCAAAAGTGTACAATATTAACAGTATTCTACGTCAGCTAAAAAAAGTCATCTTTGTAGAATCAGATCTTGCTTTTCTGCTAGATCTTTTTATGCTTTGTTCTTCCTTTCACAAGTTTAGAAAGCCCATCCCATTTCATTCCTCCTCAAACTAAATAATTAATGATTGCACACATTCGCCTGTTCTTTTGAATATATTTCCCAGTCATATGAAAAGTCAACCTTAGCTTAGTCTTTGCATAGACCCACACAATCCATCACTCTTCTTGCTTTGGAAATTCTGTCTCAAACTGAAAACATCTTACAGTTCTCTTATTCAAGAAGAGGGTGTACTAGGAGAAGAGCTTTATTAGAAATCCAGATCTCTCTAAGTGCTAGAAAGTTGTTTAATAACTTAGCTGAGCTTTGCTAGAATTAGCAGCAAGAATTGTTAGAGGCTGAGGACTTCTTTTAAAATTAAAAACTATCCCATATGCTTTCCTCTTCCAGTTTAGTAATAAAAGATCAAGTCCTGTTGCCAACTCTACCAGAGCTGTAGTTAGAAACTCAGCTTCTTTCTATATTTTAACGACAAAGATATTTACTGAATTCAGAAAAGATTTGTGAGGATACACTTTCATGGCGAACGAGGTCTGGAACTTTATTAGCAATTATGGCCGATAATTTTTAAGGCTAATCTTTCTTTGACCTGGAGCCTTCTCACCTTAAAACCAGCCAACCAAACAACAACAACAAATCCCTGATGGACCTCTGGTTCTTGGTTTCTATGGCATGAGCCATGCTCAGGTCAGCTCTGGGCCTGATCCGTGATGTTGGCTGGAACTGTAGATTGTTTTGAGTTTCCGTGAAGGTTGATGCTGGCCTTTGGGTGCCATTTGCAGTTTGGACCTGGTCCACTTCTTCTATTCTTTAAACCCATGGGTTTTTCTCCTCCTCCTCTTATGTGGTAGACGTGAGAGAGACGTCTGGGGCACGTGCCTTCCCTGTCATGGACAGGAAAGAAACATGCAAGCTTGTTCCCCTTTCTAAGGGACTATCCCATGAAAGCATAGAAAGGTTTTGATTATTAATATTTTAAATGTTCCAAAGGAAATTCAAATATAGAAAAAGTTGACCCAAGAATAGCTCAAAATCCACTGATAACCTGAACAGTTTCTAGGAAGGAGGAGAGTGAAGCAGGTGAAGCTTCAAATACAGCTTCTCCCCAGCCCCATCAAGGCCCCTCTCTTGCTTCCCAGTGCTTACCTTCCTGAGAGACATGCTCTTCTGCCTTGTAGCTTTACTTCCATTCCTTTGACTCAAACTGCTCAGATTCAACATGTTGAGCCCTTGGGGGGACTTGGATGGCTTCTTTCCTGCATCCTCAGCGTGCCGCTTTCACAACCAGTGAGCCAGTGGCTTTTCCATAGGGTGGGGAACAGTGTTTTCGCATGGGCTGGTGACCTCCTGGAAGAAGCCAAAGCTAATTGGTCTGTGGACCCCGCACTCTGAACCCCCCACTCTGGCCTCATTAGCACCTGGTCAAAACAGTTGAGTTACAGAGCAGGTAATACGGTCTGAGAATACCAGCAGTTCCTTTGTTAAAAACAAATGGCTGGTCTGGACATTGGGGACTCTGAATTGCCAGAGAATCTTGGAAAGTATAATAAACTCTAGTCTAAATGAAAAGTGTTTTCTCATTTCAGTTGGTAAAGGGTGCTATAAAAGAGAACAAAGAAGTATTTTAAAATTATAACTGCTCATTCTTTCTTCTGTCTTAATTTGAACAGAAGTCATGACAAGCAAACCACAATAAATTTAGAATTGGCAGAAACACAAATTAACTCTTCTTCCCTAGTTGCCCACATTACTACATTCACAGTTGTGGGCTTATAATGTGTTACTTGTGTAATTCATAAATAAGACTTGATTTGTGTAATGAGGCACGGCCAGAGAAGGCAACTATAAGAATTAAAATTCCATACCCCACTGCAACTTTAGTAACAAATTCTTGGGGATAATACATTTCATTTTCAATATAGATCCAGATAAACCTAAGGGGTGACATCAGGGTACAAGTTAAGCTAGCAAAAATACCCCAAAATGATGTGGCTCAAAAAAAAAAATAGAGGAGGTTCATTTCCCTCTGAAGGGATAGCAGTGATTCTCAAATAATCATATGCCCAGAATCATCTGGAAATTGGGTGAAGTACAGCTCGCTGAGTCCCACCTCAGAGGCCTGGAGGAGAGGCAGGAAGTTGCCTTTCCAAGAAGCTCTCAAGTGAAGCAGGTGCTTTGTTGGGGTTGGGGGCTGGGTTCTAGTTTAACCTTCAGCATCATTAACCTTGTTTACCTCTCCCTAATACTTTTTAAGTTGGTGGACTCTCCTCCAGGCTCTCCATATGAAGCAAGGAAGCCCCCGTTGAACTGACAATGACTGCCTCTCTCAAAGAAGCAAAATAAACCCCCTAAGAGACTGCATTCTACAGGCATCGATTCCACTGGACCACCACCAGGATTTCCTTTGTGCAAAATACTTAACTATTCTTGTATCTTTCAACCTTGACTAAATTTATGATTTTCAAGCAATGTCTTCTGGTTGGAACTTGTTTGCTGTGTATACTTGTCCAAAAAGTCTTCCAATTCAATGCTCTTTACAGCTAGGCTATTTGTCAATTAGATTTCCATCCCCGAACTGTGACCAATCACAATAAAAGCTGAAACGCATTGTCCAAAGGGCAGGTACTTCTCTTATTTCAATGCCAAACAGGAGGACAAAAATGGCAGAGGTTAACAAATGGCTCCATGATTGTTGTGCTCATTGAAGAAGGCAGGCTGAATTCATAGCTGTCCCTTCTGGAGGCCACTTACTGAATCCTTATACTGACTTAGAGTCTTTCTAGAGGCTACTCCCAGGAGCTCACACTCCCTTATTACCAGCAGGTGAGCTAGGCTGATGGTAAAGGCTGGTTTATTCGTCACTTTATAATTCCCATTTCTTCAGACTTAAACTTGACTAGGAATTTTGCCCATAATATTGGCCTCCTCAGAACAGTTTTATAAGCTGAGAATGCTCCTTCTTATTTAACAGGTAAGGAGACAGAAGGTTAGAGGAGGCTGGTTATCTGCCCAAGGCCACATGGTAGATGGAAGTGCGATTCAAATATTGAAAGTCACCAGATTTTCTGTAGCAGCCCCTCATTTTAATCTCCCTTTCAGTACAGTTAAGTCTAGCAAGTGGCACTGTTTCTTCGAAATTTCATTGCCAGTCTTAGAGAAGTAGTCTTTACCACCAGATTTCTTCAACTCCATGCACAAGGAGGAGAGGAGTTCAAGAGATTCCCTTCCACTTTCAGAGAACACGGTCTGGCGATTCGTAACACTCACCGATTCCATTTTTATCATGACGTTCACACATTAGCAGATTTCAAAGTTTCTTGCCATATGTTTGGATTTCCTTCATTTATGGAAATCAAATTTGAACAGTAAAGAGATTTCTATTTCTCTTGTTTTGATTGTCAAAGAACCACATGTCATGCATTTTCTTTCTTTTAAAGTCATGTCGATTTACACCAGACCAAGGGGAAATATGTGAGATGTGTTTTGCTGTCCTACCACCTTCTCTTCTTGGGAACGCCCTGTGCCTCTTTCCCAAGAACTTGATGCTGAGCTCCAGTAGGAAACTCAAAGATGAAAACAGACTTCTCGACCCCAGGGAGTCTACCTATGGTAACATTCTAGGCAACGAGAAAAAGTCAATGCTTCTACAGTAACCCCACCTAGACTGTCAATTGTTTGGCTAGTCCTGAGAGTAGATGTGATCCTGTGTTTTAGCAGCAATCAAATTTCTTCATACGGTCTGAACAGTTCATGCAAATCTTCTGACTCAAGAAGGTTCCTTGGTGCCAAGCCCAGACCAAGATTAGTATCCCTCTATTTAAGAGATATGCTTTTCCCTACTAGGAGCACTTCCTAAAATCTGTTTGCAAGTGGAGTCCATCACCTGTCTGTGTGCATTCAGTGGGTCAGATAAATTCTAGCTGCAGAGACAGGATCTATCTTATATAGTTGAGTAGAAAAGGATAGTAGGCAGGGAAGACTGACTGGTAGAATCTAGATTTTTGTCCGATTGGTAGAATCTAGATCACATGTCTAACTTGCTGAAAGGGCAGCTGGGAAGTGTAGTTTTTAAGATTCTACATGGTGACTATGGGACTAGAATTGTGGAATCCAATCAGAAGGAAAATAGGGTGTTTAAAATGTAGGGTCAGCCACAGATAAAGGTGTCCTTGTTACCTTTCACTTGAAACAGAATCCTTCTTTTGATTGCTGCTCATTCCTATTCTAGTGAAGAGTTAATACCCAGCTCAGGATTTGGGGAAAGGAAGAGCCTGGTGGCTGTGCCCTACAGCACACAGGTGAGGATGTGCACACAGCAAGAAAACAAGATTGCTTTTAGTAGGTGGCATTATCCAGAGGTCCTTGCAACAAAGCAGGCTAATCAGGACTCCAAAAGGGAAGAAAGTAGTCATTGCCTTCAAATTTATTTTTTAAAAACAGTCTCTGTCTCTCTGTCTCTCTCTCTGTCTCTCTTTTTTTAAGTGCTGCAGGGTGGGCTGCTCTGGGTAATTTGGCAATCTTCACTTACAATCAAAGGTTCAGTAACACACTAAACAGGCATTTCAAGTAGTGCAGTACGATTTCTAGCTCCACAACGCCCACCTTTCAGTTCCTACTGGGGTTATTTGATCATTGTAGAACATTTTAACCCAGCTTGGATGTATAGGGAGTAATCTAAGTAAAATGTAGAATTTGTATTATTCATTTCCTCAATCACAGACTGCTTTAATCAGAAACTGAAATAGCCCTTCGAGGAAAACCCACAATGATGAACTATTGCCAATTACCAAACAGAAGGAACTTGGCATCACGTGGACTGAAAATCTTCCTCACATCCCATCTTGGGGTTTGTGTCTTCCAGTTAATCCCTCCTTAAGCAGACCCAGAAAAAACAAGAAATATGTCTCTAGTCATGCCTGATTTTCCTTCCATGGCACAGAGGACCTTTGAACAACATGGTTTTGAATTGCTTTATATATATGCAAACCCAGTATTAGTTAGGGTACCAATAAGTAATTACAGTACTATAAATGCATCTTCTCTTCCTAATGATATTCTTCATAACATTTTCTTCCCTCTAGCCTACTTTATTGTAGGAATACAGTATATAACACACATGAACATTGTCGATTAAGCATGATGGGCAAGGATCAACAACAGGCTACTAGTAGTTAAACTTAGGGAGAGTTCAAAGTTATACCTGGACTTTCAATTGTTAGAATCAGCATCCCGAATGCCCAAGTTGTTGAGGGTCAACTGTACTTGGCTCATACACTTTATATAACACACAGCCTTACTGACAAAAGAGGTGGACCCAACCACGGGTAGACTGAGCACCTCAGGGAGAGAACCAGGTGCTTTTGGTCTTATTGTGACACTAGAATCATGTCCTGCACCTGCTCCCCAGGGCCCGGCCCCACCTTCTCCACCTGTGACTCTCCCAGGTCTGTTGCAGGTCCCATCTGTTCCCAGACTCCCGGGTGCAGCAGACGTCACTTCATGCTTCTACAAGGCACAAAACATCTGACACGTGAAGTGCTTTTTAAAAAAAAAAAGAAAAGACTTATTTATACATATAAGCACTGGGGTACAGGCCAGAGGTGTGTGGGGGGGGGTTGAGAGGATCTACCAGAGACAGAGTGGGGAACAGAACAGGTAGATAGACTGAAATACACTGCTGAGGGGAGTAGCAGGTGAGGCAGAAGGGGTCTGCTGAGCCATATGGGTCACCTCCCCAGCCGGCAGCAGGGATCGAACTTGTGCTACAGTGGCTGCGGTTGCTTCATAGTGTGTTGCTTAACCCACTGTGCCCCCAGTGAGGCCCCTGACGTGCTTTTGGTTCTTGAGTCGTCATCAAATTATTTTGGCAATTTCTCCATTGTGGGCCTACCTGGTGATGTAAAATGGGAGAAAATGATTGTGGGGAGAAGGTGGAGCGAGCACAAAGAAACAGGCTACGTGGGTTCAGCCAAAGTCGCACGTCCAAGTGTACAAGGCAGAAGAACCCCAAAGAGTGCATCTCTTTCAGCCTCGCTCGCTCTCTCCTTGAAGAGGCAAGGATTTCCCATGAAGACACAACAGTTTTTATAGTTGCCAGGACTGTGAATCAACTGAAGGGAGAGGGTCCAAGTCCTGTTTTCATCTTATTTTTAAACTGTTAAAAACAGAGGCTGCAGTCACATGAGAAGAAATGTTGACATAACCAGTTCAACAACAGCAGGAGGTTCCTTCTTGGGTCTTGCCTCCTCCATCTTCCATGCTTACTCTCTTTTCATCAGTTAGCTGGCTTTTTATTCTCTAAGAGCAGGTGCTGCGCATGTGTGGCTTCTTCCTGTTCTGTGCCTTCATTTCTAAAATAGGAACAATGACATTCATTGCTTCTGTGATGCAAGCAGGCTAAAATTCATGATCTTTCTAGCTTTTTTTTTAACCTTTCCTCTAAGAGTGTTATTTTGATTTTTTAGCTCATCTTGTGAGAGGTAATTAAAAATTAAAATTACACTGTTGGCATGATTATTGGATTGTTTATATTTATAAAAACCCACCTTGCCTCCAAAATTATTTCACTCTAGTAGCTTTTATGTGTATTTTTAAATGTAAAAATCTACTTCGATGTTAAGTACTTGTTATTTCAAAGAAAGGATTTCCCCCTATTGACTGCACTGGTGATGGTGGACAACCCAAAACCTTCTCCTTTGCTTACATGGGCCTTGTCAGTTATGGCTATGTGATTAGGAATTGCACTTGTATACTCATAACAAAATAAAGCAAAACCAAAATACCCATGACTTAAGGAAGATAGAGATTTAATTTTCCCTCAAATCAAAAGAAGTCTAGGGGCCAGTAGGCCAGGGCCAGTGACATGATTCAGGGTTCAGAGATAAGATCTTTGTGATTTTCACAGATGATGGCTGACAAAATGGCTGCTGAGATCCAGCCAACACACTCTAACTTCAGTTAAGAAATAAAGGCCAACAGGAAAGATAGAGCCCAGCTCTAATCTAAAGGCAAAGGTTTCTCAGAAATCTCACCTTTATCTTTTGGTCAGAACTGTGTCACATGGCAGTTCCAGGAGCAAAGGGCGCCAAGGAATGTAGTTTTATTGCTGGGAGCATTGCTACCCCTTCCCTTCCCTTCACCCTTCCTATCATACATATTGTGTACCCGTCCCAGGCCAGGTAAGTTCATTGCCAATTCTTGGAGACAAAAGAGAATTTTGGAGCCCTCCAAAATTTTACAGGCCTTTAATGCTGAATCAGGACACAGATCAGAGGCCTCCCAGTTGGGGCAGGGATTAATTCTCAGCGCTACCAAGCTATGGGCAGCCACTGCTATACAAGTTCGATCCCAGACAGGCTAACCTGGTGCAGCAGATCTCTTCTGTCCCATGCCCACTGCTCCCATCAGCAATGTATTTCAGTAGATCTGCCTGTTCTGTTCCCCACTCTGTCTCTGGTGAATTCTCTTATTCCCCTGCACCTCTGGCCTTCATCCCAGTTCTTGTGTGCATAAATAAAAAAAAAGACACTACTGGGCCTCCCCTGGTGGCGCAGTGGGTTAAGCAACGCACTACGAAGCAAATCGCAGCCACTGCAGCACGAGTTCGATCCCTGCTGCCGGCCAGGGG
>JAGFMF010012290.1:8212846-8239355 GCA_019455555.1 Galemys pyrenaicus
CTCTGGCCTGTACCCCAGTGCTTGTATGCATAAATAAATAAATCTTTAAAAAAAAAAAAGAAAAAAGAAAAAAAAAAGAATAGAGAAGGAGATACCACAAGGTCAAGAAGCTGTACCACACAAGGAGGGAGGGGTAGAAGGGATTAAACCCAGTTATAGAAACCAACACCCAGATCAAGAAGTGCAGCACCCAGACAGGGGCTACACTGCTATAGGGAGTGTCAGGAGCACAGACATGAAGTGAAGATATGGAAATTAAGGAATAAACCACCCACCCACAGACATGAACCACTCCCCACCAACAGAAGATGATAAAACCTACTGTTGTCTCCACAGGGCAGCCATCCACCTGCCCACCTGTGACCTTGCAGGTGCTTCTCATCACCAACTCTGTCCTCTGCAGGGCAGCAGCCTCCTGCCTGTCCATGACCTGTACCCTGCCGGGGCTTCTCTTCACTGACCCTCCTCAGCAGAGGCAGCTCTCCTCAAGGCCACCCACCTGCAACCATACAGGCCTCTCTCAGCAAACCTGTCCCTTCCCGGGCAGCAATTCTTGCCCACTTGTGTCTATGCAAGTATCCTTGACTCTTCTGTCCCTTTCTCTAGTAAACCCGCTCTTTAAGTATAACCAGTGTCTCTGCCTTATGGAGAAACTCACCTGGGGAACTCGCCATGTGGTGCTGAACAGGAAGCGCTGGTGAAACCTTTCCCAGAGTGAACCCAAGAACCCCACTCTAAACCCACTGACTCCAAAATGACATCAAATGGAACATACACCCTCATGTTGCATCACGCCTGTCTTTCCTGAGGCATGCGTGGGGTGTATGTGCACTCTCCCATCCACATCCTCTCAGAAATGGGGGGGGGGTGTAACTTGGTTCAAAACTGATTGAACCCACCTGGCTAGGACTTACCAGTGAATCACGTAATGGGAGGGGCAGGAAGCCAAGGGCCCGCAGTCAGGAGGGAGGGTGGAGTGGACTGGATATGGGCAGCCAACAGCGTCTACGACCAGCATGAGTGTCATTTTCTAGGCCCTCACACAACCCTGGTTCTAGCAGTAGAGCAATTTCAAAAATTAGTCACTGCTGTTAAGTGTAAACATGCCAGGTTCTACTCCATTCTCAGATGCTCATAAAGATCTTCTGAAACTTTTAAGACCATGAGCTGGGCCCTTAAGAGCAAGCAATGGTCCATCTCTCTTACCGGAAGCACTAATGCTGTGGTTTCATGGGACAGGTGGTCCCTCTCTTTTGTCTGGGCCCCCTCATCATCGTTTACTCCTCTTTTTGCCCTGCAAGACAAGTGGCCATTATTGAAACAACATAATTGCCCCTCTGACTCCACTGCTGAAATAAACAGAAATGAAAAGGAAATAGAGCTTCAAATTGTGCTCGCCTCTGCCTGGCAATTTCCCAAAATGCCTCAGCTAGAGACTGCCTAAATGAACAGACTGGGGGTTGAACTTGAATTGAAAAACAAAATGCCCAGACTAGATTGTAGAAGTTCCTTTCTTCCCATTTAACTTCCTGGGGTTGGAAGGAGGAAAGTGAATAATGGGGGTGTCGGGTTAGAGAAATCAGGTCTTTCCACCCAGCCACCACTGTGATGATGGACACCTGTGGTGCTGCGAGCATTCCAGGGTGGGCATGCGCAAGTGGGCGCACCTGAGTTGGACACGGGCATAAATGGGTGGCGTCAGGAGGACCGACCAACAGTACAGACCAAAGAGCAGCAGTGAGAGCAGCAGCACAGCAGCTGAGAGGGTGAGATGCCCGGGGGCTGGGAGGCCTGCCAGTCTCCCGGCCCCCTGGCACCCATGCCTGCCATGTACCTGGCCACCTCTGATAATAAAAAGCATGAAAAGCCACCGAGGGCTCCAAGACTCCTTCTTTTACCCCCCGTCTGCTAAGAACCATCCCGAATCTGCCCAGTGTGCCGCCCTTCCTGCCGCGACAGGGGGAAACAATTTAACTGAGCAGCTGGGAGCTGGCAGTCTGCTGGTAGATATTGCCGGTATAAGTGCTATTGCTGGACCAGTATCTTAAAAATTAGAATCAGTTACAGACATTTAAAAATCAAGGTATTTGACATAAAAATCCATGATATAAATTTTTGCAAAAATTATAAAATCTTCCACTGGACCTGCCTGCTTTGAAGACAACGGTACCCAGCTCTGCCCCTCTCTGGGCTCACACTCACCACTTTGCCACAGTCTCCACCAGCCTCTAGTAAGCACCCTTCCCTGCTTCCTGTGTTTATATTATCTGCCTGCTCACTCTAGACGGAGTTTATGACTGCAGTCTAACTACCATAGATGTTGGGCCTAGGGGGATTACTTCATGGCTTATTCAACAATACTCAGACTTGTGATTCTCTCTAGTTGTTGGTTTTAGGAAGGTGTTCGGCACATATTTGCTCTCCTGGCTGATTCTGAAGATTTACTCCTTCCCTGACTGGTCATTGGAATAAGGAAGTCTGTTAAATAGGCAAAATTTCTAGGTCGTGGCCTGTCCCTTTGAGATGCCACAGGAGAACAGAGAGTCATTTACTGAGAGATTTCATTGCATCTGGAAACAGAGAGCTGGCCCTACCTAGAATCCTCTGAAAACCATGGACTTTGTGACTCAAACTGAAGCAGAGTGCTATAGGGGCTACAGCCTCAAAAGGATAGTGTCCGGAGAGGGCGGGTAACTGTGGGTTCTCCACCCCCACACACAATTGCAAGACTACTCAGGCTCTGGGAACAACAATCGGGCTTATTTAACGAACAAGGAAAACAGAGTTTCTAAGGCCAAGGTGGCCATCTCTCTCACCCCAGACAGGGTCCACAGGCCCTAAACAAAAGGCCACTCATCCAAAATGGTGCTGTTCCGTCAAGGAGGCCCTGGGACTCATGGGAGCCAGCAAGTAGGAGCCAGGATCCAAGGCCCAGGCGGAGATGCTCCCAGGTGGGGCTGCTGCAGTGACCAGGAGGCAGTGCCGGTGACTAACAGCTCTCAGAGGTCACCTGTCACAGAGTGCCGGTCACCCACCAACAGCACAGGGCCGCACAGGCTAGTGCCAGTGATGTCAGAAACACTGTGTTAACAGCCCTCCCTGAGTTGCTGGCCCACACCAACAACAAACAGCTCTCAGAGACGCCATGCCCCAGACCTTTGGTGCACCTCCCAGGTGAGAACAGAGGCAGCCCAGAGGCGGGGTAGCTGACCTGACCGCTGATGCTCCTGGGTTCCTCTGTGAAGATTTTGGCCTCTCGCCTTTCTTTGGAGGTCAGCTGCTGAAGTCTTTCTTCTCTGAAGGTCAGGAACAGAGCCTTTCTCAGGAACAGTGTATCAGAGTGTGCCGCTCAAGCTGGCTCCCATCCTGCCTTATTTTCTCTCTTAGCTGCTCCCCCTCCACCCCACAAATCTGATCGGGCCATTTCAGTCCTAGGGCAGATTGGACCATTTACCCATCAGCCCATAGCTCACACCTGATGTGTCCCTTTTACCATGGGCCTCTCTACCACCTCAGCTGGAGGGGGTCATGTGCTAGAGCTGGCCGGTGGGGCTCCTACTGCTCCCCACCCCCCGGGGCAGCGTGGTCAGGGAACCACTTCTGTCAGCCATCACTGTGGCCTCCGCCCGTCACCTGAGCCCTCGTGGTTCTGTTACAGGGCAGGGAGAGGAGCACCCCAGAACCCCTAAGCCTGCCCTTTCTGAATGGGTTCTACCATTTGCCGCATTAAGACAAACATATAAAACTTTTAATGGAAAGGAACTTTAATACAACTAGGGTACAATAAAGAAAGAACAAAGAATATAGTTACTAAGTTAAGCATTTAAAGTTACCCATCTCCTTGAGGGTAAAAGTTTAGCCAAATAGGATTGGCCCAAAGCAAGGCCCAAAAACTTGCCACGCATCTAAAGGACCTTTTAGTAGAGACTTATAGAAAAGGGTCATAAAGAGCCAGACAAATTTGGGAGGAAAAGAGCAAAATTAAAATCAAGATGACAGCTGCCATTGTTAACCTCCCCAAGGGTCTTTTACCCACATTTGTTTTAACCAGTCCAAGACCAAAAAGCAAGCACAGTTTTTTTACATGTCCCTCTGCCCCACGTGCCTCCTCTGCTGCTCTCCATTTTCCTTTCTTCCTTCTCTCTTCTCTGCAGAAATTTTTTTTCCTTCCTCAGCTCCACCCACTTAGGGCGGAACCAGGATTTTGGAACTTTCCCTTTTCCTGGGAAGACCCTGTTACAGTTCTAGCTCCTGGTGGGGCAGAAAAGAGCAGGTCTTGCCCACACCTTGTGTTGTGGGTATTTCAAAACCTCAGTTGCACTCTCTGCTTTGCTTCATGATACATGATGTTGTATCATGTTATATATTTGTGAAATGACCAAAGTCGCAGTTGCCTAGAACCAACTGATCCTTGTCTAGAGAGTGTGGCATTAAAAGTAGAAATTTTCTGAATAATGAGACTGAACTTGCACCAACGTGTGTGTGAGAGAGAGAGTGAGAGAGAGAGAGAGAATAAAAACTTTTTGTCACAAAGATTCCAATAAATGTCTTCCTTCCATCTTGATGCTGGTGGGTGGGGCAAGGGATTTCTCTCCACCCCTCCTAACTTATGCCTGCCTGCTAGCAGCTGGGGCCTGGCTTGTGTTTGACTTACTCCTTCTCTGGACTATTAGACTGATTTACTTCATTTGGGGATGTCCACAAGCAAAATATGCCATCCCAACCATCTAGCAGTTAAATACTTAAAAGCAATATATTACCTTATTACTTTAAACATAAAGGGAATTTGTTACAGGCATACTAGCAAATCAGGTATGAGATTCCAGTTGTAGCTGGTAGGTTGCCAGGGTAACCCCCAGCCTATCTTCCAGGCATGTGACTTCCAGAAATTCATCAATGAAAGAAAACCCCTGGAGGTCTCACGGTTGCTGAGGTGATTTGTGGATTTAGCTTCTTGTAGATCTCAGCTGGGATCTTTTGGCAGGTTTTTAATTTCCTGCTGAGCAGAAGGCTCAGATCAAGCCCCTTCCCATTTTATAATCTGTAAGTCCAAGCCCAATGTCTTGGATCTCCTTCCTGTTCTATTGTCATCCCTATTGGTCAATAAAGTTACCTGGATTTTCTATCTAGCATTGTTCTAGCATTGTACTTCTCTTACTCAGCAATATTAAGGCATATAATTTGACTTCCAGCTATTACATATCAGACAGTCAGCACATTTACTCTAGTTCTGATCTTTCCCCTTCATTCTCACTCATTTTCTGGTTAGCTGCATCACTTCTATACATCAGCACAGAAAGCACTGACTTCCTGTTCTGTGGCATGGAATCCCACACGCGTTTCATCTCATTTCTGAGGACTGCACATAGGTAACGATTATCTACTGCTCCCCCACCCCCATAGCTTTCCCTCACTTATCTCTTGATGAACCAAAAACCATCCTCTGCTGGTTATTTTGAGAACGGCTCTTAAGAAGATACAATGTTCCTTGATTACTTGTTCAAATCTATTTGTTTATAACCTCTGTTCTTAAAGGATATTCTGTGTGCAGTCAGAATCTTTTCTTGACTATCCTAAAGATATCCAGCTGTTCCTGCAGCTTTCTTGACAATCTCAGTTATTTTAGACATCTATTGTATGCTAGATGATATTGTGCAAATTAGTGACTTAAGGTATATAATATAAGAACTAGTTCAAGGACACCAGGTTTATAAATGAGAAATCGGGAATAAAAGTTATTCTCTTAACTCCGAGGCAAGTTCAGTTTATCATTCCATTCGTCTCCTACGAGTAAAGTTGGAAAGATGATTCTGTTCCTTGGATAGTTTGAGCACGTCTGCTCTTCTAGGAAGCAAGCAAATGAAGAGAACAAATTCTTAGTATCTTTTCCTGCCCAGGAGGCTTAAATACCACCAACATCTCAGTCACTCATGTGTTAACTGGCTATAAAGATCGCTGAGCTTCAAAGCACTTCTCCACCAGATTTTTTGCAAGCTTAAATTCTACTGTTAACAGGCTAGTCTTTAGTTTTACTATGCCTCCCCTGAAATTGACTCTTAAAATGTAAATATTTCTAAATGGGTGAGGTATTAGGGTATTTAAGTCATTAATACCTGGTTTTAAATATCAGGTATTAGATATCAACCTGAGTGGAAATGCTAATAGCATGAAATGTTCAGTGGTAGAATTAACTTGATTACCTATTTGCATTAACCTGAGGGTGCCAGGGACAGAATCCCATGTGACAAATGTCTTTACTGAACAGGTATCTAAAGCTCCAGGCTTATAAAAAGCTTTTAAATTACTTGAGAACCCCCAGATTGAACTAAGAACTACCCTACTTTAGGGACCAGCTTATTAAGAACATATACATCCACATAACAGGCTTAAAAGGTTGTTAAGCACTTTCTGACTTACATACACATCTTGAACTTAACTCCTCTCTACAGGGACTGTAGTGTCAGAACATGTAGGGAAGATTCTTTGGCCTCCTGCTTCTCTTAGGGTGACTTTAATGAGACCAGAATCCCCAAAGCTGGGTTGATTTGACAGGGTGGGAATCTGAGTGCCACAAGAGGGGTTTTCTAGGCAAAAAGATTCATGAAACCTATGGACTTGGGAGGACTCAGAAAGAGAGGCCATTCTCCTGGCGGGGGATGCTGGGAGACAGGCATCTGTTAAGAAAGTGCACAGCCAGCACGTGAAGTCCTCATGGTAGCCACCAGATGGCACCCTCGGTCCAGTTACTGGAGCAAGTTGAATCCTGGCTCAAAATATTGCAGCTGGCTGCTTTATTTTACATCAGAGGAACTTCAGGGGGAGACTACCTCGCCTAAAGTCATAGATCAAGTCCATGGCAGAACTGGGGTTCCTGTGATCTCCTGACAAGAATCCAATAATCTCTCTGTGGTAGTAATCTGATAGGAGTACTCCTCACCCCCCAATAAAGCAAGGTGTTGAAACAACGATGTTGCTTGATACTGGATTCTGTGTTGGCGCAATCTTGCAGGCTGAACCTCAACTTTGAGCATAGTTTAGTCAACTAGGAATAGTCACATTTACTGAGGGATTGTTAGCTCTAAAGAAGAGCAGAAAAGGGTGCAAGGGACAAAGAAGGGGAATTGACAACACAATGAAACAGTCTGGTTCTGGGGAAGTATGAAGTAAGGGGTAGGGAAAACCAGATAGAGCTCACTGGTGACTGAGGGGTGGAAAGATGCAAAGAGGTGAGAAAAAGCAACCTAGAGAGAGCACACTGGAGAACGCCCAGGTGAAAAAGCAGGAGCTGTAGGAGCCCACTTTTGTTGCAGGGCCTCCATCATCTATGAAAATGACAAACGAGCCCAGCTTTCCTAAGGGCCAAAGCCTCTGTCTTTTTATACTTGCTCTGCATAAGACTGCCACCCCTGGGCCTGGCCTCCCTGGCGGTGGCTTGGTGGTAGCGCAATGGGTTAAGTCACAGCACTAAGAAGCTGACTGCAGCCACTGAAGTGCAAGTTCGATCCCTGGCCAGGGAGGTGACCCACATGCTGCCTCTCCTGTTTCTGCCTGCTGCTCCCCTCAACAGTGTATTTCAGTCGATCTGCCCCTTCTGCTCCCCACTCTGTCTCTGGTGAATCCTCTCACACTCTTTGCCCCCACACTCTGGCCCCATTCTTGTATGTATAAATAAATCTTTATAAAAAAAAAGATTGCCACCCCAACTCACCCATCATCTTTGGCCAAGAAGGTGCTCACCCAGACTTTGACATCATAGTGAATTTAGACAATCACTCTCTTTCCTAGGAGGGCTTTTCTCTTATTTGGATGGAAGTGAACTCTCCACCTTGAACAGGAAATGGAGAGAAAAAGAAACTGTCAAGATCAGTTGTGTAGAGTGGAGGGAGGATAGTGGGTGAGTGAGTTATGTGGGCGAGCCTGAAAGGCAGAAAGAGGAGCTGAGATTTGAAACTAAAGAAAAAGTGCATGGTTGTATTATATCGCTTAGCCTAGGACTGTAGGCACTTACTATATATTAGCTGAATTAACTGACCCTGAAAAGGCTCAGTGGGCAAGGGAGTAATATGATAAAATGATATTTAGGAAAATTATTCCAATGTGAGTATCTGAAATGGGTAGAAATAGCAAGAACTTAGTGGGAGAACTATTTTTTGAGTGGTCATATTGCAATATTACTTGTATACTACATAGTTTGCTCACTTAAAGTACACCATTCAGTAGCTTCTAGTATATTCAGAGATGTGTGAAACCATTCCTCCCCTGTCAATTTTAGAACATTTTCATCACCTCAAGAAGAGTATCGGATCCTTTATCTGTTGCCCCTTAGGCTATGCACCATCACCCAGCACTAAGCAACCGCGACTCTATTTTCTGACTTTATAGATATCCCTATTCTGGACTTCCACATCAATTTCCCTCTATATCGAGTCTTTTGTGACTCACTTCTTTCACTTCACATAATGTTTTCAAGAGCCATGCCTGTTGTATCTTGTGGCAGCAGTTTGCTTTTTCTAAGACTGAGCAACCCATTATATGCCATAGTTTATTTAGGAATTTATCTATTGGTAGACATTTGGGTTGTTTCCACCTTGTGGATATTATGAAGAATGTTGGCTATCAAACATGTACAAATTTCTATGTGGACCTATGTTTTCATTTATTTTTCTATATGGTAGCTGTACATTTAATTATTTGAAGAATGGCCAGGTCGTTTTCCAAAGCAGCTAGACCATTTTACATTTCTACCAGCAGTGTCTGAGGTTTCTGATTTCTCTGCATTCTCACCAACATTCCTGCTTCTGACTTTTTGATTCTAGCTATCCTGATGTATGTGGAGTGCTAGCTCATTGTGGGTTTGTTTTTAATTTCCCTGATTACTAATTATATCATCCTTTTAAATATGATTTTTCTCCATTCATTTTCTATTCTCTATTTCAATACTTTCTTTTCTAACCTTATTTCCTGCCTTCTGCTTGGTGCAGACATACTTTGCTCTTTTTCTGGTGTCTTCAGGTAGAATGTTAGGTTATTGAATTGAGATCTTTGTTTTTAGCTAGCTAGCAACTTAAAGCTATAGCTATAAACTATCCTTTATATCCATACAGAATATTTTATCTAGGCACTATGTCATTTAGGCACTGAGTCATCCATAGCCCATAAATTTTGGTTTGCTCTATTTTCATTTTTATTCATCTTAAAGTATTTTCTGAGGAGAAAGAAATTCTAGGTGACAGGGAGGAACTGGGTAAAGTCATAAAGGCAGAGAAGCTCGGGGCAAGTTATTGGAAAGTTGGGTTTGGCAAGAGCAGAAAGTGTGTACAGAAGAGTTTGATGGAAGAGGTTATGTTGGAGTTAAATTATGTGGTGGACTAAAAATTTTGTAATTAATGGATTTCAGATGATCAATTTAACCCTACTTCTAGGGTTATTATGTTACTTTAGTCTTCTACATGTGGCATGAGTGGGTTTTTACAGGAGCAAAATCCAAATGGGGTAAGCTTGGGCAGGGGACTACCAGAATAGGATCATTACAAACACAAAAGCAGGTGGTCTGTGCAACCTCTACTTTGACTCCCTAGTATTGAGGAGGGGTCAGGGCTTGGGTCATCACTATGATTACTTTACATGGGGCAGGAAACATTGGCGCTGTTTCCAAAACATCCTGCCCAGCTGTGAGAAGCAAGGATTAGATCTTGTGCTTTCATCGCTGGCTAATTTTTAAGTTTTGAAAAGAATGACATTTATTTTGCCCACTCCTTCCCATGTGAAATCTCTTTCCTCAACTTCCACACTTTTCTGGTTTCCCTTCTACCAAGGTTCTGACTCTCCCAACACCATTCATTAAATGCTGGAGTTTCTCAAGGCTCTCACATAGGTCTCTCTTCTCATGCCACTCTCTCAGATGTCATATGCTAGCTCAGATCTCATTTCTGAGCTCCAAATAAGCATATACACAGTTGTATCTTTATTTCCTTTGCTTATGCCATACTTTTTGAGGGTTTACCCATCATTACATGCCCACTATGCCTTGTAAGATTCCAGGGTGGCTAAAGATTACAGAAAAATTTAGGAAATTGAAAAAAACTAAAGGATAATTATTTGAAACGATGAATGTGGAGACTATAGATTCCAGTTACTACTAGCCCGAGAAAGAACCTTTCTCAGAAATAGAAAGGGAGTTTGTAAACAATTCATTTAGAACCTACTCATAGAAACACATTTATGCCAGTACAGTGCAGAGGAAGGTTGCTTCTAAAATGAGGTGATACAGTTTAGGTGAGGATGGTGGGTGATGAGGGGGAAGGGAAGTTCTCAAAGCCCTTGCTTTATAGACTGGGTGTGGTTAAAGTTACACGACCAGGCAATGCTGCAGACAGCCTGGACTGCAGCTCTCCAGTCTGAGCAGCACAACTGCATCTGCCGTTAAGATGGGGATCCACGGAAGGTGGAAGGGGATCCACGGAAGGTGGAAGGGGATCCACGGAAGGTGGAAGGGGATCCACGGAAGGTGGAAGGGGATCCACGGAAGGTGGAAGGGACACAGCACTCTCGGCATATTCCAGAGTTGTGAGAGACGCAGCCAAGGAGCTAGATGATTTAATCCAGTTTCAACAAAGGGTATTTACAGTGAGCAATTAAGGTACAGTTAGGGAATTAATCTAATAATAATTAATTAATCTAATAATGATTAATTAATCTATTAATCTAATAATCACTAATGATTATTAACTTTGCCCACTATTGTACAAGCTGAGGCCAAATTATTAGAGCCAGTTTCCAATTATGGGGACGACTTTGGCCACAAAGCGAGCCGGGCACCTCTCGCAGGGTCCGTGAGCCCATCTGGCGCTGCGAGAGCCGCGTTTCCTGGACGAGTTTGGTAGCCGTTGGAAACCCAGGGGCCGGTGCTGAGCCCACACTTCTCAGAGAGGAAGCTTCAGCTCGCGATGTTATCTATCCGAAAGTCTTTTCCTACCGGGCTCTTGGAGGTTGGAGTTCATTCGTGCAGTACGGGAACGGAGACGAGACTCCCGAAAGTGCTGCACCTTGAGTTTTGTGAGGAAACAGGATTGGAATTCCTTCTTTCCCTGTTCCTGATTCTAGATTAACAGGGTCGCAGACGGAGAGAGGCGCGGATTGTTTCCTCTGGCTTGACGTTTCGCGTCTCTTTAGCATTCATTATATGTTTAAAATAATGAAATACAAGAGTTGCTTCTGAACTATGGCCAAAAAAGCCTGCCCCTTCTGAGGGGTCACTCCCAGTCTTCCAACCGTCTCAGGGCACGAGAAGTGGGGGCTCGGGCCAGTGGGGTGCAGAATCGGATTTCTAGGTTCGCGCCTGGGGTTGGAGCGGGGGTGAGCGGGATGTGTGTGGGAGGGTGTGTGTGTGTGGGGGGGAGGGTGGTGGGTAGGACAACGAAAGAGGACGAAAGAGGAGAGCCCGCGTGGGGCGGCCGCCTCTGCACCCCAAGGTTTGAGAGCCCCTTCTCCTGGGAGAAGGGGAACCCTCACTCCTCGGTGTCCCCGGGCAGGAAAAAATCGCAGCTGAAAGTCCGGAGCTGTGGGGTGCAGTGTGGCCATGACACCCTCGGGGGAAAAAAGACTCCTCCATAGGGAGAAAACGCCCGCACCGTGGCGGAGGAGGCTGGCTGGGTTCCAGCGGGGCAGACTCGGGGTGGACCTGCTCTGCCGGAGCGTGTCCGGGGCGTCGGGGACCACCAGGCCGCACCCCTGCCCCGCCAGGCCCCGCCCTTCCCTCGGGGAGGCCCAATCCCAGCCGTCCTCCCTCGCCCTGCCCCACCCCCCCACTCTCCGGGCTCCCCTAGGCGGCTAAGTAGCGGTTCTCAGCTGCTTAGTTCTGTCCGCTGATGAGAGAACAGAATTTGTATTCCAGAAAGGGGTTCCCCAAAGCCTCCCGGTCTGACTGGCCGGATCCAGGTCGACCTGAAGCCTGGCCTGTCTCTTTCCAAGCCGCTGTGCACGCTCAGCGTGTGTCTTTCCTCCCCAGCTGGTTCTTGTTCCGCTTTAGTGGACTTTGGTGCCATCGTCCTAGCCAAACCCTTGTCCTCATTAAGGACAATTCAAGAACCGGCTCCTGAGTGATGCAGGCTGCCTGGGAGGTGTTCCCTCGGAGTCCCTGAAAGATTCGTGCCCTCCCGGAACCAGGAGGCAGTAGTCTAGTTTTCCAAGCCAAGGCGCCTCTGCAAAGTGTCTCCAGGAGTAAGATTGAGCAGAGGCACCAAGTGTTTCGGGGCCATCAGCACAAGTTCTCACACACCCCCTCCCGGGCTTCCAGCACCCTAATCTGAAAGCTGCCCTGCTAGGTTAGGCAGCCCCTAGGAGCAGGAGGAGGCTTTCCTTTGTTCAGACCTTCCCTGGAGGCCCAGGGGAGTACTCTTGGCTAGCAGCCCCACAGTGTGGCTTGTGGCTTCAGAGTTGCTCTTAGGAATTGAAATCAGGAGCACTCACTTATTCAGCAAATGCTTCCAGAACTTGCACTGTGGTCTTGAACTGATGGGAACTCCTGATTGTGTCAGAACGGTTAAGTGGTGTAAACTCTGCGTGCCTGTCTCCATAACTGTATCTTCGGGTCTCCATAACTGTATCTTCGGGCCTCCCTGGTGGTGCAAGAGGTTAAGGCACAGCACTATGAAGCATCCACAGTCACAGCAGCATGAGTTAGATGCCTGGCCAGGGAGGTGGCCCACATAGCACAGCAGAGCTCTCCTGTCTCTCCTGCTGCTCCCCTCAGCAGTGTACTTCAGTCTATCTGCCTGTTCTGCTCCCCACTCTGTCTCTGGTGAACCCTCAACCCCCCATATCTGACCTGTACCCCAGTTTGTGTATGCATAAATAAATAAACCTTTAAACCAAACAAAAAAACCTTCTCTTCCCTGTGGGGTCCTTGGGAGGAGTCAATAGATGTAAACTCTTAGAAGAGGGTTAGCACGTGGTCTGCTTTCTGCGAGCATTAGCTGTTAGTATTTTTATTGTTACTTTCTGAGGGCTTGTCTCTGAAATCCAGGCCTGACTGGCTCTGTTGATGCCTAAAGAGAGGCGGCTGAGAAGACTATCAAATCTCAGACAAAACTGAATGGTGAAAGAGGAGGGGAAGTTGTGGGAAATTTTGGATGGAGAAAAGATAGAATTAAAAAAATGGCAAAGAGGAGACAAAGTGAGTAATTGTGGAAATGATGGAAGGGGAGCAAAGAAGATGCCAGTGGCGGAAGGACAGGTGCCCAGGACTGTGGAAGGGAGAAGAGCAGTGCTTACCCTGCCCCTGAGAATGGGAGTTTGCTGAGTAAATCAGTCCTACGTGAATTAGGGCATTAATGAAAGAGAAGACTGGCCAACTGAAAGAAATTTACTAAAACAATCATCCTGAGTTTACCTGTTTTTCTTGCCATGAGCTGATACCACTTGAATTCCATCCATTTCCCCAGAGAACACCCTTAGGTGAGAAAGTGCCGGTATTACTCTGACCTCTTGGAAAAAGTAGGTGATGCAAATAAACTCTTACAACCAGCCTATTGTGCACAAGGCCACAGACGAGGGTTCGGGCTCACAGACCTGGCTATATTACAGCCTCTCAGGATCTCACAGGACAGAGCCTGAATTCCGGGGGTGATACTCCTCTTACCCCTATCTCAGGATAATCATCCTTCCCCCCAAGTAGCTTTCTTTAACTCTGTACATCTGAGGGACACTTGCAGGGTCACAGTGTGTAGCATCTCCTGATGGATCCTTGACATTTACATAAAAAACCTGTGCAAGTGACCTTATTGTATCTTTCCCACCTGCCTAGAAGGTGAACCAGAAGGTTCATTTAGATTAATAAAGGGGGCTGGGATGGTCCCCTAATGTGTTAAGGACCGACAGAGAGTAGTTGGCTGATGGGGCCAGAGGACACCAGGGAATTCAGGTTATTCTGGGGGTGACCCAGATTCCAGGATCAATCACAGATGTAGCACTTCTCAGATGTACTTCGAGGATAGGCCCTTCAGGCACCTGTACAAAGTGCTCCAGGGTACAAAGTGCCCCAAGCCCTGTAGCTAACCCAGGGTGCCTTAAGGGGAGCCACTGGGTTGGGAGGTGAGAGAGAGACCCAAGGCTCAGAAAAGGAAAAGTTGCTCTCCTCATCTTCAAAGAATTAATGTCATCAACCCTGAGTAGCAGAAGTTGGCACAGACCAGGTAACCCCGACAGTGATGTGAGAGGACCTGGGGCCAGGGAGGGCTAGAAAGAGATGAGGCCAGGGCCTGTGGCCAGCCCTCACCTAAGGAAGGCAGGGTAGACATTTTTTGTTGGGATCAATCCTTCAAAGTAGCAGCCATTGTGCAGCTATTGGGGTGCTGAGGACCCAGGCGTGCTCAGGAAGCCGAGCTTCAGGCTTTGAACAACCCACACCCGCCAGCGTCAGAAGGGCACCTAATCCAGGGAGTCTCAGTCCTGAAATAGGACAGTTCTCTGCGGTAGCATAGTGCCCCCAGGAGGATCAGGATGAGGCAGCCCCAGCTCCTCAAGTCGGTTTGGCCCCAGTCGGTCTGTCACGGGAGGTGCTCAGGTATCCTGTCCACACACACCTTCCTTCTCCTCCAAACCGCAGTCCAGAGTTGCTTAACCAGAGTCAAACCAAAACATTTTTAATTCTCTTTCCAGATAGCTTGAAACTACTTAAACAACAGCTCCTCAAACTCTATTCCTGCCCCGCCCCAACCCTGTTCTTTGCAATATTCATTTTCTGGGGTCCCTCTACCACCCCGGAACAGCCAAGGTGCTTTGGACCCCCTTTAAGCTGGAGGCTCCAGCACCCTCCGGGGTGGGAGGGGTGGGCAGCCCTCTCCCCTTACAGCACCAGGGCTGGGGGTCCTCAAGGGTGTGGGGTGGCCAGAGGGCCTGGACCAGCCCTGTGAGTCCTGAACAGGACGGAGTCCACATCCCAAGTCAGGTGGCAGTTTGCAGGCAGCTCCGGGGACCAAGTGTCCAAGTGAGGGGAGCCAGGGAGGAGGGTGCTGGGTGCAGCCCCCATGGTCTTCTGGTCCGATTTGGTGCCCGCTGCTCTAGAGGCCCTGCCATGGCTTTCCGATGGCCTGGATGTGCTCTTTGGCCTTCAGGCGCAGCGCCGCGATGCTGCTGTTGCGCGGGTCCGCCTCGTCCAGCGGGAACTTGTCCCCGAAGCCGGGCCCGCAAGGGTAGGCAGGCTGCGGCGGCCCGAGGGACGGTAGGCCGGCGCCCAGCGGCGGCGAGTTCAGGAAAGGCGGCGGCGGGGGCGTGTAGCTGGCTGGCAGGCTCTGAGCCGGGGGCCCGAAGCCCGGCAGGCTCTGCAACGCCGTGGCGCCCCCTCCCGGCAACGGAGGCCCGAGCCAGGACTCCAATGGGAGGGCGCCCCCAGCCGGCCCCGCGCCGCCGCCCGGGCCCGCCCCGAGGGGCGCCAGAGCCACGGCCGAGGGAGGAGAGCGGCTGAAGGAGAGAAGGGGCGAGTCCTGCAGCTTCATGGACGACACTTCCAGCTTCTCCTGCCGCCGCCACTTGGCCCGTCGGTTCTGGAACCACACCTGTGGGAGGCAGCACAGCAGCCGTCGGGCGGCGGAGGGGCCGCGCCCCGGGCCCAACGCTGGTGCCGCCCAGCCTCCTGGGGCCCCAGACCCAAACAACACCTGAACCCCCTATTTCGCACCTGCTCCTTTCTGGTCTCCAGCCCCGCCCCAGTTCTTCATGCTTTTGAGTCCCCTTTTCCCTCCTCGTTTACTCCTCAAAATCTCTTGGTGGCTTGTCCTGCGTGGCGCTTCACGTTTCCCCTGTTTACTTCAGCCACAGCTGTGGTTGTGTCTGCTTCCAGCCTCTAACGCGAGCAGGAGCTCAGAAAGAGAGGCGATGATAACCCTGGACTCTGAAACCCAGATGGAGCCACCTTTCCTTGACCTGCAGGTAGCTGGCAGGGCCTCCTGACCTTTGAAGGCCTCACTCGGCTCCCTGCCTGGCACAGCTCCCTCCCTAGGCTGCTAGAGCTGTCTAGCCCACTCTCTGCCGCTGCCTTTGTGTCCCTTCTGTTTGCCCAGCTTCCCTCTGTTATAAGCTAATGAATAAGTTCTCTAAGTACTGTAACTGGCAACTAGGTGTTTAAAATGCAGCTATTTCCTCGATATCTGGTTATCAGAACTATTAGCAGATCTTCTTTTACTCTAAGCATATTTGAGTGGTACCTTTAATCTTTCTTCTATTTTACTTAATTCATTTAGCATTTCTGATATGTCTTGTATGTTCAGTGGCTGATTACAATAATTCCAGTTTATTCATCGACTTTTACTTTATGAAGTTACTTTAGTGAGTTTGAATTTCTTTTCGTTTTTCTCTTTACAGATAGAAAGTCCCTGGTAGGAGTGAAAGTCTGGGTTTTTACCATGCAACTTTCATTACTGATTTGATGAAAGTGCAAGATGGGTGTGATTAATATTTACTGCCAAGTTACCACCCTCGGGACCAGGAAACAGAGAATGGATCTAGTTTAGTGGAGAATCTGGGAAGTACTTTGGCCAAACTGGTAGCCTCAATGACACTTTTTATGAAGGGAAGTGGGGGGAGGGAATTTTGGTTTCAGAAGGGAAAGAAGGTTTGAATCAAAGAGGGGGGCCTCCCAGGAGAGAAGAGAAAACAGCTACCCAGCACCAGAGCAGAACATGTGTGTGAGGGGATTTGGGGTGAAAGGAGGAAAACCAAAAAGTGGGAGCACCCATTCTATTCCAAAAATCCAAATCTTCCATTCCAAAAGATTCATCTACATAGGTGAACCCTGATTTCTCCCCAGAAACCTTAGATATTGCCAATATTAGAGAACGTGAAGCACTGGCAGGGGTGAGGATTCCCATCCTCCTGCCTCCTCCCTTCCTCCTACGGCCCACTCCATCCTCCAGAAGCATAGGTAGAATCTTGGGATTTGGTATGGAGTGTCCAGAGTCAGAGGCCTAAAGACTGGGATAGCCTGCTCTAACACTGCACTGCTGCCATCCCGACATGGCTGGAGACACTAGCACACTCTTCACGCCCATCTGCTTACCTCATCGTCTTGTGTTAAGAAGCCACCCTATGCTGTGCTGGCCCTATGGCCCCAGAAGTCACAGACACCTTTCTCAAGAAACTCACAACTTATAGGAAAAGCCAAAACCCCCGAACTAATAAAGAGGCAAGAGGAGGACAGAGGAGGTCCAAATCTGAAGGCAGCCCCTGACTCGCTATGCCTCTGGAAGGCTTTGCCTCTCTTCTTGCTTCTGAGTTCCCTTGTATTCTTTCCCTCTTCCTACTCATCCTCCCTTTGTCTTACCTGAAAAGCAGGTGCTAAAATGTCCACCCCTCCAATGAAATCATTGCAGATCCTTTGCCCCAAGTTACCAAAATAATAATAATAAAATAAAAATGGACCCAATCTTGCCAGTCCTGTATCACATTGGAGAATTACTTTTTTGCAAACCATGACATCTTGCTCATTACCTTAAACCCCTCAACTAAAGAAAAGAAACAAAAGGCAAGAGTGTGTGCTCTGTTACTTTTAAGACAGGGCTAAAAGCCCCCAAACATCTGAAGATCCTTAGTTCCTGGAAATCTAATTCATCACACACACACAAAATCCCATCTTAGTTCCACTGCCTTTCAGATGCAATTTGTTCCTAATGTCTCCCTTTCAGGCCTCTGTAAACGCTCCCAATTTGGAAATCCTCCCAGATTTTTTACAGATGACTAGCAAATATTTAAAGCTTTCAAATATTTTAATGATCAGGGATTAAAGATAATTCAGCTTTAATTAAAGCGAAAACCCCTTTACAATAAAAAGAAAAGGCCTCTGCAGCCACAGGAAGTTGGTTTGCAAGTGCCCCCAGAAGCAAAAGTCAGTTTCTTAAATAAATCCATGAAAGCTTCAGTGGTGAAGTGCCAGGCCCCTCGCTTTAAAGGTGGTGGGCACAGCTAATGACTTAGGTGGCATTCGGGGGCCCCTCTCCTCCAGAAGCTGCCTACATTTCCTCTTAGTGCACACCCTCCCACTCCTGGCTTCTAATAAGGCGCTGTCAGCCTCCCCATCTTGCCAGCGAGCCCGAGCCCCAATTCCTCTTAGCTTAAAAAAGAGAGACCCCCAAAGGGGTAGCACTACAAATTGGAATAGACTGTCAGAGGCACGATGCAAAGGCGCAATGCATAGATTTACGAAGCTCTTTGCGGCGTTGGGTGAGCAAAGTCGGGGGAGGCCAATGGGAAGGTAATAAAGCGTGGCCACGCCGGGAATCATGGGAGTATTGGATGCAACGTAGGCCTAGGGTTCTCCCAGGGACGGATCTGGGCGCTTTACCTGCACCCGGACTTCGGGTAGGTTGACCTTGCCGGCCAGCTCCTCTCGGCTGTACACGTCGGGGTAGTGGGACTTCTCGAACGCGCGTTCCAACTCGTGCAGCTGGTATGTAGTGAAGGTCGTGCGGTTCCGACGGTGCTTCTTCTTGGGCTGATCTTCCTCGGACAGCTTCGAGTCGCCGGCGGGGCTCGGCCGCGCCTCCCCAGCTTCCTTGGGGCAGTAGGGGCGAGGGGCTGGGGTGACGAGACCTGGGGGGGAATCAGAGGCCACCATCACGACTACCCCTGGGTGTACCCCGCCCTCCCATGGACACTGGCCAGCTCGATGAGCACTCTGAGACAGGTCGAGGAGGGGTGGGGGAGCGGGCTGCGAGGGACCCCAAGGGTTCTCTGAATGCGTGTTGGAAGGCCCTGATATTCACACGTCAGCCTCACGCCCAGAAGCCTCAATAAAAGTTAAGCTGAGGTCTTCTCGTCTAGCAGGGCTGCTAGACGATTGGGCTCCCTAAGGACCCTGCAGCGCCTGTGAGTGCTCACTTACCTTCGTACCCCGGGGCTGGAGCCAAGGCGGGCGCGGGGGAGGGTTCAGCGCCTTCCCCAGGCGCCTTGGGGCAGGCGGCCCGAGCGCCAGGCCTCCTGTCCCGCTCCTTCGGGCCTCGGGCGTCCCGCTCCGCCGGGAAGGAGTCGAGGATCGCGTCGTCCTTGGTAAACCCAAGGATGGCTTCGATGCTGTGCAGTCGCGAGGTGCCTCCACCCGGGCTGCGGAGCAGGTGGCTGGCGAGCGAGAAGCTGCCGTCGGCCATCGGGGGCGCGCAGCCTGGCAGGTGCATGGGGCGCGCCGGGAAGCAGTAGGGCGCGGCCGGAGCTCTCGGCAGCGCTGCCTGCTAGGGAGACTGAGAGAAGCACCGAGTCGTTACTTGCCGCGTACCGCGGTCCAACTCCGAGGGTCCGAACCCAAGTTCAAGCTCAGCGGGTGACGCGGGCCCGGGTAGCGTGCGCTTAGAGGTGAGCCGGCGCTCGACCCGAAGCCTCCTGGCCCCCGCGGGAGTCGGAAGGTGGGAGTCCCGCTGCGGAGGCTCGGGGCGCTAGAGGCTGCAAGCCCGCCTGCCCCGGCTCCTCCCCTCCCGCCCCGGACCTCGCCTCTCCCCTCGGCCCCTCCCCCCGTTGCGGGGCGGGCCTTCCCCTCGCCCGGCCCCAGGGTCCTTGACCTGCCATCCCGCTCGCTCCAGCTCTTGGAGCCTTCCATCTCCCACCTCTCCAACCGCTTCTAGCACTCCAAGCACAGCCCGGGTCCGGAAGTGGGGTGTTTGACAGACTTGGGGACCCGAGTCGGGGGTGGGGGCCGGCACCCCGCTGTCATGCCTCTAAGGGACCGACGCCCTGGGTCGCACCTTCCTCCTGGGCCTTAGTGTCCCTCCTAGAGCTCACTATCCCCGTAGTCTTCCCAGCTCTGACTTGCTTCTGGCCGCAGGCTGGCTTCTTCCACTCGGCTGAGCGCCTAGGACAATCCCCGGAAAGACTGAGCGGAAGGCTTCCCGGCTCTGCGACCCTGGAAATCAGTTCACGCATCCCCCGCAGTTGGATTTCCCCCTCGCCTTCCCTCCTCTTTACCCCGCAGGCACTCCTCTTTCTGTCCCTCAGTCTGAAGTCCTGGACCTCGGGTTTATTTTGTGTAGATGCTTTAACGACGGCAGCGCAGCCCCAGGAGGTGGCGCAGCCATCTGTGCCCGCAGGCCCGACGACCTCAAGTGCTTCTCGGCCCCAGCAGGAATCCGGGAGGCCAGCGGACAGCCGGGCTTGGGCCTCACGGGAGACCGGGTGAAGGCTCTTCACTCTCGAACTCTTCTGGGGGAATCACCGTTTCTTCCCTCCTGCTCTCCGTGCTCCTCCCTCCCCCACCCCTTACCCCCAAACAGTCCTCCAGGCCGCCGAGACTACCAGGCTGACTGGGGAGCCACCTGCCTCTGGGGAGAAGGCCTGCGCTGCTCTGAGGGTTAAACGCATTATCCGCTTGCGTTTCTTTCACCTTTGGGGACCTCTCGAGGTTTCCATGGCCCAGAGTGACTCACAGCCAAGTGGAAAGATGGTTTTGCCGACCAGTGTTTTCTCACATCCCTTGGTGCTGGTGCCGCACCGTGGGCTCTGGCACTTCTGAAATCTGGCGCGCCACCCTCCGCAGCCCCGCACGTCCGCCAGAGCCCTTTTTAAAAGCCTAAGGACCTACAGAAGCAACTTTCTTATAATCGCCTTTGCTTCTGGTGCGCGGCCCTCCACCCACCGGCATCTTATTCCCTGTGCTTCGTTTATTCCCGGCTGCACTCAGACCAGAGTTTATGAGTCTTTTCTGAGGGTCCAGCCCCGCGTGCGACACCCACCATCACAAAAATTGGGGAGGCCAGAGCTGCTGGCCTTGAGGAGTTTCACGTCCAGAGCGGGGACGAGACAAAGAACCGAACAAAAGGAAAATAGATCTTGGCCCCCACCGCCTTTCAGTTGATATTAGAAGGACATTAACAAGGGCGTGTGCCCATCTGTGCTGAGGGTGGTTAAGTGGCTAATTCTCTGGATGGGCAACGCGGGAGGGTCAGTCCATGGAGGACTTTATTTTTAATAAAACCAATAAGCGATGCAAGTTGAAATAGTAAGCATCTGAGTTTGCAGTAGAAGGAAATTCGGTTCTTAAGTCAGAAAAAATAATTTTAAGGGAAAGGGAAATTAATGAGGGTAGATATGCATTTTATAGTTTTTGCATTTATCACCTTATAGTTTTCAGAATCTTTCCATATTCATCATCTGATCTGATCCTCACAAGCCTGGGGGTGAGCAGGAAAGCTATATTTGTCTCTATTTTACAAAAAGAGGAAAAGAAGCTAGAAGTGATAGAGTTTTATGTGGAGGGGTCAGGACTAGAACTCAGATCCCTGGACTCCTTGTCCAGGGTTTACCTGCTGCAGTTCATGCACAATTATTATTGCTGAGTATATTCTTTTCTTTTTTTAAAGATTTATTTTTATTTATTTATGTATACAAGAGCTGGGGTATAAGCCAGAGGTGTGGGGGTGGGAGCTAAAAGGACCCGCCAGAGACAGAGTGGGAAGCTGAAACAACAGATTGATTGAAATACACTGCAGAGGGGAGCAACAGGCAAGACAGGAGAAGTCTGCTGCACCACGTGGGGCGTCTCCCTGGCTGGGCATCAAACTTGCTGTAGTGGCTGCTGATAGCTTCATAGTGCTAGGACTTAATCCCTGGTACCACCAGGGAGGGCCGTAAGTCTGATATTCTTGAAAAGAATCAGAGTATATCTTAGTCTGCAGTTGGCTTTAATCCTTCCCAGAGACTGAACCTGCATCTAAGAGGCTGAGGTGGAGGCAGCTTGGCTTCCTACGGAAATGAAGTCAGTCAGTGGACAGTGACCTGTGGACATGGGCATCCAGAAGACTGGCAAAGCCTCTGGAACCTCCTACCATAGTTCAAGTCGCCCCCAGGGGCCCTCCTCAAGCACAGGGATAGTCCTTCCCCGGGCCTGGGCCCATGGGCCAGTTACAGAGACCAAGTGGCTGGGTGCTGACACGCTGGTGACCAGAGGGCAGCCCTAGAGATAATTAATTGCTACTTGGTCCTTCCCTTTTGACTGACATGCTTTCTATGTAAACTTCCCCAATACTAAATTGATCTCTAGAATCACCGCTAAACGAAGATTGGCAGCGTTTTAAGTTCCTGCCCACACGCTAAGGGGCTTATGGCCTTGTTTTCCAAAGTTAATTCCCTCTGGAACTGCCCAGCTCTCCCTAAATAGGCCCAGGTGAGGTGAGCTTTTATTTACTGTTTATTTCAGAGTCTCGAGAGAAAAGCAGAAAAGGCTTCAGCAGCCACTGGCGAGGAGCACCAGGGAAACAGGGCCGAGCAGGACAAGGAGAGGTTGGAGCTTCCTTTGTTCGGGACATAAAGAGCTAGTCAAAACCATTGTGGGCGCGGTGGAGGGTACTCCAAGCAATCAGCCGGGGGTCATTGTTAGGGGCTAATCTACATGTGTATTTCCCAAGAACTCGATTAGGGAAGATGAATGGACTCCGCCATGTCCCTAATTCTTCTAGCACGAAGCTGCATTTTTCCAATAGTTACATGATCAGCCGGTTTCAGCAAAAGTAGGAGCCTGGCTTCTGAACTCTACCTCTGTTTCATTCATTAATTCATTAGGTAGATCAAAGAAAACGCCCTCTGCCCAGCCCCCACATGCGAGCCTTAATCACAGCCAAAGCCCCTTTAAACTTGGCGTGGTAGGAGAAACATTTCCAGAAGTGAGGAGAGTGGGGTGATTGGGGTCTGGGGGCTTCTTAAGAGTGGAAAGGATGAAGTAGAAGGACAACTGATGTTGGCAGGGAGATTTGAGAAGAAAGGGGGTAGGGACCATCTAATAGAAAGAAATCTCAATGGAATCCTGTTAAGTAAAGTTGAAATAGAAATTGGCTCTTTTATCTTGGATGTATGAAGGAGGTCCCATTTCTGGAAGATTCTATGTAGACATCTTCATCTACAATACTCTAAAGAGAAATGGGCATCTGTAGAGCGAGCTTGCTGTGCACTGGATGGATAGGAATGAGTGTGCAAGGTGAGTCAAGGCCCTTTCAACTCCAGTTTCTCACTTTGAAATGTGGTATTAGGTCTGAATGGAAAATGTCTAAGGGCCTGTGGAATAATATTTCATAAAGTGTGCAAAACCAATCTGATTGTCTGCATGTAACTATCCCCTTTAGTAGAGACTTGAATCCTGGAGTAACTCCACCTGTCATACCATACCAGAGGGCCTCCTTCTCCCCAAATACCCATTTAGGACTGGCAACTTTAGTTCTACTCAAAGAAGTCACAATAAATCATATAATCACAATAAGTCATATAATCAGTGAACACACACGCAGATTAAAGTTAAAAAAATTCAATTGTCCAGTTATGAACAATACACCAGAAGTTATTACTTATTAAATACTAACTCTATGCCAGCCAATATTCTTTCAAGTATATACTGTACATGAATTACCTAATTTAATCCTCACACCCTATGAAATACTATGTTATTGTCACTTTACAAGTGGTCTGAGAAACAGAGAGGTTAAGTCACTTCTCCGGGGTTGCACACTGGGCTTCAGATGGAGCTAGGACTTATACTCAGGTATTTTTCCCCAAATCTAATAACTATATGTACTACTCCCCAATAGAGCACTGGCATAGGCAGTGCACCTTTAACTTCTCCATTTCTGTAAGAGAACCAGCAATAAAGTTTCCTTTGAGAATCAAAGGAAAAATATAATACAGAAATAATATGTTCAGTGTTTGAATGATATGGAATTGAAAAAAGGGTGTACAAAGTATTGGGTTAAATAAAATGATAACAGATATGCTAAAAAATAAAGTGGGTTCAGTGTGGCAGCACACCTGAAGACGTGTGCTAACCTAAATCTGACCATATATGGTAATATAATTGTCATCTCAATAAAAATTTTTAAAAATTCTCAACATCACATTCTGTAAATAGCAAGGCTGTCTTTTTAAAAATTACAGAACAAAAGAAGTTATTATCTGTTCAATAATTTTTTTCATTTGCCTTTAGACAAAATAATAAAGTAACTCTTGAATGATAATTCAATTTCCCAAAGCTGCCATATAAAGTTTAGGGAATTCTCCCTCCATTCTCTGATTTTTAATGCATTCTCAGAGGTTTGTGAACAAAATATATATGTATATATATTGGCAATATCTAATAATAGAGGAGCAAGTGTTGAACTACAGAGACAGGTTAAGTGTTGAAATTACAAATGTCATTGTACAATATTTTGGGGAACACTATCACTTAAAACTAGTCTGATTCACTTCTCTGCTCTTTTGTAAGATCGAATGTGTAAAGTTAAAAGGGAAATTTTGGAAATTATTTGGTCTGCTCTTTCACTTCTAGCCTCCATGCTTCCTCTTTAGAGGTGGAACTGTAGGCCCAGAGAAATTAAATGATTTGCCCGGATGAGACACAACCTCTGTGGCAAGGCTTGGACTAGAGGCCGATCTCCCTCCTCCCAGGCCCCACTGGGAAGCTGTGACTCTAGCACACCTGGGCTCTCAGGACCTGCCCTGGGATGGTCCCAGAGGAGTGTTTATTGTACAGACACCACAGAGCTGTGCTCAAGCTACTCCCCAATCATTTACCAAACTAATGACGGGGTCCTGAGCTTGCTATTGTGACTGATGCAAATGCCAGTGGCTTCTGTGGAAAAGGAACATATCCTCTTGATTGTAAGGCATTTTGGCAAACAACTGATATTCCTACCCACTGGTGCACTGGAACCACCTCTCTTTGGCTCGGGAGAGCAAGTGGTAGGTATCTCTTCACTTCTGTGCTCACTGACCTCACATTGGTCATCTTGAAATCAGCCATTGTGGCAGGATTTTCACCATGGAAATTGGCAAACAATAAATTTGATTAGAAAGAAAAGAAATTGGCCAGCATTTCTACTGCTCTTCCTTCATTAAGTCACAAAGTACCACGAATAAAACGAAAATATGACCTATTGCGCAAGAGAGGTCCACCTTTCCCCCCCAAATGGAACAGTCACAGCATTATCTCAGAATGTGTAAATGAAAGAGGGAAGCTTGGATGTCTGCCAAAGAAAGGGGTTTGTTCAGTTGTTGGGAGCAAAGCTATATTAAGATAATTCCTCTTTACTTGTTTTCTAATTAAACTAATTGAATTCAGAGTGTCTAGGGGGAGTCCAAGAGACATTTATCTCAAGGGGATGATGGTCCTGAAGCCCATCAATCCTCTTAGAGAGCTAAGAAGGCAAATCCAGGGATGCCCGTTTTGCAAGAGCCCTGGCCCTCCCGCCCTCCACCCCGAGCTAGCCACTCTGGGGTTCTTCTCCCTTCTTCTTTTTGAGAGGACGTGTATCAATTCTCGATCCTCATTTCATTTTCACAGCACCCTGTGAAATCATTTTATTATAGTTCTTTCTAAATGGAGTCCACTGGCTCTATTTCTGCAATATTTCTCATATGGACACTCATCTCCATCAACATCACACTAGGCCACTGTTTTTTCTTGCTTGGACTGAATTAGCCTTCTCACTGCTCTCCTTCCTGCAACTCTTAGCTTTCTACCGTCCAGTCCCACTCAGCAGTCAGAATGTAACAACATTCAAAAATGTAACTCAGATCATGCCCCTCCTGCATCAGACCCACCAAAGACTTACTGTATGTAGGATAAGATCCAGACTCCTTATGCTGTGCTGTAAGACATAAACCCTCCCATTTCTCAAGCACCCTCATTTAACACTTCTGGCCACTCTTCCACCTGCCCAAACTTGCTCAATGAGCTCCAGCCACATCAGCCTTTTTACTCTTCTTGAAATCCTCCAAGGCCCTTCCCACTGCAGGACCTTCGCATGCACTATTCTCCCTGCCCGAAATGCCCTCCCGCAAGTGGTCACATCATGCTTCTTGTCATCTTATGTTTTTCATAGCATCTTCCACTCCTGGCAAAGTGATCATATCTATTATTTGTTTGCTTGTTTGTCACCATCTCTCCTCATTCAAATCTAAGCTGCATGAGAAACACACCCTACTTCCTGGATCCCTACACCCAGCCCATATGCTGCACCGAGAGGTGGTGGATATAATGAATAACTTTGAGAGACTATTTTACAGAGGAGTAAACAGATTAAGTAACTTGTCTTAATCTGTTATTCATTAGTGTAAGTATACATTTTTTCACATCCTTATAATCTATCATCTGGAGTTTTCTAAAGTATTATTTCTGATACATGTGGAAGATGTCAAACTTCCTTGCTCTCCTTCCCAAATAGTTCACAAAAGCCATTTGATCATTTTCAAAAGGAGATTCAGTCCATGCCATCTTGTTAGCCTCAGAACTGCTGGGCTTTCCTCCACCGCCTTTAATGTGGCTGTTCAGTCAAAGGAGGCAATTGGGCGCCCCTGCACTGCCATTGCCACGGGGTTCAGAGCCACGGTGGGTTCTCCCACAGTGGGTGCACCCTCTTAGGGAACACATTGCCGTCCCAAAGTGGCTCCAGCCCCGGGCCTCCCCTGGTGGCGCAGTGGGTTAAGCAACGCACTACGAAGCAAATCGCAGCCACTGCAGCACGAGTTCAATCCCTGCTGCCGGCCAGGGAGG
>JAGFMF010012290.1:8241190-8265336 GCA_019455555.1 Galemys pyrenaicus
ACTGCTGAGGGGAGCAGCGGGCACAGCAGGAGAGGTCTGCCGCACCATGTGGGTCACCTCCTTGGCCGGCAGCAGGGATCGAACTCGTGCTGCAGTGGCTGCGGTTTGCTTCACAGTGCGTTGCTTAATCCACTGCGCCACCAGGGAGGCCCCTCACTACACTTCTAACCAAAGCAAAGTATGTCTCCTGGTGCTAACATCTAATGTCTCTACTGGTAACATTTAGAAGACTCAATCTTCTGTCTACAGTCATTCTCAGCTCATGGTGGTAGAGAGCTCGGTCATTCTGGTTTTTCTAACTGTGTTCACTTCGTTAAAGTCTTTCCTGCAGAGGATGGCCATAGGAGAGCCGGCAGCTCCGCGGTGCCGGGGTCCCTCCTTCCGTCCCATCTCGGGCTGCCTTCACATCACAGAGCACCTCTGTTCTGCTGACTGCTTGACTTCTGTGAAAGCGGCCTGGGCCTTTTCTTTGATGGAATCTAAGTCCATGTTCTGAAGATTCTGTAACTGCCCAAGAATGGAATCCTTATCTTCTTCCTCTTCTTGATCTTCATCCACCATTTTCCGGAGATCTTCAGGCAAATCCACATCATCTCCAGCCATCTGGATCTGGTTCTCGTCCATTTCACTCTGGTGGGGAAACAGTGCAGACAGAGATCAACGAACCATTCCAAGACACGCAAACAGCCATATGAAAAGTAGCAGAAGAACACAGGTCTGCTGAGGAGGAAGGAATTGGATGGTGTGTTTGGCTGTCTTGCTGCAGAACCAGGGCCAGAGGCAGAGGCTGGAGGAGTGTGAATAATGATATTTAAATGAGATCAGAGGCCCACACGTATGCAAATTAGCAAACTATAGGACCCAACAGCTCTTGCATCTGCCTCTGGAGCTGATGCTGTCTCCCCCTCCATTCTATTGGAGTTACTTAGGGGATTGTTCTTGGCTTTGGACTTAGGGAAGTACACACGGGTCTTGGCTGGAATGCTACTTTCCATGTTCAAGTGGTTCTCCTGGTGCTTGATTAGTTCTGAGGCTCCATGTCTCCTTACTTCTCCAACCGATGCTTTGAGAGGCCACAGCCATGCCCCTGGGCCTCCATTGTTCAGTTGGTTCTCTGGACACAGACTAGGGACCCCTGAGGCACGAGAAATGAATGCCTTTGGGAGGCAGAGTCCTCACCCTGAAGACCTCCAAGGAGGACCCCCTCAGCATCAGCTGCCCAGGTGAGGGGAACCTCTCTCTGCACTTGTTTGCCTCTTGGCCCCTCAAAGTGCTTAACGGATTAATTAGTTCCCCATCAAATTGTTGTGGGATTAATTAGTTAGTTAATCCCTAGGGCTCCCAGCCAATCTTCCATTTCTATTTGTTTTTTATTTGCCTGCCCTTGGGGTCCATCCGCCTCTGGACACTGCAGGGAGGGAGGGCAAGTGTGCCTTCAGCCTGGTGGTTCTCAGCTCATGTAAACGCAGGGCATCTATCCCCACTGATGTACCCCAAATAAAATGTAGGTGATTTGAAAAGGCATTCCTGGGAGTTCTGGCACCATCCCCACCTCTCTGGTTGGTAATAAGAGCTCCATGGATGTCACCAGGTTTGAACCCACTCAGGAGCTGCTGGGGACTGGAGGGACAGGTAGTTGGGGGGACAAAGGGATGTGAGCCAGCCCGCTGGGGTTTATTAAGCATGCCACAGCTATTCAAAAATAGTGTAACCCTCAGATATGGGTGGGGGATTTGTACTGGATAATCATGTCTCCTGCACAGGATAGTCAGCCTCATCACAAGCCCTTCCTCTTTGCACTTGACCTCTAACCTCAGAATGGCTCCTCGCCATATATATAGATGTTGTAATGACCCTGATGGAGATGTTATATGTATTAACATTGGCGATGTATGAACTGATGAATGGAAATGAGGGGCACAGAGATAGAATATCTTAAGTTATCAATTAAAAAGCAACCACTTGTTTATAAAGGCACTTTATAAACAAAAGACCTGCAAAAGGCATGGACAGGTTAAAACCTGCGCAGAGAGGCTCCGCCCCAATAAAAATCAATGGGCGATCCTGTGAGGAGTGGTATAAACAGAGGCACCGCACCTGAGGCAGTTTGAGAGGCTTGCAGACTCCAAGCCCACAGTCCTGAAGTCTCTCTAAGGTTTGGGGAGCCGCCAGGGACTCTTGCCTTGAGAAGTGGTAACTCTCCTCCCTGCGGATGACAATTGAGGAACTCTCTAGTCTGCGTTCCACTTACTCTGCATGGTCAGCCTTCGAACCTTGCCAGTCTCCCCTTCTCCTGCTGTTGAATTGTGTGCTGGTAATGTCGTAATGCGGATTCCCTCCAATAATTCATATTGTGGCTATTGCATTTGGCTTGGAGCTTGGGTTGCAAGTGAAACCCTCCCGCTTCATGGAAGTTAGCCTCCTAGAGATCCCGAACCTGATAAAACACCCCCACTTTTCCAGCAAGCTGGGTCTATTCTTTCCCCTTTGGTACTAGGACCTCAATTCTGAGTTCTTCTTAGAGGGACCAAATTCCTGACCCTTGTCAGGTCCACCCTAACATTTGCAGGACTGACTGCAGGCCGGGCCCACGGTACTCCTGGTCCCTACCCTGACCCAGCCTTCGGCGGGAACCTGTGTAGGCGGCGCCCGGTGCCTGAGCTCCTGCCCTCCTCCAGTTCCTGTGGAGCTCAGGCAGTGGTTCAGGGCTCCCTTAAGAGGACCAACCTGGCATGGAGGCCTGGTCAGTCTCCAGAATGCATGGAAGCAGGGAATTCAGGGTCCTGGGTAGCTAGAGTGTGGCCTAGCTGAAGGAGTTAAATTTTGCCTGGCCATCTTCAGGCTGTGTAACCTTGGAAATCCCTTTCTTTCTCTGAGGAGGGCTGCCTACCTGGGTGGCAGTAGCCTAATCTACCTTCCTTATAGGGGGACAGTGTGCGATGAGGCTAGACATGGAAGCAGCCACAGTGACCCTTCCTTCAAACAGTCAAGGGTGAGGGGAGAAGGAGCAAACTGAGCTGGTGTGGGACGGGGAGAAGGAAGAGCAGGCCCCGATGGGGTCCTGCCAGCAGGAACAGTTGCTTTGAGGAAGGGGGTTCAGTGTCTCAGACCCCACTGGGAAGCCCCAGAACTCCCACTCTGATGAAGGCTGGCCAAAAAGGGGCAGAGAATTGTATCTGTTTTCAGGAGGAAAGTTTTAAATTCAGTTCCAATAGGGCTTTTGAAGTAACACGTTTAAAGTCTATTCTTCGGATAGATTTTCTTCTGTCTTTATGTTTATTCAAAATAAACGTGCCCTTAATACAGCAGACAAACACCAGGTGTAACTAAATCATATAGCTCAGCAGGAGGCTCTGCATTATTCTTCAGAGACTAACCCAGACTGACAACTCTGTTAATAGGATTAGGGCTCACTGTGGCACTGTTTTCTCTTATTAATTTGGCTTGACTTACATATATATTTTCAACTGGCTAGGGAGAGAGGCACGCTTGTTTTTCGAAGTAAATTTATGACTTTCTTTAAGACATGATTTCCTCTAATTGAAGAAGTAGACATCTCAGGTATGATGTAAAGTAACCTTTGTATTTCATACAAAATTATGTTGTTAAATATAATTTAACTGGACTTGGTGGTTTTTTTTTTCATGAAATTTCCTTTTAATATAATTCTGTGACAGATAAATGCCTTCTGTTGTTTTGGGGTACTTTGTTTTTGAGGTATAGGATTTTCCCAATAATGTCAATCATTTGGCAAAGCTCTTGTGCGTGCGCACACACACGCACAAACATGCACATTTGCTCTATTCTCACATATCAGGCACCACACGAGGCTGAGGACAAAGATGAGAAAGTCAGCCATCCCTGTTGAGAAGTACACAGGGTGGTGGGTGAGAAAGTTCAGGATGGAGACAGTGTAAGAAACCAGCATTCAGGCTTTATGGGAGCATGAAGAGGGTGGCCCAACCCATTCTTAGGTTGGGAAAGCAAGTCACAGAAGTTCCAGAAGTGACACTAGACCAGTGTCTTACAGGAAGGAAAGGAGCACAGGAAGCAGGGTGTAGGGGACAAACAGGAGGGATGTTCAGTCCAGGCAGTGAGTAGGAGGAGGGAAGGCTGGAAAGAGAGGAGCCTTATCATGGCATCCTGGCTGGGGGGTTAGAATATTGTTCTCCAACGTCATGGTACGCTTTTTAATTTTATTTTTTGAATAAACAAGGGAGGAAAAATAGCAGATTTACATTTTAGAAATCTCATTTTTGAGGGGAGCAGACAAAGTGCAGTAAACTATGTAAGAGCTGTTGTAATAATAGGGGTGAGAAATGGAGCAGCCCACGTTTGGGGAGTATTGAGGATCATTTAAGAGATAGAATTAGGGTGATGTGGTGACTTCCTAGATGTGAGACCATGGGAGGAGGGAGGGCTCAAGAGTGACTTTGGTTGCTGGCTTGGGGGTTGGTTTGGGGGAGCCACCTACAGGGTAAGGCCTATAGGAGCAGCAGATTAGGGGCACACTGAGTGATAAAGTTTGGGGTATGAGACGTCCTCCTAGAAGGTGATCATGTAGACACAGCAGTAAAATTTAGGCAGGAGATGTGGGCTGGAGGAATAGATTCAAGCAAAGCAAGGTGAAGCCACTGGCAAATGTGGGGACATGAGTGGGAAAAAGAACAGACCAAGGAGACACCCTGGAATTGGCCCGCTTTGGGGGCAGACAGGTTAACCCATGAAGAAGACAGAGAAGAAGCAGTTGGGGGAGAACGAGAACCAAGCCCTCATCCAGAAGCAAAGGAGAGAGGGCAGGAAGGAGGAATCCACCTCCAGGTCTAGACAAAGAACTCCTGAAAGAAAATTAGGCAGTCAGGCTCTGTGCTGAGACAGTCCCCCGTGCATCAGCGGAGCAGGGGTCAGCAGAGTTGGGGGACAGTCATTGAAGGAAGAGTCTCGGGAAGGCCTTTTCACACCCAAAGTGCTATTTGTAGTTGGGAGAGAACTGGCCTCTCTTACAAAGGACAGGCAGTAAGACAAAGACCTAAAGACGGTGGGCGGGGAATAACTGGGGCCGTGAGAGCCAATGCTCATGTGAGCGCATGGCTGGTGGCAGGCACTGGAAGGCTCCAGTTACCTGTAATGTGAAAACCAGAAGAAATCCAGAGTGGACACAGGCCTGTGAGCATTGCGATGATGGATACGCCGCCCTCTGGGACTGCAGATGCTGCAATCCCATGACTGGCCTTTGAAGTGTCCCCGAATGGGCCCTCCCTGGTGGCACAGTGGGCTAAGCAATGCACTATGAAGCAAACCGCAGTCACTGCAGCACGAGTTTGCTGCCGGCTGGGGAGGTGACCCACATGGCGCAGGCAGACCTCGCCTGCCTGGCCCACTGCTCCCCTGAGCAGTGTGTTTCAGTCCATCTGACTGTTCTGCCCCCTGCTCTATCTGGTGGATTCTCTCACCTCCCCGCACCTCTGGCCTGTACCCCAGTGCTTGTATGCATAAATAAATAAATCTTTTTTAAAAAATAAGTGTCCCCGAAAGACACAGGTAGGATGCGCAGTATTGTCATCAACACGGAAGGGGCTTTTGCCTCTTGGGCTGAAGGACTAGGGCTGCATTGCCCTTTCCCAAGAGCCCCAACATCCTTTCTTCAGCCAGCACTGAGTGGAGCTCTTTTTTATAGCAAACAGCCACCAAATCATTTCTTCAGAAAACACACTTCTGAACCCCAATGTGACACTGTTATCTTCATCGCACCTGACAGCTCCTGGGAAGATATTTTCCTCAAATTTGCTCTCCGTCAGCAGACCTGGGGAAGGGACAGAACCCAGAGCTGCCTCCTGCTGGTTATATAACTGCCTGGAGGCTGGCGGGGAACGTGTGGGGGTCCCAGGGCAGCCGTGGTTATCGGAGGACAGATTGATGTGGTCAGTCTTCTGCAGACAGTTAATACTATTCTCACAGCTGCTGCCCGGGTGGCTGTTATGAGCTGGCGCAGGGCTAAGAACTCTGCGGTTGGCGAGAGGAGGGAAGGTTGTTTGTTGTTGGAGCCACTGAGGATCCGTGAGTCCTGCTTTCTGGCTGGTGCTGTTCGCTTCGTTAGCCACTTAGGTAATGGTCTCATGTCTACCATCTTGGTGGGGGACAAGCAATGAGGAGGCTCCATCCCGTTTGTCACAGTAGAATTTGTGACCTCAGCTAAGTTCCTTGATTTACAAGAGTTTTATGACCGCGCAGTGAGCACACCTACAACACGTGCTTTTCTGTGCAGACAATAGACATTTGACAAAAAGAAATAGCACTCAGCGGCTGGGCTGAGGAGCCGATGCCTGGGCACCGCTAGGGGCCACACCTGCTCTAGGGAGAGAGCTGGGAGAGGGCACAGGGCTGGTGGGCTCAGCAGCTGGCCCCACCTCTCCTGAGGTTCTGGCTAGTTGTTAGTGACACTAGTGTTTGTCCAAATGTCTTTGAAACTATTTTTTAAGTCACCCTGCTGTACATTATATCTCCAGGTCTTAACTGGAAATCGGTCCTTTTAATCTGTCATCCATTTCATCCACTCTTATCCACTGCCATTTTCCCATCTGTTCTCTATCCATGGATTTCACTTTTTCAGGTTTCACATATAAGTGAAGCCATATAGTATTTGCCTTCCTTGATCTGGTTTATTTTACTTAGCATAATGTCTTCATGTTTCATCCATGTTGTCACCAATGGCAGGATGACCTCTTGTATGGCTGAATATTTCATTTTACATACATTTATCAAGATGACCTTTTTAATGGCAGTGATTTTCTAAGTAGTTAAATGAGCGCCGTAAGCAAGATGCGAATCCCAGGAAGGGACATAATGACTTGGGCATCTGATGCCCAACTCCAGTTGGGCAGTTCCTCACTGGCCCAGTCCTCCATCACCCACTCTATACCAGCTGCTCTGAGGTCTAGCACTGGCTGGCCCCTCATCCCTTTCCCTCCAGTGCACTGGACACAGTGCCATGGTCCTGGCCTTTCCCAGCCAAAGTGCCTGCCCTCTTGGGCCCACTTGTTCCTCATTGTACCATATACCACTAAAATTCCCACTGGGCTTTCAGACGGCATTCTCAAGGGTCCACATAAGAGTTCTGCACCAGGGGCCTCCCTGGTGGCGCAGTGGGTTAAGCAACGCACTATGAAGCAAACCACAGCCACTGCAGCACGAGTTCAATCCCTGCTGCCAGCCAGGGAGATGACCCACATGGCACAGCAGACCTCTCCTGCCTCGCCTGCTACTCCCCTCAGCAGTGTGTTTCAGTCCATTTGCCTGTTCTGCTCCCCACTCTGTCTCTGGTTGATCCTCTCACCCCCCACACTTCTGGCCTGTACCCCAGTGCTTACATGCATAAATAAATAAATCTTAAAAAAAAAAAAAAGAGGGCCTCCCTGGTGGCCCAGCCGGTTGAGCACTGCACTGTAAAGCTCCGCTGCACAGCAGCGCGAATTTGATCCCAGGCCAGGGAGGGGACCCACATGGTGCAGCAGACTTCCTGCCTCCTCTGCTGCTCCCCTCAGCAGTGGATTTCAGTAGATCTGTCTGTTCTGCTCCCCGCTCTGTCTCTGGTGAATCCTCTCACCTCCTGTACCCCAGCTCGTGTATGCATAAATAAATAAACCTTAACAAAAAAACTAAGAAAAAAAGAATTCTGCAAAACCAAAGCAGAGTTGCCTCCAGTCCACACCATCAGGCAGTACCAACCCCCTCCCCAAGTCCTCCCCCCCCCCCCAGTTGGTCTGATTCAGCATTACAATGGAAGCAGGACTTCAGGTCTTACATGCAGGTCTTTAACCCATCTTGAATTAATGTTTGTGTATGATGTGAGATAGTGCCCTAGTTCCGTTCCTTTGCATGTGGCTGTCCAGTTTTCTCAGCACCATTTGTTGCCGAGTTTCCTGTCTTCACTGCATACTCTTGGCCCCTTAGTCGTAAATTAACTGCCTCTTTCTAGCCTGTCCGCTCGCCTGCCCCTCACTGCGCTGCTGTCTCCTGCGACAGCTGCTCCCCGGAGGGCCCACGGCTGGCCCTTTTTGTTTCACTAGCACAACAGCCGCTTTAGAATAAAAAGCCCAATCTGGTCCTAAGTATCAAAATAATGGACTGCACAAAAATGAAAGTCAGGTACAGATATTAATTTCTGTTCCCCTCCAACAGCTCCCTGGAAGGACTGAGCACAGACCTGGGCACACACGCAGGGCAGGTGGTTTTCTGGCCCGGTAGGTGCATTTCCCAGCTGCTGTCCCCCACCCTCCGCGCCCGGGACACCAGGGGGCGCGAGCGAGCCGGCTCCTGTTCTGCGCGGGCGGCCGCCGCTGCGCGCGTCACCAAAACCAGGTTAAGAGTAGGGCTGGAGCGGCAGATCTCGGCGTGGGAGATGCGTCTGTTTCTGAGCATCTAGTCATGCGGGCTACTGAAGGGCCGGCTACACGGAGAACTGCAGGTGGGCGGGTGCAGAGCAGCCTCCGTGGTGCTGGACTTGTGGTACAGGTGCTGTCTTGAGGTCAGGGTGTTAGCCACAGCTGGTACTAGCTGGGCAAGATGGATTTGTGGGATACTTTCTATTAATGACTCTTTTATGGAGAGTGTGGGTTGTATTCCAATTTGCATGTGCTTTACAAAAAGCAGGCAGTTGTATTATTAGCATTTTCACACTGTAGGCAAATTATTGAAGCAATAGGTACAGAATTCATTTTCACAAAATGCAGCCATGTTGTACAAGCACCCCAGGGGACTCGCTTCTGAAGGTGAACTCTTCCATCAAGGGCAAAGGCAGATAGATGTGTCCAAGTGACATTTGCATTTATATTCTAGGATTGTATTTGGAATTTAGTCTTAGATTGTTTTTTAAGATTGATTTATGCATACAAAAACTGGGGTACAGGCCAGAGGTGTGTGTGTGGGTGAGAGGATCCACGAGAGACAGAGTGGGGAACAGAACAAGCTGATTAACTAAAATACACTGCTGAGGGGAGCAGTAGGTGAGGCAGGAGAGGTCTGCTGTGCTATGTGGGTCCCCTCCCTGGCTGGGAATCGAACTTGTGCTGCAGTGGCTGCAGTTTGCTTCATAGTGTGTTGCTTAACCTGTTGCACCACCAAGGAGGGCCCTTAGTCCTAGATTTATCAGTCTCCTCAAACCATGAGACAACACAGAAGGAAAATCATGTTTCTGGCTCTTGGTGGTGAGATTCCGTGGCCCTTCACTGTGCAAATTGTCCCCTAAAGTTTAGCGCAGTTTTCAGTCATACAGAGCACAAATCTTGCACTAGGGATTTTTTTTGGGGGGTGGGTACCTTGAATACTAGGAGGAGACTTGGGGTGGAGGAACTGCATACAAATACTTTTGTAGGTTGCTCTTTTTCTTGCACCCAAAGTGGGAGGCGGGGGAGCTTCAGGCTTGCAGCCTGAGCTGCAGATGTTCTGCTGGGGGTGGGGGGACATGTTGCAGAAGACAGCTTGACCTCCAGGGGAGTTTCAGGATAAATATTAGGGTGGGCCTGAGAGGGGTCAGAAAATACACCAGACACAGGACTGGAAGGGAAAATGTATAGAAACATTCCCCTCATCCAAATGCCAGCACCATGGGGAAAAGTATGAAACTGTAAGAAAAGATGCAGAAGGCAAGCCATTCTTTTCAAAATTCCTTAGTTGCAAAAAAAATGAGTTAAAATTTATTATGAGTTTTGCTCCCTGGCTGAGACAGAGCCCAGGTTCGGGGCATCTTAGGGGTAGATCTCTCCCACAGGTGGGGGCGATTTGACCCATGGGTGACGACGACAGCAGCGCCTTGCTTGGACAGGGGCTGCTCTTCCTTTGTTTAGTGCCGGCGGCTTCTGAAGGCAGCCCTTCCCGGGACCTGCAGGGTTTGAGCTGACCTGGAGTGCGCTCGTGCTTTAGAGGGCTCTCCCTAAGGGAGGGTGCGCCTCTGGGTGTGAAGATGGACACTCAGCCCAGAAGTTGACGGCAGAGTTGTTTAGAGAAGCTGGGGAAACCTCAGTTGGTGGTGGTGTGAAGGCATGAGAGGAGCACAGCACTGGGGTCACTGCTACCCCAATAGGAGCTCGGAACAGTGAATCACCACAGCATGCCGAGACAGATGGTACCACAATGGCCATCACTGCGACCTCATCTCCAGAAAGGAGCCATCGGCTCCTTTGAAACAGAGGCAACCTGGGGTCTACCTGCCTGGTGGGGTGGCCTTTGGCAGGAGGACACTTGATGCTCCTTTCCTCTACTGGAAGATGAGGTGATGTTAGAAAATCCTACAGGACAGTTGGGAAGACTCAAGGAGCTGATATGGTGCCTGGCTTAGAAAGAGCTCAGCAGGGCCTCCCTGGTGGTGAAGGCAGCAGGTTGAGTGCTGCACTGTGAAGCATCTCCCAGCCAGGGAGGGCATCCACATGGCGCAGCAGACCTCTCCCGCCTCGCCCGCTGCTCCCCTCAGCAGTGTCTTTCAGTCGATCTGCCTGTTCTGTTCCCTGCTCTGTCTCTGGTGAAACCTCTCACTCCCATGACTCTGGCCTGTACCCCAGTTCTTGCATGCATAAATAAATAAATCTTTTAAAAAAAGGAGGCGCTCAGCAAACACCTACTTTGTTACTCTCTGTATATTTAGAGAGAGTTCTATCATTTTACAAGGTTCAGGTGAGAAACGGCCTCTATAGGCTTAACTACATTTTGCTGAGAGGAAAGGGAAGTTGATAGAGGGACATGACTAGAATTGAATCGTTATGAACTTTGGTCTGGTGCTCTTTTCACGCCATCAAGTGCCGCAGTGAAGATGACGACAATAGGTCCAGCTACATTGCTGGACCTATACATGCATGTGGATGTATGTGCACATACATGCTGTGAACACACACACATGTATTCATAGGCGTGAGCCTTTGCTGGTCATCACATCTCTTCTTCTTTTTTTGTAACATATAAGAAATGTTTCCTGTGTTAAATGTCTTACCTTTGGGAGCTTGTACTTTCCCCGGAGATGAACTCTGAGGCAAGCTCTCTCTGCCTTTTTGTGTTTAAATGCAGTGTCTCTCTCCATCCTGGAGGGAAAGAACAGAACAACGGGTCAGAGCACAGAGAACTCGGAATCCCGGCGCTTGCTCACAGTAGCCCGGCTCCAAACGCTCTTCCAAGTTCCCTGGGAAACGGGATCGTTCCTGTTCCCCGGACTCCCATGTGTCTCTCGTAGCTACTGTGATAACTGAATATAGACCCCAAGCCCGAGTCGACTCGGTTCTGGGATCTCTTGATGGCAGCGGGGAGAGCTGCAGGGCGGTAATTCTAACGCGGAGCTGAGCTCACCAGGTTACTTGAAGTGGGACCCGAGAGCATTAGCAGCACCTCACGGCAGCATTTGGTGAGGAGGCAGCTTCCAGGCCTGACGCTGGTGCTCCTGCACCAGAACCCCGGGGACCCGAGGGGGCGCTCCGCTTTAAACAAGCTCCCTGAGCAATTCTTATGCTAACACAAGGGCCGCCATCTTCAGGACAGGTCCTTTGGATGCACATGACACTTGGGGTGTGATGTCACCTCCTCTGGACCCCAATTTCAGGAGTGTTCCCTTCCAGGATCTGAAGGTAGCAGCCACACACACTTGAGTTGAGGGTGGCTTTCCAATGCTGTGGGCTGACTAATTGGACTCTTACTCACGTGGTGAGGACAAAAGTAGACACCTGTGGGGATCTCTGCAAAGTAACTGCAGTCACCCCCCACCTCACGCCCCAGCTGCCCAGGAAGTGCATTATTGGAGGCTACCCTCACACCGTTGGCCTTGCCCTCTGACTGCACTAGGCAGAAGAACACTGACTTCATGAAATCTCTTCCCTGGGAACTTGGGGTTGGGACTGAGAGGGAAAGAGATCCTGTGTGGCTGGAAGTACCAGGGGAACTTGGAAGCCGCGACTGCCTTTCCACCAGTCACATGGCCCAGGTAACTGATCTAAGAGAGAACTGACTCTGAGAAAGAAAAACAGCAGGCACAGGAGATAGAAGCAACCACCAGAGACAGAAAAACAGTACTTGTGGTTTCCCGAGAATGTTCTAGTTCTAGTTTAGGTTCCTGTGAAGTCTGGTGAGATTTTTGTTCATGGGTTTGATGAAGTGTCTTTGCATAAAGCATTATTTGTAGTGAAATACATTTCCTGTTTTCATGTCCCCCAGGTGGCTACTGGTTTCTATTTCTGGGCTTTGAAATCATCTTAACCATTACCTAGAAGGCTGAAGGGGAGCTGGTGTGAAGCCACTGGGTTACACCAGGGGTCCTGTGCCCAGAGTCTCTCTCTGAATTCATAGGTCTCCACAGGATGTCAGGCCTGGAATAGGCATGAGACAGTCTGGGGTTCAGTGTTCTGGTTTTGGAGAAAGAAATAGAGTGATATGCCCAAGAGACCAGTTACCTGGGCAGAATTCGGTCATTCTCCCTGGTATTTGCTATGAATAGTTTCAAACAGAAGGAAATGGAAGGACTTCACCATGAAGCCGTATAATGCAGCATCACATTGCACAACAGCATCTTCCTCGACATGTTCCCCTCACCCGTCTAGCCCTCTCCATTCATTTATCCATCTTTGTTTCGACGCATGTCACAGCGACAGACTTCAGCACACTTCTCAGACTCTTCACCGTGCCTGCCACTCACACCACTTGCATTGGTTTATAGTTTCTCTTTCCTTTGGAAGTAAAATTTTGCATGCAATTAAATGTACAGACCTTAGTTAATTTTATATGTTAACCTGACTGGGACACAGGGTGCCAGATTAAACATTATTTCTGTGTGTATCTATGAGGACATTTCCAGATGAGATTGGCATTTGAATTGGTGGGCTAAGTGAAGTGATTGCCCTCCCCACTTTGGGGGGCATTGCCCAATAGGTTCAGCACTTAGATAAAACAGGAAGGTGGAGAAAGGGAGAATTTACTGCTTTCTGTTGACCTGCCTGAAATGGGACATCGACCATCTCCCAGCCCCCAGTTTTCAGCACTACACCTGGCTTTCTGGATTCTTCAGCTTGTGGGATTCAGATTATGGGACCTCTTAGCTTACATAATCATGTGAGTCAACTCCTTATAATAAATCTAATGTTTGTGTATACATGTGTACATACACACACATACTTATTTCTCTGATTGGTTCTGTTTCTGTGTGTGACTTGAATCCCTATCAGAATATAAAAACATTACAATGACCTGATAAAATTCCCTCATCCTCATCCTAAGTTGGACCTGCTCCCCAGCTTGAACAGCCATCATTATCCGTTTTCCAGATCATTATCTTTTTTTCCAGCACAGACCAACTTGACTTGCTCCAGAACTTGACACCAATAGAGCCAAGCACTACGTATTGGTCAGTGTAAGCTTTCTTTCACTCAGCATAAAAGCTTCTGAGATCTGTCCAGGCTGTGTTATTTATCGGTATTTGTCCCTTCCCATGCTCAGTGTGTTCCACTATGTGAGAAGATCACCTTTGGTTTGTCCATTCTCTGCTATGAGACTTGGACTGTCACCCACGCTGGGCTGCTGCTGGGGAAGCTGCTAGAACATTTTGGTACATGTCTTTTTGTGGACAAGTATATTCTTTTCCACTAGGTCAGTATCTAGGCAGAGAATTGCTAAAGACTTAGGGGGACTTGGTTGAGTCAGTTTAGTTGTATAAGAAACCATCAGACTTTTCCCCAAGTAGTCGCACTATCTCTCAGCTCATCAACTGAAATAACTGGCTCTATTTGCTCCATATTCTGGTCAAGATCCGGTACTATCCTTTTTTACTTTATACCATTTTGGTGTGCGTGTGTTTGTATCTGTGTATTAGGGTATCTTATGGTATTAATTTTAGACATTTTGGTGGTGTACTTTACTGTGATTTTCATTTTCTTTTTTTTTTTTTAAAGATTTACCCATTTATGCATACAAGCACTGGGGCACAGACCAGAGGTGTGTGTGTGTGGGGGGGGGAGGCGAGAGGATTCACCACAGAGAGCGGGGAGCAGAACAGGCAGATAACAGAAGTACACTGCTGAGGGGAGCAGCGGGCACAGCAGCGGGCACAGCAGGAGAGGTCTGCCTCGCCATGTGGGTCCCCTCCCTGGCCTCCCTGGCCGGCAGCAGGGATCGAACTCGTGCTGCAAGTGGCTGCGGTTTGCTTCATAGTGCGCCGCTCAACCCACTGCACCACCAGGGGAGGCCCGATTTTCATTTTCATAATAACTCATTTTCATGTTTCATATTGACCATTTATCTCTTCATTGACCCATTTTTTCTTGCTTTTTTATTGGAATTCTTCACATAGCTACATGTATCCTTTGTCAGATCCATGTTTTACAAATAGTTTCTATCTTGTTTATTTATTTTATTAATGTGTCTTTGATGCATTAAAGTTTTTAATTTTAATAAAGAAGTTTAATCATTTTTTAAGAATTATAGTTATTTCTTTCAGGGTCATGTATGAGATGACCTTTGCAACTTAGACAAGTTTGCAAAGATAGTCTTTTCTTTTTCTAAATTCTTTAAATTTTAGCATCTGTGTTCAGGTCTGCAATGTCTATCAAGTTCATTTTGTGTGTGCAGTGTGAGGTAGGGATCCAAGTTCAGTCCCACTTGTTTCAGCACCACTTATTGAAAAGAACTTCTTTTCTCTGTTTATTTGGTGAAGATCAAATGACTGCACAAGTTCCATTTTCCTCACCCTCACCCCATACAGACCCAGATTCCAGTCCTCCAGGGTGAGCTCATAAACCCAGGTTGTTCTGTGTACCATCACAGTAACTAGTCTCCTGAATTAAGCATAAATTCCTGCAAAATTTACTTAAATGCAGCCCTCACAGTGCCAGCTCCAAAAAGTGGCCAAGTCAAACAAAGGTCAAGTTACAAATGTCACCATAGCAAATGTAGTACCTTTAATATTAGTACTATGTGGTATATGTAGTACCTTAGGTAAGGTAAAGGGGAGTTTTAATAACATGGAGAGAAATGGAGAGCTAAACAAACTGTTGTTTTACTTAGACCTTTTTCAACGTCCTGTTTAGGTACACACCACTTTCAGTACTGTTACTGGTACTGAGAAAAAAAAAAAGACAAGTAAAATAAAAATATAAGTGCTGTAGAGTACACTGTTAAGGAGCTTTTAGTTTGCAATAGGTAGAATCAAGCCTACTTTCCCAAAATGATGAGAACAAATTTAGGAGGCTTTTATTCACTAATATTCACTTAAATTGTTATATATATTAGAATGTCTGTTACTCTCTACATGTAACGTGGTATAAACTATTTTTGATGTCTCTGTATGGCACTGTAGTTGATGAAGCTCTTAAAAACTCAAGTAATAGGCCACAAGTCATATCTCCTTGCATGGGGATGCACGCTGATCTCATTGTCTTGCTGCTACATACATATCATCCTGCTAGACAGTATAAATTTATAATATTTAGACACACACAATAATTGGAAAATTACCCAATCCACCAATGGGTCTAGATATAAAATTAAGGACAATTTTGTCATTAACCACAACTAAGCAAATTAAACATATGCTGTATCTGTGATAGAAGTTACTGTTTCGACACATTAAATGCAATTTTGTATGATCGGATGTATAGTCTAAATTCTGTCTATTTTTCTTCACATTGGCCCAATTGTGTTGCAAGCATTTGGTTCTATGTCTCTACTTTTGTTTCTTCATTATAGTTGTTTCCCTTTGACATGCCATCAGCAAAACTATACAATAACCAGGGAAAGTTGACTTCTTTTGCCCAGTGTTATCTTAACACAAGCATCATTTCTGTAGCTGCCTTTTTTTTAAAACTGACTTTAATTTACTGCTGAACAAAGCATAATACATTCTAGCTAGTAGTTTATAAACCATGATTTCTTTCAGAAAAAATACAATAGACAAGGTCTCCATTAAATTCAGGCTTTTGAACTTTCCTAGTTTCCTCTAGGTCATTAACCTTTTCACCTATAATCATCTTAGCAATGGGACCTAGGCAACCATTATCTAATTGTTAGCAAAGTTGCCATCATGACAAAAAAGAAATACCTTTTTTTTGTAACATATGGTGAACATTTAACCTCAAGCTTGATGCTTTACTTCTTAGTTCACTATTAAAAAGTTCTTAAATTAACTCTAGCTTAACAAATTACGTAGGTTACACTTACTTTTGAATCAATCCAGCAGGAAAACTGTTGATATTTATATTCCATTATACCCAGCCCAAATGTTACTAATATTTCATATTTAATCTATTTTATATAGAAAGGAGAATATATTTAGATTTTGGGGTTACATGCAGAAGTATTTAGGGGTGAAGTCATATGATGTCTATGATTTACCTTAGAAATGATCTATCTATCTGCCTGCCCACCTACCTACCTATCATCTATCTACTTTAAAAGCAATCATATTGACTTTGTCATAGGTATATATGGGTAGTTATTATACTGTCTTATCTTTAAAATTTTCCTGACAGTCTAAAATTTACTCATAGTCTTTGAGAAGACAAGTCCTATGACATAATCATCGTACTTCATTTTCTAGGTTTATTCTGCATGGCCCTGAATGTTCTTTCAAGCTGCCTTTCAGGTGCTAAGTCTGAATTTTTATCATTTGAAAGCTTTCTACTGGTCAGGAGAGTGAATTTCAGGAAGACTGTAGTCAGGCTTACTTCTCATCTGAACAACGATATTAAGGGCAATTAAACTATGCCTTGACCAGAAAATGTTAAGCTCTTTTAACAGCATCTAGGCGCCCTGACTTTTCATTACTACTCATGTCAGTAAGACATAGTAACCTCTGATGCTCAGAAACTGTTCGCTTTAGTAGAACATACTATCCTAAGGACAGATGTAAATAGAAAAAGGAGACAAAATCTAGAAAGTAGAGAAACAAACTGGGGTGCTGAAGAGGGTATAGCAGGGGTTAGCTTGCTTGCTTTGGAAGGGAAATGAAGCTGAGGTACTCACTTCTCCTCAATCATTTGCTTCTGATGCTCCTCGTACTCCTCTCTACTCATTCCTTGAGCCGCTGCGGGGCCAGGAGCGCCTCCTTCTTCTTTTTTCTCTTCAGACCTACCACCAAACCCTAAATTCTTTACCTGGTTACTTACCGTACTTTTCATAAGGAAAGTCATCATTTCTACGCTCGAAAAGCAAAGCCCAAACTCAGATAAAGCCCAAAGAAAAACAAACTACAAAAGTCTCCAGATATCCTCAGCAACAGACACACACGTCAGAGCCAAGGGTCCTGCGCAGCTTCTCCTGCTCAAGGGTGTGATGACAGAGAAGAGTGGTTTGGGGCTGGAGCTGGATTAGAGGGAAACTCCTGAAATGGAGGCAGATGGTTCAGATTACTAAGCCACCCCAGCAGATGCAGCTCACCGCCTTCTGTATTAATACACTAAGCTCATTTCAGAGGGAAAAAAAATCCTTCACATTATCAACTCCCCTCTCCCTACCCATTTCTAATATTTTAAATTGTAAGCATAGCCAGACTTCATCAAGAGTTCTGTTTCAGTTAATCAGAGCTGACTGATTACAGGCCTGTAAAGGAATTTCTAAATTCCAGGCCTTGAGCAAAACATCCTGTTGAAAACAGAGTCCAGTGAGACTCAAACCCAAAATGCTTCATTAAGCAAAAATAATCTTCTGATCCATCATTTTATCTCACTGGACTCTTAGTCCTAGGCCAGGATCTGCCTTTTGGCTGGGTTGTCTTGGCTCTGCTTCAGTAGTTACTGTGTCCCAGACATAAATACCCAACTGAGATAAATCTAAAGGACAAGCCAGCGGCTCCTTCGCTGACATCTGGAAGATTTCCCCAGCCACCTCCGACATGTTCCACTTCTGCATGGAAATGACAGGACGCTTTCAGTGCTCCGAGACGCCCACATGGTATCTCAATGTGTAGCAGATCCCCTTTTTCTCTTATCTGCAGTCCACTCCTGGGTGCTGTGTTCGAGCTCACTGGTATATTTGGGAATGACTTGATGACACTTTGTAATGCAGCAGGTCCTTAACGGTTGTGGTTTTCCTCAGGTCAAGAGAAGAATTTAGAATGGCTAAAACTTTGTTACTATCTTTATTTTTCAAAAAAAGATTTATTTATGCATACAATAACTGGGGTATAGGCCAAAGGTCTGTGTGTGTGTGTCGGGTGGTGGTGGTGAGAGGATTCACCAGAGACTGAGTGGGGAGCAGAACAGGTGGACTGACTGAAACACACTGCTGACAGGAGCAGCAGGTAAGACAGGAGAGGTCTGTTGCGTCAAGTGGGTCAGCTCCCTGGCCGGGGATTGAACTCGTGCCAGTGACTGCAGACAGTTTCATAGTGCTGCAATTTAGCCCCTTGTGCCGCCAGGGAGGCCCCCTATTGTTAGTATCTTTCTAATCTAAACATTCTAAGAGGGCATAGGGTGGAGGGCAGAGATGGAGGCTATTTTTGAAACCCATGCTTATTATTCTGTTAGCTTGAGCCCTCTCAGGAAAACAGATGACAATCTCCCAGACTGTATAGAACTTAATGGATTTTTGCCTAAAAGTCTTGTTTTATATGTTTTAATATTTGCTTTCTCTTTTACTAATGATTTAAACATGTTACTTGTGTTCAATTTGAAAGACTAATAAAGATTTAGGCGAAATGGAAACTTTACTCTGTGATCTGAGAACATAGGTTAAAATTTAGCACCATTTGACTTTTAGATTCATTGCTTGCACTTAATACACTCAAACCATCTCTTAGTACCATTTACAATAAGCAACAGTTCATCTCCATAGAGGCGTGCTGTGACCATATAGAACATTTCGGGTAACAAAAGCCACAGACTGGGTCACTGTTGTTGGCTTCCCTTTCCAGATCAACACACACTCTTTTAGAAAACAAAAAAAAAAAAACTGTGTATTTCAAGACATTAAATATACACTTTTATATCCCAAAGACAAGGATCTTTTGCTGAAGATCTGGCCTGTGTAGTACTTTTGGCCCAAAAGTGAAATCCCCAAAATTATACTTATAGTCAAGTTGGACTTGACAGGTGTGAGTCAGAGGATTACTATTATCTCTTAAAGAACAAAGTAACTAAATGCCAAATTAAAAAAAAAAAATTCACTTTATTAGATTTCTTTATCAGAAAATCTTTAATTGGAGTTCCATTTTAAAAATTAGGAGATGTTATTAGTGATGACTACCAATTCTAAACTACAAAGTCTGTTTGTGAAGCTGCCCAATCCTTTCCTGTGTCAAGGTTTGGGGTGTAAGCCATTAGAGACCCTTACGTGGTCTGTGGTAGCTGCACTTGTGTGGCAACTGAAGACCCCTGGGTCTTCATGAGATCAAACTCTTGCCAGCAGACAACTGAATATGGGATCATGTTTTTAAAACTATTAATTACACAACTGATTACCAAGGCCTTCCCACTTGAACATCCAGTCATAACTCTTTGCTGCTGTATGGAATTTTTCATTCTCCAGAAAGAGAAGTAAATGTCCCAGGATTCATGAAATGAATCATTAGGTGTTCCCCCTTCCTCCTCCAAAGGCTTCTCATCATATGTGAATAAAATCCCGAATTTTATTCTATGGCTTCCAAGGCCACGTCTCCGGGGCCTCAAGTGAACACTGTAACTTGCATCTGGCGTCCAGTCCTCTCCAGTCAAGTTTCATCCCCTCACCTAGCAGGCTCACTGATCGGGCCTTAAGTTTCTTCTGATTTCTTTCAGACCTATCTAATCTGTTTAAAGATGAGAGGTCCATTACCTTAGTCTACCATTTCCTGAAATCATTTTGTAAACACTGTTGAGTCTTTAAAGCTACTAACCCTGAGAGGAGCAGTATAGGGAAACTGAGCACACCTTAGTGAGCAGCAGGGTCAAGGCTCACCCCAGATTTGTCTGACACCAAAGTACTGCCTTTTCCGTTCATGCCGCATGGATTCTCTGAATTGGAATGACTTGATTAAATGGTTTTTGCCAAAAAAGAAAAAAAATATTTTTTAAACTTCCATCAGTAATGACTAAAACGTGAATATATTGTTTTGACACATTTATACTGTCCATGATAATTATCAGTCTGACTTCTCTTCTCGTGCATCCCTGGTGGGCTCTGCTGCAGGCGGTGTGCCACCAGGGCGGGCACAGCACATGACACACGACTGTTACCACAAATCAGGGCCTATTTGGAAAATAAATACTTATTACCAAGATCAATGAAGAAAAAGTGAATTTACTAAAATATTTCTTTATTTGAAGGTCAATGTCATTTAATTCCAGCTAGCATCAAATAACAATCAGAAAAAAACACTGACAAAATGTTACCTAATGAAAATTAACAGTAGATAGAAAACCATTTAGACTTTAAAAGAAATATATTAAACAGGCAACAAACAGATCTAAAAAGTTGCAAATGGTAATTTTATGTTAGATCTTATAAATAAGAAAATTCCCAATATTAATCATTTGTTCACTATCTCTGTGTGATAAGCATGTGGACAGAAAAGATAATCACATCTTAATATTCACAACTGCTATATCTGTCCTTTACAAAGATTGTATCTCTGCAATGCAGTGGGTCAGGCAATCCCTTTTCAAGTAATTTCTCTTTTCCCCAAGTTATCAAAAAGCACAAGTGTCTGAGATAAAAATGTCACAAAAATAACAATCGGGAAAGCAAAAATGCTTCAGCAGGCCGACTTGAAGGTGGGATTTTCATGTCTCAGCCGCGATCTGAAGATGATTTCATAGCTTAAAAACCATCAACCAAAGTACCAAGAGCTACAGGTCACAATCTGGATTTAGTCTGTCACTGCTCATAAACCAGGCATTTTAGTAAAAAGAACACTTAGTAAAGTGTAAGTATAAAAGAATCAGTGCACGTTTGGTTAACGTCATCGACAATGAAAATGTTCTATTATGCTCTCAGCTCAACTCTGAACCAGCAAAACAAAACTTGTTTTTTCACTTCTCATCTTAGTGGTTTCTCAAACTGTGGAGTACTCAGAATCATCTGAGGTACCTGTTGAAAAGGGGATATTCTGAAGCCCCCCCGCCCCTGACTTTCAATTCAGGTGGTCTGAATTGGAGCCTTGGATTCTGCATTCCAAATAAGCACTCCATGACTCAATCAGATGATCCAGACCACACTGTGAGAAACACTGAAATCCCTTTAATACGTAACACACAGTATTTACTGTTTGTAGTTTGCTAAAGTTTTAAGATGAGTAAAACATTCAAACAATTAGAGCACAAATTGGTACATTAACTATGGGTATTATCCATGATGTAGCTGAATTTCTTTTTAAAACTGTGATACCATAAGCACAATGATGTACACTAAAATTAAGATCCATTTTGTTTTAATCCAAGGCACCTGTAAAATACTTGCTGGTGTGAGAAGTTAACAAATTCATTATACAAAATAGTACAGAAATGAAAGACTCCTGGCAGTGATTGGTTTTTCCACAGAAATATTTATCTTCAGAAATGAACTACTTAAAGTCAATGATTTTAAGGAAAATGAACAAAATTTCAAATAATATGATAACCACCCTGTGTGAACTGCTTTACTTAGTGATTTTCAAGCAAATTAAGTTACTAAGTAAAAAAGCAAAAAAAGGTTCCTGCGCATGCTCTTTCCTAGCAGCTGTCTCCACTTATGACAGGAATGCCCAAGATTCCTCTTGAATTTAGCCTGAAAAGACACCACAAAGGTCAGGCCATTCCTCTAGTAAGTCCAGGCATATGTGACCAGAGATTTTTGTAACACTGGTTATTTTGCAGACTTTTATGTCAAGAGGATTTCCAAAATTTCATAGCCTACAACTTAAATATTCTTCTGGAGGTATTTTTTTTTTATGGGTAAGAGTAAATTCTGTGATGATGGTGTCTTTGAAACATTAATTTCAAAATGTTAATACTACAAAGGAAAAATACTGGAGAAGCATTTGCTATGCTGAAGTGACTGAAGCAGAGTGAGGAATCATTGCGGTCGTCTCACTCAGTGCACTAGGATAAGTGCTAACACACAGCGACTACACTGTTCACACACACGAACTAGTCAGGTGCTCTAGAGAGCACAGCTCTTCACAGTCTTGGCACAGGTTCTAGGCAGTAAACCCAACCTGTAAATGACATTTGAGAGAAATTTATGAAGGCCTGAAAGGAAGGAAATAGAACTATTTTATAAAACAATATTATTTTGCATTCTATGACAAATGAAAAATTAGGTAAAAATAAGGTAAAAGAGTATTTTGAAGCCAGCAAAAATAAGTCTACATTAGTTTTGAAAACAAAACTAAAATGGCACTTCAAAATGTCATTTGCAGACTGTCTCTAAAATGCCTTGAACCACAAAGACCCCATCCAGCCTGCCATTTCATATTAAGCTTACAAACAAGTGCTTCACAAAATCTTTAAAAGCATTAAAGGAAGGAAATCAGAAATAGTCTGATTTTTTCAAATTTTGAATAATCTAACACTGCTTTTGTAACAGCTGCATTGATTTATAAGAGTATGCAGAGACACAGAACCAGGGAGGATGGAGTAATGGAACCAGGCTGCAGCGCCAAGGTAGAACTGTTGAACTTATGATATGATCAGAGCATGCGCGCTGAGTTGAACTGACATGCTGTCCCAAATAGGAGAAACAAATTCCTTTAGTTATGAATAAATGCAAAAAATTATTTTCATATGTTGAACAGACCCCACTGGAATGAAAACATTCGAGAATATGAGCAACTGTAAAAATGAATAGATTAATAAGCAAATATTCATAAAAACCATTCTCAGAGGAATGTTTTCACCTAAATTGTTTTTTGAGGAGCAGCTTTCCTCCCAGAATTTCTTCAAAAGTGAAATATACCATTAATAACCAGAAGGAAAAAATACTTTAATAAATATTCTGAAGCTTTTATACAGCTCCCAAAGCTCTCAGACAAAATATTCTTTGATTCCAAAGGGAATTGCATTAGAGGATTGCAGGAGTGGGTGTTAGAGTAGGAAATTCAGACCTCTAAAAAAACTTTGGTTACAACATAAACATGATAGGAAGCCTGTAGCTAGACCTCATATTTGGGGAGGAGGAGTAGGAGGCCAAATATGTTTATATTAGATGAAGAAACCTCCAGCGTCTGAGAGTTAGGGGTAACTTTCATATCTGAAAGGATGTCCCGCTTTGAATTATTTAAGCTCTTGTCTATCAATATCTGTTCAATGGCTGTATTCTACTGGCCAGAAATTCACGTAATTTAAATAGATCCATGTACTATGCACAAATTTACATGTGGTTGTCTTTGTTTTAAGGTTTATTCTGACTGCAAATCAACATTTAAATAGTAATTTTATACAAAATTTAATAATTTAGACTATGACGCAATTTAAATACTTAAATTCCCTTAAAAAAAGACAACATTTTGTATATACATACATGATGTACACTTATGAAAACCGAGGTCAAAAGAATTTTTTGGCAGCTGCTTCTTGCTGAGTCCTAAAGAAAAAGAGAAAGAAAAAAACTGAGAGTTCTATATATTTGAAAAGAAGTATTTGTTTTCAATGAAAAAAGTCCAATGTCATCTACAGTACAGAATACATTGACAAGACACATGCGACCCTGTGTGCTCCGTGGAACACTTGCTCAGTGTGTACTGACTTCACAGGTGTTGCAAGTTCTGCTAAGGACACAGACTAATGAACATTTAAAATTAAGTAACAGACGAACACTGGGTCTAATTTTATTAAGAAACTTACCTGTACATAATATAGCCAATGAACAACAGTGTTTGTACCGCTACAAATATAATGAAGTGCATCGTAGATAAACATGATGGAAATGGTGGTAGTTCTGGGCATTTCGGTCTTTCATTTGATGGCTAGAAGGCAAAGAACTTTGTATTACACTTAGTCACATTCTTACGACAGAAAAGAAATGTGAATCTTTACAAAATTCATGGCTTACTACACGAGGGCAAGTCATTTCATAGATTTGTTCATGTTTAATTTTTTTTTTCTTTTTTTTTATTTTCTTTTTTTTTCCATTTTTTAATTTTATTAATATATATATTTTTTATTAGTTATATTTGACATCATTTGTAGTCCCCAGGGGGTACCCACCACCATTTCACCCGTGCACCATCACCTCAG
>JAGFMF010012290.1:8267286-8369658 GCA_019455555.1 Galemys pyrenaicus
CATTGAGGATTATATTTGCAGTAGGTTTGTCATATATAGCTTTTACCATGTTGAGGTACTGTCCTTCTATTCCAAGGGTTTCAAGAGTCTTTATCATGTTCATGTTTAATTTTTATCACCACGCTGTTTCAACTTGTTCAAACTATCTCCAGTCTTTTGCAGATAAAGTACTGTAAAGAACAGTCGTATATACACTAGGTATCTGTTTTGTCAGTGTTATCAGTGAAAATGCTGGTTAAATAGACAGGCATTTATTTTACCAGCTTTTGCTAACTTCTCCTTTCCCAACAGCTATTCCGTCATACACATCCTATAGCAACGTAACAGGTTTTTGGTTTCCTCTAGTTTTGGAAACAGGGTACGTCGTTAGACCTCAGCTTTTTGTTAGGCAGGTAAAAAATGGTATCACAGTAGTTTTATGTTTCTCTTCTGTAAGTAACGTGGGCATCTTTTCACGTATGGCAAGTTATATGTGGTAAGAGCTTTTCCCAGGTACATTCTATTAATTTCTCCAGCCATTTTTTATAGGGTCACTCCATATCTAACTTTCAGTATTCGTTATTTCAGAGAGATTAGATTGCCAAGGGTAGAAGTAAATGCTTCCAACATTTGTAAACTTTATAAGGGTCTTTATAACCAATAAATAATGAAAAACTTAAAGGTTGAAAAATTTAAAGGTATCAGGTGTCTGTCTTCTACTATTGTCTTTTACATATATTCAACTCTGGAAATACATTACCTCTTTTTAATATTTCTTACCCATCTCCAAAAATGTAAATGAGAGCTTACACTAAAAAAAACCTTAATAAAGGGAAAAACAAAAGACAAACTCCCTTAAAATCTTTATTTCATTAATAGTCTAGAAATAGAAGTTCTCAGCACCTGTTTGTCTAAAAATGGATTTGTCAAGATACACTTACCCCTCTCAAATATCATTAACCCTTAAAAATATCATTACCAATGGCAAGAGTTATGTGTGTTTGTTCTTTAAAGAAAAAATAAAGAAAGAAATTTAGGAAAAAAAGTCTGAGATGGTGACAGCTCTGCTAATTGAAAGTGCAATTAAAAAAATTTTTTTTTAAAAATTCTATTCAACAGGCTCTAGAAGCAATGAGGTACACCATACCGACATATGGATCCTATGGAATAAATTCTACCTTGATATTAAAAATTAGAGTCAGCACTAATTAAAAGGGTAGAATATTCTCGGTGGAACGATGAAGAGGACTGTGAAATTAGGAGGCCTGGGGGAGGCTCACCACGCTCCGCTGCACCAAGTGGTCTATGTCCCGCTTCACCACGTGCAGGTGCTCCTTGATGTCGTTGAAGTGCTGCGTGGTCTCATAGACACCCCCTGCGGAGCCAGGGTGCTGGATGCCGCTGACCAGACGCACAGTTTCACTCATGGAGTTCCTGAAAGAAAAACTCCTTTAGATGATGGAATTGCCAACATTTCAAATGGTTAGATACAGCTCCAAGTCCAATATTTTAGATTAAAAAAATAAAAGGTAAAGAAAACCAGTATTTCAAAAACTGAATTGAAGATTGAAAAATAACTGATCAAACTGCAACTTAACATCATGCTTTATCTTTTATTAAAAGTCATCTAAAAATAACTCAAGTAATACTAAATAAATAGATACTGAGTGAACATAACAGATAATATGCTCAATGATCTTAAATCTTTCTAAGCGTTCAATCTTTCCAGGTGTGCAGTAAAGCATGACTGCATCAGCCGTAGGCTGCCTGAACCCTGCAAAGGTCTTCAGGACTGGCCTTGACCAGCCCCTGGAATATCCTTCTGGTTGATGAGACTAACTGGGCTGCTGTCTACCTGGGTCAAGCTTGGGACACACCAAGTAATTTATGACAACAGCATGATTTGCCTTTTTTGTTTGGGACCTTTAGGGGGACCAGGGACTGATGTTTAGGTGAGTCACTGGAGTGATCCATGCCTATGTGAGCAACTCTTAATAATATCCTGGATGCCAGGCCTGGGCAAACTCCCCTGGTTGGCAACTCTGTACCCATGTTGTCATAGGTTAGTGTCTGCCATTCCATCGGGAGAGAACAATTCTAAGTTGGAGACTGGTTTCTCCTGAACTCCTCCCATGCACCTGCTTTCTTTGCTGATTTTATCTGTAGTGTTTTGTTATAACACATCACATCTGTGAGTATGGCAGATTTTCCAGGTTCTGTGAGTACTTCAAGCAAACCACAAAATCTATGGCTGGGTCTTGGGGACCCTTCAGATAGCCCTTTACTTACAAATGTAGTGCTTCGACTAGATAGAAGTATCTATCCATATCTATCTGAAGGAAAAAACTGGCTTTTTGGGATACTGAATGATGATGTGGTAGTATCTATTCAACATGGCATTTTTTTAAGAGTAATTTTGACCTTATGCAACATCTTAGCTCACACACTGACTTCAGCATGTACTCTCTACATACAGTGTATTACACTATTCAGATGTAAGATAAAGAGCGCTACGAGTGAGTACACCTTTAGGATATGACTCTTTAAGCAGGACAGTAGAGACTACCAATGAATCTCTAAGTAATGGCAGAAACTTAACTGGGCTATTTATTAAGAAGGAAGAAATACATATGAATTTCAACTTACCCAAAACAATTACTGCCTTACCTGGGAGTTCTCATAAAGCTCTATAAATGGCAAGTAGTTTATGCTATTAATATTTATATTATGAAGTATCTTCAAGTCTGGGAACTTTCTGGTATGGTAGATAAAGTAAGACTCAACTGGCAAAAAGCTCACAACTGCTGAAGTTCAATGATGGATGCAGAGGTACATCATACCATTCCCCACATACTTCTGAGTATGTTTGAAATGGTCATAAGTCTTTAAAGATCCTTACAGGGCTCCATAATCCCTGTGCAGCTCACAGTTCTGTCTCTTCCTACTTCATTTTAAGCCTCTGTCTGTGATGCTCCTTCTAGTATTGGCTCCTTCCCTCTAAGAGTGAAGTCTAAAATGGAAAGTCTAGTTCAAGTATCTCCATCTCTTCTACATTTTCCTTTCCCTGTGTGTTCCCTGGGAAATGAAACCACTACTCCCTGAATTAAAACACACACACACACGCACACGCATGCACACACTCTTCTGTCTCTTTTTTATTTGTATATGTGGGTGGTCTCTGTCACACAGTATAGACTTCCAATCAATCTCCTGATTTCCTGAAGTGCCTTTGACAATCTAATTTGGATGGATAAATAAGTTAGCTAACATTTTCCTGGAGTAAAATTTAGTTTAAAAAGTAAAAGATTTACTAGGCGAAAACAAAAAAAGAAGAACTCAAGTTTCAGAATCACTTATAAATAACAGTAGTACATCAGGGTGAAGAAATATAACAAAAGATTTTAAAAATTGCATTTGTATCATATGAGTAATGAAGACTTTAAAACCTGCTACAAAATATCTCAAATGTTTTCTGGGAGAAAAAAAATACATGATGATTGCCAATTCTAATGGCACAAATACTGAAGGAAATTCATGTGAGTCTGACCTTGGTCACTAAAACCCAAATTAAGGAAATTAAAGATTACATTTTAATATTCCTAAAATACTTACCAAGAATAAAGACATCTCAGAACATGATTTTCTCACATATTAGCATTTAGGAATATTGTTACCCGAAAGCAGAAATTTGCTTATATAAGCATCTTTATGATATACAAGAATTTTGTCACTTAATGTGTGGCTATTTGATCAGTCATTCATTTGCATGTTGATTCTACTAACATTTATTTGGTACATGTTATGAACTAGCAATAGAAAGTAAGCTGTTGAGAAATATCGAATTCCTGTCCTTCAGAGATGACTAATCTAGCAGGACAGCAATGCGGTGGGGCACATCTAGAGTTCTACACAGAACAACGCCTGTACCTTAGCTGGCATCCAGAGCTGAGGGAGTATCACAGGACATGGAGGGTCCTGTGGGGATGGGACTGGGTGGGAGTTACACAGAGCACTGCCTTCAAAATGGTCTCATGCACCAAGCATCTTCCTGCATCAGGTACGTGTGTATTACAGACCTAACTGACATGTAAGCTTATTTCCCTATTATCTGTCATAGATTGTTACATATTACCCCATATTCTTTTTACAGTTTAGAACTATATGAACAGTTTAGAACTATATGAACTATATGCCAAGGAACTGCTAGAAAGCTCCTGTTTTTTAAAGATGCTACTTTTTTCTAAGAACAATTTATAAATTTACACATTTGTAGTTTCTAAGTACCAAAAGCTACTATACTTCACATTCCCCTACTGATTAAATGAGCCTGGACTGTGACTCCTACCCTCATGGAGGAATCTTACATATCTAGGGAAGCCATGAAGTTGGGATAATGCCATCACCTATCACTCAGGTATTACTTTAATAGACTTACTTCATTTCATTTACTTGTCTCAGAATTTCATGCTGAGTATTCACAACAGTATCCAGTTCTTGTTGTGAGATCTGCAGGATAAAAAAAAAAAAGGTGAGGAGTTAGCTCAACGATCGACATCTGATAGAGACATAGTAGTATGTCCTTCCTACTTCTCCATCAGAGGCTAAGACCTGTTCACACTGCGAAAGCTCACCTGTCCCTGCTGTCCTGGGACTCCTGCTCCTCTTTTAGAGACCTCCTCTGACAAAGAAGTGACATATCTTCTCTGTTCATCAAGAATCATATCTAACTGTCGGTTCAGCTGCTTGATTTCAAGATGAATACGATTCTGTCCTTCAAAGATTTGTCTCAGTTCACGGTCTCCTACAGTCTCAAATATTTCATCCGCTAAACAGAAATTTCAAATTAAAATTATTAGAATCACCTACACATATGGAATTTTCAAACTACATTAAGTGACCAAAGTGCTAACATATACTAAAATTAGAACATTACCTATACAGTGGTATGATATCCCAAACAGTTAACATGTAGATAATTAATTCAACCATGATTAAATTACTGGATCTCCTCCCACCGCCCCCCCAACCCCCAAAATCTCTGGAGGCTGAAAACTTATTATAGGAGATCTGACTTTTTTAAAACCTGAAAGTCATTTTCTCTTCCAAATACACTGTAATTCTATTTATGTGAACGGGCAGAACTAATTTATGCAAATAGAACCAGGACAGCAGTTGTCTCCGGGGGAAGAGTTGTAGGGTAAGGTTTGACATCAGAGGCTTGAGGAAACTTTCTAGGATGAAATATTCTGCACACTGATCTGGGTGATGGTTAAACACATATACACATTTATCAAAATTCTTCAAACTATGCAGTTAAAATCTGTACATTTTACTCATATAAAGGATAAAGGAGTCCCGAATAACTGACTTTCTTTTTATACCCGAACACACTGAAAACAGGTCATTTTATTTCCTTGTTACAGTGTTTCAGGGTATACCCATATGTAATACTTCAACAAATCTAAGAAAAGAAATATATCTTTCATTTTTATGTTCATTGAGTCTGAATTATTCTGGCTTACCATTAAAAGACTCATATACTACAGGGTTCAGAAGTTAGCCCCAATCTTTATTAAATAAGCCTTGATCATCTGAACTGCTGGAGAATAATCTAGTAAGAAAAGCTAGCAAATAACATGAAGTCACTCTATTTGGCCTTAATTACATTGGCTTAAACTAGTATTTAAAAATATTTAAGGTAAATATTTAAAGTTCAGAATTCTGTTGAACACTAAGGGGAGGAGAATCAGATAACCACTAATAACTCCCATAATAGTTTTGGTAGTTTCAAGTGTTATTTCTACATTAATAAGGTAATTGTGTGCCACCAAAAGGGAAGAAATAAACCTTGGATGATTTCACTAAGTCTTAACTACTAGGTCAGCGCTGTTGTTTCTCGGTTTAGGGGTCACAGCAGTAAACAAAGCCCCTATATTCACAGAGCTTACACGCACTGGCTCACAGCTGCTCCACTGCACATGGCGCTCTGCACTGCACAAGCTATTAAACCACGTGCTCACTGGTAAAAAAGTCAACCTCCAGGTCCCTTAAAGACTGAAGCTTCACTCATAAGTTGTTCCCGGTATTACAGAAAGTATGCTGGGGAGAATGGGGGGTTGGGGGGGTGGGGAGAGGATGCAGGTGCTGCGCCTCCCACTGCAGCTGAGACAGCCTCACTATGCTGCACCTGGATGTCCCTGCAGGTCAGGATGGTCCTTCTGGAATTCCTCCTTTTTTTTATCCAATTCTTGTTGAAAGTGCTCAAATTCCTCCTGATACTTTTCTTTTTCTTTTTCTGAAATTTCTTTGTCTGCTGTAGGCTTTAAAAAAAAAAAAAGATTAACCTTAACATATGTTCTTTTTTTTCTTAATAACATCACCTCTAGTTAAAAAATCAATTTTAAAATATCATTTCTTTTTTTTTAAAGATTTATTTATGCATACAAGAACTGGGTACAGGTCAGAGGCGTGGGGTGGTGAGAAGATTCACCAGAGACAGAGTGGGGAACAGAACAGGCAGATCAACTGAAACACACTGCTGAGGGGAGCAGCAGGCAAGGCAGGAGAGGTTTGCTGCACCATGTGGGTCACTCCCTGACTGGGGATTGAACTGGTACTACAATGGCTGTGGATGCTCTATAGTGCGTTGCTTAACCCGATGCGCCACTAAGGAAGCCCTAAAATGTCATTTCTTATTCAAATTTAGCCTTGTTACTTATAATTACAACACCACAAAATAACAGCTGTGCCATTTACTGTTTGCTACAGGTACACTGTTATTGAATATTTACAATGCCATGAGGTGGGCAGTACAGTATCTGCTGTACAGACGCCTCAGGTGGAGCAGCCTGCACAAGGCCACAAGAGTAACTGGAAGAAACCAGATGCGAACTTCAGTCTTCACAAATTTTCAGCTCCAATGCAATACCACTTAATTGCAAATAAATTTTTTGAAAAAAATGTGTATACTTACGGGTTCTTTTCCAGGCTCAGTCAATTGGAAAGTCAGAAAAGAAAGGACATCATGATCATCTACAAATTAAAGAATAAAAACATAATAATCAGTAAGGAAAATAATAAAAAGTAGTTCTAATTTGGTGAAGACAATAGTGCTTCATGAACTTGGAGACAAACATTCATCTGAAAGATTTACATTAAAAAGAAGCTAAAATCCACTTTCTTAAGTACTAAACTAGAACACTTAGCTGGGCTTAACATACAACAGGTGTTTAATAATGTCTGACCAAGCAATGAACACATACATCACTGGTCAAACAAGCCCAAACTCCTAATTGTGCCACCAAGATCCTCCAATATTTTCCCACAAATCTCCTTCGTGGATTATGTCCCAGCCAGATGAGATGAAATTCTGTCCTGCATGTATTCCTTGAGCCTCTCTGTCTCTGAAGCTCTTTATAGCACTTGCTACTTTTTGCCTCACTCTCTGGCTATAAAGATGATAGTCCTGTCCTGAGTTACTGGGACTGTCCTGATTTGTCCATGTTGTCTTGACATCGTCTTAGATAATATGATTGTGTTAGCTGTTCATCACTCCAATTTGATTTCCTCATATTAACAGTTTCATTTTATCTAAAATAGTATTAAAAAAGCAAATTAATTTCAAGCTGTTTAAATTGGAAACAGGGCCTTGCAAAGCAAATTGCCTAACACTGAACTGAAATGCCAATCCTGGCTAGTGATATCCATGAATCGAGAGAGCTTAATTCAAAGTGTGCAGCAGTCTCTATGCTTGCTGTCATTTTGCAGGTCTATAAATGTAGCTAGATTAGCGAAAACTATAAACTGCAGTGTAGGTGGGTAACTTCTGAACTCATGTAGCAAAATACCACACTGCACAAGGGTGTCAAAATCCAAACCAAGTCTGCCTGGGTCTGGCCATGACAGGCCTTTCATCTTTAGAAAATCCTTCTGTCCAAGGTTTGGCAAACTGATAAACACAGGGTAGGCACAATCTATACTCTTTCCCTCCCTGTGTTGTTGTAAAGAACAATTCATATATCTGAAAATAATATCATAGACTGTACCAGATAAACACAAGGTGGTATGAATATCAAATGATAAGTTTATTTATCACCACATGCAGGAAAAAAATGGTAAATACAGCTTACGGTTTAGTGCCCAGTAATATTTTCTCAGGCTACCAAATTCATTTAAATATAACATAACATTTGGCAATTAACCATTTATAGCTTCAACTTTAAATGATTCCTTTACTATAAAACATCAGCCAAACTGAAGCTCTAACTGACATAATTATATGGAGCCCTATCCAATTAGGGCTGTGTACCTACAGGATGTAAGTAAAGAATTAGCAGCCCCAGGAGCAAAAGACTGGCACCACAGATTACAGGGGGCTTACAACTGGACTTAAAAGGCATAAGTAAACAAGTTTATACATCTCCAGCATACAGTATTCCCAATAAAATTCAATTCACAACCTTTCAATGTTGAAAGAGATCAAGATTTACCTGCAAGACCCCCTGTTGCAGCAGATATTCCAAAGTGCCCTTGGGCTGGAATAACCATATTTTCCACTTTGGCACAAAATTCATAATCATTTTTATCTGGTGTGAAGCCATTGTTGATCATTACCTGGAAAGACAGACTGCAGTTAGAGCTTTTACAACAGACACTGTAAAACGAATTTCAAATCTCCACTTTATGACTAACATTACATTATCTGATCTTTGTATCTGTCAAAAAGCTGACAGCTTTCTCTCACTATTAAGGTAATCTCTTGTTCATTAAATCACCTCACTTATTTGGTATCATTAAACAAGACCTTTAGTTAAGAAGACAGTTTTTGTCCTACTATGGATCAAAGGTTTACAGAGAAAGCACTGATGACGTTACATGCAAAGCTTTGTATGAAAACAGAATATGGTTCACCTTAGGGAAACACGATTATCTTGACTAATGGTTCATCCAAAAAACGAATAAGATTTTTCTAAGACCCAGTGACAGAGCTAAAACTAAGAGGCTGAATTTACAGTTTTCATTAGTTGAGAATTAAGAGTCCCTTATCAGAAGGATGAACTAAGATATCTGCCATGATTTTTCCTGTCTGCTCAGTTAATAAATAGGGACCTCTTTCAGACTGCCAATAGAGAGCCTAAACTAGTGAGCTTCTTTTCATTTAATTAGTAAGTTCACAGGACTGTCATAAATTAGCAGAGATAACAGAAGTGACAGAAGCCATACTGATAAAAAGGGAAAAAGTGAAAAAAACTAATGTGTAAGTTTCTACTCTGCACCAGGGTAACGGCACTTCCATAGTTACTCCCAGATGCCAAGTTTTGTCTGTGATACTAGTCACACAGGTGAAATGTTACTGTACTCTGTTCACATTTTCAGCCAAAGAATAAGATAATAAAACACCTTTCAATATTAAGAGTTAATTGCTAAATAATGAAAACATGTGAATTGCTACCAATTTTCTAAAATCACCTGACATTCAGTTGACGAATATTCATCAACTATTTCTTCTGATCTGTGATGTTCCTATTCAGTTTTATCATTCACCTCTAAAGTCTTTCAAATGAAAATCAACAACCAGTAAGACATCTGTCTTTGAGCTAAAAAAAGAAGTTAATCACGTGAATTACAAAATTGAGCACTTTCAACTATTCAGTGCTTTTTCCTTAAGTTTTCTTATTGTCAAGTTCTAATTCTAAATTAAAGAAGGGACACAGTATAGTTATCGTACTTTAAGTGTGGAGGAACATTAGGACTGTAACTACACAGGTACAAGATATCCACTGATTAATACCAGCAACACTTGTTTGAGATTATCAATAACATTCTTATTCATAGTCGAGTTTCAACCTATTGTTGAACGTTGCACTTGCAAGATTTAAAGTCTCTTGTTTTGACTACATTTTTGTCAGCCTTTCTTCCTGGTCATATACAATAACTGGCAGACACAAGACCCTTCCAATTGAAACAAATGGGACACGCTAAGGGTGTCAGAACTACTTTATCATATATATTTTTTTAATTTATTGAGAAACTTTTTTTTAAGATTTACTTATTTATACATACAAGAGCTGGGGTACAGGCCAGAGGTGTGAGGGTGGTGAGAGAATCCACCAGACAGAGCAGGATGCAGAACAGGCAGACTGACTGAAACACACGGGCAAGGCAGGAGAGGTCTGCAACGCCATGCGGGTCCCCTCTCCCTGGCCGGAGGCAGGGATCGAACTTGTGTTGCAGTGGCTGCGGCCTGCTTTCCAGTGCATTGCTCAACCCACTGCGCCACCAGGGAGGCCCCTATCATATATTTTTTAAGTACTACTTTCATAAACATTTCTTGAGTACCTAGAGTGGCACAAGATTGGAGACTATGAGGAACATGGGTATAAGGTCTGCACTGAAAGCTTACACTCATACGACTACTTCTGGGAACTGCAACAGGGCTCACAGCCCGCACTCCGTGAGCACGGAGTGCCTGTACGCGCCACGCCTGCATTGCGCTCTGCCCTATGAAGTGTGACCTTCTGATGAGCCTAATGAAAATGTACAGATGTGTAACAAGTACAGAGGAACTCAAATCCAAGTCAATCACAATAGACTGGACTCTTCCTCTATTTTGAAATGTGTAAACTTGGAATTTAAGACTGAGCTAATATAAAGTTTTCCAAAGAATTTCCCTTTTCAGAGTTTTATATGTAGGAGTATAAGGTTAGCTACTAATCTAGGGAAAAGATAAAAATCAAACAAGATAATCTTTACTTCTAAGTATTATGTAATTAAGTCTAAGTATTGCATAATCTTCAAAAAGCAAAGTTGGCACTGCACTGTGATCTTAGTTATTGTAAATGTCAACTGAGTATATTCACCTAAATATTACCTGAAGCTCAAATTGTCTACAACTAAACTCATGACAAACTTTCTGTCTTCCCATCTTTCCCCAAACACAAACAAATATGCTGCTTCTTGGCTAATTAGCTTAGTTAACCACTTAGTTGCTATACTTGTCCAGAAATTTAGGATCTCTGACTCCACAACTGTAATCACCTCCAGACCCAAGCAAACCAGTGCTAAACCCTACAGTCTCTATCTCCTAATCAACTTCCTACCATCTTTCCTTTACCTGAATTCAGACCACATTTGGAGTCTTGAACTTAACAAAGTGTTGGGCGTAAATCACAGTTATTTTACTTACTAGGTCTGACACTGTCCAAGTTACTTAAAGTCTCCCATATTCAATTTCTCTATGGTGTATAAAATGAAGATGCCTACTCTACAGGGTTGCTGGAAAGAATAAATGTGAAACTACATGTAAAGTACTCAGTAAGAGCCACTAAGAGTCATGGAGTCTAAATCACTGTATCCTTTGTTCTTTCATAAATACCACTGTAAGAACACTGATGTCCAAGTCATCTTCCTCATTGTAAATCTGATCATTTCAGTTTTCTGCTTTTAATTCTTTAGACAGTTCCTTAATGGACAAACTACATGAGGCCTACAAGATGTCACTGTCTCCTTTCACCTTCACGTCCCATGGATCTTCTCTACCAGTCACACCATGCTACCTGCCTTTCTCCAAATTTTCAACTTTTCTGAAGTCCCTATATGCCTGCTTTCTAGGTCCAGAATAGGCATTCCCATTGACGAAATTCCTTCTTTCCCTTCAAGGTGCAGCTCAACTTTGAGAAACTCTTCCTGTATTCCCCACTCTCACTGCCAGTGTCACAGAATTCTAACTCCTGATCCCTTATTAGTGTCTGTACTGAAACATTTATCACATAGCATAGCAATATTATAAAAGCGTCTCCACTGTTGACTACAAGCTCTCTGGAAAATATGATGTCTTACTCATATTTCTATTTTGAAAACTTGGATAATTACATCATGTAGCGCCTAAACATTTACTGACTACTGGCAAGGTTTTACAACATGGGGCCACTTACACTAAGCTCTAAAGCTAATTTTGTTCACTTATAGTAACAGTGATGAACAATATACAAATGTAATGCATGTAATTTTCATCAAAGATTCAAAATGAAAAGTCACACCAGATTATTGTTCATCTAATTGTCTCCAGAGCAGGTTACTTACTGTGAGTGTTTTCTGGTAATATGTAATCTTTGCCCGGACAGGATAAGGTTTATTTCGAAAGTCCCTCTGGCAGCTTGCTAAGGCTTGATTCGCACCATCACTACAGCCCAAGGGAAAGGAACACAAACAAAACACTTAAGAGCCTCTCTATTTAAAATGATTAATGTCTAAGAAGATGAAAATAATAACATATTGTTTGAAGGGATATTTGAAGTTACTTATTCAGAGGACACAACACCGATGCACAAGTTTTTCCTGAGACCCCTGTCAAGACGGTGGATGCATGAGGCCCGACATGATTGAGGCTAGCAGCAATGGGAAAGTTCTGTCTCCCATGAGACAAGGGCAGCAGCCCCCCATCCCAGGGCAGAATCACAGCTACACAGGGAGCTTTTAAAGCCTATAGATTCCTACACCTGCCTTAAATCAACTAGAGCAAAATCTCACAGAGGCCCAGACATCTCTATCTTAAATAGCTCCACAACTGGTAGCTATAGTGAACTGCCACTATCAGGGCTGAAAATCACCGAGGTCAGACAGTGCGCAGGAGCACAGATAGGTAAATTTCCTTAGCTCACTCACTGGCAAAAGGTAATTCCTTTCATAACATGTAAAACTAAAATATACACATTATCTAATTTACAGACATACTAAATACATGGGGGTTTTAAGGATCTTTAAAGAAAGAAAGATGAAGTAGTATAAATTGCTTAATCATTAGTTTAGTGAAGGCTATGAAACTTATTTTTGAAAGATTCTTTTTAATAAAGATGAAAAAACATGACAAGCGGCATCACTGAGAGCCAGAAACATTTTATAAACTTTTAAAAGAATTAAGTCATTTCAGCTTAAATAATATATTTATGATTGAAATCTCAGGTGGCCCACAGAAAGAACACGGAAACAGACCCAAATTAAAATAAGATGTTTCTACTAAGTTACAAAATACATCTTAAAAAAAAGTAATTATTTTATTTCATTAGGAAAAGATTCAGACTTGAAATATTTTTCTACAGTTTCCAAAGAGAAGCTGAAATCGGTAATAATTTAAGAAACACACACTTACTTTTGATGGTCATAATGGATTTGTCCATTGTTGCCTATAATTACCACAGCAGGGTTATTTTTCTAAAAAATAAAGAAAATGTATTTGTTTTAAAGATCTTAAATAAAAAAATTTTAATAATTTTGGACATGCTGTTCAAAGGTCTCTTACATCTCTTAATTTCCAGGACTCAAAATTTTAAAACGATCAAGAGATTTTTTCTTATTTAGAAGAAATTTAGTAAATTATAATCATTCAAAAATAGTTACTTAATACCTCAATCAAGTCCAATGTTGTACTCTATCTTTCAATAATCAACCTCAACATATATTTGAGAACACTGAGCATGCATAAGTGTTGCCAACGGGAGCTTAGTTATAGGAGGACTAATGTGACGTCAACATCAAAAGATGATTAAAGTTCTTCTTTAAATTGCTAAATGAGAACAATAATAACAATAACAGCAATAAAGACACAGAAACCAAAAATGAGGAGACAAGGACAGACTGGGGACACCTGGTGGGGAGGGGCGGGGGAGGGTTGAGGGAAGATGGGAGCACGAGGGACTGAGGTGATGGTGCACTGGTGAGATGGTGATGGGAATACATGGGGATTACAATTAATGGCAAGTATATGTAAATTTTAAAATATTTTAATAAAAAAAATAAATTGCTAAATGACTTCTGAAAAATCAGTATTGAAACATCGAGCTGCAACAAAGATCATTAATCGTATGGCTGTTAAAACAAAGTTAGCGTTCCTAATAAAAAGTGTATTTTGTTCTTAACTCTTTTAGGAGGGATCATAAGAGAAACTGACTGATCAAAACAAGTTATTAACATATGAAAAGATATTACTATGTAAGCTAACAATAGTAATGTACATGGGTATTTTCTTGAAAACAAATTGTAAGTCTTCTAAACACTACTAGTTTCACCGCCTGTACCTAAAAGAATCATGTTCATCTGTCAAAATTCCTAAGCACCCACAAGGTGGTGGTGGGACAGGGGTGTCATTGCAAAGTTTTGAGTTTGGTTTTCATTATGAGAAATCATGTAGCCAAGCTCTGAACTGATAAAAATCCCAGCTGTATAAAGACCAACCATCAAAATGAAACTATAGCCTGAGGGGTTCTCTACAATTAAACTGTCAAGTGTTAAGTCAGCTATATTTCTTTTTTTTTTTTAAGATTTATTTATGCATACAAACACTGGGGTACAGACGGGGGGGGGGGAGGATCCACCAGAGACAGAGTGGGGAATAGAACAGGCAGATCTACTGAAATACACTGCTGAGGGGAGCAGTGGGTGAGGCAGGAGAGGTCTGCTACGCCATGTGGGGCCCCTCCCTGGCCGGCGGCAGGGATTGAACTTGTGCTGCAGCAGCTGCACTTTGCTTCATAGTGCATTGCTTAACCCACTGTGCCACCAGAGGCCCTCAGCTGTATTTCTTACAAATTAACTTTCTTAGCAGATATATTAAAGTAGGTAACAACAAATATACCTTTCCATCATTGTCAAAAGAATCAAAAAATATTCCAACACCATTCCACAGATCAGCTGATCCAAACACAGGACCCTCCAAGCCTTGATTTTCTGTATACCAAACTGCCTGTAAATATATAAAAGGAAACATTTAGAGGCTAGATATATATATGCATTTATGTGTACATATTTTTTTAAAAGATTTATTTATTTATGCATACAAGCACTGGGATACAGGCCAGAGGTTTGGGGGTGAGAGGATTAACCACAGACAGAATGGGGAGCAGAACAGGCAGATCAACGGAAGTACACTGCTGAGGGGAGCAGTGGGCAAGGCAGGAGAGTTCTGCCTCACCATGTGGGTCCCCTCTCTGACCGGCTGCAGGGATCGAACTCATGCTACAGTGGCTGTGGTTTGCTTCATAGTGCGTTGCTTAATCCACTGCACCACCAGGGAGAACCTACATATTTTTAAGTTAAAGAAATGATCATACCAGGCCATCAGCTCCAATTCGACCTCTTCCTGTCACTCGAAAAGTAACCTCAATTTCCCAGTTCTCGAAGGCTGCTTTTGACTTTGTCCACACTGATCCTCTTTGGCTTTTTAGAGATGGTGCTATTCGAATTTGATCTGAACTTGGAATAGCATCTATAACACAAATCAGGGAAGAAAAGCTTTACATTATAATTAGGTAAAACTCAATGAACCACTGACAAACTGTTACACATATCTATAGATATCTAATTTTAACTTAGTAAACTATAAAATAATTTTGTTATGAAAAATATTATGGTTATAGTTTCAACACTGAAAATTTCAGGACTTTTGATCAGTTCCGTTATGTTCTAAATAGTGAAACCTTTCTGCAATAAATAAAGCTACAACCATACACTAAAAATTCAAGGGGCAGAAGGGAGGAAATTATGGCTTAAAAAGCAAGTCAACCATTTGATTCTCAAAATATTCTCTTTCAAAGACATAAAATAGTTGCATATTATTTTTTAAAAACTGCAATTTTTTTTTCCAGTTTACAAATGTTAGGAAAGCCTAGAGTGTGAAAAGAACATACTATACGAGGAATCAAGAGATCCATTCCTAGTCTCAGTTCAGTTATGTGGCTTTGAGCAAATAATTCTCTTACGCGGGTTCACCATATGTTCACCCCTAAAATGAAGGAGCTGGGCTAAATCACTTCCACATACATGCCAAAAGTTATATGCAAAAGCTTGTGTATATACATTCTTCCAGGGAGAGGGCCAACTGAATTTCAAGTCAATTTCAGTGTGAGAATGTTCTCAGAAAATAATGATCCCCTAAATGGTAGTTCACATCACCTCCTCCAGATAGGTTCAAGTCCCAAATACAACATTTATGGCTCTTTGATCACAGACAAGTTACTCTAGTTCTTATAACCTCATAAGCATACAAGTTTTTACATAAATGCATACAAATATTTGAATGTTAGCATTCCTAATGTTGAAGTAGATAATTATTAAAGTATTTATCTAGCCTAAATTTGAACAGTTCTAGCATGCCCACTCAGATATTAACCCATTCTGACATTCATGCTGGGACATGACTATATTATCTTCTCATAGGTAGGGGATAAAAAATGGAGAAAAAGGCACCTTGAGAAATATTGGTAAAATCACTATGTCACCATTCTGTCAACACATAAAGGCTTGTGGGGCAGACATCTGGAGAGAGTGCAGGATACAGACGCAGGAGATCTGGATTTGAGTGCTGTTCTACACTAGCTATGTCACCTTTCTGAACACTGTCATCTATAGACAGGTTATGCCTGCCTTACCAATAAGGCTCAAATCAGAGAATGAAGGAGAACGAACTCTGAGAGCCATAAAGGATTACAAATGGCTGTTATCATTTTTTGCCCTTATGGACCCAAGGATGTGTACTGACCGTAATTAAAGGGCATTGGAGTTAAGAAAACGAAACACCTATTTTTTCATTTGGGGATGAATATAAGCACTATTTGTAATTTTAAATCGCTCTACTTTAAAAACTATTTTAAGTAATGGATATCAGAGCAAAATGAAAAGGAAAAAATGATCAATAAAGCTAAGAAAAAAGACCATAAAAATCCCAGTAACAATGAAAGCAAGGAAGAGTCATGGAAGCGATTCCCAGGGCCAGGAGGTAGGTAGTTAAAATACTAATTTCTTTTTTTAAACTCAGTTTAGCCATACGACTTTAATTCATCCAGGTACATGATCTGACATTTCCCCCAGCAGATGGCTTAATTGGTAACAAGCTCTGTATGAAATTTCTAATAACTAATTTGAGTAACTGAATAACATTCCTAATTGGTTCATACACTACAAGTGAGAGAGAAAGAGAAGGAGAAGAGCAAGCAGTCAAGGAGGTGCAGAAGTGAAATAAATCATTACCACTGCTGAAAAATCCACTGTCATTACTAAAAGAAGAATGGAAAGTCCCTAAACTTGTGTCTGGTACACCTACATCATCTTTGCGAAGTAAGAACAATGTTGCCTTGATTTTTAAAAAAATGCCTAGTATTATACCCTTATAATTGCACTGTACTTCAAATACTTAATGACTTGGTCATTAAGTCAAATTGAAATTTACACCTTTTAATTACACATTAATTTCAGTGAAATGGTCCTTCCTAAAAATGTGCTTCCTATCCAGTAATTACTTTCCAGACATGGAATCTTTTGTATACAAATCTTAAATAAATGATTGCTTAATTACACATTAAGATGGAGTTCAAATTGCCACCCTATATAAAGGCATTCCACACTTGCCTCTAAGGGTATCCGATGGTCACTGAACAGAACTTAGAGCATGCCAACAGCAAGGCTGATTCCTTAGTCAGCAGTGACACATCAGCACTAAAAAGTAGATATGTTTAGTTTCACACATGTAAATGTTCAGTAAGGCTCTATTACCCACTAACAGTGACACACAGAATGAATAAAAATATGAAGCACAGATTATTTCAACCCCTTATCTCCCTCCCCCACACCCCAGAAGGCTGTAGATATGCTATTCTTCGTCTCAGAGTCAGAAACCACTACCAGAAAATATATTCCTTCTACTAACTAAAGGGAATGTGACTGCAAATTTCATAATGTGTTAACACAGGTGAAAAGATCAAAGACCTACACCAGTCACCCAGAGAGGCAAATTTAAGGTGCAATTCAAACAGGATAAGAATGTCCTTTGACATAAAGATTTAAATTACTCTATAACCACCATATGCCATCTCTGGGGTCTTCAGGCGGCATGCAGAACAAAATGAGTTTTAACCGTTGTTAATACCCGAGAAAGGAAAGCGGGGGTGGGCCCAGGATAAGCGGACTAGGGGTCAGGGGGGCTGCTAGAGTAGGTTATCAGCCTGGGATGGAAGGGGGGGTGGGGGGGTGCAGGATGCTTCCCCTGGAGGCCTGGAGTTAGGTGAAACACGATGCCTACAAGCGGGTTTAAGGTAAGCGCAGGAAGTAACAAAACACCTCTAGATCAAATGAGAAGAACCCAAGAGATCAAAGAAAGGAGGGCATGAGGAAGGGAGGGGGACAGATCGCTGGCAAGCAGTGGGAATTTTGAGGATCAGAACCGGCCTGCACAAAGGCTGCTGAGAAGGGTCCCCTCCACAGCGCATGTGGTGTACAGAGGGAAGTAAGTGGACAAGGGTATGCGCAAGGAGGGGAGAGGACCCGGGCCCCCCGCCCTCTGCCCCGCTTACTCCCGGCGTGGGCCCAGAAGGGCACGATCCCGTCGCTTTGCACCAGGTGCGGCCCCTTGAAGCTGTATTTATACTCAAAACGACGATGTGGCGCCGCGGCAGGAGTGCTGGCGGCGCCGGCGGCCGCGGGGTCGCCTCCCATGCCGTCGCTTCCGACGAAGCGACTCAGCGATAGCAGCAGGGCGCAGAGAAGCGGACGAGCTTTGGCTCGGGGACCCCATAGCCTGGACCCCGCCATCTTGGATTCTGGGAAGCGGAGGCCGGCGGGAGGGGGAGGGGCGCGGGAGCTGCGGACAGCCAACAGGGCGCTCGGTGATTGGCGGAGCCCGAGGGACCCGAGGGCAAGGTTGAGTCCCGCCCCCGGCCTCCGCTACCCGGGAGGCCAATGTCTCCGGAGCATCTGTGGGCGGGCCACGCGCTAGAGGGCGGAGACTAGGGGCGGCTCGTTCTGTACGCTCCGCCTATCTTCTATCAGCGCGGGAACGGGACTCCAGCTTTCCCTTCCCACGTGACAGGGAGTGTTAGAGTTGTTGACTCCATGCCTAGCAGCAAGAAACTTTTTCTCCTGAGTTTTAAGTATCTTAAAAATGGAGTTGTGGAAACCTAACACATCAGTCATCCCTGGCGATAATGAATTTTTACACTATTAGGTGGGAGATGGCTGTTCTTCGATGTGTCATGGATTGCTCAGTAACTGGTTTTCATGAGGTGTGCTTTTCAGGAACAAGTCTTTCCTGAAACAGCGTACAACCTTGAACAGTAACAATCCCAAGCCTACTGAGCTCCATCGACCTGACCTGTGGTAAGGCATTTGAAACTGGGAACCAGTCATCTACAAGACCATAGAGCCCTGGCATGTATTTGTTGGTATTAAATCAGCAATTACTATGACTTTGTCACTTAATTTTGCCTCCAAAATTTAATCCCAAGAGTTTTCCAAATGTTTAAATTGTAACAATAGTGCATTCGAACGAATCTGAGTTTACATTTGGTAAGAGGGCTATGTGCTTATGGAGGGAGGGTCAAAGGACCTGGCCATTTGAAATAGTATTGGTTTTGACTCAACACAAAAGTAGTTTAAGGAGGAATCTTCTTTCCCTTACTTAGAAAATACATTGTTAAAATATTGATGATCACCCCGAGTTTTGTCTTTCATAGATGTCTTGATTTTTTTTTTTCAAATCTGAGCACAGGCAGTACGATTTAAATTGCTTATTTCATTAGCCCTGTTCATACTCATATTATTTTAAACTTACTTATGGACCTTACACCTTCCCATATCCAATATCCATTTCTCCTTCTGTCCTGATGCACAGAACCCTATTGTGTTCAGGATGGCAACGTGGCCAACTGAAATATTTATTTCTCTGGTCTACTGGGTATCTAATGAGAGGTAGGTGAAATAGCTCATCAGGGAGTCATTTGCCAAATCAAAACTAAAGCCTCATTTGATGAAGGCACTCCTTCTCTCTGCTTCTCCTTCTTATTGCCTGAAATGTGTACACACTGCCTGGAGAGTGGCAGCCATCTTGTGACCACTATGATGAAGAGAGAGGAGCCCCTATCTTTAAGGAGTTCCTTGAACCCCTCTCACAGGCCAGGTCTTCATATGTCCAGACCTTTACTTTCTTAGGGTCTTCATGTAAGTCATTGTTCTCAGGTTTTACTACCAGCATTTAAACTGATACCACCGCTCACTTGTATTGAGTGTATCAGGGATTGTTCTGGGTGATAAACCTACATTCATTCATTGAAGAGGAAATTTACTCAGTATTTTCGTGTAGCATCAAAATTCTACTAGCAGAATTGGTTTAAAAAAAAAAGTCCTCTTTCAAAACACATGACTACCTTTCTTAAAATAACCTCTCCATTTTGCAAGCTTTTCTCCAAGTTTTTGCCAATTCTAAATCAGTAATTAAGTATGATTTTGGAGTCAACTGGGAGTAGGGAGAGTTAATCCTAGCTTTACCAATGTGTAGTTTTGGATAAGACATATATTTAACTCTACTAAAGATTGGTTTCCTCACCTAGAAAAGGGAAATTAATGACAGTACCCACGTCATTCCACTCCAGAAAGCATTCAGTGCCTGCTATCTAATAAGTTCTCAATAAACATAAGTTAATGACAATTCTTCACTCTTCCACTAACTCAGCCCCATTAAATCAATCACATCATGCTTGCCTTCATCAGAACACACAGTTCATTTGTTCTTACCATCTCTTATTTTCTCCTTAAGATAAGAAAACATACCCATACAGTCAGATTTGGAGAGTGAACACTGAAGTATTTGTTGGGTTTATATTAACATAAGTTGCCTAACTTCCTTTAGGTAATAGCAGACATTTTAGTTCAGTTCATTTTAGTTTAGTTCATTTTTAGTTCAGACCCTTTGCTCTTCTCACAGATTTGGAAAGAACAGAGCTAATATGATTAATTTACTATGTTTTAATTCTGTGATTTATATAATGATACTGCTATAGAAATTGTCAATTACAACAAAAATTGCAGTTCGATTTCTTCCCATTTACCTTTTGGTCAATGAATAAAATAAGAGAAATGTTTTGGATGCAATTTAGGTTAGGAAAGAGAAGGAAAAATGATCATAATTGACACAGTATGCATTGATATCAATTATCTATGTAGTAACATGTCACATGAGGGCTAGGGGAAATTAGCTTTTGAATAGTATTTGTCTATTTATACAGTGTATGTAAAGATGCATTTCTGGGTCCTGCTATATTTAGATAGAATGAGTCTATTTCAACCTTTAGTTTTTTTTTTAATTTGGAATATTACCAAAATGTATGTATTAGGTCTGACACTTAAAAAAAAGTTCACTCTAAAACAGAATGCTTTTTTATACATATCTGAAAAACTTGGCAATGATATTATTCTTTCTACCTCCTTTGGGATAAGCATTATCTTTTGTTCCTTTCACACACTGAAAGCACAGTGAAGTGAAAAGAAAGGTATAGGCAGGAGAACAGAAAGCAAGAAAGAGAAAGAAATGTTTGGAAACGGGAGACCATCTGAACTATGATATCTTGCAGACCACAGAATAAATATTTGTAGCTATTGATTTCCCAATGCCAAATGACAAAGGACAGTCCAAGGGAGGTTAAGCAAAACATTTCAACTGGGAATGAAAGCTAGAGCTAAAGGCAGCCTACATGTACATTGATGGAACAACCATACCGCTCCACTGTCTGTTAAAGAATTGAACCTGAGCTATCCGAGTTTTTTAAGTCATTTGCTGGAGACAAAGTCTTTGGCACATACTTGGAATTCTAGGAGAATATTCAGTGTAAAAACTCAAAGAAATCTCAGGGGCATGTGATGCAATAATAAAAACTTCTAATGACTGGTAGTTCAGTAGTTTTTTTCTCATTCTTTGCAAATGCTCCAAGTTGTGACAGCTGTGACAAATGACACTGCAAAGAGTGAACCTTCAGAAAGGTACATCCCCCACCGGGCAAATAAAAGCTTCAAGCAATTTAGGGCAGAATTAGAGGTTGCTTCTGTTCCTCTCTGGAAAATGATAAGCACAGATTAAATCATATTGTTTCAAACTCTAATAACTTGGAACAATGTGTATTTTATTCAAATCTAGATTGGGCTGAAATTTGCCACTGTATCATTTATGTGACAAGGTTTTGCTAGGCAAAATCATAGTAACACATTAAAGCTACTTCAAAAAGCAAAAATTTAAGAGATTTTTGGCTTATTAATTATTCAGAACAAATATGCTGGTAATTACAGATTAGTTGACTCAGCTGTTAAAGCATCATAGTTACAATATGAACTTGAAATAGATAAAATTTTATAAAATTCCTGACTGTGCTGACTAATGTAGAAACTAATATTTCGTGAAAAAACAATGCTTCTTTAACCTTTCCACTAAGACAAAGTGATTTTCCCCCAATTTGTTATACTGAGTGACGTTTTACTATGAGTTTCAAAACACAAGTATAAATCATTTTTTAAATCATGCATATTATCCCAGAATTCAAGGACAGTTCAATATTAGATCACTTATTAATGTGATACACCACATTAGGTAATGATAATATCTCAGTAGGTGCAGAAAGGAATTCCATGAAATAATTACTGTTAATGGCAAGAAGTTTTAACACTCTAGGGATAAAAGAGAACTCAAGGTCATAAGAATATAATTATGTGGAGATTCTAGATTATCTTAGAGAATTAGAAAATACATGGGTGCTTTAGGGTGCAAGAAGGAAAAAAGTCAACATAAAATAATAAGGAAAACTGTAATCTCATAGACCTGTAAGTTAGTGGTAAGTAGTCCTGGGAGCAGGCAAGAAGAATCAGGCTCTACTCTGCATCTTTAAAATATCCTCTGCCTTATATTGACTTTGTCCTCAGATTTCTCTCCAAGATGTAGACAGTAACTCCTTTTTCATGTTTCTTAAGAGAGATCTGTCTTCCAGCCTTGAAGTAAAATTTCTACCCTTCACTCCAATTTAGGTTACATATTCATCTTTGGAATATCAATAATGGCCATGAGAAACCTTTGCACTGACTCAATTACTGGTAAAGAACTTGAAGAATTACAGGCAGCTTTATGCTTAACACAGTATTATTCATAATAACTAAGCTATGGGAAAAAAAGATCCAAGTTCCCATCGATAGATGATTGAATAAAAAAACATGCACTATAGAGACACAATGGAATAATATTCAGCTATAAAAAAAGTGAGATTTTTCCATTTGCAACAAAATGGGGGTTAGGGTGATGTGAAATAAGTCTGTGGAAAGGTGGATAGATATTGGATGATTTCACCTATATGCATAATATAAGGAAACTGAGCAGATGAATAGACAAAACAAAATGAAATAAGCCCCTGGACCTTGGCACAGGGGGAAGAAGGTAGGAGTGAGAGCAAGGGTGTAGAGGCCTAATGGATGATGGCAGGGCTTTTTTTTTTTTTTTTTAAAGATTTATATTTATACATACAGGAGCTGGGGTACAGGCCAGAGTCCAGGGCGGAGAGAGGGTTCACCAGGGACAGAGTGGGGAGCAGAACAGGCAGACTGACTAAAACACACTGCAGAGGGGACCAGCGGGCCAGGCAGGAGAGGTCTGCTGCGCCCTGTGGGTCCCCTCCCAGGCAGGTGGCAGGGATCGAACTCGTGTTGCAGTGGCTGCATTTTGCTTCATAGTGCGTTGCTTAACCCACTGCGCCACTAGGGAGGCTCCAGGGTTGTTTTTAATTATTGGTAAAAAGAAAGAATTTCCAGGTTTGGTTAACAACAGTGGGTTGTTCTTGGGATGTTTTTAACTAGAGCACCTTTTGTAACTGAGGATGTGATGTTTGGTCCATTCATTGTTTAATCAGTATTTGCACCTATCAGCCAAAACAGGACAAGAAAAATAAAAAGGTGTTTCCCAAAACATGGTCTTTAAGACACTGGTTCCAAGAAATACTGCAGGGTACTATGAAAACAAGAATTCTGTTAGCAAATAAATTGGAGAGATGAATTTTCACATGCACATTAAAGTATCCAGAGCTCATAGAATTTCTGTAGTGGTGAAGCCCAATTCATTTTGTTTTAAGACGACATATCTCAAGGTGATTTGATCATTGAATCCTTTTTGCACAACCCTTATTAATATTCATCCAGATTTCCATCTTGTGGGACACACTTCAGGAAATGTTGAACAAAATTACTTTAAAACACATCAAAGAAATCTGTTTTCTTTGGTGACCACTGCAAGATGTACCAAACTTCTCTCTAAAAGCAGTTCACTCTGGTGGTGAATCTAAGTGCACCCTGGTAATGTGTTTATTTCCTGTGTTTAACGCGTACCATGGTTAAGCTCTGAGCAAATGTAATATATTGGTTTTCATGTGGTTTATCTGCTAATTCCCACTTTGACAACTACAGTGGAACAAAGTGAGGGCTGCAGGATGCCTTACACATAACAGATGCTTAAATATATTTAAAGGAGGCACACAGCTGAGGGATAGAATCACAAATATGCAATCCATCAAGCATTCTGAATGAGTAGGATTTTAGCAATCCACTAGCAACTTTCAGAAATCCAAATGAATGATTTGAGTGTCACATCACTGGTGATGTTTATTTCTAAGATGATTCTATTCAGTTCAGTTTCCTAAACACTTTTTGGGCAGATCCCCATGAGATAGCAGGCTCTTTACTATTTCACATAGATATCTTGATGTTGAGAAGTATTCATATTTCACATTTTAAGACAGGTTTATTTTTCACTTCTGAAATTCTACACCATAGTTTCATTATAGTGTGGATGAATGATCATCTGATAATGCTAAATGTAAGTTCTCATGGCAATGCTTACTTGATCCCTGCATTTACTCATATTTTATGTACTTTAAAAAACGATTTGAAGAGGCATCTCATTAGATGCATTCTAAAAGTCCCTCGATTCCACTAATCTTCCTTTGAGGCCTGTGTTGGAGGAGACACTCCAGTACTCCAACTTTTCCCCCCTAATGTGTTTACTCTGTGTTTTTAAAAATACTTTCTTCAGTGGCTTGGTGGGTCCCAAATTGGAACACATATCCTTGTAATTGTGTGAATGCATAAACACCCTGAAATTATGATAAACATATGTACTTAAATTTAAACAGTCATCAGACAAAAGGATACAGGTCTTGCATTAGAATGAATCTGCTCAATATTGACATAGTGAGTTTTCCTGAGAAGATTAAACCACAACTGGAAAAGCAATCGGAGGAACAGTGAGTGACAGGGGCTTTATGGGGGGGCCATGCCTCCCAGGGGAGAGTTCATCTTCTTACTCAAAGAGACGCCTTCAGGGATCATGTAACTTGAATTCCCCGTGAATTCAGTGTCATCTTAGCTCGACCAGCTCTGGAAGAACATATTAACCTCTGCTTGTGATTTTCAGAAAACCATTCTAATTTAGCAAGTAATTAAGGGTCACATGCAGGATAAAGAGCTAGATAATCTTGGATTACCCACAGGAAGCTTTGTCTCCAAGGCAACCCCCAATGGAGGGGCTGTTAATGCGATGGCCAGTCGGCTAATGAACTGGGAATGGTAACTGGCTCCCAGACCCATCAAGCCAGGGAAATGGAAATAACAATTATATTACTATTGAATAATATGATGATAGAAGATATCTCCAAAGCCAGCAGAGGTAAAACATTTAGAGCAAGGATATAATTGTCACTGCTCGGCTAGACCAAGCCTTCAGCTCTAAAATTAGCTTATCTTGAATTCAAGCCATGCCGCTCTTTATTGATGAGTTTTGCTCTTGTATCCAGCTGAATCCTGGCTCAGTGCTTCCTATGACCTAATTACCCCGCGGCCTAGTTTGTCCAGAGGGGCAGCCTGAGTGTCCACATCAGGCTGGGAGAGTGGCCCAGGGGACCTCTGGAAGAGCAGACAAAAGTGGGATTGTCCATTCAGGGTCTTTGATATCCCATGCTGGGCTGAAAAAATAAGATGAGGTTGCAGAGATAAGCACCATAAGAGGATTTTAGACCAGGTTAGTAAAGGTGAAGAGAAGAAGGACAACCAAAGGACAGAGAGTTGCTGAAAGATGAGAAGGAAAACAAAGGCAGCCCCCTAGGAAAAGCCAGGAGGGATGGGGGGGCGGGGGAGAGATTCAAGTGCTCCTGCTGATTCTGCAACTCTTCTCTCCTCTTTCTCTCTCTCTCTCTCATTCTCTCTCTCTGTCTCCTTCCTTCTTATTTTTCTTTTTTCTCCTCTCCTCTCCTTTCTCTCTCCACCCCCCAAAAATGTGGTCCAGCCATATAAAGGGATTTTATTCAGCCATCACAGGAATGAAGTACTGGTGTAAGCTATAGCAGAGGAACTCTGAATGCATCATGTTAAGTAAACAAAGTCAGACACAAAATACCAATAATGTATGATTCCATTTGGAGAAGCACCCCAAGAGGAAATCCACAGAAACATAAAGCGGACTGGTGTTTTTGGGAAAGGGGTCAGGGAGAATGGAGAAAGGCTCATTAATGGTATAGGGTTTCTTTTAGGGTGATGAGAATGGCCTGGTAAAGACCGGTGGTGGTTGTACACTATGAATGTGCTGCATGTCACTATCAATCATCTGCCATGTGTATTGTACCATGATTGTTTTTGGAAAAAACTATAAAGAACAAGAGTGGGGGCCTCCCTGGTGGCATAGTGGGTTAAGCAACGCATTATGAAGCAGACCGCAGCCACAGCCACTGCAGCACAAATTCTATCCTGCAGCCGACTGGGGAGCTAACCCACATGGAGCAGCAGACCTCTCCCGGCTCGCCCTCAGCAGTGTATTTCAGTAGATCTGCCCGTTCTGTTCCCCACTCTAGCTCTGGTGAATACTCTCACCCCCCACACCTTCGGCCTGTACCCAGTTCTTGTATGCATGAATAAATAAATCTTTTTAAAAAAAGAACAAGAGTGGAAAACATATCAAATGGTATTTCTCCAAGGGTCATTTGTGGGCTTAGTGGGTGGTTGCTATTGTGTTTTAATTTGATAACATTGCATTAATGACAGTTAATACTAAAACTTTAAAATGTACATGCATTGCTTTGAGAAAGTACCACGTTAAGAGCTAACACTAAAATAGTCTGTGTAAATTGGTTCAGAATCAAATGGAATGCAGTTCAGAAAGGTCACACAAGAAGGCCTCCCCGGTGGTGCAGGGGTTAAAGTTTCAGTGCTATCAAGCTATAGGCCGCTACTGCTGCACAAGTTCTATTCCCAGCCAAGGGGCTGACTCACATGGCACAGCAGACCTCTCCTGCCTCGCCCACTGCTCCCCTCAGCAGTGTATTTCAGTAGATCTGCCTGTTCTGCTCCCCACTCTGTCTCTGGTGAATCCGCTCACCCCCTGTACCTAGAGCCTACTCCCCAGTTCTTGTATGTATTAAAACAAAATAAATCCTTAAGAAAAAAAGAAAGTTCACACAAAGAACTGGACAGGTACTAGAGATTTTACATGGATCACTGGAGGTTTGAGTTGGGGAAACTGGAGGAGCATGAGGCCCTGGAGGTGTCAGTTCAGAATTCATTGCAAAACAGTGAGAGCTCGTGAGGCCCGGACAGATGCTGTGTCTGAGAATGTTGACCAACCACAAGCACTGGGCAGCCCAGCTGGAATTTTTGGAAGTGGAGTGGGTAGATCCATTAGAAGACATGCAAAATTTGGTTATTAGCAGCCGCTGATGATCGTTTGCTAGATCAATTCTTTCATTAGTTTCAGTAAGATGCTAGTTTTCAAAATCCATCATTTTTGCATTTATTAATGGGATGTTTCTATAAAAGGGAACTTGCTCCAATCAACTATTTGTTTACTTTGATCTACTGTTCTTACAGGGCAAGAAAAAAAAATGCTTGATTCTTTCCTTTTCTCCTTTCCACTTTCAAACTGAAGAGTCATTTCCCAAGCATTCTTCAAAAGTGACCTTTGCGTTTTTGTTGTTGTTATCTAGAGCTGTGTTATTGGTTTGGTACCATTGTGAACTCATGGCTATTGATGTATCTGATACATTTTAATCCATTTCAATTATTTTCCAGTGGGAACTTCTGAGTCCTATTGATGCGATCTAGTAATCTTTGTTTTCATGCTCTCAGAAGAGATTTTAGAATTTTTCCAGTCTGATAGGTGGGAAGCCATATGTCATTAAGTCTTAATTTGTATTTCTTTTATTAGTAATAATGCACAAGAGCTTTTCATATATTTTACTGAATGTCTTTTAAATTTGCAGCAGATCTATACATAGGCAGGCATGTGGCAGGGAATACTCAAGAGCACATTGAATTGTAAACCAAAACTCTATTCCTTAATCTTGCCATAGTCATGACCTATTAGGAAATCACTTATCTTTCTGGATCTTCATTTATTCTTTATTAAATTAGGGGGTGTGCCTCTATAATATTCAAATTCTCCTCTCAAGCTAATAATGCTGAGCTCTTCATTTCTGACTCATATATGTCCTAGACCTCATGTAAAGGTTTTTTTTTTTTAATGAAGTCAATGGAATGACTATAATCAAATTGATTATATATCAAAATAATAAAAAATGATTATTTTATCAGATTAATTTTAGATTATTAGATTATATGTTCTGTGTCTTAACATTATATTAAAAATATTATCACTTAACTGATGATAGAGGCTGCACCAACAGACCCTCCTGCTTGCTTACAGAAGCTGCAGCCAACTGGCAAATAGCCTCCCCCCCACACCCCCACCCTTTTCCCCAAGCATCTGCTAAGCCTCTGCAGATTGCTGCTCGCCCCCTCCCCAACCCAGTCATCCTCCATCTTCAGGCTGCTCATTAATTCATTAGAGGATGTTTCAGTAGCAGCTGGGGATTCTGCTGGCTGCAGCTCAGGGTTGGTGAAGCACCTGCTCAGTGTCACCTGGACATTGGTAAATGACTGTGTTCTTTCATGTCCATTGGCTTCACTGCACTGCATGGTAAGCTCCAGCAGGGCAGACTGTCAGGTTCTGCTTGTGCCCCGTCCCTGACACTCAGCACCAGGTAGGGCGCTGTGCAGCCACCCCAGTATTTGCTGGATGCTGAATGCATGGGAGCAGGAGTGAGCAAACAAATCTGTTTGGTGGGGAGCCACCCAGGTCTAAAGATATGTCCTCTCGAAATATGTGGCTTAAATAGAGAGGCAAACAAACCCATGTGAGTTTATGAGATAATCAAGACTAAGGACTTAAGCCTGGGAAGCGCTTCCAGCTGCTCAGGAAAGCTGTTGGAATTCTGAGTCACCTCCATGAGAATTGTATACAGTCTGCAAAGGAAATATTTTACATTTGCAAGGATTTTCACAGTGAAAGTCTAGGCAGGTGTGCAGGTAATGAATTTAAATATATGATGCTGTGTGTGCACTGAGGAAAACGAGGAGACTTGTTGAAACCGACCCTCTGGAGAGCCTTATCTTCTGGGAGCTGAGTCTTAGCCAGGCCATCAACCTTGAAGTCTGGGCTTTCATTGGCGTTACTGATTTGCATGGACACAGCTCTTTGTTGTTGATGCAGCTTCTTTGCAAGGCCTTGGCTTTTTTGGCTTGCACCCCTTAGTTAAAACCAGGGAGAGGGGTTCCCCTTTAATTGGTGATGTTAGTTTAGAGGCACAAATTGTCCATGTGAGATTGAAGAAAGTTACCCCAGTTGGGGCTGATGCAGGTTAGGTGTCTGTGCAAGAGTGTAAATGATGTATGTGTGCACAGCACAGCTCTCCTGCTCTCATCTCATAGATCGGGAGCTTCAGAGGAGGAGGACCAATTCCTGGTCCCGTGGAGCTGCGCGTTATTTGCGGGGAGAGGGAGAACAGTAGTGACTTGGTAGGTCAAAGATGTACTGGTCTAGCCATTCACTCCCGATGACCTGGGTGCTTGTGCTCTCTGCTACGGTGACACCTAGAGGAGCCTTTCTGGCATGGTGTTCCCAAGGTTGTCCACATGGGGAGTATTATCTCACCCACTTAGGGCCAAGATACTGGCAGGCTACCTCCTCAGTCACAAAAGTCATAAATTCTGAATATGTGCCCCCCCCCCCACCAAGTCTTCCTGGATTCGTAGTTTTCAAAACTAAATGCTGCATCTCTTTGCTGACACACTCAATTTTTGCCTCTTAGGTCTCTGCTCTCCTGATTTGACTATCTTGCTCTCAGTCTCCTGGGGTCTGTTTTAAACGACTGGTCCTGTAACTGCGTGCTGGGCACTGTTCCAAGCACTTGACGTGTGCCAGCATTCTCTCAACAAGGCTAAAATGCGTTCCCGCTAGGCCTTTGCACACATCGTGTGCTCACATTTACACACTGACCCGTGTCATGTCAATTTTGTATTTCTTTGACTGATAGGCTATAGCTGGCTGGACTGTGACTGGATTTGACATTAAGGCACATAGAAAGGGTAACTCAAGCTCTAAAGACTGAAGGTAGAGTAGAAGACAAAAGCTGTAGGCTCATCACCTAAAGTAAGTTAGAATGTGTTAGGAAATTAACTGTTGAAAGTTTCGACAATTCTATGAGAGAATATACAGAGTACTAAATCCCTGGGCATACTTTATAAATCCTCCCAGAGGTCAGGGGAGGGAGAGCTGGATGGAAGCCTATGTGATGGCGTCCTTGATGCTTTTCTCTGAATCTCATACCTCCTCACTTCCATGGGGTCCTGTTCCACAGGCAGGGCAGGCAAGCCCAGGTGCTGTGTGCCCTTGAGAAGGTGCTTCATGAAGCTCACTCTTCCATAGCACACCTCTCCTCCTGGCATATGCTAGTTTCTTTGCTACTTAAAAAAAATTAATCTTTAGTAGAGGTCTTAAAATATTATTTTTTTATAAAATTATTGCATATTCATTGTTGATTACATTTAAAAAATTTTAAAAAAGATTTATTTATTTATGCATATAAGAGCTGGGGTGCAGGTCAGAGGTGTGGGTGTGTGTGTGTATGTGTGAGAGAGGATTCACCAGAGAGAATGGGGAACAGAACAGAAGGATCTACTGAAATACACTGCTGAGGGGAGCAGCGGGCAAGGCAGGAGAGGTCTGCTGCACCATATGGGTCAGCTCCCTGGCCGGGGATCGAACTCATGCTACAGTGGCTGCTGATAGCTTCATAATGCTGTGACTTAACCCCTTGTGCCAGTAGGAAGACCCTCTTAAAATGTTATTTTTCTGAAAATAAATGATGCAAGCTCAATCTAAAGATTTGGAGTGTATAGAAAAGTATAAAGGAGAAGCCCAACTTTTTTTTTTTTTTCCAGAACACACCCAGTTTTAAGAGGTATATTCTGCCCCCACCCCCCACCTCCCCAGTTACACTCCTTGGAAAAAATTGTCATAACACTATCCCTTCTATGCCTGTGATCTAAAAGAGGGATGGAGATGCAGGGTCCTCTCTGAAGCCAGAAAAAAAATGGGAAGACACACCTGTCCCTGTGCGGGCTCTGTGGTTTTGAGAGGGACCCGGAGTGCTGCAGCACAAAGGTTTGAGCTGAATTCAGAACAAGGGCAGAAATTAAAAGGCAGAAACGGCTGGACGATCCAGATTCATTCTATTCTAGCTAACCTGGACGATGCTTAGGCAATATTTAAAAATCTCTACTGCTTTACGTTCTCTCCGTCAAATCTTTCCTTTTCAACGTATCCCCTCCATGCCGGACCCCAGACACACACAAACTACAGGTTCATTTTTGTCCAGATACACTTTATAGTTGGTAGAGGTTTTTGGTTATTATTATTATTTTTTTTTTTTGGTCTCATTAACTCCACTCTCTTGGACTCCCTAGGTTTCCCAATGATAAAAGTAGTGGGCCTTTAAATAAGGCCTCCAATTAGCACCTCATCAGCTCCAATTAGAGGAGACAAAGGCAGTGTAAAGATAACTCAATGAGAGGGCCTGCACTGCCCCTGTAATCGCTTAAGACAGCCATTGAGCGTCCCCTGTGCAAGCGGGCTGCGCCTATTCACCTTTCTTTCTCCCTTTTGGAGGCACTGCTGGGAAGACAGGCCTCCCACGAGTCTCATAATTCCTCATTCAGAGCTACCTGTTTACAGCTCACAGAACCCAAGGACCTAAACAATCTTATATTGTCAGCCCAGGCCTTCCGAAACTTTCGGCCTCCCTAATGGTTGGTCCTCTGGGCCGCAGAATCAGTGAAAGGCGGGCTTTTCCTCACAAGAGTGTTCTCCCTGGACTGTCTTCTAATTACACGGGAGGGCAACATTGTATTTTTTTCAATGAGAGTTCTTTGGAGCAGTTAATTTGGTGCCTGTACTAAATGCCCCCAAACATTAATTAGGGTGGAAGGAACCCTAATTTCCTCCGAAGCTTTCCCCTCCACTTACTTCCCTCCGTTTTCACATAGGCCTGGATGAGTCTCCATAATGAAATTACCTCATTAATGCCTTTATTCTTCACAGTAACTCATTCAAAACCGACCATTTAGCTTTAATTTAATGCTGTCAAAAGGAAAAAGGTGCATTCATGGCTTTGATTAGCAAAAATTTTCCCCCCTGCGGGGTGGACAGATTTAAATTATGAAGATGGTAAGGAGTGAGTAATAATTGGGCACAAGCAGCACTCAGCGAAGCTTAAATGCTTTCAAAGCCGGGCCCGGCCGGTCCGCAGACTATTAACTGTGTCCAGTGCCTTAGTCCATTTGAATTGATGGCAACTTAACTATAAAAAAGAAAACGGGGTTTAATTTTTGTTTAATACACAGTGGGGTTGTATTTACCCACAGAGCAATCACTTTTCCATGAGCTCAGCCTTTCTTCTTTCAATAATTTATTACCCACGATTTCTAACGTGAATTTTGAAGGGTGCCGTGTGTGTCCCTGTTTCTAGGAAAAAACTAAAACCTGCAGTGCAGGACGAAGCCCTTGGGTGGCTGTTGTGACACCTCAGCCAGGGCAGCTCTTAATGTAGGACTTTCTGTTGTCATGTCACTACTAATGATAAAGTATTTTACCAAGAGGATTTAGTTGTAGAGTTAGAAATGTGTTCTGTTTCATTGGCAACGTACGGCACGCAGGCTTCCAAATTACTTGGAAAATAGGTACTGACCTGATTTGACTTGTTTACCTCCAAACTTACATATTGTCTAAACCCCATATTGACCTGACTTGGAATAGGGCCAGCGGAGACACAACGAATAAGTTGGGGTATACTGGAATGGAGGGGGTTTAATTTAATATGGCCGGTGTCCATATAAAAATGGGAAGTTTAGGGGCCTCCCTGGTGGCGCAATGGGTTAAGCAACGCACTATGAAGCAAACCACAGTCACTGCAGCACGAGTTGGATCCCTGCTGCCGGCCAGGGAGGGGACCCACATGGCGTGGCAGACCTCTCCTGCTGTGCCCCCTGCTCCCCTCAGCAGTGTACTTCCGTTGATCTGCCTGTTCTGCTCCCAGCTCTCTGTGGTGAATTCTCTCACCCCCCACACCTCTGGCCTGTACCCCAGTGCTTGTATGCATAAATAAATAAATCTTTTTAAAAAATGGGAAGTTTGGGCACAGAAACACACACAGGGAGGGAAGACCATATGAAGACAAGGACTGGAGTGACACATCAACAGGCACTAAAGTAAACAATGCGGGGCTTCTAGGAGAACCTTCCCGGCACCTGCAGAGAGAGCATGGACCTGCCCACACCTTGATCTGGGCTTCTAGCCTCCAACCTGTGAGGTATTTCTTAAGCCCCTCAAGGAGTGGCACGTCAGGAACACCAAGACCCTGAGCTTTAAGAGGGACTTTAAAATACAGATTAAGCCATACCCAGTGCACTTGGCTGCAACTTCTCCAGTTTGGAACACCCATATGACCCTGTTATTTCTTTGCACACGGCCTGCCTGGACACTCTGTGTTCCTGGATGATCTCTTCCAACAGACTCTGAGCTCCCAGAGGGCAGGTGCCTTTTTATTCATATTTTGTTTTGATCCACGATGGCCTCCCTTTGTATCCTTCCCCGAGAATTCTCACTCATTCCTATCATCTCAACACTGTTCCTATGCCTGCCTTTTTCAATAAGCTACAATCTCCTCAAGCCAAGTGCAAACACACCCATACATTCTTATTACCACTTCCTTTTCTGGGGCACTGGCCAAATTCATGTTCATTTCAAAGCCACTGTTGTTTTCTGGCAAAATCCCCCCTGGACTTGTGTTGGTTTCCTCCCTTGGGACAGGGCCAAGCATTTTAAGTCTTATTCCACATGAAGTGTTTCAACAGCATAGCTCATTTCTGAGCATGAGGTCAGTACACGCTTGGATCATGGTTTAACATATAGTTAAAACTGTGCAGTCCTGTGAGATGAGATGTTCATAAAAGTTCAGTCTGTGTGTGGAGAAAAATGCAATACCTGTTTGGCAACATAGGGCATGATGTTAATTGAGGGTGAATGGTATGCACAGCTTCACTGCATTTCTTGTGTCCTTATCTGAACAATGAAATGAGGATGCTAGCCGCCATTAAGATAATTCCATATTCATCTTACAGGGGTGATGTTCTAATGAGTCAATAAAGCAGTGAGCCCCGCGGTTGATCCATCCCTTTGTTGCTTCATTCGATTCCCGTTTAGAGGAAGGGTCCATTTTGAAGAACGTGGAGAACTTTGGTAATTATGCCCTGGAAAGTACACAATTTCATTTTCTCCACCACGGTGGCACTGGAAAGAAAACTGAACACAAACCTCCTCTTCGCTCCCCTCCTTCCTTGTTGCATCTGGTCAATTCTAACAAACATTACTAATGACCAGGCGAGATCGGCATTACCTAGTCAAGTAGCTCATTCAGTTTGCTCAAAAGAGCACAGACATAATCAAGCATTTGGATGAATGGACAATTCACACTGAATAGGGCAAATATTTGGATTCAAGTATAGGTCAGCAGCAACCAATTGAAATATTGATAAAGGAAGCCTGTGGGAACTAAATGTACATAAAAGAAGGAAAGAGAAAAAAGGAGGTTCTCAAGGGGTTGGGACAGGGCAACCAGACCACAGGGGGTGATTTGTCTCTTCCACAGGAAGGTAGGTGGCTTAGCTGCAGAGGTCCAGCAGAGCACAGCAGCCTGTTATTCTAGCCCCAGAAAGTGGTACATTTCAACTGTTTTGTTTGGTTCCCAAGTGGAATTCATAATTCACTATATAATTTACTACAACATAATCTTGCTAGTGGGAATTCCCCCGCCTATGTCCTCCAACTTGATTTAGAAACAGTCTCTTTGTGGATTTTTATGTTGTCCTGTTAGTCATGAGATGGCATCAGGGTAGGTTTACTGACTTGAAAATGGTCCAGAGCCCCAAGGAACCCCTGTAACTACCTTGGCTCCAATTGGCTACACCCACTTACCCATGACACTCAGAAAATGCAGACCTCTATGGCCCAAATTCAATGTTTGCCCAATTAGAATGCCTGCCTGTGTGGGTGGTTGATTCTCAAATCTCCCCTCAGTGACGTGGGTGTTAAATTGCCCCAGTGCCACCTCAGTCACATCCTTTCTCCTGACAGGGTTAGAAATGCCAAAGTCCACTTCACCCCAATATTTAACTTCTTAGTACTGTTCACCCAATATTTAACTTCTTAACATTGTTCCCAGATGCCACTGCAGGTCTACTGAAATTTCTCCTGTGTTTGTCTTTGCAAACCCCTGTGACTGCTGTTCAAGTGTGCTTCCTGGGTTTGCTCTTTTGCCTTGGGTAAGACTGTCCCTTGTGCCCCTGTACGCAGCTCGGCACAGTGTGGTTGCAGATGGGTCACCTGGCATCCAGGGTTCACTCCTTGGGGATGAGGAGTTTGCCTACGGCCTGAACCCCTGCAGATAGTGCTGTGCTTCAGAGAGGAGGGGAAGGGAGAGATCTGAGCTTGCATAAGCTCAGCATCCTGGAGAGCAGGTTAAGGGAAATGACCTTTGGTCTTGTGCTGTTTTTGGAGGAGATATAAAGCTCAACACTGGCGAAAGCATGTTGAATATATAATAACGTCTCAGAAATGTCTTCCCAAGTCAGATATGAAATGGTTCATTTGGCATGTTATTCACCAGGCGGCTTTTTAAGCCTGGAGTTTTAACCCTTGTTGATGAAAACAACTGATACTCAGAACAAGGACTGTAATATCTTGCAATGTTAAAGTATGCTCAGAAGAAGGTATTGTCTAGAGTTTTTGTATTTTCCTTTTAGCTCTGCATTGTTAGCAGTTGACAGTACTGAAACCATTTTAAAAGGCAGCCAGAGTAAGCCAGCACAGAAATGCCCATGTCCTGGGCCAAACCACAACATTCCAAGAAGCCAGCAAGAACAAGAACGTCTTGTTTGAAAGAACTGATAAAGAGAACGTGTACCTGCTTTGCCTTTGTGAGCCCTCCACCTCACCATTTCACTTTACCGTAAGTGGCACCTCAACCAGCTCCTCGCCCTTTTTTTTCTTTCTATAGGAATCGCCTTCCTCCATCCCCAACTGGGAACCTCCTTGGGAAACGTTTTGGGTTTCAAACCTGAATCTGTGCTTTCCAAGTTGCCATTTGTGACCCCAAATAAATTCACTTTGATTTTTTAACGGTCTCCTGAATTTTTAAGTTAGCAGGAGGTATGACTATCTTATCATCAGAATGTTGACCTAAGCAGACCACTTGCCTTATAGCAAATGGTCGTTTACGTGCTCAAGTACCTTAGCCCGAACCATCGGCCAGCCAGTGCAGTGGGTGCCATTGTGTGCGTGCAGATAACTCACTCAGAAGAGTCTTGCTCCCTCCTGACCATCACATGTATATGTAGGGATTTTAGAAGCCTGGATTAGACCTTGTGGGTGAGCCGGAAAACTCACAATCACTTCTTGAGAAGAAGCTAAGTCTGAACTGGAGAGGTAGATGACTGGGTGAAGATTTGCATGCAAAACTCATGTGTTAGCAAGACTGTTATGCGGTGAGGGGAAGAACCCAATTAAGAAGGCAAAGGAGTTACCACAAAAGGCTGTCTCAGAGCAAGAAGAGCAGCTGGGCCTGCAAGGAGGAAGAATCTTGAAAGGCAAAGCCATCAGGAGGAAGGAGAGGTCCCTCAGCCAACCCTACTCCTTTGGGGGCAGCGTGGTCCATGCCTCTGCCTGTCACATGAACTTTGGATGTCAGTGTGGCTGCAGAACAGGGATTGCCTCACATTATGCTTACTTTGTTTTAAGAAAGTACTGTACCATCACCTCTCTGGTGGCGCACTGGGTTAAGCAACGCACTATGAAGCAAATCGCAGCCACTCCAGCACGCGTTTGATCCCTGCTGCCGGCCAGGGAGGGGATCCACATGGCACGGTGGACCTTTCCTGCTGTGCCTGCTGCTCCCCTCAGCAGTGTGTTTCAGTCAGTCTGCCTGTTCTGCTCCCCGCTCTGTCTCTGGTGAACCCTCTCTCTGCCCTGGACTCTGGCCTGTACCCCAGCTCTTGTATGCATAAATAAATCTTAAAAAAAAGGAAGTACCGTACCATATCAACGAGAAAACCTTTGATTATAGGACTCACTGTTAACTAAATTACCGCTAAGAAAACCCACTGTCCATTAGGTCTTCACACCATCTTAACAGACTCTTGGAAGCCTGGATTGATGCACTGGCCTCTGGTTGCTTTGACACTTCTTTCTTGCACATTATGTATAGTGTACATTATAGATAATGAATTATATATATCACGACCTATACTTTGTACATACACTCACCGTTAAGAATGGTTTTAGAACCATTGCCAAAATCACCGTCTACTTTGATTTCATACCTTTTCATACCTAAATCCTTCTTACATGCATGGTATGTATGGAATGAAAGGACCAAAACACAACCCTAAGCTGACTACATACTTTTTCCACCCAGAAACATCTTATTTTTTCCATTATCTCTTCTCTGTATCTTTGACATTTTTTAGGATCCACATATAAGTCAGATCATATAGTATTTGTATTTCCCTTTCTGACTTATTTTGCTTAGCTTAATGTTTTCATGGTCCATCCATTTTGTTGCAAACAGCAGTATTTTCTTATTTTTCATGGCTGATTAATATTCCAGTGTACATACATACCACATTTTCTTTTTGCATTCATTCATCAGTGGACACTTAGGTTATTTCTATGTCATGGCTGTTGTAAATAATGCTGAAGTGAACATTGGGGTACATATATATTTTTTAGATAATGATTTCATTTCAAAAAAGAACCTTGCCAACTAAACCACCATTGTTTTGGTAGAGAGTGAACTGATGAATTTTAGAAAAGTTTCATCAGGATTGAAGCAAATAGGATTGTAAATGTACTGTCAAGTGACCAGAACCAGTTAAGCACTTGACACTGCTGATTGTCAGATAATCCCAGAGGCTGGTACAGAGCTGGGCCAGCCCTGTTCTGTGGGCATATATTGTAGGTCTCACTTCCAGCCTTTTCCTTAGTAGCCTGATAAGGTAGTGGGGTGGAAGGTGGACCGGGGAATGCACCGGGTGTCCTTTATTCCCTTGCATTTTCCAGGCCACTGCAGTGGGCTGCAATGCTTCCCCTCAGAGGTCTGGAATAATAGAATTCAAGGCAGAGCCACCTCTGTTCTTGCTGTGAACAAATCCAGTAGCAGGTATGCAAGTCTTGGATTTTTGAAGTTGAGAGAGGATATAGTTAATTACTTGGAGAATTGATGCTTTCTAGTAATTCTGGAAGGCAGCAAAAGGCATAGCCAGGCTTTGGGGGCACGCCCTGGCAAATTCATATTATTAGATGACTTTGCTCTAATTCTTGATAGTACTGTGAGAACACTAGAGAAATTAACATGTTTGTAGTTAAGTTGCAGTATCGTTGCATATAATTTTAGGATAGAGGGGAAAGTTACAAAATATTTGTAATATTGGATCTGATCTGGGTGAGAAATGCTGTTCAAACTGAACTTGCAGCCTCCAGCAGTTTTGCAGAGCTGAAATACTATGGAAATGATTTGTATTATGGAATGTTAAAGTCACGCGCTCAGGCCTGGCATGCTGTGCAGGTGCCATCATAACACAGGTGGCCAACCTCGAACACTTCACTCACACAGGTTCCAAGCTAACTCAGGTTTTTGGAACAAGAAGGACCAGGTGATGTTGATGGATCCTGGGAAATCAGGTGCTGGATTCAAGCTCTTTTTTTTTTGGTGTAGAAGAAAGGGGGTGTAGGCCAGAGGTGGGGAGAGGGAGTAAGAAGAGTCACCAGAGACAGAGTGGGAAGCAGAACAAGTAGATTTACTGAAATACACTGCTGAGGGGAGCAGCAGGTGGGACAGGAGAGGTCTGCTGCACAATGTGGGTTAGCTCCCTGGCCAGGGATAGAAAACAGGCTTTAGCGGTGATAGCCCTGAGATTTAACTCCTAGGCCACCAGGGAGGCCCTCAAGCTCATCTAATTCTGAGAAGTGACACAGGAAAGGTGGCCATACACATGCAGCTTCTTCTTAAAGTCTTATCCCAGACTTGCAGGTAGCCTAAAATAACAGCTTCCCTGCAGCCAAGTGGACCAAAAAATGGAGAGCCAACACATTTTTAAAAAAAATTTTAAAAGCTAAATGCATATGCACTTAATCCAGACAATGGACACAGACTTCCTTACAGACTGAATATTAATTTTTTAAGAAGTCGGCCCTTGAAAAATACTCAGGACACCCTGTTTCACTGCTGTCCGCTTGAAAACGACAGACTTTACATCTCTTATTTTTGCAGGTGGCTTGGTGTTTACAGGAAAGCGTCGACTTTTTCTGAGATGCTGATAATGTTGCCTCCTGCCATTTCCACTACCATGTTCTGATGAACATTTTAAGAAGGAATGTAGGTTTGCCCGCTTGAAACCTGCACTGGGCAGCTGCTTGTGGAGGTGTCAGGCTGAGGCGGTCCAACAGCTCCACCTGGCGAGTTGTCTAAGAACTGCAGACGATGCTTGGGAAAAGCGGGAGCAAGACTGACCTGCCGCTATTAGGCTCTCAGGTTGAGCTTGTGCATTGTACTCTCCACAGAGAAAACCTATAAGAAGAATTATCCCCACCTCACAGATGAGGCAGCAATCTCCTAGGGACTGAGTGACTTTTCCCTCGTGCTTTTTTAAGATCTTCGGGAACTAATTGCTGTGGATCTGGCACTAACTTAAATCATCCCCTGTTGAAGGTTTCATTTAGGGCAGCAAGCCTCTGAAATAGGGGTCATCCTGATTTTCAGAACTGCAGCACTCACGAATAGAGACATTAAGTAACTTATCTGAGGTCCTCAGGTGACTAAATAGCAGTATTCTGCCTGGTTCTAAAGCTTGGCCTCTTTTAGTGGAGAGCCAAAATTGAACAAATAAGGACTGAATAGCATCACAGCAGTACACAAGGACCACAGCACTATATTCATTCTGGGTTGACCGCCACTCTCACATTTTCCAATGAGTAGATACACTTTGCTTTAAATGGCACAGAGAGAAGAAACAAGGTGTGTCTCAGTTTCCTCATCTTTGAAATGGGGAGAATAACATTTTCCTTATACCTGTTTCTCTGTAATTTGTTAGGAATTTTTAAAATTTTATTTTTTATGAATTCTTCACAACAAAGAAAGCTTTGTTTTGTTCTTTTCCAAATCTCCCTGATCAAATTTGATGTCCCTCTTCCTCATGTTCCTCTTCTTATTCTCAATGCTTTTTTCTTACCAAAATGTTTCATATTCCTTGCATAAAAATGTCTCCCTTAATCCTAGTAATTTTAATTATATTTTAGAATGCACTCCTTAGACGCCTGAATTCCTAGTGAGAACATAGTAAACAAGTGTGAACCATGTTACTCTAGCATTCTGTACATTGGCAAATTTATAAGTACATTTGATAATTTATAGTATATTGTTAACTGAAAATAAAGTCTCAACAATAAAGTGAAGAGTTGATAAAATGAGAAGTCCAATCCAATAGACACAAGTTTGAGTTTTGCTTCTATAGAAAGGAATAGTTGGGCTCCCTGGTGGCGCAGTGGGTTAAGCAACACACTATGAAGTAGATCGCAGTCACTGGGAGGGGACCCACCTGGTGTAGCAGACCTCTCCTGCCTCGCCTGCTGCTCCCCTCAGCAGTTTGTTTCAGTCAGTCTGCCTGTTCTGCTCCCCACTCTGTCTCTGGTGGATCCTCTCACCACCCACACCTCTGGCCTGTACCACAGCTCTTGTATGCATAAATAAATAAATCTTTAAAAAAAAAAAAGAAAGGAATAGTTATTGCCTTCATAGTAACCCTGATAGGAGAGGTTTCTAATTCTAAGCTGTCCTGACACAAAGATGCCTGATACTAGAGGAAAGCAAAGCAGGGTTCTTTTCCCTTGCTAATGAGTGCACTGTGGGGATGCAAAGACTGGGGACCCATTGTTAAACCTATTTTTTTTTTAATATAAAAAGACTAACTTTGCCTTCAGGCAATAGATTCCTGCAGACAGGCTCTGGAGCCTGTGAAGATGGTTGTGTAGTCAGTGTCTTTTTTCTTAAGTTATCCCAAATGTGCTTATTTTATATCTTGCCTCGAAAGTTCCATAGCTTTGTTCTTCACAGTTCCCTTTCAGCACTTCACTGTTTCCATCAAACCTTACTCATGTTTTCTTGTGTGTTTAATGATCTCTGACCAGGGATTCATCCTTCTTAGAAAGCATCTGTTGAGACCTTCTTTGAGGCCTGGGTTGAAAGTAATTTCATCCAGAGGGATTTTTGTGTCTCCTAGTTGCCTGCGAGCACTATCAACCCAGGATTTTTTTTTTTTCTTTTCTTCTCAGGGTCCTTCAGGTCACAAAAGTATTAACAATTTGAAGTCAGTCTTGTGGAGCTTGTGTCTACATGGCATCGCTGTGAGTGTGTTCCCCCCATGCCTCCCCACATGGACCCCACGCTAATACCTCATTAGTTACATCTGCAGTGGCCCTACTTCCAAATAAGATTCCATTCTGATGCATCAGAGGTTAGACATGCAATATGTGAATGGGGGGTGGGTCCTTCTGGGGGCTGGGTCCATATACCCGTTTAGTTGGAGACTTTTCAGTCACATGTGCATGATCATTAAAATGCTGTTTCTAGGTGTCCAGGGACTTCTAGATACGTGGGGAGAAATGCCAACTCACATTCCTACTTGCCTTTCTGGCTTTGTCTGACCTTCAGATAATTCCCTTAGTTTCCCACCAGGTCAATCAGGCATTTAAAAAAGTCTCAAAATTTTTGTCCATCATACTAAAGCACATAAAAAGGGTAGTTTTTCTCAATAGCTACTCCAAAATATTCCTGGAAATGGAACCCCTGTTGGTGTAAGATGAACGGAGAAATCCTATGTGACTTTTCCTTGGAAAGAGATCCGAATTTCAAATGGCTGGTTTCATGTGACCAATCTGGCTTACTTTTCAATCAATCTCCCAAATATTCCTCACCTTAAAATAGCACAAGATATGAAAGAAATGAAAATGAAACAAAATATAATCCTGGTAGGGGTTGTATGTTTACAGAAAGAAAATATTTAGCGGCACTGTGCACTGCCTCCCCTGGTGGGGGGCTGGTATACATTGGGAACGATTCAAATCTATTTTCTTTTTTTCTGGTACTTAAAACAACAACAACAAAACAGTTTGAAATTGTTCAAACTCTTGACCCTACCAACAAACCATCAGGCTACAGAATGATTATCTGCCCCTGTGTCAGATCTGACTATGCTCAACTTAAGCAGTTTGACACTTAAAAAATTTTGATGCATGAATTTTCTGAGTGGTGCAAATTACAGAGAAGATTTGGGTTTGATTTTGCCAAAACACGGTTCCTCAATAACTCTGTTCTTTTAACAAGAGTTGTTTTTATTCCTTCCCGCCCACCTCTCTCCTGATAGCCCAGCTAGACCTTCTCCTTCCCCTCCCGATGCTACCATCTGTCTTCTTTCTTGTCTCTGCTTCTGCAGAATCTGCTGGAATTTTCCTCCTCCTACTCTCACTGCTTATTAATCTTTTTGGCTTATTAGACATTAAAATATATTTATAAATATAGTTTCATTAATTTTTTATTGACTTGCAAAGTTATGTAAGTTTCAGTGGTACAGTTTAATCTTGATGTGTCTCACACCCACCACCCAAGTTCTGTGCCCCTCCCACCCTCAGGCCCCATGGTCTCTGCCCTCATAAATACTCCTCACCCTCTCTCCCCACCCTGGTAACCACTGTGTTTGTCAGTACTCTAAGATTTGTTTTTGTTGTCTCCCTACTTTTTAAAATGACAGGATTCTTTCTCTTTTCACTTTTGAGTACGTTGACCCATGTTGTTTTTGTCATAGGTTATACTTTTCTGGTGGTAAAGAGAAGACCAACATTGAAAGGAGCCGATTACGAATACCTAATGATTTCATTCATATGTGGAATACAGTGAAACAAATCAAAGGAACTGACAAAACGGGACCAAAATAAAGCCTGGAAATCTGATTGCTGAATTGAGGCTACTTGAGGAGAGTTGAGGGTGGGGAAAAGCGGGAGGGGCCCAGTGGTCTACGGTGAAGTACGTGCGTGCTCTGGTGGTGAGTGTAGCGTGGCGACGTGTATCTGAGGAGATGTGAACCTTTCCCCATGAACCACATACAGTGTTGTAAACCTGTGTTAGCGCAATACAAATTAAATAAATAAAAGGGTTTGACTAGAATCTTAGTGATTTTGCCTGTGGCCAAGGGGATTGTCTGGAAATGACTGACAAATCCCCAAATAAACTGATAAGTCCGCTAGGGATTTCCAGGGGGAAAAACTCACTCAGGAATGGCAGTTAAGGGTGCACAATTTAGTTTCTTCCACAGATGAAAGGAATGAAAACAAAGAATCAAAACCACAGAGATGAGCTTTCACTTCAAAGTGTATGGCTCTAATTTCCTCAGGACAGAACCAATTCTATAAAATGGTGATGAGTCTAGACAGGGGGACTTAGAACTTTCCTCAAGAGACACCTCAATCATGCATCATCATGGAGATACCTGGGTAGCCTCTTTGTCAACGACGCAATCTCAGTGATGTGCCCTGCGCAAGAACTGTGAATCTGGGCCAGCGAATCTGCACGCACTCACTTCCTCCTACACATTTTCAACCCAATGACCTCGACATTTGGTTTGCCAGGCACATCTTCAATGTTTCACTCCCCTCCATGCATTGCAAGGGAATCGTCATCTACGTCTGGATTTTCTCACACACATTCCCACGGTGACATTACCTGAGACACCGAAATGGCTTCTGAACCCAGAGAGTTCTGCACGAGGGCCCTGCATCTCCTCCAGACGTCAAGCGTTCAGACCCAGAACTTATGATTTATAAACGGGTGATCTCCACACAAATAAAACAACTGACGCCAAACCCGAGCCATAAAGTGCATTCGAGAGTGCTCATGAAAACGCATCTCCTTGGGAGCTGGTCGAGTGGAGGTCTCCATCCGCTGGGGAGAGAAAGTGCTTTTAAACTTCTGTGGAATTATCCTCTTTTTTGGTTATGGTTCATGAAATCTTGACTAAATTCTAACTTTCTGGTTACCTCTGGGATATAGGACTAAGTCCATTAGTCCATTTAACACACTTGTTCCTTGAACTCGATTTAAGGCTTGGCTCTTCCTGGCTGCTGACTCCAGTGGGGGCTGGGACTAGAGCTGGGGAGCAGAGACCGGGTTCTGAGAGTCCAAAAAATAAAGGGTGGGGGTGGTGGTGGGTGTCAAGGCTTCAGTACCTAAGGCCACAGGCCTAACACTTCCTTCACTAGACTATAATCCCATAATCCCTCACACACTGGACCTAAATTGCTTTGTTCTATTTCCAGTGCTCACACACTGTTTGTCCCCTAGGGGGCAGTCAACACATACTTGTTGAATAATTGAAGGCATGGGGGGCCACAAGCAGCTATAGCCTTAGCAAGTGCTTTCTATGAACATTTTCTAAGTTTTATCGTGCACCAAGTACTGTTCTAGAAGTTATAAATATCGTTAATTTTTGTCCTCAAAAAATTTATGACTAAGAATGGGTGACAGATTGAAACAACTCCCTACCTATAAAGCCTCCACATTCCATTTGGGGAAAGCAAGGACTGGTCCTTGAAGTCAGTAAGAATTGCTCCTGGCCTAGCCTGGTCCAGGCTGTTCCAAGAGAACCCGAACCTCTTCCTTCATGTCCCCGTAGTATGACATGGGGTCATCTTGCTAGTAATAGAAGTGACTCAGGAGACCCCCAAATTCACAGTGATGCTGAGTGGAGAGGCGATTCATGGCACTGAAAGAGAAGATTCGATTGAGAGGACACTTCTCTTACAACCCTACCCTCCTACCCTGGGAACAAGCCTGAGTTCAGCTCTGAGATTAGTTCTGAGTTTTCCTCATTCCATCTCATTAAGTGCCTTAAGACAGCCTTCTGCTTGGCCCATACTATGGAGTCCAGTGAGGAAATCTCCATCTACCAGATGGTAAACGATAAACAGCTCTGGCCACTGAACACTGTGACTGTGTGAACGGTCTCAAGCAGGGACACCTATGGTGAGCACTTGAGGAAGACTCCCAGGGGGCTGGGATTTCAGCTTGTCTGTCACCAAGCGCCCATTCCCTCAGAGGGTGGTTCACCCCTCAGACGAGCCTTCTCCATGCTTTTAAGATCCTCACCACCTCCACATTGCTCCCAAGAAACTCGGGGGCAACTCACTCCTGAGAACAGTAACTAGACCTCTGGTGTGCACTGGGGGCTGTTAGAATCAAGTAAAACACAAGCAAGAAATGGACCTGCCTGACGAAAGATGTCTGCGAGGTGCCGGCGTTCCTCTCTGCGCAGTGGATGTGCATGGGGCGCACAGCCACAGCCCTCCTGTCCCAGCTGACCAGGGGCTGAGGAACGTCAAGGCCAGTCACCAGCGAAGCCAGCAGAGGAAGACCCAGGCACCGATCACAGATTTTATCGGTGGTGGAAGGAGACCTGTGTGACTGGGGGAGCCAGTTCCCTGGGCTCATTTCATTTATTTGAAAAACCCAAATCAAACCCTATCTCCAGAGGCTCCTGTCCCACCTCGCACAGTGTATTTATAAAGGGGTGTCCGCCTGGCTTATGCTGTGGCATAAGCCCTGAAAGGGAGGCAGGCACACTGGCTGCTGTCCTCGGAAGGCTGTTTAGAAGTAAACAGCTTTTAAAATGTTTTTCAGTTGCTATTTCCTTTCTGAATAATCTGAGCCTAATTCAATTTGTAGCACCTTTCTCTTTTCCAGATGTTTTTCAGAAGGCAAATGGCCCGCAAAAGCTCTCCCCAGTCATATATATGCTCTGCTGGTTTTGGCTGAGACTTTTACTGCACTGTAAGTAAACGACCCCATGGGAGCACGGAGAAGTGTTCCACATGACACGGTCTCTCAGTCACATGGCAGGAGGGCAGAGTAACGGGATGCCACGCTCTTCCAGAATGCTGGGGGGTAAAAGGCTTGATGGCCAATTACAGGCTTCTTGGGGCAGGACCAGCACAATTACCATGTTGGGGAGACAGGCAAGGCAGAGGGAGCCAAGAACGCCCATGGGTGGCAGTTAAAACCACTAAAAGCAACCAAACTTGGCTTTGGACACAGTTGTATCCACATATATTATAACAACTATTTGTAAAGGGAAACATGATACAACGTTCATTCTGATTTAATCATTTCCACAGCCAGCATCTACTCCACTGTGGTCACAGACAGAAGAGGATAAAATGCCTTGGAAAAGAGGCTGAGAAGAAGGGGGACTTCAAAATGCAAGTTATCACCAGAAGTGGGCGAGAATCAGGAGTCCCCAAATGGCTGGGGATGCTGGGGAAGACACCCCGCCATGAAGAGCAGGCAGTGATCCAAGCCCCATGGAGTTGAAGCACTGTGGGGACTTCATTTCTTGCTCCCAGTTTCCAAATCATTAGCCTTTGGCGCCCAGATCAGAGCCCTTGGTGGGAGGGGTTGTGGGCAAAGCCTGTTTGCTCTGTTCCCACTTTCCCACCAGGGATTCTTTTCAGCTCCCTCTCTTTAGCTGGCCACCACCTTAATTCCTATAAACTATCGTATTAATATAAGTGTTATTTGATATGATCTTAGGATGTACCATTTTCCAGGGAAACTATATCTTCAAAAAAAGTAGTAAGCACAAAAGATTGAATAATTTAAAATACTACAGCCATTGTTGTGTTTCTGACTCTTGTCCAAGTTCTAAATTAATCTGTGTCTCTCCTGCTGCTAAATTCCAAAGAAGACACCCTGTACTACAGAGGGGACTCTGCTACTCACATGGCTATGGGGCCGCAGCGCCCTGGCCTGGAAGCCGGGGATGCAGATCTCAGAGCCCGCCCTCCCCAGGCCCAGGCACGCAGAACCTGCACCGTCACAGAGCTCCAGATGATGCAGTTATGCTTGACAAGCACTAGCCCAGCGGGGTTTCCCATCTTCGGTCCCCTCCTGTTTGTAAGCCATGAAAGCAATTTGGTGACTGTGACTAGAAAAACAAGTGAAAGAAATCATAGCAAATATGTGCACAGTGCTACAAGTATGTTCACAGTACATACTGTGAACCTTCTGTTTCAACTATATATACACAACATGTAATGATGGATCATGGACAAGAACATTTGAATATCACTGATCTTATAATCTGGTTGGACTTCTGAGCTTTATCTATTAATCAGGTTTGTTTTCCTGAACTAGAAGGCGTACTTCATTAGCACAGGGAATTTACACTCATCAGTATTCCATCCTTGGTGCTCAGTAAGTTTTTATTGAATAAGGTGAGCAAGAATTTCAGATTGGAAAACTTACTATTAAAGGAAACACGCAAAATGGGACAAATCAATGGACAGGAAGAAACTATCCTTCCTGTGCTGAATTGAATGCTGTTTTTCCCATATTCGTGTTTACCTGGAACCTCAGAATGTGACTTTATATATAGTGTCTTTGCCAATCAAAGAGCTGTCCTATTGGGTTGCTGGTGGCCCTCACCCACTAAGTACTATCTTTCTAAACAGAGGCAATAGAGACAGAATGCCCTAAAAGGAGACCGCCAGGCGAAGACAAGACACAGAACAGAGGTAGAAGGGCAGGTAACGCTGAAAGCATATAATGCCAAGTCACTGGGAACCACCAGAACAGGGAGAGAGATCCGGGTGGTTACTCGCTGAGTGTCCAGAGACACTGGCACCTGACACCTTTCTGACTTTGGCCTCTAGGACTGTGAGACAACAAATTGCTCTTGTTTAAACCACCCAGGTGTGGCGCTTCCTATGCCAGCCCGAGGAAACAAAACGTCTTCTTGACGTCTTCACGGGCTCCGCAGAACTGGGTCCCCACTGCTGCCCGAGTTGCCTTTTCCTTGAGGACTGTGTGCAGGTTCTGGACGGGGCCCCCTGTCACCAAGCCTCTAGACATGGGGGTGGGGGCGGGGAGGAGTTCAAAAGCACAAGAGTTTGCAAAGCTTCAGTGTCCTGGTTGGGAAAAAGCAGTCTCACGTCGTGCCGGGAACAAGGCTGCAGCCCAGGAGGTGATCCGTCAGCAGTTCAAATGGGATGTCAGGGGGCAGCATGGGCTGTCCCCCAGCAGTGGGTCCTGCAGGCTGCTTTTTATACTAAGAAGGCTGGAAAAATTATATATGAAGTAGTCTCCTAGATTCCAAATCCTGCTGTTTCACCCAGAGAATTTATGCAAGTTTAGTCTTTGATGGCCAGAGGTCCTGTGTGTGAGTGTGTGTGCGCCGAGGGGAGGGACATACATACACACACAGACACACATACACACACACAGAGGGAGAGACACTTGGGGAGGGAACACAGGGGAGCAAAGGGTGGCTCCTACTGGCTCGAGCTGCTACTGGCTCTTGTAGTATTTTTCCTTCCTCACACTTATCGCAGTTTGTAATTGCATATTTGTGTGACTAATTTATTTGGCTTGGAAGGATCCTTGTCTGTGTTGCCAAGAACCTCAGGAGGACAGGGATTATGACTTCTTGCTCCCCATTGTGTCTGCACTGCAAGGCAGAGTGTACAGTTTACAGCAAGTATTTCATAAATAACTGCTAAGTGCAAGGAAGAGGAATAAATGCAGGTTAACCTCAGGATGTGGAAAGGATGCTAAGCTTCACTTAGAAGTATTTTTTCCCTTTGTTTATAGAACCCCACCCTTTGTTTATGTGGCCCAACTGGTGAAATGCCCTTCCCCTTAGCTGCACGCACAGCTCCTGTAAGTTTCTACCAACTCACAGGGCTCTAGCCCTCCCACTCTATTTATTTTAACCTTTATTATTTTTATTTTAGGCAGTCAATTTTCTTTCCTGCTGGAAGAAACTTCATGTGAATTTAATTGTAATCTAAAACCAAGAGAAAACTGAGTTGCTCTGCTGTAGCCCAAGGGGTGAGGGTGGGGACAGCTAAAACTCTCATAGACACCCCCTGCCAGCTAAGGTTTCTCCAGTGAGCCCCAGAGTCTCTGGTTTGGAAACCCACCCTGGAGTCTCAGAGGATCCCCCAGCCGGGACTAGGGTCTTTGAGGTCAGATTCAAGGTCAAGGTCTTCAGATTCCAAAATAGGGACCATACTTAGACCCACGGGTAGATCTCCTCACAGCAGGTCCCAACCTAAGAGAAACTCCCTGTGTTTATCTTGAAAAAAGACAACTCATTCCACAGGACTGGGAGCAGGGACAAAACACAGTACAACCACATAAGAAAAATAACTTTGTTATTAAGCATGTATCATCTTACCAAACGTATTCCATAGTTTCACATCCATAACTGTTAGAATACCAGCTCACTGTTACATGGACCTGTTATAAATAACCAACACCAGCTACTGAAGCACATGCCTGCACACTGGGAAATAAGTCAGGGCTTACGTGAACTTGCTCAGGACGCTTGCTTTGGGGAGCTAATAAAGAATGCCGGGGTTCATGGGGTGGGGGTAAGAGGATCTTTTTCAATGATTCCCCTAAAGCAGTAACATTTGTTGAAGGAGCACATAAGGTCCAAGATTTTATGCTTTCACAGTTACGGTCATTATTATTTTTTTTTTCAAATGGAAAATTATTTTTTGATTTGTTGTGAAACTGACAGGCTAACAGTGCCAGGAAAAATGTCATCTATTTCCCTGAACTCATTATTAATAACTTTAGATGGCTTTATTCTACTAGTTGTTTGGCCTAGATTGCTGCAAATGAATTTCCTTCTCAGGAAGGTTATCTGAAAGATGTTAAGTTTCTGCACAAGGGGGCTGCTGCCTCTCAGGGACGGGCTGGAGGGAGGGAGAAGAGTACCTCAAGTGTGAGAGGGATTTGCTGTCCACCCAGGCCCTCAGGCCAAGTAGTCATGAACTCTGGAAAGAAGGCCCTTTGCTTCGGATTTGGGGGGCATTCCACCCCACATCAACGTGCCATTTATGTACCATTTGGCTAGGGACACGCCTGTCTGAGTTTATACAGCAGGCCAGGTCATTCTCTGGCAGGTGTTGGAATTAACACAGGAAGCTTGGGAAGGAAAGTTCCCCTAGATATCCCTCACTTCCCTTGCCATAATAAGGCTTATCATTTCTTCCTCTGGGAAGCTCCTTTAGGATTTTCCTTTTCTTTTGAACTGCAGATTTTTACTTCCATTGCTTCCCCCAAATAAAAGCAAGCTATTAAATCTGATTCTAAGTCCTAGTTTACCAGGGAGCAAAAAATTGAAGTCAGTATTTCTGTGGGAGGGCTGAGGAACTACAGAAAGATCTTATTTTTCTGTGAAATGAGAAGTAGTTTAATCAAACTGTAGCACAATTCCCTCCCCCTACAATGGCTTTTCCACTTGGTTCTGAGAAGTCCTGTCTTGGCAGTGGAGTTTGTTTTTGTTTTTTTAGCCACAACAAAAGATACATTAGAAGTAACAGTGCCTCAGTATGTCTTATCTCTGAAAAATATAATTTTCTTATAATTCCTTATCTCTGAAAAATATATTTGGGCACACAGAGATCACACTTGATCATGCAGTACTTGCTCAAGCTTTAAAATCGGAGATTGAATGATTATTTTACAAGTTGCTCTGATCCAAAAATTGGAGATGATCCAATACAGGCTATTGTGCATTTTACCGGAGAACATAGTCTAGAAAATTCTCACCATCCCAGCTGTGGAGAGTTTCAGTTCATTCATAATAGAAGATCCCAGCCTACGGCCAAGCATGCTGCTTGCTTGCACTTTGAGCATTTGACAAGATAGGTGATTACATTTCTAAACATAATTCGCTGTTAAGAAAAGGTAATGACGTTGCTCCTTAAAAAAAAAAATCAAAGAGGGGCCTCAGAGCCTGCACCTCATGTCCTGCAGCGTTCACCCCTCTACACCCTTTCAATGCTGCTCTGCACATGGAATGTTCCAGATGGGAGTCAGAGGCTGCAGAGTTAGTCTTCTTGTGACCCCTGGCTGGTGAAGATCAGATTCTGAAGACATGGAAGACGCTAGACAAGGAGCACTGAGAAGGTGTCTGTGTCCGGCTTTTATATTTTAATGCTGTCTGATGGATGGTTCTTGGGGATTTTTTGCATGAGTAAGAATAATGTTTGTGAAAAGTTCAGCCTCAGCTGACAGCCAGGAGTCCTGCATGTCTAAGGTGACGGGAACCAGGCAAGGAAGGCTGTCTTCACTTGAGACCAGCCTCAGTCAGTTCTTAGAGACTGGATCCCAGCCCCCAACCCCCACAGTGGTTTCCTTTAAACAAGCTGTCTTGGGAGGAGAGCTAAATGGCACAGACTAAAAGGAACTGGAGAAGGAAAAGGAAACAGAAACTCCCAGAAACACAGGGGGAAACTGAAGGCTGGGAAAGGGGAACCCCAACACATGTGAGCATGAGCTGTAAGGACAGTCATCTGTGAGGCCATCGTGTGGGCCAGGGCACCTGCACACTGACTGACACGCACACCAAGGGTGCCCCGGTATCTTCAAAGGAGCAGGAGCTCCTGCTGGTCTCTGGGTACCCTGCATCTGTTCCTGTGCCCCAGAGAAGACTCCTTCGGGAAGGTGCTCCCTCTCGCACTCTGAGGCCTGGTGATAAAACAGCAAGAAGTACTCTGGAGATTTAGGGCTAAGTCTGGAATTTTCTTTTAAGGTGATCGAGTCCTTCACGTTTACAAAATTAGGCTTGAGGGAGCGCTATGGTGACTGGCTCATAATTTCCATGCAGTTCTTAAACTTGTGAAGTTCTCTGACACTGCTGTCGGCCAGCCAGTGATAGATGCTTGCCTCTCTTTCTACACTGGTCAGCATAAAAGACACAAACGTGGAATAAAATATTGCCTTCTTAAAAAATAAGCCAGACTGCGGGGTAGGTTTGGAAATACACTCCTTTTTGGAACTGCTGCTCCCCTTGGCTGAGGAAGGGAAATCAAAGAGAAGACCTGAGGAACTGGAATTGGACTACCTTAATCAAATCAAGGAAAAATAGGAATAGTAGCGAGGAAATTTCTGCCAAACTAGAAAAACTGCTGTTTTTTTCTACCCCACTGAAGAAAACTTGCAATGTATAGTATTCCCTGTTCCCAGCTCCTCTGGCCCAGCGAGGACTGCTAACCCCCAAACACAGCAAGTTTACCTGCTGCTAATGAGTCAGTGGGACCCTGTCCAAGGTCCACCCTCCCTCCTTGCCAACCGTCCAAATCAGCAACCCCCTTCCAGGCATGGGCCCCACTGTCCCTGGCTTCAGCCTAGATCCTGGCCTAACGGTACCTCCTGGGGACTTTTGCTCCCAGTTTCCAAATCATTAGCCTTTGGCGCCCAGATCAGAGTCCTTGGCGGGAGGGGTTGTGGGCAAAGCCTGTTTGCTGTGTTCCCATTTTCCCACCAGGGATTCTTTTCTGCTGCTGACTCATTAGCACAGAGCCAGGGGATTCTGTGCCTGGGCATTACTGGACACATAATGTGATTTACTGAGCAAAGCCACTCTCCAAACGAACAGGCCAACCAGCAGCCCACTGTTCTAGAGCGAATCAGGGCACTTTATCCACCTACTTCTTGAAAACAGGATTTATTACTATATATAGCTAGAGGAACTTTCTTCTCTAAACCAGATACTTAGAGGTAAGCATGGCATGTATCCTCAACAGTCAGATTGGAGTTTTTAGTGTGGCAACCTAGACGTCAATATCTGATCATAAGTTTTCTCCATGTTCTCTAATATCCAATCCTCTCCTTTCTTTAATTAAAACTGGGAAACAAGGTTGGATAAGAGGATAGAATATTTAAAGCCTATTAGATTGCCAAGGAAAAAGGAGCTATCCACCAAGGTAAACATACTTTCTTATATTCTATTTTGGATATGTCTGTTATTTCTTTTTTATAAGCAAACTCATTTTCTTAGCGCTTATTTGCCATTTTCTCTTTTTGATTTTCTGCCAAATTCTAAGACATAGTGAGAACACTTCACTCAGAAATCCAGAAGTTCCTGAAAAAATAAAAAGGAAGAGAAATGCCCCAGTGGAGGCCAGGCCAACCGGTTCTCATTTATAACCTGGGCTCTAGTTGGTCCAGGAGGGGGGGGCTCTAAAAATAGTATTTGGAAGAAGGTAGGGAGAAAGCAGGGAATGAGTAAAGACAACAAAACGTATCTTTCTGCAGTGGTGTTTCCTCCTACCCACTCTTCACTGGTTGAACTGAAGGTAAGCACGCTCTTCCTTTGGCACGGAGATGTTGGAGTGTGCTAAGGGTAAAAGTCTCCAGGGGGCCCCAAGTCTCTCGTCTCAGTTCTTTTCGGTTAGTCGTCTCCAGAGCCCAAGTCCAGAGTCTCAGGGTAGCTGGAGAGCTCCTGAGGTAGCGGGAACTCCTCGGTCACGGAGTGCATCCGGTGCCCGAACACCTTGTCCTGCAGCTCGGCGATATCGTTGCGGATGTCAGCCAACATCAGCAGCAGGAAGTCGAAGGAACCGGGGGGGCCCTGCACACACACACACGCACGCACGCACGGGAGGGATCAAAGCCAGAACGCTACACGCGCGCCCGCTGCAAAGCGTGCACCGCCCTGGGCTCTGCCTGGCCGGTCCCGCTGCTGGCGGGCAAGGACTAGTTAGTTGGGTGACTCCGTGCCCCGAACGCAGCAACAGGAGGACCCCATCACAGCAGCGGGATCCTGGAGATCGCCTCCTAATTCCTTCATCTCCTGAATGAGCTTTCCTGACACTTTCACTGCTCCTCCCTTCAAGTCCTCAGCTACAGCAAATCTGGTAGAATGGAAGAGTAGAACGGAAGAAAGGAACCCGCTTAGGTTCCTTTCCAAAGAAACCTGGAGGATGCTTATGCGGACACAGAGAGGCCATTAAGAGTTAAGAGGTTCTCTGGCCCTTCAGTCTCAGCTCTGCCCCTTGCAAGCTGTGTAGCAATGGGTGTTATTTTATTTGGGTTCCTGCCTCCTCATTCACAGAATGGGTCTTGGGGTTCATAGGCGAGGATTTAAGTGAATTAATACAAGCACAGGACACAGAGCATAACAAAAGCTTAAACATGTCATCTTTTTAAAAATGTGTAATTATTAAAATGTTTAGAAGGATCGTTGGCTTTAACTGCATCCTAAATGAAGTTTAAGTACATTGTAAAGTCATCCATTCTCATCGATCAAGAACAGTGCAAACAAAGGTTTCCTAATTTTCCAAATGACTGAAACATCTTTATCGTTATCTTGTACTCATGAAGCCTAAATTTCTGCATCATGGTTTGTGGGGCATGGTGAAGAAACAGTGACGTATTCTGGGACTGCTGCTAGTATGTGATCCAGTCTTCATTCTCTCACCCGTGCCCTCAGCTGCTGTGGCTTCTGCTTTAGGACAGCTGCCAGCTTTGCAAGGCACTGAGCGATGAGCGATACCTGATGTCATTTGATGCTTGCAAGAACCACGTGAGGTGTGTTGGCTCAGATCCCCCTGGGCATTGCACAGGTGAGGGGATGGCCAGCCAGGCATGGCTTATAAATGACAAGGCCACAGAGGATAGGTGGAAGTGTTGAGGTGCGAACACAGACCTCTCTATTTCTAAGGCCACGCCTCTTTGTCTCCCCTAGTGCTCTGACCTCTTCATCTGCAATGGCGGTCTCGAGCTTTGGGACACCAGCTACCACACATGTGCATGCACCAGCTGACCTGGCAGCAGCCCCGAGCAGCCGCGTCCTTCTGGAGGGCACAGGCCTCTGACCCACTACACTTGTAGGGTGGCTGACTTCTCAAGCACTCAGGGTTGTGAATTAGCACCGTCTAGTCCTTTCTAGTCCCTTCAACTGTTTTATTTACCTGGAAACACACAGAGAAAACGGGGGTTTTGAATTCTAAGAGGAGACCTTTCAGTAAGGATTAGCCATGAGCACAGAAAAAGTAACAGAAAATAAGTTTTCAAAATAAATCAACCAGTTGCTCTAGATGTCTCCCCGACCACTGGGTTCTGTTCTGGTGGGCTGAGCTGTGGCTGGATGGGCCGACTCGGGCTAATTAGACCAACATGTGGGCTATCAGAGCCTCCCCCGCCCCAAGACCCTTCCTCTGGGGAGGGAGGTAGTGGGTGCTACTTACTGGAGACCCTCTGGGCCCAGGTGCTCCTCTCTCCCCCTAGAAGCAGAAAGTCAGGGTTAGCTTTCTGGACCAAGGTGATGCTGCTGCTATGGTTACCACCTCCCTGCCCTCGAACACCAGGATTTTCTCTCAAAAACCAAGGTCACCTTGAAGCGGGATTCAAGGGAGCTGTTATTTGAACAGAACCGCCTGGGTTCTGAGTCTCTCATTTCCATTCCCCCCCAGGCCAGTTATTTCCAAACAGGAGCTGAGCTGACAAGAGGTATGCCTGCCCTCCAGGGAGCGTGTGGAATGACTAGGAAGCTTCCATAAGTAACTCACGCTGACTGCTTTGTGAGCAAGTAGCACTCAGCCCTCAAAGCGGAACCACCCACAGACACAGAAGGCAACTTCTCCCCCATTTAATTCCAAGGTGTATCTGAAGCGGAACCAGGACAGCCCCACTGAATGACAACACTCCTGGCTGAGGGGGACTCGCGGCTATTACAACAGAGGTGCCTTTGAAATGTCTTTCTCAGGAGTGGTCTTGCTGCTGGTTTTGTTAGAGTGGCTGTTCGATATCTTAAGAAAACAGGTTTTCAGGTGTGTGCCCCAGCTTGGGGGGTGGGGGAGTAGGAAGTAGGGAGTAGCTTTGATTTGTCACATGCAAAACATGGCCAGTCACGGGAGCCCCAAGTCGCTTGGTCTCCACAGCTGGAGACTGACTTACCTTAGAGCCATCTTTGCCGGGTGCGCCCGGGGGGCCCTACGAGACAAAGGATCTAGTTTCACAGGAGGGAAAAGCATGGGGCAAGAACACACGTTCGCCGGCGAGTGGATTTCCGCAAAGATACTGACCACAGGGCCCCGCCGGCCTTGCTTGATGTGGGACAGATCAGGAGATGGGCCCATGGGACCCATTGAGCCCCGCGGGCCAGGCTGCCCAGGAGGGCCTGGCATGCCCGGGAAGCCGGGGCTCCCCTTCGGTCCTGGTGAGCCTGTAAGCAAGGGACATCTCATTAGCTCCACATCCCAGGCTAGGTGAGGGTCAGTCACTCAGTCACTCGCCTGTGCACTCGGTCCCCTGACATGCCTGAGCTCTCCTTAGACCTCTTTTTTTTTTTTTTAAAGATTTATTTATTTATGCATACAAGAGCTGGGATACAGGCCAGAGTCACGACGGGAGGTGAGAGGATTCACCAGACAGAGTGGGGAACAGAACAGGCAGACTGACCGAAAAACACTGCTGAGGGGAGCAGCGGGAGAGGTGGGAGAGGCAAGAGAGGTCTGCTATGCCATGTGGGTCCCCTCCCTGGCCAGCAGCAGGGATCGAACTCGTGCTGCAGTGGTTGCGGTTTGCTTCATAGTACGTTGCTTAACCCGCTGTGCCACCAGGGAGGCCCTCCTTAGACCTCTTAAACTTATCAAGAGCAAATGCATGTTCCCCTTCCTCTTCCATAGCGCCCCCCCAACTGCTCCCACTCAACCCAGACCCCTGAGAGTCTTCTTCCTCTAGACTTCCCTGTATCTATCTCTTTAGCCACTCAGGGACTGCTCCTGTACGTTACCTCTTTGATGTCACTTGTAACTGTCAGCCCCTCTGGAGCCCCCATCACACCCGGGCAAGTAACAACTGATGTCCTCATCTTAACAAAGGCACACACATGTAAATATGCATGTGCGTATACATGTGCAGATGTGTACACATGCATGCACACGTACCTACAATATGCATATGTGTACCATTGTCCCCTGAATTTCCTGAATTGAAATATTTCACATAAAAATCCAGGTTTCTGCACCTGCTGTGAGGAGGCGGGACTTCCGTGTCCCTCTCACGCCTCAGCAAAGCCTTTCAGATGCTACAGTTGTTTCTCTGGGGTCATGCCTCACCCCTCCTCTTGCCAGAGCAGTGGTGGAATGGAAGGCCGTTCAGGTCCAGAAAGTGAAGGAGCCAAGATGGCAGACTTTGCACACACAGGGACTCTTTTCCAGCTCAGATGATCATTAAGACAAGTTACAGTCGAAGTTGTAGCCACGAGGGTCTCACACTCCTACTTTCCACGCTGGCTCCAGGTGCACGTCCAAGAGTTTATCTGGGCAGGAGGCCAGATTCCTCCTACACTAAATCCTGTTACCTCCAGTAGCGTGAGGCTAGAGACATATCTGACCTCCACTCTTGCAATCGACAATTTTCAGAGGTCAAGGGTCAAGTGCCTTCAAATGTGGGGTGTGATGTGCAAATGGCAGCACCTTGAAACTCACAGTGGGGGCTGCAGTGGGGTAGCTGTCTACCTCCTTCCCAGCCCCATCCCCAAAGCTGAAGGACTTCAGCCCAGCACAGCTTCCTATCCCATAGCGAACCCTGTCTGTGCTTCATCGCAGGCCTTGTTACTGGACTCACTTTAAGGCCGTGAGGATCCTTATTATCTTTTTAGCTGCCTCTCAGTAGCTGGCATCACCAGTTGTGATGCTCGGAGTAAGAAGTGAGAAGGAAATGAAACCGGAGCAAGCTAGGGCAGAATCTTGGCAAAACTAGTCATTAATCTCTCTGCTCCGTCAAGGACCCTGGACAGCTCAAACCATGTCAGAAACCAGACGGCAGAAGTGCAAAGGCACGCCAGCAAGTCACTCACTAGGAACAGAGTGTTGCTCTGGAAAGGTAACTTGTAAAGAAAAACACCTATACACATACACCTATGTATTTATATCTAAAATAAAGAGAGATGTAAATGAGTTCACAACTAACAGGGAAAAGAGGAAACAGGTTTGGGGGCCAGTGGAGATGAGGCTGGCTATGAGAAAAGGGTTGGGTGATACGCCCGAGGGTTCATGAGACCATTCTACCTTGCAAATGTTAAGGTTAAAAGGTATTTTCATTTCTGTGTAACTTCAAATGATTTTGAAGATTCTTATCTCAATCCAGGACAATCACCTTTTTGCACCACATGACGGCTGGAGGACGTGATCTCCCTAGGTGCTCCCTGCAGAGGTGTGGAGGTCCTGGACTCTAGCTCTGCTCTTACCTACCCCCTCTAAACACGAGCTTCCCTCAGTCAGGCCTGCGCTGGTCACTGTCACGTCTCTGCACTTCTGCACACTCACCGGGCGGACCCTGGCCCCCAGGCAGGCCGGGGGGTCCGGGCAGGTAGGCATTGGAGGCCAGCACCTTGTCACCCGTGATGTACTTTCCCAGGTCTGCAGCACTGTTGGGGAGCAGGGCGATCTGCAAAGAGAAGAGGACGCGCTGGTCAGGAAGCAGTGGCTCCCCTGCCAGGGCCTTTGCATTTTTGTCCTCTGCAGAGGCTGCAAAGTCTTTCACAGTATTTCCCTTTTTCCAAGTTGGGGCTCATGGGGACTGGAGGTATCCCTCTAAACCCAAGGCATGTGGAAACGACTTGCAGGCATCAGTCAGCTAGTTAATGGGCAAATCTGGACCCATTATCACCATAATTACCCACTTAATTAGCTACCTGGTTAAGTAGATACCTGGTTCAGACTTCCAATTTGATAATTACTTTGTCTCAAACCTCTGCTGAGCACCTAGTATATACCAGGCCCTGTGCTGGTTTCCAAGGCCAAATAACAGACTTCTCAGCCTTATGAACCAGGGCAAGGCTGTGGCTATGGTTCCTGGAGTGCTTGGGCCTGACCTTCAACTTAACTGTGCCATAGTGATGGTGGTGATTTAAAAATGCATCCACGTGGAGAAAGACAAACACCATTAAGATCTCAGTCCTCTGTGGAATGTGAAGAGATAAAACAAAATAAACACAAACTCGTAGACTATAAGAACCTAATGACAGTTACCATAAAATAAGGGGGCTGGGGTTGGGAGACTGGGAACAAGGGGTCTATTGTATGGCAGGGATCGGAATGAAATTTTGGTGGCAACACTAATTTGTCATTTGTGGGCTGATGTACACTACTGCCTTGGTTTCCCAGGTAACACAGTAAGTTAAGGCGGCACTTACTGCCTCTTTGTATCTCCTTCTCTCCTCCACTGCCTCAAACAGTCCCGCTTCCCCAGGGCCTCCATGGCGATGCTGCCAGAGGGGAGCTCTGTGGTGAGGCCTGTAGACACGACAGGCACACCACAGCACCCACAGCACGTACAGCTGCTTTTGTGGGGCTTAAAACACAGCAGAGTGGTTCTGAACAACTTGTGAGATTTAGCAGCACAGGCTAGAAAGCTTCCCTCCCATTCATGAGCTATTAACTATGGGGAGGGCAGACTGAAGGTGACTTCAGGCCTTAGGGCATGGTGTAACTGCTTCCCCTGAGCCCAAATCTCCTGGCCTACGAGGGGCAGACATTTCTTCCATGAACCCATTGGGGATTTGCTCAACAAGTGCTAATACCAACCCAAGTTCAAGTGAGGCTGTCTGCGTAGGAGGTATTTATTTATCTCTGTTTACACTGACATGCTTGGAGGTTTTCTGCCTTATCTCCCTGTTACATCACAAACCCTAATGATAAGGATCATGGTTATGCAATTGCCATATATTCCTCTGTTGAAGCTGAGAGTGTGGCCACCCAGAAGGGCCCCGCAACGCCGTGTTTTTCTCTGCCTACTGATCTGCTGTTTCACTGGCAGCTTCAGTTCTCAGTAGAGGCAGTTGGTGAACATGGAAAATCCACTGTCTGATGTTACCCCTTTGCCCTCTGGACTAACTCGATGCCAGAGTGAAACATATATACCAGCCTTGAGTGGAAGCGATTAAACCAACCAGTGAGGTTATGTTGGATCACCCTGAGAGTAATTTCTGAGTTGATGACAAACCAGGAATCGCTTAAACTGAGCTATTTTCATACCTAACTGGGCCCAGGGTGGTCAAGAGATCAACCCACACCCACCCTGGGGGCACTACTCACAGCAGAACAGCGTCACTAGAAAGCTGCTCCTTCCGGCACGAGTGGAGCCTTTTATAATAGAGTTCTCACTGCAGGTGCCTTGAGGTACCCAACGATTGCTTCCCGACATGCATGGCACCCAAAGCACAGGCTGTATGTTCAAAATGTGATAAAGACACTACAGCGATTCACCACCAATTTATGGAAGTTAATAGCGAGGATGTTCTCTATTGATAAAATACAGACAGAAGTTTGGATAAGAGTCACACAGTCTCCCCCAAGCCTGTGCATCTCGGGATTATTGTATAAACAGTCCCAACAGCTTCAGTGCATCCTCTCCACAGCTTGCCCACGTGGCCCTGGCCCAGAGGTCTGGTAGCAGCCGTCCACCTGACGCCCACCTCCTCTGCATTCCGCGGCCCTTTGGAAGGTCAGCGCCGAGGGCCCGCTGGCTAAGCAGCCTCGTCCAAACCCAGCTGGCGCCACCCTCTACAGATGCTCTGTGAGACGGCGGGCCACGCTTTCCTTTTCTTGGGGTTTTCTAGCACCCTTCCGCTCTTGCTCCACAAGTGCTGCACGTGGCTGTGGGTGACCAGCGGGTACGCACCTTTTGCTTCAGCTGCAGCACCGTCTGCTTCATCTGGTGGAACTCCTTGCACGTGGCACAGCAGGTCCCGGCTCTCACGGCGTTTTCAGATTTCTCACCGTGCCCTGGAAAGGAGACAGGCACAGACCCCTCCAGTGGCTGGAAGACCTCTAGCCCCAGAGAAGCGGAATTGGGGTGTGTGTGTGGGAGTATGCACCAAACATCAGCGGACAGGAACGTGTGCGGGACTGAAGTTGGTGATTTCACAGTTCTCAGGTTGCTGACAGCTCGCCCTGAGAGGGGAGGAGGGTGAAGGGCCCGCTGCTCCCAGTTAGGCATCCCGTGTCTTCCTCTTTCAAGTGTGAAAGTGTACACCATGGCCCTCTTATCATCCCTCACCAGGGGGTGCGATTCAGCAACCTGACATGATTAATTCTCCACTCAAAGGCCCATGTTTGTGCACTGTCAATGACCCCCAAGCTCAGGCTCCTGAAGCTGGTCTTTTTATCACCACTGGTCACCCACCCACTGCTGAGGGAGTTGTCACTGTGATGGTGACCTTGTCATCTAACACTTTGCTCTAGCTGGTTCAGATTTTAAAGTTGCAATATTACTGAGGAGCCACATGGGGGCATATAGCTCTAACTTTCATTGCCGTTGAGCCCAACACACATCTAAGCAATAGAATTCCAAAAAAAAAAAAAAAAGAAATAGAATTCCTTAGATACCATATTGGTAATATTTAATAAACTTAGAAAACTAAAGAATGTTCCCAAACATTTTACAGGGTCACAAATGAACAGAGTGTGATTGTTTATATAAGTCGATTGTGCAGATTTATGCCCTGGTGCTAGTTCTCAACACCGGAGGTCCATCACGATCACTCGGTGGCTTTTAAGACCCACCCCTAGCCTATCTGCACCCCACCCACCTGGGGGTCATAGCCAGGGACCAGGATCAGCATTTTTAAAGCTCCCCAGGTTGAGAACCATTGATCTATGGATTGTGGAGCTTGAAAGTTATAGGAAACACTTGGCTGGGCCTGGCACTTTGAACCACTGTAAGTGATACTGGAGGTCTCGGTCACTTTATCAGAAAATAAACAAAAGTTGAAAAATAAAGACCAGCACGCTAATTACTATGGAGCCAACATGTCCTTAATTTGTCTCCCCATTGGGGCTGCTCAGGCTCGCTGGGAGAACTCAACTGGCTCCAGCTACAGATTTTCAAAGAGAAAGTCAAAGTGGCCTAGAAGCCAGATGGCTGGCCACTAGCCTGTGTGTGCCTCGGCCTTTGAGCTGTCAGGGGCCAGCAGAGCTAGCCTTCAAATCCCTCTGCCCAACACGTTACAGACACTGCACAACGTGAAGTTAAAATTTAAAGAACAATTAAAAAATTTAAAAAAAAGAGGGAGAGGTCTTAGATCACATGTGCTTATAGTCAATAATCATTATCTCTTCATCAAAAAAAAAATGACTGTGATGAAATATTGGGCTTATCAATTAGCCCCAAACAGATGAAACCACTTAGTTGCCTCTGATGTTCCAGATGCAGCAGCTCCTCTGGGCCCCTCCTTGTCACTGAGCCACGATCTGGATGCGGATGGCGCACCTTCCAGCTGTGGTCAGCAAAGCCTGCTGGCCAGGCGTGGACACTGGCATGTCTGCGAGTCTCAGCTCTTCCTGAGATGGAAGGCAAGGAGATGAGGGCTCACAGGGCTGCCAGCAGCTGACATGACCGATGTGGGAAAGACCTGAGATGGCCAAGGGTCTTCAGAGCTCTAGATGGGGACACGGCCCAGCCTGCCCCAGGTCTCAGCTGGTTAACACGGAACAGCAATCTCAACTTCCCAGCCGGGGAATTTTCCACGGTATTGCGGCTGTCCAAGGAACACATCTGGGTGCGCGTGCCTTACTGCGACACCAGCAAAGCCAGGCTGCCACTGTCTCAATGGCCCCTTGTGACAGTTGTGACTTGAGTGTTCAGGGTATCCGAGGGGCCGGTCCTTTCTTATTTTAATTACAAACAGGAGGGACTCCTGTCAGCCCTTCACCCTGATGTCTATGGTTACTGGAACTGGAATGTTTTGCTTAGTAAAACACTGAAGCCGAATGCACGGTGTCTGCATCTTCCGTGCACAGGCGGAACTCCAGCAGAGACCTGCCTGACACTGAAAATCACATACTGAGTTCTTTTATAACTCTGCTGCTGGGGAGGAGGCGTGCTGTACAGTAGGCAATGGGGATAGTTCAGTTTTGGGGAAAAAAAAAAGAATTTGGAGCTGGGAGATGAGAATTCAAACTCTGGACCAATATGTGCAGTAAGTTTTGTATCACAGCGAAGCTTGATGATATAAGCATAGCTAACAGAGAGGCCGTTCCCACCGACGTCAGTGTGACAGGAACAAACTTTCCATGAACACGGCAGGACAGAGGAGCAGCGTCCCGCTTTCCTTCAGCATGAGTCCATCGGCGGCAGACGGCTCCCTCTGGACTAGGGCTGCCACATCTGGTGATGACAACAGGCGCGCCTGAAAGTCGACCAGATGACCCACCAATTTCAGCCCCAGAGCTCAGGTCTTTGAGGTGCACAAGTCAGAATTTTCTAGATTGGATTTTTTAGGGCACCATCATCTATGAAATGTTTCTTTAGAAAATAATTTGGGGAAATGCAGGCTTAATCAAAATTAACATTTTTAAAAATGATGCTCCCTCGCAGAGCTGTTCATGAACTTGCATAGTAACTCCTTAGCAGTGGGTGCAGTAGCTTCCAAAGAAAGAAAGGGTTACTGTCAACCCCCCACCCCCATCTCACTGGGCCATCACAGGACCCCAAAGCTCTGCAGAACACGATGCAGGGGAATGCTGTAATGCATGCTCAAGATTAAAAAAAAAAAAGTCTTTAAATGAAAGTAATACTTGAGAAGATGCAAAGCGTTATGAATTTGTACCCTTTATGATGACAAATGCTCAGACTTTGTACTGAATTCTCAGGCTTGGCAGTCAAAGTGGTCATCACTGGAATCAAATTCTCTTTTTCCCTTATGACAAACCTGCAGTTAAGCAGGCTCTGGACTTGCTCAGGGAAGCCCAGAATTGGGCGTAGAGGGTAAAATACACAGACAAACTACAGCACCATGACGGTACACCTTTAAAAAATAAATAAAGTTCTTGACTTGGTGCACTGAAGTTTTTGTGTGTTTTAAAAATATGTAACAAATCCAATTGGTCTCCTAGGGAAGGGAATGGGGCTGGGTCCCAGGACCGCTGAGCACGACAGACCCCTGAGCTGAGGTGAGGTCACCAGGCCCGGGGCAAGGAGTGAGCGAGTGCCCCCAGCGGGGCTGCCTGTCACTGCACCCTACCCCAGAGGCCTGCCAGGGAGCCACATAGCACGTGGTTGAATGGGATGCTGGTGGCCTTGGGGACCAAGATGGGCTTTGGTTGGAGAACCTACGAATAACACAACGGAGACCACTGAAGAGCAAATAAATTCAGCACAGGGAAGTCTACCCCCAGGCTCTGGAAATCACACCTGACTGTGTGGGCTCCGCTAGGCAAGGTCTCTGGACAGGTGAGGTGACCAGCCAGCCGTAGCTTCTGTAAGCAGGGCTAGTCCAGGCTAGCTCAAGCTGGCCCTTCGTGCACATGATAATGAGATTTCACCGGACTGAATGGCCAGCACTGGGCAGCGGCATGGCCAGGCTGATTAGTCCATAGTCACAGGCTACCTGGCTTGGGGAGCAGCTGAAAATGCAATTCCAAAGAGAAAATGGAGAGCGTTTTCTTGTAGCTAATTCTCAATTGGTCGACATCTTCACCTCCCTGTAGCTAAGAGGCTGCATCCTATTGTTTTAGCATGATTCTGAGAGATTAGTTATACCTCCTGTTCCTCCCCTGCCTTCTCCACCGTAGGGCAAAAATGAAGTCATCTTAATTTTGCATTAAAAAAATAAACATGGCCTGCAAACATTTTTTCTTACTTGACTCTTATGCCAGGAAACATAAAAGGCCATTCACTCTGCTGTCAGCACATTCTGGGTGGGCAGGACGATGTACTTTGGGCTTTTAAAATGCACCAGCGAGCCCTCCTGTGCCATATCCCGAAGTGCACGCTCCGGAGACACTGCCAGCAGACACTGCGTGGACTCTAACATGTGGCGGCTTCCCCGAGACCCCACCCTGTTGCTCCTCAGAAGTTGGCTTTGTAGTTCTTCCTCAGGAGGCAGCTGTTCCCCATCTGTGTGCTGTCCTCAGCTGAGAGCAACCACCACCCCCCATTTTTGAATCTCAGTCTACACCCAGAATCAGCTCCTGGACACCCCGACAATCCAAGCCTTCTCATCTTCCATGTTTCTTGATACTTGTGATTTGCCCCCAGAGTCTCCATCCCCACCCAGCAATGTCCCCACTCAGGGATGTCCAGTCATCCCCAGAGGCCAGGCCCTTCCCAGGAGGTAGAGCTGAGCCCTGGGCGCTGAGCTGGTGGTGGTGTGGGGATGTCAGGGGCTCCCAGCCTCAAGGCCTGGATGTGGGACACCAGGGTCCTTGGGTCCTTCCCCCGTTCCCTCCCTCTCCCCAAACCTTCCCCCTACTCTCTCCCTTGTTTCCTCCCTTCCCTTCCAAACTTAAATCAGTAACCCAGCTGATGCTATCTCCACGAACCCAGGCCGACGACATCCCCAGGAGCAGATAGTCCAGCTGAATCTGACTGATAGCATGTCAGTCAGCTTCTTGGACTCTGACAAGTTCCCCCCTTCATTGTGGACTATATTTGCAAAATATGGTAAAGATGAATTACTAGGAAGTGGGCTCTGACATGCAAGCACCCTTCTTTGGATGTAGACCCAATTTCTCGGTCATATTGGCATAGAAATTTCTAAACATGCTCAACTTCTGTTTAGATCCAATCTTGAACAAAGTTCAGTTCATACATGGGCCAGATGGACAAGGGGCTTTGAACTGTACACCTTGAGCGGCTCTGACATGTTCTGTGATCTTCTATGGAAAAGTCTCCTATTCTCACGTAGCCTGTTTCCTTGGTGGGGACGGTGTCTTGGCCCTCCCGTTGCTCAACCTGCTTTGGTCGAAGTGTGAAACTCGGGCCTGCAGACGCGACCGGGAGCACACCCCTCCACGCACCAGCTCGCCGCCCTGGCTGCTCATGGCATGCTCTCTGGGAAGGGGCTGGGCCGTGTTCTGCCTCTCTCTCCCTCAGAGCTCACCAACCGTTCACACACGTGCCCCTTCCTGCCCACTGCTGCCCGAGGAGCCCCGGCGGGCTCCCCAACTCATGTGTGCATGCACATGTGTGTACATTTGTGCACACCTGTGTGCACGGGTGCAGTCACCTTTCCCTCTAATTAGCTTGCTCAACTCACCGGTGTCATTGGGGTATTTGTCTCCTCTGGTGCATGTCCTTCCGTCATCCTCCTGGATGTAGCCCTCCCGGCATTCACAGCGGTAGCTGCCCACGGTGTTGATGCAGATGTGTGCACACAGGGTTTCATTGCTGGTGGCACACTCGTCGATATCTGGGTGTGAACCAAATAAATGCAGAGAAAGTTTCAGAGAAGCCACTTCCAACACAACAGGTGTCACCATGCTTGCCCTTCTGTCACTCTATGCAGAGGAAACTTTGTCAGGCCTCAGTGGGGGTGCGGGGAGGCTGGAATATAGCAGAAAGCTAGATGGTCGGGTCATCCTGGTCACCATGGTAACCACCTGACCAGGGCTGGGCTCTGCCGTCACCATGCCGGATGGCTCAGGACTGGCACTGCTGGTCGTCCACGCTTTCACCCATAAGCCCTGACAACAAGCCTGTGCACGCCGGGGCTCCTCGTAGGAGAGGTGAAATAACTGATGTCAGCACGCTTTGAAGGCAAGCACCACAGAGGCGACTTCCGGCAAGGGCCCTGGCATGCTAAGGGTTTGCATGTTCCCATTTATGGCTGCAGGTTCCCAAGAGCACGATGTGACCCCCATGTCACTTAGGAAGGGCTCCTTCCCAGCTAAGAGATGCGCGGGTACCTGGGAAGAGCTGCTTCTGATGAAAGAAAACAGTTACACTGGGTCTAACAGGGGGAGTTTTCCCCAGGAAGTTTCTGCCTCATCAATGACCCAAAGAGACCCCTCAGGAGCAGTGGAAATGACACACGGGACCATCAAACATGGAACCAGGGAGGCTCACTCCCTACTGAATGGGGTGGGAACAAAACTGTTCCCCACCAGGGAAGACAGGTACACCCCGATCGAGGAGACACCCAGGGCCGTGGACAGACTGTGCACATGTGGTGAGCAGAGGGCCTGGCCCTGCATTGTGGCTAAAGTGTCCCAGCCGCCGCCAGGACAAGCTGCCCAGGACCCAGCCCTCAAAGCCCCAGCATGCCCAGGGCTGTGAGAATCAATGTCACTTGCAGACTGGAAGTCATAGCTGGGGGCGGGGGGGGGGGGGGGGGGGGCGGGTTTCTGCAGTTCCTCAGGCTATTACCTTGTTCTTGTGGCCCTGCCCTAAGCCGAAGGGTAAAGCTGCCTCTCCTGTGAAAGGAAGTGAGACGGTCTGCTCCAGCAGAGGGCTGGCTCTCCTTACCTCCAGGTGAGAGCAGCAGGGAGCTACCACCCACTGAATGATGGCCCAGCCTCCCAGAGGCTCTCCCCTGGAGCCCTGGGTGCCTGCTCCATGCACTCGGTGGTCTTAGCCCCTCTTGGTCAATGTGGCCTGTCATCCCAGGCACCCAAGGGAGAAGCCAGGACCTAAGACAGGCAGACCTTGTTTTGTAGAGCTTTGCAGATATTGCTGATTCCTACAAGCTGAAGGTTGGAGGAAACCCTACCTGGAGCGAGTCACCTGGCGCCATGTTCCCCACAGCGGGAGCTCGGTGTGTCCACCCCATGAACTAGGCATGCACATTGTTCCCAGACAGACACTAGCGCTCGCTTCAGCAACCACGGGGGCGTGCAAATCTAGCTTCCATATGCCCTGGGAAGCCCAAACCGTCTTGTGACTCATTTATGTGATACATTTTTGTAGCAGTCTGAAACCCAGCTGTCCGGCCCCCAAGGCCTGCCTGTGTCCAGAGCTCTTAACTGTGCACTCTGGAGGTGGAGACCGGGCTGCTCAGCCCCGCTCACTTACAGTCCCCAGGGGCTGTAGTCCTCCAGAGGATTCCCAGCCTCACTGCGCACATGTCTTAGAGTCTGCAGGGGAGGCCAGGGGCCTTTAAAAATCCCCAGAGCTTTCTCAGGCAGGTAGTCGTGAGCTGAGCGTGCTTTAAAACATGCAGCTCTAGCGGTCAACGACCACAACCTGCCTCAGAAACTCAAAGAGCGCAGGGTTGGCCTGGTCAGTGCTGGGAATCGGCCTGGCGGGGAGCGTGTGGGAAGGTGCTCAGGCTGTGGCCCGGGGGTGGGCTCAGCAGCCTCGGACTCACTTCCCACCTCAGCCACACTGCTACTGCCCCTTCCTAGTCTCCCGAGCGCTCACCCTTATTTCTTTCTGAACCGCCACTTGTCTGCTCGCTCATATTCTTTTTTTTTTAAAGATACACTTATTTATGCATACGAGAGCTGGGATACAGGCCAGAGGTGTGGGAGGTGAGAGGATTCACAGAGACAGAGCTGGATGCAGAACAGGTAGATTGACTGAAACACACTGCTGAGGGGAGCAGCGGGCGAGGCAGGAGAGGTCTGCTGTGCCATGTGGGTCCCCTCGCTGACCGGGGATCAAACTCATGCTGCAGTGGTTGTGGGAGCTCATAGTGAGGTGCTTCACCCCTTGTGCCACCAGGGAGTCCCCTGCTCACTCATATTCTGTTCGATGTTGTTCTAGTTACATATGGTCATGTCCCCAACGCCCTTCCCCCCAAGGGTCACCCCTACCTCCCAAGGGTCACACCAGCCCCAACTCTATTGACAGGCATCAAAATGTCGGGGGAGGGGTACCAGATGGAGACAGCCCCTACGAGCAGCTGAAGAAAGTTCCACAAAGAACAAGTCACATGATGGGCCAGGAACCCACCCAGGCAGTAGGGCTTCTCCCGCCTCCGGTGCCTCTCCCGGTCGTATCGGTATCCCGGGTAGCATGTGCACAGCACGCGGCCGAAGTTATCTGTGCACTGCTGCTCGCAGGGAGCCTCAGCGCACACGTCATAATCTGAAAAACATAAGCGAGAGTGCCATCAGCCACAGCCTTTCCCTGGGCAGAGGTGGGTCACCCGCCGAGCTCGGAGCAGACTTCCTGCGCGCACGATCTCGACACACAGTGGGAACCAGTGGGCAGCACTGAGAGTCCGAAGCCGAGACGTTTGTGAGTGCTGGGTCACCCCACCCTCCTCGGTCTCTGCCACTTTTCCAGAGAGCAAAGGGGCTTTAGGCCACCAGGCTCTGCAGCATTACCTGGGGGCCTGTTTTGTTTTGGCCCCCAATTACTGCAGAGATGGAGGGGCTGCTTCCAGCTGAGTGCTAAAGAACAGCCAGCCCTTGTGAGGGGTCAAAATGTGATTGTGGGGGCTGGGAGTCAGGCGGCTCTGGGGAGCCGAGGGAGGCTTGGAGCAGAGATGGGATTGAGTTATCAAAAAGCTGACATCTGTGTGTGCGTGTGTGTGATTGTGTGCTGTATGTGTGTACTGGAGGGCTGCATGTTGAGAAGGGCCTGGGTGAGGGTGAATGGTTGGAGACCTCTTTCCAGCCCTAAGCCTGTGCAGACTGGGGTGATTACTCTGTTACTCATAAAGAATTAGGGCATCCCTTTGTCCTTACCAACAGATATTTAACGAGCCTCTGAAGAGACTTGGCTCTCAGTCAGCAGCTCAGGCTGAACAGTCTTCCAGACTAGATCCAGCATCTCATTAATCACGCGCTATCTTCCTCAGGTGCTGACAGATAAATGATCCCTGGAATCGAGCGAGGCTGGCTCAGCTCTGCGGCAGAGGCGGGCGGAGAGGCGGGCGGAGAGGTGGCTGTCAGGCCCACAGCCTTGAGCAGGACCATGCTGGCCTCGAGGGGCTGAACATTCCCACAGCGCAGTTCCAGGCCTGTCCCCTGCGAGTGTCTCTGCCCTGTGGTGACCCTCCACCAAGCTCCTCCAGGGACCAAGGCCCTGTGTGCTTTCGCTGTGGCCCTGAGGGACCAAGGCCACTGTCCCTCACAGCTGCCAGGAGGGTGGGGGAAAGGCAGAGGTGTCTCAAAAGTTCTCACGCTGGTGTGGTGCCCAGCACGGCTTATTTAAAAAGATTCCTCTCATCAGCTTGTGGGTTTGTTTCTGGGCTTTCTATTCTATCCCATTGGTCTGTGTGTCTGTTTTTGTTCCAGTACCGTGCCGTTTTTATGATTGTGGCTTTGTAGTAAAGTTTGAAGTCTGGAAGTGTGATCCCTCTTTTTTCAGTCAGGAGAGCTTTGGCTATTCAAGGTTTTTTGTGTCTCTATATGAATTTCATCAATTTGTTTTCTATTTCTTTGAAGAATGACATTGAAATTTTTATAGGAATAGCACTGAATCTGTAGATGGCTTTTGGTAGGATGGCCATTTTGATGACGTTAATTCTTCCAGTCCATGAGCAAGGGATGTTTTTCCATTTCTTTGTATCTTTTTCTATTTCTTTTCGCAATGTTTTGTAATTTTCTTTGTAGAGGTCCTTCACCTCTTTTGTTAGATTTATTCCCAAGTATTTAATTTTTTTGGTTTCAATTATAAAGGGGATTTTTTAAAATTTCTTCTTCTTCATATCAACTCCACAAGGCCTGCCCCAGAGGCACCTCCTCTTCATACCTACCTCCTACCTCCTCCTCTCTGAACCGCCAGCTTGCATTGCTTCTTTTGTTCTCAGTCCTCCCTGCTGATAACCAGCCACGAATGAAGAGCATTCAGCTTGTAACCCCATGTCTGTTCCCTCCATGCTGCTGATGCTGTGATGCTGACATTCTGCCAGACCCCTACACAGTCTGCCGATCTGTTTTTCACATGTCATCACCTCACCTGTACCTGTTCCCAGAGCCTGGTTGGACTGGACAACATCCACGACTCCAGCCACAGGAGAGGCTGGTGTTAGGCTCCAGCTGTCCGTGACCATGAGCAGGTCTCACCTCATGTGTTTATGTCAGACGAATGCATGCTCGTTCTGGCAGCAGCACACCACCTGGAACATGCTGTCCCTTCACCTGCTCTGGGTTTATTTATAAAAATAAAGGATGTCTCCTGCTGTAAATCTTGATTGTTTATACTACAATATAAAAGCTATTCTTTGCTGACCATGGGTATGGACTCAAATCACCTGGCCTTTCTTGGGGACCCTGTTTCCCCTGGAATTAAAATGATGATCTTGTATATTTTGGGGTGCCAGTTATTTTCTATTCTTAGTTCCAACACCTCCCTTTAGTGAACGACTACTTTGTGGCTGGAACTCCAGCATACACATGTCCACTTTGTCAACTGCTGGCCTACTAGGTGCAACTAAGAGCATGTAATGAGAAGGGAGGGACAAGACAGATACCTAGGAAGACACACACAAGCACAAACAGACACCCCGGGAAGCTGGGAGAGGAAGAAAGAGCCTCTTCCTGATTCCTGTTCTGGGAAGACTCATCTCAAGCCCTTTCTTCATCCTGTTAGCAGGAGATTGTTCCAAGAGCAGCAGCAAAATCCCATTTGCATTTTCCAGCACTTGCAGATTCAGGCTCCTTCCATCCCATTTCAGAGACACGGCATCAGTAGGTGTTGCTCCCACCCTAACGGTCTGGTTCCCTGGCCGGGGAGTCCCTCCCTCAGAGTTCTTCAAAACAGCATTGGCTGGCAGCATCCCTTATAGCACGTATCTGATGGTACCTCCTGCCTGATTCTATGTTCACTTTTCCTCCTCTTCATTCCTTGGCCTAGAAGGGGTGGCTATTTGCTGTAGTTCTTATTTCTGTGAAACTTACTGCTTCCTTGTAGACTTTTCAGTTCTCAGTTTTAGCTAGCAATTCGTCATATTAAATTCTATTAAGCAAATGGTGAGAGTTCTATTTCTGAACTTAATTCTGACCTACTTATTCCAATTCCTACAAATCCATCACCAATTCATCCTCAGGGGCTCTGTGTGTCCTTTAAGTGTCCTCTTAAAATGCCTGCACACATCACACACTCTATCAATTTTGTCCTGAGGAGTTGCTCCTAGATCTCTGGCCTGGTCTAGGCAGAACTCAGAAAGTCTTCTGGGTTGCTAACCCTTAACCTAGAGCAACAATTTGAGACAACCACACTCTTAAATGGCAGCTTTCACTCATTAGCTATCATATTTGTTTAGAAATCCTAGTTTCTTTTTACTAGCTGTGAGGATTAATTTTACACATCAATTTGGCCACACTACCCAGATATTTTGTCAAATATTCTTCCAGTTTCTGTGGAGGTACCCTGTACATAAGTTTAACAGTTAAACCTGTAGACATTGTATAAAGCAGATTGCCTTCCAAAATGGTGGTGGGCCTCATCTAATCAGTGAAAGACTTAATAGAAAAAAGATAAACCTCCACGGAGGAAGAGGGAGTTCTGCCAGCATCCTGCTTTTACGCTCAAACTGAGTCTCCAGCCTGCTGACTCACCCTGCAGATTTTAGACTTGTCTGCCTCTACAATTTCCTAGGGCAAATCCTTAAAATTAGTTAAACAGCCTCTCTCCTTCCCCTTACTCCATGTCTCTCTGAGAATCTTGATTAATACACTATCTTTTCTGCAATCCTACACTTATATTTAGCATTCTGCAGTGATAAAAAACATTTACAATTGGTAATCTCTTTGTAACAAACTTTGCCTCATTCCCATTTTAAAACAATAAACTTTTAAAAGTATCCTAATGCAAAGCAATTGAGCAGAGTCCATTATGGCAAAACAACAGTCAGGACTTGAAGTACTTCTCTGGAAATACTCTGTTCCAGGTTATATTACTAATGGGTGCTCCACTCTCTGTGTAGGGTGAGTTTTAGGCCTAGATATTTGAAACCGTAATATTGACATTTAAAGACATTCTGAGTATGTGGTATCCCATGTAATATGTTTTTAATTAGATTGGGCAAGGTTGTTAGCTGGAATCTTGAATTGATGGGCCTAAACATACTTTTCTTTCTGTATCTGCCAAATTGAAATATAAAGGACACAGCTATTGACTGAGAAAGGTTGGCTTATAAAGGAATGCAATTATTTTGACCTTTTGTGGTTTTTTTCCCACCATACTTAAACCAACAGAATTGGCTGAGTGAGAAACTCAGTCTTGGAGAGACCCAAGGCCACGTAAACCATCAAATGTAAAGTCATTTCCTGGTCAACTCTTCTAAAGCAGTTCTCAGAGGTCACAGCGATGGTTTAATGAATTCTTCTGTTCTTCCATCAAAGACAGCAATAAAGAGGAGGGATTTATTTATTTTCAACTGACAAAAAAATTGTTCTCTGAGACATACTGCAACATGAGTTGGCTTGGCTGGGCTTCAGATCTCTTGAGATGTGGCTTCTTGGGCAACAGCAAAGGACTGCACATTACCTGCCTACCTCTCCAGGGCCCAGCCCTGGACAAACTAGTCTCTTGCTTTTCAAATAGCTCTTAGTGTTTTCTCTGTCAGTGCTCAGCCTGGAATCCATTGTAGCTCTTGCCCCCCACACCCCCCACCGCCTCCACCTAAGTCCTAGGCAGCCCTCCTTGGCAACCTAACTGGAATCTCCCCTTCTTGAAACTTGTGACCACCTTGGCCCTTTGTACTATGTGCTTCTGTGAGCACTTGCTGTCCTGGACATCTCTACTGCACATACTGCAGTTATATTAGTAATAACAACCAACTCGTATCTAGCACTTCACAGAGCCAGCCTCAGTCCCCAGTACTTTATACAGGGTCATATTCTTAAAACAAACATGAATCAAATACTAATACAGTTTTAATCTCCATAAAAAAGGAAGGGTCTATGTTCCCCACCCCATCTAATGAAAGGTGAAACTGAGCAAGGAGAAGAAATTAAAAGACTTGGAGAGTCTTTGGAGAAAAGACTTGGAAGAGGATTAAGGAGAAACATATGGGACAGAAAGACATGTGAAAAAGTCTTGCTTGCTCTTGCACAAGGGACTTGGGAAACATAGAAGGAGATACATGGAGTCAAAACATACAGACACACCTGGAAGAGACATGGGTGAGACCGACATGTATCTAGTGAGAAGAGACAATGGCAGCCATTACCTTGATTTATATTTTGATTTTGCTCCTTTAATCCCCAACTTGCTTGGCTCCTTCTCCCCTTTTTCTATGGTTTCCTGCCATACCCTAAACTTATGGTAAGCTTTGGGCCAACCCTGTCTGGCTGGGCACTTACCCATGAGGGGATGGGTAACTTCAGGTGTTTCAAAGGGAAACTATATCTATGCTCTTCTTCCTCCTCTATGCACAACAATCTATTATTCAAGTTCTTTCAGACTAAGAGTATACTTTGTCTTTAAGCAGTGGATGGCAGAACCCATTTAAAGTATGTGTGTTTGGGGATGCCGGGTACCCCTCAGTCTGCACACTAATAAAACTTTTCTTTAAAAGTCTAAGTTCTAGAAAGTAACTTGCCCAAGGTCATAGCTCCAAGGTCATACTTAGTGGGATGTGTGTTATACACTGATTACTCGTGTCCTCCTGACATTCATATGTGAAAGGCTAACCTTCAAGGTGGTAATGCGGAAGGTGGAGTCTTGGAGAGGTGATTAGGTCATGAAAGTGGAGCCCTCATAACTTGGATTAGCATCCTTATACAGGGAACCCACCACCTCATGAAGTTGTACAAGACAGCCCTCTATGACCCAGGAAGCTCTCACTAGACGGAGTCCTTGGATTTGTACCGCCCAGTCTCCAGAACCATGAGAAATAAGTGTTAAGTCACTTATCCACTAGTCTTTTCATTATAGCAACCTGAACAGATGACCACAATGCAGAAATTCCATTAAAATCCAGCTGTCTCTGAGTCCACCTATCTGGATCATGTGTCCCCAGCTTGAGGGTGTTTTCTGTGGGGGCTGGTTCCATGTCTTATGTCGCTCTGACTCTTCAGTGCTGGACTGAACACAGTGCTGGCTGATGGTCATGTGGCAAGGCTTCAAGGTTAGCTCATAAAGCAGGTAGAGAGACTGGGGGAGAAAGTTGTGTTCTAACTATGTGCAAAATGAGTAGGAAACCACAGCCTATTCTGCATAAAATGTGTAATATATGAATTACTCAATATATATGTATATGGTGAGTAATGATTTAGAGCATGTGATATGTAACTAAATCAGCATTAGATGAATTCAATACCAAAAAAAGAGAATACACACACACACACACAGAGTTAATCAAACACAGATAACTCACACACATTCCAAGTACATCTGAACTTCATAGACTTCTAATGTTTAGTTATGAATAAGTAAAGTGAGAAGACATAATCTTTTTATATTGCGTACCTTCTGGGATGCATTGTCCGAGAACAAATTTATATCCTTTGCAGCACTTTTTCCTAGGAGACAAACAAAAATGCATTTTAAATGTGATGTGTTATATTAAAATATAGTTTTCAGTTATTAGTTTTGAATGAAATAACTTGTGACCAGGAAAAACAGAGTCATAAAGGAAAGAGGGGTGGAGTGTTTGTCAGGTCGTCGGAGATAAAAATGGTAAAAATATTAACTCCACATGAACTTATCTTCCAGTAGCAGGAGATCCTCTCTCCACAAAATATAAGACATTCATCCTTAGACTCTTATGAAGCAAATTAATGAATTGAGAGTTCAAGATACTCAGATTAAAAGCTTCAGGATATAAATATGGAAGAACCTTTGAGGCTGGCCAGGCCCCTTATCTTACAAGCTAAATATTCACACGACTTGTTAATTATAATAACAATTGGCTAATGATAATAATTGGATAATTATTACATACTGGTGCTAATATAATAATAATTTGGTAGCTAATTATTATCAGACTGGGACAAGAACCTAAGCACGCTGATTTAACATGAGTGGCTTTATTTCCACCTGTATAACGTAAGGACTGAATAATATAAGGACTGAAAGGTACTTAAGTTACCTGAACTTGACAAACGGCACGCAGGCAATTGCCGACAAATAATCAAGACTTACATCTCAGCCTGAGGCAGAAAAATGGTTCTATCTGTTGAAAATGCAAATCCCACTGGAGAGATTATGCCTCTGGTGTAGAGTTGTGAGTTCTTAACAGTCCAAACTCTGTGCAGACAACTGTAAACTCTGGACCGAACAGAAGCAAACAGCTATCTAGACTAGAAGGTAAATGAAAGCAGGTGATTTCAGCGGGGGAAGTGAAGTTGGGGCAAAAGACAGATGGCTAAGTTTCCCGCTCTTTAGTGCACAACTCAGTTGCACTGTGGACTGGGAAGGTAAACCCAGAGAAAAACTGCAGTGTTTTTTTGCCTGCACACAGAGGGCAGCCGGGGCCAGGAGAAGTTGAGGAGGAATTATGGGAAGGAGAAAGTTCCAGAAAGGCGTGAGGAGGGGCTCCAGAGGTAAAGACAAAGGGGCTAAGCAAAGAGTTGAATTGCCAGTTCCTGCAGACCAAGCAGTGTTCACTTTCTGCCTAACCAAGTTAACTGCTCAAAGAAACCGTCTGGATGCATAAACAGGATTCAGTGCCTCCACAGGCGGCAGGCACACATGCGACCACTCTCAAGGGAACAGACAATCAACAGTGCCCATGCCAAGGTAACCCAGGTGGGCCAACTACCAGACACAATAGTTTTTGGTTAAAAAAATGATTGTTTTTTAAAATTGGGTTAAAAAAAGTGGGGTTGTATTATTTTTGTTAAACCATACTCCAAAAATCTATTTTGAAGATAGGGCTTGAATAATTAAATATTGATTTTTTTTAATTAAAAAAAAAGAAAGAAAAGGAGGGCGATCGTGGGCAAAAAATAATAGTTAATCTTCACCCAATTCCAAAGCTTTAGTCAGTCACAGGAGCATCACCCACACCGCACTTGCTGGGCTGAACTTCTTTCCAAGTTTTCTACCAGCAGCTGAGCGCACACAAATTATCATAAGCCTTTAAAATTTAGAGGGAAGGGGGACAAGAGAAGGTTGCAGAAGACAGACTGCAGGCCTTCTAAGCTTTCCCCTGGCTTAGTGGCTCTGGATACGGACTGAAGGAGAAGTCTGGATAGGTGGACTCCAGGTTTTTTATGAGAGAAAATCATCCCTCATGGAGGAGCTGAGAAATGCTATGCAAATTAATTCCTTCCACAGAGGACAGAGGAGGAAGGGCAACGGATGCTCTCAACTAGGAGACAGGAGAATGGCACACAACTGGTAGATATCACGTCTGGTAAAAGAACACTCTGAGGCCCAACAGGGTGGGACAACACTGCCTCCTCCCTCCCCACGGCATTCCCTCGTGTAGCCCAGCTGCGGTAGACATCCCACTTCAAGGGCTTAACGAGTGGGCTTCCAGCAAAAACCAGGGGACGAGGGGTGCTTCTGAAACAGACTTCAGTGAAACAGCTAAAGGTCCCCTTGCAAAGGATCCATTTACCTATCTGTACTTGTCCACAATACAGATTATTTTGAATCCTTTTCCAGTACACACATCTATGTATATAACACATCTATGTATAAACACATATATACATAATTCACTGATACGAACGACACATGACAACGTCTATGGTTTTCTCATTAGACGCAATCTCCCAACATTTCCAAGCAAATAATTTTACATGACAAGAGAAGTCCTCGGGGCCTCAATGTATGATGATTATTTCTAATAGAGGTAGAGGATTTACCTTACATTCCAAGAAACTCAAACCCTGCCTAGTTGCTCATGGTTTAAAAATGTCCAAGTTCCTAATGTCCATAAAGAACTGGCTTACTAGAGAATTCATTAAAATTTTACGGTTATTACTTACTGTATTACTTGAGGCTGTCCTACAGAAAACTATAAGAGGAAGAGCTGTGTACTAGAGGTCTGAAGCTCAAGTGACTCATTAGGAAGCTGGATGGAGGGAAGCCATGTGTTTTTGATACTCGAGTCTCAAGCGTAACACCAAATTTAAACATCTGGTTCTGTTTGTCTGTTTCTATTTAAAAGGCACATCGAAGGTGTACAGTGCTCTGAGGTGTCCGATGGCATTTTACAGTTCATGCAAACAACTGCAACCCTTATAACTTCTCTCCATCCGAGAGAGAGGTTCAAGGACATTCTCACCTTTTGAGCATTTCAAAGCCTTGGAACTGTCCACCAGGCTAGTCAAAAGAAGCCTTTCGTTTGTCTTTTAATGAAAGTCAATGATAAGGGAGCCATTGGACATGCTTTCAAAAGGCTACAGAGCCGTGTGGAGACCTGAGTACCAGGATGGGCATGCTTCATTTAAATACCTGTGCAGCTAAGAATTACTTTCCCTTGGGCTTTTCTTTTTTTTCTAATTGCATAACGAACACCAGCTTTCTGCTGGAGGGCAAGAGACCCGAGACTCCTCTGTACTCGATTGCTTCCCCAGAGTTCCTGGGAACACTGCATGGTTTCGCATGTTAAACACCCATCAATCATACAGTATCATTTTAAATAAACAATGAAATATTCCAAAGTATAAAACAACAAACACTGGCTGCACATGTTATATACCATTTCAGAAATAACTTCCAACATGAAATTGACTCTACTGAAGCTGAGCAGGCTAGGAGGACCTCCTGGTTATGCAAGCACAGGCACCCTAGCCCCACGACGAGCGTGGCTCTGTGGTCTTTATCTTCAAGGAAAACAAACTGACATGGGAAAGCTCAGGCAGATTCTGGGGAAGCGTTCCTTCTTAATACGCCTCACGTATCCTCGCAGTGTTTTCCAAACGCAAATACTCCTATTTCTTGGCAAGGGGAAGTGGTGATTAGGTGGTTGTTACACAGAAAGGGGGACATCTGGTAATCAGGAAAGTCTGTGGAGGTTTCCCCTGGGTGCCCCTGCGTATTAACACACACGAAAAATCATAAGTAAAAATTGTGCAGCCAGAAATGTATCCTGCCAACCGAGTATATACGAGGGCTTTTGGAAGGGAAAACAGTCAGGAAAACGAAGATAACAGCGACACCATCATCTGACTGACTGCTGGCTGTTCATTATCAGATTCTAGAAAGAATTTTTTAAAACTGCCTACAGATTTATAATATTGAAAAACCTTGGAAGATCAAGTGAGTTAGGCAAGAAATATTTCCTTGCTCCGATGCGGCAGTAGATTGTCCAGAATTTACTTGGGGTTTCCTTTGCATAGCTGCCTAGAAATGCACCCGATTAGATTTTTGCAAGTTGTCAGTGCCAAATTCTGTGGATGGATTCATGGCTTTGGGGTCAAGCAAACGTGCTTACAATGCTGGCTTTGTCACTGAAAGCACTCCGCATGTGACCCTGGGCTCATTTCTTAAACTCGCCGAGCTTCAGATTCCTCCTGGATAAAACAAGAACACTAATGTTTGTTTTATAGGACCACTCCAAGGGTTACAGATAACAAAGGTGCTTAGCATGGAGTGGGGTTTGGGGTTAGAAGAGGATTCTAGCTGCAGCACTGGAAACACAAAAGTTTTCCGGATGCTTTTATCCTACGATGTAAAGTTCCGCTTCTGACTCAGCATGTCGACATCTCTGCTTCCAAAACAATAATGAAGGGCAGGGGGAAGACAAGAGGGGAGGCAGAGAAAGCCTTGATTTTAAAGTAACATTTTTGTCCTCTTCTTTCATAAGTGAACCAAATAATGAGAACAAGAAATAAAATGCTGAGCTCAAATCCCATGGATGTAGGAGACTTCTCACCTTAAACCACAAACTATGAACACAATCAGAGCATGGAAGAGAGGGAAGTGATTTTACAGAAGGGAATAACTTCCAACCTAAGAACTCCAGAGGAGGCTGTCATGGAAAAGACAGCCAGGCCACCTGTACGATTCCAGCCAGGCTGAGAAACCGAAGGTCCCAAAGCAAGAAGACAACAAGATGGCCTGAAAGTCTGGGGAGAAGTGGACCTCCACATTCCTGTCCACCCTCGGCAGTGAGTCTCACACCCTTTGCTCACAGACGGTGTGTTCATTTGGGAAACTGCATCTAAGAAAGTTCGAGACTGGGGCACTCAGAGAGAGAATTGAATGGCACCTCCCCAGGAGTAGGTAACCCTGCCCAGGCACATCCAAATGGTTTTAGAGAACCCTTTCACGGTCACCCCCATTCGAAGACCATGAAGGGCTCCTCCCACCTTCCTCTCATCAGTCCTAATGCAGACAGATGAGGTGAATCTGCATAGCTTGTTTCCACTGTCCCAGGTAAGGAGGCAGTCTGTAAGGCAAGAAGCTTCCACGAGGAGGAACACAGAAGAGGAAGCCCTCAGGGTTTATAATAAAGGTCTGAGGACCTAAAAGTGGTTCTGAATTTCTCTGTGACGCTCCTGTGAGTGAGGATTTTTCCTCCCTCCTCTCACCCTTCCCCCCATCGAAACTTTTATTGAGCTTTGCATGACTTTGCGTGAGCTACTAGAATTCCTTTTACACCAGATGCCCTGAAAACAGAACTCAATAAAAAGATCTCCCTCCCACCCAGGCATGCTTGGTTCCAGGTTTTTAACCAGAAAGAATGTTCCTTCCAGGCAAGTGGAATAATATCGTGTTTACTACAGCAATCAGTAAAGATAAACTAAAAGAAAAAACAAACCTACTTATTTGTGCATCTACACAGAAGCTTGTTAGTGCCAAATCTCAGTGACAACAGTCAGAGAGTCCTTGGTGTCTCTTAGGTACAACCTGCTCTGACATGCACTGTTACTGAGGGGCGGGATCAAATGAGGAAAGACAATGTGGTTGAAAAAATCAACAGGTCATGTGAGCCAGCAAAGCCACTTCTGAGGACAGAGCCAAAAGAATGGAAGCACACTGTAGGGAACTTGGGGTAACTCAGGCTCTTTTTGACCTCCTGTTGCCAGGCTCCGGGGCAGCCACCTGTGGCTTTGTTTTCCTTCCAGGTTTCATTACCCATATGTGACACTGTGTTACTGCAAAAAGTGCTGAGGAACACAAGCTCGGGGGTGCACACACACTTATGAATATGGACTCCTGGGCAGAGAAGCCAGAGATCATGTGAACTAGGTGGCTCAGTTGCTGCTTGCCTCTCTTCCTGCCGGTCTGCCTATGTATTCCATCCCCTGCTTCAGCAGCATACATGTACCTAAAGCGCCACGATTTTTTCCCTTTGCCTGAATCAACCATGAACTTACCTGGTCTGGGACAGCTGCACGACGCACATTCAAATACACAGTCACAGCAGCATCGTTCATGACACCAGAAGGTGGAAACAATTCGAATGCACATTGACAGGTGAATGGCTGAGCGTAACACGGTGTGAACAACATAAAAAGAAAGAATTCTGCCACAGGCTATGATGAACCTTAAAGTGCTAGGCTAAATGGAATAAGAGAGGATGAAAGCAAAGTTCATTTAGATGAGGCACCTACGAGCACCCAGTTCACAGAGAAGGAAAGGAGAAGGGGAGGGGAGAACAGCAGCTGCCAGGGGTGGGTGATGGGGATTAGTACCAAACCCAACGTGAGTGCTCTTTTTGAAATATATTTTTTAATTTTATATATATTTTACATTATTTTTCATTTTTGTACAGTGTGTATTTCTCGGCCCCATGAAATTCCTATCACCAGTTCACCTGTGCACCTTAGCTCTTTGTGTTCTTCCCACCCAATTAGTTCCATCTCCTTCTTCTTCCCCCAGGGAATGTGTCAGATTTATAGTTGTCTGTTGATTGATTTTTAATTTATTATAGTTAATTTATTTGCCTTAGTCCCTTATTTGTTTCTTCTACATTCCTCCTAGAAGTGAAACCATCTGATATTTTTTCTTTTTCTTTCTGGCTTATTTCACTGAGCATAATCCCTTCTAGCTCCATCCATGTTGCTATGAATTGATGAGTATATCTTTTTTGATTGTTGTGTAATATTCCATTGTGTATATATACACCACATCTTCTTGATCCAGTCATCTATTTTGGGGCATTTGAGTTGTTCCCATAGTCTGCCTATTGTAGAAAGTGCTGTGATAGACATAGGTGTGCAGGTGTCCTTTTGAATTAATACTAAAGTGAATGCTCCTAACACCCGTGAACTAGATACATAAACATGGTGAACATGGTAAGTTTTATGCTTATTTTATGCACACATACACACAGATTAAGTGAGGCAGCAATGGTTTGGATGTCCTTCATCTAACCACAAACTCACTCGCCTGGGCATCCTCTGAGTTTTAGCTGTGCGGATTCCAGGAAAAAAAATGTTGCCGTGTGTGTGGGAGGGTTATTGTTGGATGGGGCGAGGTAGCCAAGCAGATGGTGGGCATCCCCATCAAGCGGCATGTGTTACTCATCCCACAGACATTTGGTCTGTGCTCACGTGAAGGGCAAAGGGCCCGGGTTACTCCCGGGGCCTTGGGGATGCTGTTTTCCAGCTGCAGCGCCTTAGCCAAGTGACTTCAGGTCCCTCTGACTTGGTTTCCTGGCGTGTGGGGGACAGCAGTGGATCCTGTTCGTGGGCTTGGCAAGAGGGCTCCACGAGTGGGAATACACAGAGCTTGCTTAGCACAGCGTCCAACTGAAGGTGTAAATGGCATTTGCTGCTTTTCCTGCTGTGTCTAGTCACCACTGCAAGGTAATAGAAAACATAAAATCATCTCAGTCCCTGGCTCCTGGGTGATTCTCTGAGTGACAGGCGTGTCTTCTGTTCTATTAGGAGGCCCAGGTGGGCTCCTGGATGAGGATTGGTCACAGGGAAAAACAAGAGGCTTGAATTTCTAGCCCTACAGACATCCTTACTCCCATTTTCTTGAGAAAGGAGAAGGGCTGAAAATGGAGTGAGTGATCGTACGCCGTGATAACATCTCTAGAAATGCCAATAGTGTGAGGCCGAGAGCCTGCAGGTTGGTAAACAGTCACATGCTGGGAACACAGTGCCCCCAAACTGCATGGAGGCAGGGGCTCCTGTACTCAGTCCCTCCAGAATTTGCCTCGTGCAACCCTTCACCTGACTTTTCATCTCCATCCTTTAATAACCTAGTGAAAGTTCAGGAAGCTGCTCTGGTAAGGTCAGTGGATCTGGGAGCTTTGGACAGAAGAAGTCAGACAGAAAGTGTGGGTAACCCGGGACCTACTAGTAGCACCTGGCATCTTTAGTGGGTGAGCAGCTTCATGGGATCAGCCCGAAACCTGTGGACCTGCTGTTATATTCCCAGGCAGACGGTGTCAGCACTGAGTTAACTGTAGGGTGTCCAGTTGGTGCTGCAGAACTGCTGGGGGTTGAGGGGACCCCACACCTTTGGTGACAGAAGTAGCAGAAGTGAACTGTTCTGTATGTGAGAGGGGACACACAAAGGGAAGACCGGAGGCCTGCTTCCCCAGTACCCACCTTCACGGGCCCTGGAGTGCTGCCTCCCTGTGGCTTGGCTTCCAGCGAGCCGCAGCCAGGGCTGGCTGGCAGCAGCACCAGGGCCAGAATCTTGGCCATGTTTGTTTCCATGTTCACCCTGCTCAGAGATGACAACCAGATAGGAAAAGTGAAACCTGAAAGCCTTCCACCGCTCTGCTGGGCACCGTGTCCAGCCTCAACAATGACAGGCACGCGACGGGCTCTCCAGCGCAGTGCTGGCACTGAGCACACGGAGTGCCCGCGGCAGCCCCGGCAAGGGTGAGAACACAGGTCGTGGGCAGGGTGTGTCTGCCAGCAGTTCCCTATCTCCCTGTCTTATCAGTTCCCCAGCATTCTCTGCAGAGGGCTGAAGGAGCCCGGGGGGTTCTGCAGAAAGAACCTGGGACTAAGGACATGTCTTCACAACTATGCCAATGCCGTCCAACCCTCAGTTTCCCCTCCTTCCTCACCTCCCTTTTCTACCTCATTGGCCCTCATTGTGCTTGCTGGCTGCTTTCCCCTTATTCACATGAGAAGCTGATGATGCCTACAACAAAAAATCGTATCTCTGTATGTATGTATTTCCATATGCATAGGTAGCTATTTATACATTTAAAAAGATTAGGTATTCATGTGGCTGGGATAAAAAATATTCCTCTTATTTTTGTGTGTGTTTTCCAATTTCATGGAGTGAGCAGGTGCTGATTTTAATAAGAAAAAATAAGGGAATAATAAACTAAGGGGTGTTCAGGGTGTTTGGTACATTTCTAATGTCAAGTTTCTAATGAAACTCTAATGGCAGGAGTTTCAGACACTTCTGGTTTGGAAAGTTGGTTAAGGAGTAACATTCATGAGCCCCAGTTTGAGCATTAGTTCCTGCAAACCCCCAGCGTGTGTAAACTAATGTATTAAGGATTTACACTTTGAACACACTTAAGGCACTAGGTTTTAACTACATTGCTTTTGACCACGTCACCTAGAACCAATGTATGGTATTTATTAAGAAATTACTTTAGGAATTTGTTGAATCATTTAGTATAATATATAATATTTGTTCTCCCCCCCGTTTTTTTTTTTTTTTAACCTCAAATAACTGGCTTTACAGAGCGTGGCCTTGGAGAGCATTTTAATGGCACAATTTCCCCATTTCCCCCCAGCTGCTAACTTTTGGAAGCATGACAGTGGTGAAGTGTGTCTTGCCTGGGGTCCCTCTCTGGGGCAGGGCATGAAGAGAGACTATTTCCTGCAGAAATGTGGGTCACTGCGGGAAGTGACAGGCTGGGCTCCCAAGCCCCAATGGTTCACTTACTGTGCAATTTTGTACTCCCTATGCATTCTGGGAACACCTGAGGGCCCTTCAGTGAAAGGTCAGGCACTGAGTAGCTATTAAGGTCTACGCTGGCATCCCCAAGAATGTCTTCAAGCACTGAGTTACTGGTGACACACTGGGCAATAGAGCAAATCATCGCGGTGGATGCCAGGTCTTTCCAGAAGAATCCAGATGTTTCCTCTGTCTTCTCTCCTCCCACTGCTTGCTTTCTCTGCACTTCAGTCATCTTTCCCTCTCTCTCCTTCAGAGGCTGGATGTGGCTCAGGCTTTCAGCTCTCACCTGCCTGCTCACGACTGCAAACTCTGGGCATCTTCATCCCCTTCATTTTGTTTCCCTCTATTTTCTGCATTTCCTGGAATTCTCAGATCTTATATTTGTAAGGAGAAATTGTTACATTTTACCACTCATAGAAAAAATTAATTTCTCGCTGGAGTGGAAGAGCATTCCTGACAGAGCCAGAGCCCGAAGGCAAACAATTCACTGGCCTGTTTTCAAACACTGCCTTCTAGGTCTTTTTTTTCATAGTAGAAGCTCCAAATGGCTACATTTTCAGAAGGTAATTTCTGTAGTTGGTCTCCCTTGCTCTCTTCATAAGTAACTAAAACTCACATTCTAACTGGGTAACAACTACAGAACAAGGGGCACCTTCCATCCCACCAGGTTTGGCTGTGTGAGCAGGCCTGGCCAACACCAGGTGAGTGGCTGTGACAGGTGCTCCTTTCTTATGCCCTTCCCCCACCTCCCCACGAGTGGGAAGGGGTGGGAATGAGGTGCTGGTGAGCCATCTTGGGCAGTACCCCAAGGTCAACACCGACACCTAAAGGAACAGGGTCCAGGGCACTGTCCAGCCAGCATCTGAGTGACCCAAGGCCATGGGACAGTTTCATATAAGAGACACAGACTTCGCTCTTGGTGAAGCTATTACTTTTGTTCTCAGTTGGAGGCCAGTTGGAGGCCAGTGCACACCCCAAACCAGAATCGCTGAAGGAAGCAAATCCCTGTGCAAAAGGCTGCTGAAAAGCAGAGCTGGTAAGCAGCAGGGGCCCGCGGAGACCTGGTCTTTTCTTTGCCTCCAGTAATGACTGTGCGTGGAGCCCTTGAGCCCATGAAATGCTGGCGCTCTGGAACTCAGTGCTGGAGGCTCCCTTGTGAACTGCCCGGAGCTGAGGGCTCCGCTTTCATGGGAGACTGTCCTTCCTCCTACTGGCTGCTGCCCGCTTCAAGGCACCGTGCCAAGCAAAGGAGACATCACTAGAGAGATCTCAGCCCCGGGACACGAAAATACAAGGTGCTGACTCCAAGTCTGGCCAACGGTCAGTCACTTGGAAATTAAATGAGTACATCATAGAGCGTTTCTCTGGTAATGACTTTGAAAGGTAGAGGGGTCCCTCTCCAAGACCTTTCTTAGGTTAATTAAGCGCAATCATAAGTTGATATATTCCATCCCTTACATGCATCAAACCCTTAAAGAATGAAATATAACTGACCATAATTCACCCATAAGTCACTGGAGTGGGATTTCTACCTCCATTTACGGAGGCCAGCAGGACTCTTCCATTTGATTTAGATACCAAATGGTAAAACTAATGATCTAATACTGCACTGAAATTTCAACCTAGCTTAGTTAAGCACTCAAACCAGTAAGTTTCACTTGATTCAACCAGCACTTAATTGAGAGCATACTATATGCCAGGCCACCCAGAGATGTTTCAAACCTTATGACTACCTTTTTTACAGATGGGAAAGTGAAGCACAGGGCACTTTGGTAGCTTGTTCAGATGAGAGGCTGATCTGGACATCAGGAGCCACCTCCTCCCTCAACTGGGGGCTACAGGTGAGTAGATTCCTAAAGTAAACAAGGATTTCTATGGTGCAGGAAAGGATGTGCATGGTGCAAGGTATACCCACTTTTGGGGAATCCATGGGGGCCACAGTTGATGTCAAATATGTATAAATAAAGGAAAAGCTATATAAAATATAAAAATAAAGCAAAATCAAAGGATGCAAAAATAAAATAACAAAAAATAACAAAATAACAAAAAAATTAAAAAAAAAGTTCCCTGAAATCTGAAGTATCACTTCATTAGGAGAGGCTACCCACATATCTATACTGAATCCGTTATGGAGTTTAAGTCATTTAGCATGCCTTTTTTCCTTTGTGCCAATTTTGAGACATTGAGAACACGAGCCAGAGAGAGAGAGAGAGGGCCTTGGAGTGTTATGGCTGCTCCGTGACGGCAGCGCACCCCTCTGGGCTCGGTGATGGAGGGCTCCACAGAGAACAGTTCCGGGTGATGGGAGGACACGCAAGCCTCTGCCATCGTACGTGCCAATCTGTCTCTGCCAAACGAGCACACACTCCTCCAGGGGAGGGAGCAGGTCCTAGTGATCCCCAGCCTCTAGTCCAGTGTCTGAAAGATCACAGATGCTCAGCATACTTTGGCTGTACTGAGCTTGGCTACAAATCCTCCCTTGGGAAGAAGCTCATCAAATGCCATTAATAATAATAAAGCATATGGCTTTATCTTGTCTTTCTCATTTTTCTGGCCTGAGGGCTCTTATTCTTCCCTCCTCTCTTCTTTTCTATATCTCAAGGTGCAGAAGAAAGGAAGGAGCGGTGGGAGTAATGGACAGTGAGTAGATATGTGTAACCCCAGGGTGTTTCTCATAGGTTTCCCAAGAAAGGGGCCTTGGATCTATGGGTGAGATAAAAATAAATCAATTGCCTTTACTGTCTTCTGCCTCCAGGGCTAAAAATATTCAGCTTTATCTGGAGTAAAGAACATGTGCTGTGCTGTTTACAAAGAACTGGGAGACTCAATGAGTCTAGGCAACTTGTTCAAGGCTGTTCACTTTAATAGGGCCACTGGGACCAGAATCCAGAAGCTGCCAGACACCTCCTTCTCCTTCCCCAGCTAGGAAGTTATCCCAGGATGTTAATTTTGGGTTTTTATTGGATGTCAACCTAGGTCTCTGCATTTAGGAGGCCTGAATAAATCACAACCATTTCCAAGTACAAAAATTATGGAGCCTTATGGTATCGTGGTTTGGGCAGCTGTTTTCAAGTCAGACCGACCTGAGTTTAAAACCTGATTTCACCACTTACTCATTGCATGAATCAATGGAAATTACATGGAATTTACATTTCAGTTTCTTCTGGAAAATGCAATATCCACGTGTTCTTTGTTAGAGTTATTTTGTGCATTAAATGAGGTGGGATAAAGCAGTTGGCAGAGAACCTACTACATAGGAGAGGTTCCATAAAGGGACATTAATATGACCACAGTAGGGACCTCCCTGGTGATGCAGTGGGTTGAGCGCCGCACTGTGAAGCATCCATTGCACAGCAGTGTGAGTTCGATCCCCGGCCAGGGAGGGGACACACATGGTGCAGCAGACCTCTCCTGCCTCACCCGCTGCTCCCTTCAGCAGTGTATTTCAGTAGATCTGCCTGTTCTGCTCCTTGATCTGTCTCTGGTGAATCCCCTCACCCCCTGCACCTCTGGTCTGTACCCCAGCTCTTATGTGCATAAAGAAAATCTTAAATAATGACAGCAGTAGCAACAGTAGCCATCATTATTGTTCTCTTTTTCAGTCTTCCTTCAATGTGCAGTTAGAGCATAGATTAAATGAACCTTTGTCATAGTTCTGATGAGGCACTGTGATGTGCTGCAAGGTGTGAAGGTCCAACACATTGAAACAACAAATAGCAATTGAGCGCCACCCTGGGCAAGTCACTGGTAAGATGCCTTGGGAAACACAGCATGACAGGCAGCGAAAGAGCTTGTACAGTCATTGAGAACACTGAACATAGGAAATGTCCAACCACAACATGAACTTCAAAAATAAGAAGATACTCGGGATGCCAAAAAGCACTCAGTTCATCAAAAAAAAAAAAAAAAAAAGCATAGGGGAGGGCCTGCCCGACATGTCTATGAGTTTCTTGTGGAGTAGGATTTCCCCCTTACATGGTAATGAGCTATATCTAGACAGAGAAGAGAATGAAGGCCACTCAAGCAGAAAGAAAGGTGGTGCATGGAAGAGCACGTGGCCTGAGGGACGTGGACTGTCTGATTTTTGCTACCAGGTTATATGCAATGGTACCTTATTAACCAGAACCCCGGATGTCTCTTCCTCCAGATATGTCAGTCATGTGCCTGGCTGTTCAAGGCCCCTTCTGAGGAAAGCCCACTTAGCTACAGTTTTTCCTGATTGGTTCTGGATGGTCCTTTCTTTGGGCCAAGATGCACTGTTCCTGGGCCTCTCTGGTGGCACAAGGGGTTAAGCACTGCACTATGAAGCATCCACAGCCACTGCAGCATGAGTTCAAACCCTGGCAGGGAGGGGACCCACATGGCGCAGCAGACCTCTCCTGTCGCCCACTGCTCCCCTCAGCAGTGTATTTCAGTCAATCTGCCTGTTCTGTCTATAAAATCTTTTTAAAAAACAACACACACACGCACACACACACACACACAAACAAGATGCACTGTTCCTGCCCCTCTGGCGTGAGAAGTCTGGAAGTACCCAAGAGTTGCCCACCCAGACTCCTTTCCCTGCACAAAACAGTGGGCTAGACCAATCACACTGCTGCCCAGGGCTCTGGTGAGTAGGTGGGTCAGCTGTGGTCAGAAATGTGAGAGAGTAAGTTCTGGAGAGACCTGGATGAATGGAAACTCTGAGGGGGAATGAAGTGTTGGGGAGTCTCCCAGGAGCAACAGGGTACCCAGGGATGCCTGCTCTCACAGCCTCTCTGTTCTCTCTCCAGTCTCTCCACCACCACGCCCCTCCCTCTGTTATAGGGCAGTCCCACTGTGACATGGGTTGGTCTGTGCTTCAACCCATTGTGGGTCCTCATCTGTGTGCTTAAAAGGGACTTACAATGAGACGCAACTGCAGGCACACACAAAAAGTGTTCATTTACAAAAAGGGGAAAATGAAGAAAGGACTAACTCAAGGAGAAAGAGAAGAGATAAATTGCTGAATGTGTCCTACCAGTTCCACTGAGTTGGGACCCCATGGCAAGTGGAAAGCCAGCAACAAACCAAGCACCCCCAAGGTCCACGTGTCTGCTTAACTCCACCCTCAGCACCCACCAACCTCCCTTTGGTAGTGATGACGTGGGATTTGCAGTCCTTGGTGTCTTGGATCTCTTTGATGGGGAGTGGGGGTGGGGTCCATCAAACCTGCTTGTGGAGTTTGCTCAGGGCATCCTTTCCCCCAACACCTCTACTCTTTCTGTTCTGCGCTGCCAAGTCCTTGTTCTTTCCCAGCTCTCCTGGTAGCATGAGAAAGGCCCATGTTTGAAAGTAACACTATAAAACCTTTTGTTTGGGGATTAATCACACAGCATTTCCATGGTCTCTATGTGTTTTATCAAAAGCACAGTGCGTGGACAGACATCATGCACTGATGCCTCCAGGGGAACATCTGTATGAAACTGTGGACACAACCTTCTGCACATGGAGAACCGGATTCTTTCAACAACAGTCGAATGTCCAGGGGCTTGGAGGCATTAGTGAATTATTTCCTGGTAACTTCAAGAAAGAAAATGAACCTGAGTTTAAGAAACCCAGCCGTACCAGGCAGAGCAAAACCAGCCCAAGAGAAAACGTGTTCTGGAAATGTGAGTTGGCCTTCAACACCACGGAAGTTCTGGAAGTCCCAGCATCTTTGGCAACTTGAATGCATAATTTATTGAGTGCCTGGTGCTGCCTCGTGTTTGGCTGTCCCTGGGGTCTGTTTCCCTTACCCCCAGCCAAAAGAAATCCTTCTGTGGCTCCATTAGAGAGAAGAGATAAGACTGATGAATAGATGCATTTCTATTTCATGCCACTGAGCACTCATGGCTGTTGCATTATTAACTCAGGGCCCTCCTCCAGACCTTTGAAGGCTTTCTAATCTGGTCTCCTCATGTAGCTGCAGGCCAAGTGGTTCTCAGAAGTTGGAGAGAGCATTTTTCTTCCCTATCCCAAGTATGGCAATGAAGATAAAAAAGCAAACAGTGCCAGGTGATTAAGTGATGCCCGTGACCTTGAACACTTGCTGTAGTAGCTTCAGTGTGGCTTGTTCACACATCTCAAGCACTCATAGAAAGTCTAGTGACAGCAGATTCTCTTCATCTCACCCCAAGGTCAGTCAAACAAGAGTCTGTGAGGAGAGCTGGGTCCCCTAAGATGATGCCACCATTTTAGGGCATCAATTGTTAAAAGGTGGCTTTCAACTCAGAGGGTAACACTGAGGGAATTTCAGGCACCCTGATAAAACGAAGCCTCTCTGATATTGTGGAGAGGCTGGTGCTGTGTGTGTGTGATGGGGCGGTGGGGGGTAGCCAGGTTGTTTTCTGAAGTCTGATAAAAGGCACTGGCTCAGAGTCGTTTTCCCTGATGGGACGTTGGCGATCTCCCCAGGGACTGAAATGTGTTCCTGGGAGGTGGCAAAGTAGGGGGTGGGGTGGGGGTGGAGACACAAAGGGCCTCCCAGCAAACCACAGGTGCTCTCTTCTCTTTCCTTTGGACAAGGATCTTCCCAGGGGCTGGAGTTCTGGGGCAGCTGTCAGGGAATCATGAAATGAGGGTCCACTCCTGTATAGCCTAGTTCTGTAAGGTGGGGCTTAGCCCTCCAGCAGAAGCTGCCCTGAGTTGAGAGAGAACTCCTAGGACAGTGCAGCAAGAAAATCCTGAGACCCACCCAGGTCACCCTTGGGTGCAAGGATGCCTATAGGTGCTGGCCTGCACACAGCCACTCTCTGCAGGATGGGCTCAATGCTGACCTGTGGGGCCCAGAGCCAATGCACCCCACAGACTCCTGGAGACCACCCAATATGCATGTTCCTCAGCTGGTCACGTGGCTTTGGAGACCAGCATTGGTCAATCCCCCTCCTCCATCTCCACTGTCACAGAGAGGGGGCTCTGACAGCAGGGGGACCTTGAGAACAGGTCAGCAGGGGATGTGGCTCCCCTTTGGCTTGCTGACTCCACTGGCCATGGTCTCCTGGGACACTTCTAGCAGGGTCTCCCAGCAGGTGCACTCCAGCCAGAAGAGTGGGCTCCCCCAGCAATCTGCCCACAGAGGTAGGTGGAATATAGAGAAAGCGGACAGAAAGGAATGGAACCTCCTTTCCGCCATGGTCCTCTTCCGGTACCAAGCAGACTGAGCCCCGGGTGTGAGCAGAGCCCTGTCAGAGCCCAGCCTTGGCCCTACTCCCTGCCCCAGCTTCTGCTGCGGCTTCAGTCAATGTGTGAAGAAGAAAAATTCAGGAGCCCCAGCTTCCTATTCTGTGGAAAGAGGGTGCCCTATGGACCTCTGGCACTGGATGCGCCAATAAGCAAAACTCTAGCACCTCAAAAAAAAAGACAAAACTTGTACACTGACCATGGACCTGAGGCAGGGGAAGGGAGGGAAAGGGTCAAAGCAGGGGAGGGAAGAGCACAAGGACGGTGGTGATGGAGCACAGGTGCTGTGGTGCTGGAAGAACTAGGGACACCTGAGAGGAGAAATACTGCCCCCAAATGAACAATGATGTTAGAACAACAAATACCCTCTAAGTCCCGGCCCCCCTGCCAACCAGAGGAACTGACTCCAGGCAGGTGGTGGTGGGGGCTGGGGGGCAGCAGAACAACAGCTGCAGCGCTCATGCTCCCGGCTCTCACCTGGGCCCGACTCTAGAGCTGAGTCGCTGCCGCTGTTGGGGTGCCGCCCTGTGACAGGAAACAGAAAGGGCGGGAGGGCATGATAGGGTGACCTCCCGGAACTGCGTGGGAGGAGTGTCACTGAATCCTCCCAGAAGTCGCTCCACAGAGGCTGCGCATTATCCCCTCTCAAAGGTAAAGCCCCCAAGACTGCTTAAGAACCTTCCTCAGGGTCATGCCGAGAGGGGCTGGAGCCAGGAGCTGAGCCCAGCCCAGCCCCTCCCCCCCCCAGCGAGAAGCAGAGATGACTTAGCAGAGTCATCCATTAAAGCGACGCAAATGCAAAGAAACACACGCAAGGAAACACGGCTTGGTTGGCAGAGCCCACTTCTGGGCTGGGGGTGCCAGGGCTGCTCAGTTGGGGCAGCTGATGGGCCACTGAGGATGGCTCTCTGCTCCTGGGACATGGCCCTCCACCTGGGCTCTAAGGGAGCGCCGGGCCCAGGGTCACTGAGTGAGGAAGAGGCCCTTGATCCTTCCTAAGACACAGGTCGGGACTGTGGGCAGTTAGCAAAATGGAGCGAGTGGCAGGTTGACCAGAGAGCTGAATGTGCTTGGAAAGCCACCCAGGTGTTGTCAGAGAAAACGCAGCCACGTCTTCTCCTGTCAAATTCAAGCGTGTGCGGCATGACGGACAATGGGGTGTGGAAGCAACCTAAGCGCCCCTGGCAGAGGACCGGACACACAGCAGACACTGCAGCAGTATGGAAAGACGAGATGCCGCCACTGACAGCAAATGGGAAGGGTGTTAGCCAACGTGACGGAGGCCAGAAAGACAAAGACAAAATTTGGATGATTTCATCTGTATGTGTAATTCAAGAAAACAAAGCAGATGAACTGATAAAGCAAAATCATTGCGAGTTAGTGGATACTAATACCGACCTGGATTTCTGAGGTTAAGGGGTGGGGAGAGGGCTCAGCGGGTGTAAGGAATGGTGGTGGGGAAAAAAAGAAAAAATTCTCGTGTGACTAGTTTCCCCTGCCTGACCCCAAGCCCATCTGACCTCCTTGCCAAGGTTCAGTCCAGTTTCCTCCTCTGTCTGGAGGCCTTCTCTGAAGTCCTGTCCCTCAGGAGGAACTTTGGCCCTCCTCTGGACATCCACCTTCTCACTCTCTGTGACAGTCTAAGGACAGCGAGAAAGAAAAAGCCAGAACCTCCGTAGTGAAAATCCCGGCTGCATGCTAGAGCCTACTGGGGAACTGTCTTTAAAAATAATGATGAAAAAACATGTATGTCCAAACCCAATCTCTGGATAATTAAAATCAGAATCTCTGGGGCTGGAACCAGGGGATCTACATTAAAAAAAAATCAGCACAGATGGAGAAGAGGGCTGCAGGCTCACGGGGTCTGAGTGTGTCCACGGCCTCCCCTAGCTGGCCAGCTCGTGGGGACAAGACATCAGCCTGGCGGGGCGTCCAGGCAGGGCACGAGTTGGCCTGACGGCGCCCTCACCTGAGCGTCTAAACATCCCTGGTGGGATGTGGGAGCATGTTGTGCTTTGCTTTTGTTGCATAAAGGGGCCCCCGCGTGTTATTTTCTGATGGGGGCAACCCGAGAACACAAATTCCAAAGAAAATAAATTCCCCCTTGTTAACGTCCCCGGGGAGGACAGGCTGTGTTGCTGGTTATCTCCTGCTTTCAATTAAGCAGCCCTCAGCCAGATTCCTCTGCAGCCTGGAAGGCCCTTGCCTTGTAAATGGCACACTTTCAATTATTTATCTAAACAAAGGTGAGCCAGGGGGCAGCGCTAAGCACTCGCCTGGTGAACTTGAGTCCAACTCTGAGCCCTTGGAATTCTCAAGCTTATAGGACTTGGCTTTTGTGGATCCAATTTCCTTAAATTTTTTTTTTAAAGGCACACTACATAGAGGCCATAAATTCCATTTCAGAAACGGAAGGCGTGCCAGACTGGAGCTGCAGCCGTGCGAGCCTGTTGCTAGGTTGCTAAAATCAAACAATCATAAGTCACTGGCAAGGAGGTAGAGAGTTTTGCGCTGTCTCTCTGCTCAAAGAACGCCTAACATTCTATGTCACCAATGAATAATAAATCCCCTTAAGAAGGAACAGAGACCAAGCAAGAGCGATCGGTGAACGCAAGTGGAGCAAAGGCCCAGGCTTACCTGTGAAGAGAGACTCCTGGTTCTGGTCTGCCAGGCCAGCTCTCCGAGCCGCTGGGCTTGTGCCCATCCCTCAGGGACCAGCCTGTCCTGTACCTATGGCCCGGCCTGCTGCCCGAACAGGACAGCCGGCTGCAGAGTGAGCAATGAGCACAACCTCTGTGGACAAGCCCCTTTCACTTGTCAGAACATGTCAGCTGCAGGAAAAGGGTAACTTGGGAGCGATAAACCAGCTGGAAGCCAGGAGACTTGGTGCAAAAGCCACTCTCGTCATGACAGTGGCCACGTGGTCTGTGCCCGATACTCTTAGTGCTCTGAACCACAGAACCACGGAGACACTTTATCCTAACTGCAAAGATCAGGAGATCGAAGTCCAAAAGGGCTAATCAACTTTGCCCAGGTAATACAAGCAGCAAATGCCGGGACAGGATCTGAACCCAGCCCTGCTTGACCTAAAAGTTGGGTTCCCACTGCGCTGCTCTGTGACCTCCCTCATTCCAGGACTGACGCTCAAAAATGCTGGTGGACTCTCCATCTCTACCACAACTCCCTTCATTCAGACCTTTGATTCTCAACGTTCCCACAACCTCTTAATTCTGTCTTCCTGACTCCTATCTAACCCCTCATCCCTTCAAGAATAAATATTAAAACATATGGCTTCCTCTCCCCTGGAACTCCCACAGCACTTGCTCTCTGTGCCAGCCAGACCCTGTCAAGATCACAGGAGCCCAGTCACAGTTGAAGGGACACTCCTATCTCAGAAACCTGGCAAGTTTTCCCTTTGGTTACATAAAGCATCGTGGGGTGCTGGGTGCTGGATTCACCTCTCAGGCCCTTGCTTACTCACTGCTGGGTTATAAAATTGGGATTACATGACCTTTAACTCTCCTTCTAGTTGTAAAGTTCTTTGAGAAATGCCAGATGTCTTGGTACCATTTGGAAGCTCCTCAGTGGTGCAAAAGCAGAGAACTTGCAACCAGTCAAACCAGTAGGAGTTGAAGACAAAGACATGGATGTTCTGTTCCTCTTCGTTTTTCAAAGGGCCACGTGATGGCATCCTCAAACTAGACTTGAGATGTAGCGATGGCCCAGCGGGCAGGAGTTATGGTCACTGGGCCTTATGCCAGGGGATGAATGAAAATGCTGTGAAATATTCATCGTGATAAAGTTGGGTTTCTGCGATTAGCCACAAGCTGAGAATTACAGACAGAGCAAAAACTACTTAAACATTCCATTCAATCCTGCAGCTAGTGTGAATTCACGACCGCATGCTGTAGATCTGCCAAATGTACCTCCCCCGAAATGTGAAAAATAGACACTCACATTTGATTTCTTGGAGGATGAACTCCAAACTGTAAATGATTTGGCAAGAGAAAGGGAAAGTTGGAGAACCAGCACTTTTCTTACTAAGTTACACAATTTCATATCTTTTAAAATAATTTATAAAGACATGTTAAAACGAGAACAAAATAACAAGAGTCATTCAAAGGAAACGATAAATATAGCAGTAACTGAGGCTAAAGAGAGCTTCTACAGTTAAGCACTCTGTTTAGGGTGAACTTTCCTGGCAACTGAGCTTAAAAAGGGAGTTATGATGGGTTAGCTCGAATATAGGTTTGGACAAGAGGTAAGACATTTGCCAAAGGGATGTTCATCACTCCGAGTCCCAACTAGAAACAGAAGCCACATTAAAGTTGGGTAACGCAAGGAGAGGTCGCTTGTAAACAGAAGGAGCTGTGGCCTGCAGTGGATTGAATAGTGTGTCCCCCAAATTAGTATCCATCCAGGAACTCAGAACATTTAGTTGCAAACAGGGTCTTTGCAGAGGAAAATAAAGGATGGAGATGAGGTTATACTGGGTTAGGGTAGGTCCTCAAGGCAATGACTGTGTCCTTGTGAGAGACAGAAAAGGACACAGAGACAGAGCAGAGGACATCTGAAGACAGGCAGACATTGATGTGTCTACAAACCAAGAATGTGGGAACCACTGGGAGCCAGGAGACAGGCATGGTAGAGTGTCTCCCTCGGAACTTCTGGAAGGAACTAACCCTAATGACACCTTAATTTTAGACATCTGGCCTCATGAACTACAAGAGAATATATTTTAGTTGATTTAAGTCTCCCAGTTTGTGGCTATTTGTTATGGTTGCCCCAGGAAACTGCTACGCCACCCCATTTCTTTAAGAGATAAAAGGAATGGAGGTGACTGAGCCCAAAGGAGAAGAGGTATTGTGGGTACCACCTGCAGCAGAGCAATGACCTTTAGACAAGGACAGAGTCAGTCAGACTACCTTGCAGGAGGAGAGTCAGGGGACTCTCTGTCTCCACTTCCATCCTTTCCACCCTCTTCAATCTCCACACGGGGTTCCCAATAGGAAGCCAGAGGACATGGGAGCTCCCTGACATGGTCCACACAAGTCAGGCCCCTGGGGCAGAGAGCAGGAAGGGGGTAGTGGAAAGAGTATTGGAAAGGGGAGATAAAAGCAATCAGCCTGAGATGAAACCTCACAATCACTCCTGGAATGTTAAGCTGAAAAGAAGCATCCTAAATCTTCCCATAGACTATTATTCTCCCCAGAAATAAAACATGTTCAAGACCCAGTCCTCTCTTCCCTGAACCAGGCCCTCTTCTCCAACCCTCTTTAGTGGAAGTAGGTTTCTCTAACACAGGCTGACTCTCCAGCCCCTCCGCTCTTCCCTGTCTCCACGCTTAACCTTCATTGAGGCTTTTATGGTAGCTGACGATTCCCCCAACATGGTCTCCATTTTTTAGCAATCCCATGAAATCTGCACCAGGATGTCTTGAACTGTTTCAAGACAAAACATTTGAAACTCACCCATATCATTTTTCCAAATCAACATCCCCTTCAAAATTCCTCATTTTATTTCTCTAAATCATTTAGGTTAAAATGCTCCAAATTATTCCCTTTCATCAAACCATCAAGACTGTCAATCTTAATAAAGATAGTGTGTTTTGCTCAGTCCCCTCTCTCCATTTCTACACCTCCACCACTATGTTTATGTCACATCCATTGACACCTAGATAACAGCAAACAAAGCTCCAAGCAGGTGTTCATAACTTCAGGTGCCCAGCACTTCCGATTTTGTGATGGCCAAGGCAACATTACTGGCCTGATGCCATGTCCATGTTTAAATTCTTCAGTGACCTCCTTCAATCTCAGGTCGTCTCTTCTCATATCTAGAATCCTCTCCATGGCTTTTGACTCCATTCATATTCTGACTCCATTCTCCTTTTCCACCTTATCTCCCCTCAAAGTGAACCTTGCTTTGTGAACTGTGCTGTGTCTGGGCTATTCCTTTGCTGTCCTACCCTCCTGCTGGTATATGCCCCTGTCATTCAATGTCACCCATCCCCTACAAATTGTATACCAGGGTCCACCAACTAAATTAAAGATTAAATTCAGGGCATATGTCAAAAATCTTACAACAATATATACAGTCAACATTTCCTTGTGATTGGCAGTGAATACAGACCTGATGACTACCTTTCACATCTTTCCCTACATCCTTCTTTTCCCAGTTAATCTATGAACAATGTGTCACCAGAGATAGCGCTTCTCTGGAGCAGAGATATCACTGCACAGTGATCAAATTGTGCCTTTGGAGTCAGACAGTGTAATAGTCCATCCGTATACTATCCGTGTGGCCTTGAACAAGTTACGTAGCTGCTCTTTCTGCCTCAGTTTTCGCATCTCTCAAATGGCAATTTGAAACTTGCCTCAGAGTGTTATGGTGAAGGTTTGGAGGAACTGATTTATGCAAAAACACTTAGCACAGTACAGGCATAAGGTTCAACTCTTAATAATATAAACACTGAACAAAAAAGTCATGAAATTTACACTCAAGGTCAGTAAGTGAAAGTAGTTTTTAACCACATGCAGCCCAAATATGGACAACAGGTTGCTGGGTTATATCATTTGCCCTCCACTTCCAACTCCCCCCAACATTGTCTTCTTAAAGCCAACATTTTTGCTCAGACTTGTTGCTGTGAGAATAAGCAGAAATAAGCTCATAGACCATTCCCCCCCTCCCAAAACAACCAAATCTGGAATCAGTGTTTCTGTGGATCCCAAACTGTCCTGTATCCTCAATAGATTCTTTGAGAAACTGACCACAGGAGATAGTGTTGTTATATTATTTCCATACATAACAACACTGTTAGCTGTCTCTTGGGCATTGCTTAACAGTCAAAAATCAAAAGGTTATCTATGTAAAACGATAAACATGAATGAAAAATTATATGCATATATGCAGTAGCTGCAAGAGTGATCAAGAATTTCAATGACATCTTCAAATTACTGTCGGTTAACATATAACTCCTTCTATAAATACATTGATTATATAAAGCAAAATTCTGGCAACTCTTTATTGTTGTGCATTTATAGACCCATGATAAATACTAAGAAAATTCTGGTATTTTTGAGTGTAATTAATACAAGGGGACAAAAAAAGACAAACAACAAAGAATTTGGTCTTTACCCAAATGCCTCACAGGCACACACTGAAACCACGAGATTTTGGACATGTTTTGAATCTAGCACATTTCTTAAGTTTGCAGAAGCACACCACACGAGAGAGGAACTTCAGAGCCTAATGGAAACAAGCCAGACTCAGCCAGGAGGGGATTAGGAAACAATTATTTCATATGTACTTTCTAATGACCTTCCTGAAGTCCAGATGGTTTCTGTGCTCTGAAAGTATTTGTAGATAGGGTTGGTTTACTGAATGCCATTATTAATGAGCTGGGCGAGAAGAGGCATAACTATTTAGGAGGCCAATGTGTTTTCAAAGTGGTGGACTGGCAATTGCCCAAGAGGAGGCTGGGGCAGGGCATGACTATAGGTCACGCAAGGAGGCTGGGCTGCAGGTGCGAAGCCCGCAGAACAATCTGGGAACCCAAATGTTGGGCCATGGTGACACCATCAGTGAGATACGAGCCATCATCACACCGTGACTCCCTAGGCGCCCAAACACTGAGAAATCCAGCCAAGGAAACATCCTCTCTGAGCAGGAAAAACAGAGACGCCCGCATCAATGCCACTTGTCTCACAGAACGACCACCGTCAACCCCTCCGTGCGACCGTCAATTCTCCATGCTAGGTGAATGCAGGAAGTGTCAGGAACACCTGCCATGTTTTGTTCTGTGTGTGAATTCTGAGAGTGTAAGCTGTTAGCGTTTCAATGTATTTCCTCTATCCCTGCTCTGACTCCCCTGTCTTTAGTCCCAATCCCTTATCAACCTCTGCCGCGTCTGCTTTGTCCTTACCACCTATATAGTATGTTTTCGTGGTAAAGAGGATGACCATCAAAATGTCCACTGCTCCTCTGATCAAGCTCCCCCAATGGCATCTCCTTGTGTTTCCCCATCAGAAAGCACCTTAACCCTTGTGGCAAGTTTTTAGGTCTCAGCAGTGCCACTTCAGGTCAACCCAGATTGGCTGGGCATTTGCCCACAAGGGGATGAGTAATTTTGGGGTTTTATTGGGAAACTACTATTAAGAGCATCCTTTTTTCTCTAGGTACACTAATTCTATTAAAGATCTTCACACCAAGAGTCTGCTTCCTTTACCTCTGTGTGCACAGATGGCTGGTCGCTTTAGAATAGGCACCTCTTTCTTAATGCTTTGGGGCGCCCCGGTGTCCCTCAGTCACATGCTAACAATCACAGATACTGATGACTAAAGCTTTGGCATTCCTATGTAAAGTGTCGATAAAAGGGTTCTCTGAGAATGCTGCCTTCTTTCTGGCTTGGTCATATATAATCAATATGAAGTTGTGCTTGCTACCCAAACCCACCTCAAAGCAAACCACCACCATCCCTCCCCCCAAAGCAGATCCTGCTGTTTAGAATTTGAAAACTTCTACTGTTGATGACATTGTAACAACTCATTGAACTCAATTTTACATACCAAAGAATTCAAGCTGCGAGTTAAAATCTGACACAAAGCTCTATCACTGCACTTCTTTTCAGCTTACTAAAATACTTCTTTTAATCTGAATTAGACATATATCCTTCACCACATGTGTGGGTATACATTACAGAAAACAAAAGATTGGTTAAGATGGAGTAAAATATCTTCATGTATGGAAGTCCGACTCTACTGAAACCTTTTATCTGAGAGTCATCAGTTCCTGGCTTTGCTGCAAAGTGGTGTCCCTCAGGCCATCAAAGCACTGGCAAGGTTCCATTTTAAAAAAGAATCCATGGGCCTCCCTGGTGGTGCTGTGAAGCATCCGCTGCACAGCAATGCGAGTTCGATCCCTGGCCAGGGAGGGGACCCACATGACACCGCAGATCTCTCCTACCTCACCCGCTGCTCCCCTCAGCAGTGTATTTCAGTCAATCTGCCTGTTCTGCTCCCCACTCTGTCTCTGGTGAATCCTCTCACCTCCCGCGACTCTGGCCTGTACCCCAGCTCTTGTATGCATAGATAAATAAATTAAAAAAGAAAGAAAATAAAATCTACGAAAGAAATGAAGCCTTCAGTTTAGCCCCTAAGTTGGCTCTGTGAGTTCCCGCAGCCAACTTTGGACTCCTCTCCGGGCTGTTAAAGCCCTCGCTTTGCCACCTCCCCATACCTTTTGGTTCTCTGGAGTTAAAAGCCAAACGGTAGAAGTTGAATAATGCTCTATTGTGTCCCAGGAGACTGTTCCAAGCAGCTGAAACCCTGGATGCATGTTTTGATGCCGAGAGTTTTGCTGTTTCTGTACCTACATCTATAACGTCTGGCTGGGTAGTGAGTAAAAGCTACATTTCAATTTCTGATGTCAGAATGCAAAGGAATTACATAGAATTGATGACATTGATCACCACCATCATGTGACAAATGTCATCACGTTCTAGTTCTGGGTAACTTGACCTTCTCATAGCTCTTGGAGGAGCTCCCAGGGCACCGCGGTTCAGAATCTCTTCTCCCACCATCAGTGGACACCAGACTGGTCACATAAACCAGGCTGGGCCAAATTTGCTTAGTTTTAATTGAGAGGCAAAAGGCGGATGCCCTCATGAGCTATGGGGACAGAGCTGAACATCAACGAACTCTAAGGCTGAGGTACCATTTGGGGTTCTATACACGGTAAATAAGCACAGGGACATGGATAAAAGAGGCAGAATGGGCAGACTCAGAGATGCCATAAAGGGAGAGAACAGATGCTTGGATCCTTACAGAGAAAGTGACTTTGGCTTTAGACTTTTCCAGTTTCCGATAGCGTGAGGCTCACACACTGCACACTTTACTTTCTGTCCTGGGGTTCAGTGATTTCTCTGTAGTGTTGCCAACCATCCCATTTTCACCTCAGGTAGATTTCTGCTTCCAGCTACCAGAAGAATTGCAGTAGGAGAAACTGAAAACTCTTATCCTCGAACTCATCCATCAGAGAGAGAATTAAAGAACATGCCGGGCACCGTGATTCCCCCGTGAGGCCAGGTGGCGCTGTGATCCCGGTGGGAAGGGAGCTCAGCCCATGGGGGGGGGGGGTCTCCTTTCCCAGGGAATTTTCCAGAATCCCACTCATGGAAACAGCCTGCTTTCTGCTGGATGAGATTAGCTGGGGCTGTGAGGGAAAGCAGTATAGCAGGCTCTCTAAATGTTTCATTATAACACTGATGAGAAAAAATCAAATTGACTCCAGCTGGGCAGCGGCATGGGTTTTCTCCAGTTTCCTCCTGCATCTCAAAGATGGGACGCGACCCACATGTCTCAATGGCCCCAGAAGGAGAGTGTGTGTGACGCAGTCTGCGAAGGAAGGGCACCCTGTCCGGGGTGGGGTCCCGCCCTATGCCAGGAGTATTGAGATGGTCCCCATTTCCCTGAGATCCTGAAGTGGAATAAATGGGCCGGATAAGCAGTGAATAAGTATATAGACAACTGTTTCCTATTAGATGTGTTTTAGATCTTTATTTAGAAGTTTAGCTGTTTTTGAGCTTATTCAATAAATGGTGCTGGCAAAACTGGTCCACCATATGTAAAAAAATGAAATTGGACCACTATCTCACACCATGTACGAAAATCAACTCAAA
>JAGFMF010012290.1:8370469-8450836 GCA_019455555.1 Galemys pyrenaicus
CCAGAGGGTGCACAAGGGACTGAGGTGATGGTGCACGGGTGAAATGGTGGTGGGTACTCCCTGGGGACTACAAATGATGTCAAATATAACTAATAAAAACAAAAAGACAAATAAAAAACCCTGAGATATAATTGAAAAAAAAAAAAGTTTAGCTGTTTTTGTATCAGAAATCTACCATAGGAACTGAAATCTTGTTTGTATCAATTAGCCTGTGGTCAAATGGGTTTCATTACATATCATTTCACTTAAAGCTGCAGTTTCCAGGAACCTGTGGAGGACTTGAGGACTTACTGTGTTACTGAGAGAGGGGCTTGGGGAACAGGCAACCTGGTGAGAAAGAGGGCAGGTTCCCAGCCCCACTGGAGGTGAAGGGGTGGGAATAAAACACTCTCTCCCTCTCCATCCATCCCGGGTCCTGTCCTCCAGCCAGACCAGAAGGAGCAGGTGACAGGGCTCTTCCCAGCCAAACTGCTTTGTGACAGAAGAGTTGGGGAGAAGATGTGACTTCCTTCTTTGGGGAGCGTCATCTCCTTGGAGTCGGGGTTGAGGTTTCTCTATTCTGTGAATAGCACTGTGGGTGTGGGTATTGGAAGAATGACTGGTAAACAGGTCAGCCAAGAAGGAAAGAACAAATCTGGGTAATCACGTGCCTTTGCTATCCACTCTTCCTGAAAGTCCCAATTGCAGCTGTACTCTTGGTGGTTTCCTCCTAAGACCACCCAGCCCCAACTTCAGTTAGGATCTACCAACTCTGCAGTCAGGTGTGAGTTTGTGGGATGAAGCTGGGCAGGTGGGTAGCTCGGAGCTCCACCAAAGACACAGGTGAGGGTGCTGGTCCTCAGGTTGGATTGAGTAGAGCCAGTGGGAGCTTCTGAGGCAGGAGAAAGCCTGCAGTGGAGACAGCAGAGAAATGCCCGGCTAACCCCACAGGTTAGGCAGGGATATATCTGGAGAGAGCACACGAGACCTGGCCGTTCTGAACTGAGAGCCTTGTCTCTGACAGAGCTGGGGCCTCAGACACAAGGCCGTCGAGGGTGGGGCTGGAGTGATGGCCGCGTGTGTCAGGTTCCGAGCTCAGCTGCTCCCCTGGTGTCCACCATGGCTCCTGCTCAGTCCCCGTGTGGAGGTGCCTGGAGGGGCGAGGACCAGCACAGCACTGCCACCGCCACCTGACAGCTCAGGCTCGGAAGCCGAGGACACCGGGAAGCACCGGGGAGAGTTGTGTGACCACACCTGGCAGGGGCCAACACTCTGCTTTTCAAAGAAATTTTACTTTTTAAAATTATTTAAAAAATTTACATTTTTGTTCATTTTTGATAGTATCTGATTTCTCCCCTCAGATGTTGTACCTGTAGTTCTCCCTCCACCACAGCACCCCTGAGCCCTCACCACAGCTTCCTGGTGTCTCCCTCCCCTGTCTCAACCCCTCTCCCGTGCCCTCTCCTGCTGTTTGCCCCAGATCTGTGGTCAGCTTGCAAGTTTTGTCTTTTGTTTTTCTTACACTTCGGTTTCTCTATATTCCACATATAATGAGACCACCTGATATTTACCTGTTTTCTCCTGACTTTGCTTAGCGTTGCCATTTTGATTGAGGGAACATTGGTTTACAGCAGTGTATAGAATTTAGGGGCCTGGGTTCACACCTTCTCAGATGTATATTACCAACCCTCCCCCACAGACCTCAGCGCCCGCTAACACCCACACACCACTCCACCTGCTTATCCCCATGCTGCTGTAACTTTGACCAGCTCGTCAGGGGAGGGGCTGTTTCTGCTTCTCTTCCAGCATCCAGCAGCCTGCTGCTAGACAGCACGGCACACAGTGGCACTTCATAAGTGCTCATTACCTTGTCTGGACCCAGGGGGGCTCCCCTTACTTGGCTCCTGCATCAGCATGCAGCCCTCCCAGTGAGAAGAATTGAGAACTGGGCCGGTCTAGCGCCTTTGATCTGGAACTTTGTTTTCTTGAAGCTCAGCCTTTACTGTAGCCAAGACCAGCGGCCTCGAGGGCCAGCCCGACTTGGAAAGCCACGGGTGACATTTCAGCTGGAGCAGACCCTGAGGTTGGAGCCCTGTGCGTGTAAGGGTAGCTTCTGGCTGCGGCTCTGTTTGCAATGAAATGCAGTCTTCCCCGGGGGGACGCAGGCATGTTTTCTTTCCTTTTTTTCTTAACAAAATAAAAATAAAAAGGCTGCAACCCTGATCTAAGTGGCATCTGCTGACTTTAAAGAACACGCACTTAATCCTTACCCCAGAACACCCTCACTACGACACAGCATGCCTTTGGTTTTAATCGTTAAAACATAAGGGAAAAGTCATTGTTTTAGTAGATGTGTTGGAAATAATGTTTTGGCCTCAGCAACTCAGGCTTTTCATGACTGTTGATAAATCTAATTCCAATTCCTGACTGTCCTAATCCTCAACTGAACTTATGGACGACACCTGGAATTACAATAGCCAGGGGCCAGGTTCCCATACACATGGCTTGAACTTTCATGTTTGCAAAGCTGAGAAGCAGGAAGCTCTATTTATTTTACTTTTAAAATGTATGCATGTCACGGCTTTCTCCAAAGATGATAAAAGGTAGTGTAAAGTGATATATGAAATACAAGAGAATGAGGGTAAAGAGTGGAGGTGCAAGAAGAAGGCAGCTGGGAAGATAAAGCAGAACCAGAACGAGGCCCAGATACAAACAGCACAACCAGCACCTCCTCCCTCCCGGCCACGGCAACCTTCGCGTTTGCTTTTCAAATGTTCCAATTGGCACCATTACATAAATATTAACCCTTTTATTTAAGGAACAAATACAATCGGTCATAGCAGTTAAAATATCAATTTTTTATTAAGTGCCTACTATGTGTTCCAATGGGCACTGAACACTTTCTCTACACACTTGAGGGGCTACTTCTCCTGGAAGGACTTGGATCTGCAATTTGCCTTTACCAGGGATCACTTCCAAGCCCTGTCAGGGATTCTCTCTTCCAGGGTCTTGACTCCAGAGACTCGCAGTGTTCTGATTCTGTCTCTGAGGGGCAGTTCATTTGGTTGGTCAACACAGACCCCCCTACAGGCCCCCTGAAACCTGTCTTGGCCACAAGTTTAGGCTTAGAAGCCAATGTAATCTTTATGTTTGATGAAAATTAAATAGTAAGAAAAATGGTCCTTTGGGAAAACATTATCCTACAATGACGTACTGCTTCCAGGGTACTCTCCCCTCTCCCATGTCAAATCATTTGGAGGGAGGCAGGAGGAAAGGCTGACCCCAGGTCAAATTCCACCTCTGCCACTTCCCAGCTGTTCTTCTCCCTGAGTCTCAGTTTGCTCATCTGCAGAGTGGAACAGGAGGAAGAGGAAATTTCCAGGTTTGAGGGGAGAATGACAAAGGTAACACAAGTGATGATCCTGTGCTTGGTTTTGAGAGACAGGTGTTGTTTCTTCTACATGCTCAACACAACTAACCTTTTTCAGGGGAACCAAGTTCCCAAGCAAAGGACAAAGATTTTCCTCTTCAGAGAGACCTGTACTTTCCCCCTCTCTCTGGCTAGGAAGGCAAATACCTGCAATTCTTCACTAGACGAGGATTAAGAAAGCCATTGAAAACGAGAATGGCCAGCGTGCATGCAAGTGGCCGACAGCAGCTGCCAGTGTTTGTCGTTGTGACCGACCGTACCTTGTACCTCGTGGATGGACGTGAGTCATTAACAGTCCACTGACGGGGAAAATGAGCTGTGCTAAAAAGGAAAGTTGGGGGGGTCAGCAGGGTTTATCTGTTTACCCCCATTATGACTTGTCTTCAGGGTCTGTTTCTCTTCTTAGGGGATGATTAGGCTCGTTACCACAGACCTTCCTGGCTTGTTAGCCACATTTCTATTTAATTGGTTTCCACATGCTGTCTGGGTTCCTCAGACTCCAGATGCTTCGGAGGCGGAGCCTCAGTCCCCTGGGACAGGGGCAGAGCCGAATGTGACGGGGTGCCCCCTGACCCACAAGGTGACTGCCTGAGGGCCAGAGCAAACACTGGGCATACAGGTGAGTGTCTGGGACACCCCACATTGTGGGCCAGGACAGACAGAGCCTCTGTCCGAACTCAGCTTGCCCACTGGGGTCTTCCTAAGCAAACACAGCATGAGCATCTTCCCTACCATTAGCTCATTTCTGGTCTTGGAAATAACCCAAATATTGATCCTGCTTCCCAAGGGCAGCCAGATCACTTGGATACAACTTTTTTCCTGGCACTTTAGCTCATACCATGAATTTGAACTACACAAGGCAGAAGTGTCTACACCATGAGTGCATATTTTCCCTTGACAGGAGAGGGAATTCTGTTACTACTCCAGTTATATAATGTCTATACTTCCCTTTCTTGCAAGAATGGAAGATGAGATTGCTAAGGTCCTTGCAAGGAGAGGATGCTAAGAGAATATGCATCAAATTGAATTGTTGCATGAGAAGTCATTCATTGGTTCACCCATTAACTGAGTATTCTGTTATATTGTCTCAGCATAAGGGATCCTGGGCATTTGCCATCTCGGAACAGTCAGTGTAGCTACCTGGGGGGTAAGGTTTGCTTTTGTTGGGGTAGGAGGAATTTTCAACTGTTTTATATGTATTCACAAGGGTGAGCCTTAGTGATGCCGCTTCAATGATTCATTCACACAAAGGATATAATTCCATGGAGGCACCCTCTATAACCTACATAGTGCCCAAACTAAAGCTCCTCAGCTCCCCTATCACATCCACTATTGTCTTATTTTTGACCTGTTAAGTATCATTGAGCCCGAGAGCCCTCTGGTCAAATGGACACTCCATTTTAAGACAGTGTGTATGAGACCACCAGATAGGTCCTGCCCCTTTCTTCTGAGTCCTTGCTAAGTGGCACTAACAACCAGATGCTCTTGGCACTAAGCATGCAAAGCAGTAGGTTCTCAGAGCGCTTGGGATTTCTACTGGCCGTCGGTTAGGCTGGATGGGGGTGTAGGGCCACGGCCACTGTCAGCCACTTGTTGAGTGACCACACAATAGCTGTGGTCATGGGGTGGGGAGTTTCAAAGATTAGAAAAGGGGTGTGTCAGTGCATGTCCAGGATTGTGGAATGGCAGAGTGCCTCCACCCGTGACACTGTCCGTGGTTCTGAACCCAGCAGGGAGATTTGGTAAGTTGGGGTGGAAGGAACCTCCAGCCCTCCTGCTAGACCTGTGATCATTTGACACAGGAGTTGGCAATGTTCCTTGGGGCTCAAAATAAAATGTGGAACCAAGAATCCTGGACTCCTGGTGGGTCTTCCCATTCTTCTGAGGGCACATTCACAGCAGCTTTTAAAAAAAATGCCAGTTCATCAAGGGTATGGTAAGTTTCCACTCCATGGTGGCTTCTCAGGATCTTGGGTGGGAGTCAATATATAATATGTATAATAACACAATAATATCAGGCAAGGGCAGTGTTAGTTCCAGTTATTGTTCTAGGTACACTGTATATGTCTACATATGTATGTAATCTATACACACACATTCATTCTATTTGGTATATGTGTTCAGTTGGTGCTTACACACTTTTTTGTTAGAGAGTAATTTTTAAGGTTAGGTTTTTAAATTTAATTGGGATATAATAAACAGACAAATAATTCAGTATCCTAAGTACTCAGTTTCATGAGTTTTGATAAGCATGTTCATCCACGATACTATCAAGATTATATGTAACTAACCAAGATATAGGATATCTCAGTCACTAGAGGATGTTCAAATGTGCCCTTCAAATCACCCCACAGCAACCACTTTCTATGACTCTAGTTTTGCCTTTTCTTGTATTTAATAGAAGTGGAATCATATTGCATTTAGAGTCTTGATGAAGACAACAAACTCCTCATGATGTAACTAAACAGAACTCTAAATCACTTGTTTCCTAGTAGATCTTCTCTGTTTGGCCAACAGACTCACTGTTTAGCTCATACTTTGAGCAGATTAAGATCCATATGTTAAACTTACCTCTCTCACAACTGGACAGGATTTGTTCACTACCTTCTCCCAGACTCACATCGTTGCCCAGCTGTTTTTAGCTCTCCACTAGACTCTCACTTCTGATCAGCATCAGCTCTTAGACCCTCAGACTTACCAAGAAAGGAACAGCTCAAAGAGGTGCAAAACAAGAGGGAGCAGGAAAAATGGAGCTACCATAAAGTTGCAGACTATTTAATACTAAAGAAGAAAATGGCTATCTGTCCTCTGGACGTAAAACTGTTTCTGTGAACAATTCTGAGTGAGTTAGAAAATGTGCTTGGCTGCACGTGTAAGACTTCCCAGAGCCTTTGTTTCAAAATAAAAACAATTTTAAAAAAGCACTCTTTGGTGTGTAGGATGGTTGGACTGCTATAACAGGGAAAGGGGACAAAAGAAAACAGACTCGACACTTTATAATTAGGTCTGGATTAGCAGTGGAAAAAGCTGAGCTGAGTGACATTCCATCACTCTTAGCAACACCCTGGATTCCTGATTGACACAGCTTTCAAGGACTGAACATTTTGAGGTTCTCAGCATTTGTTAAGGACCTAACACAAAGTTTAAAGGCTCAGTGAAATGCAAACTGAAAGTGGTGCACCCATGTACACATGTCCAATGCACATACACATATGTACATTTACACACACTTTTTGTTATTTATTTCCTTATTTTTACAATGTTTCTTTTCTCAGGTGTCATCCCCACAGAATTTCTACCACCAATTCACCTTTGCGCCATCACCATAGTCCCTTATGTTCTTCCTGCCCTCGCTTTGGTCTCTTTCCCTCCCCCTCCATTATTTATAGTTGTCTCTTTTTTTTTTAGTTTTTTTTTTTCCCTTTGGTCCCTCATTTGGTCCCCCTATATTCCTCCTATAAGTGAAACCATCCGATATTTTTCTTTTTCCTTCTGACTTGCTTCACTGATCATGATCCCTCCTAGCTGAATCCATGTTGCTGTGAATGCCATTAATTTATCTCTTTTGATTGCTGCATAGTATTCCATTGTGTATATATGCCACTTCTTCTTGATCTAGTCATTTATTTTTGGGCATCTGGGTTGTTTTTATGTCTTGCCTACTGTAAATAATGCTGCAATAAACATTGGGGTACAAGTATCCTTTTGAATTAATGTTTTTTGCATCCTTTGGGTAGACCCTTAGGAGTGGAATTGCCGGGTCATTTGTACACACACACATTTTAAAAAAATTCACCCAACTCATGATTTACTGGGCACCTACTCTGTGACAGGCATGATGGGAGTTACTGGCAGAGAAGACACGATTCTTACAAAGTGATGGGGTGAGTACTCAAGTTCAGATATGTGCTTGGTAATATCAGAGCAAAGTACAAAAACACAGGAAATAAAACTAAATTATGAGCAGCTGGACACTGCCACAGTGACACAATCCACATGTAATGAAGTATTATATCATTTAAAAGATAATCTAGTTGTAAAATATGCAAAATTTCCCAACCTAAATACTGATCATAGTTTTCTTTGCATGATAGGATAGCGCTGATTTTCATTGTTAAATCTGGGATGATCAGTGTTTTCTGAAGTCTGTACAATGGTATGTAATACTCTTACTTAGTAAGCAAAAACAAAGTCCCTAAAACTAAGGCTTTTAGATTCAATGAAGAGGGGCTTCATTGAACTAAACAGTGAGGGACAAGAGTGAAATTCCCCATTTGGACAGATGCCCCACTTGAAATTCACATCTGCCTTGACAGCTATAATCAAGGGAAGTACTAGTACCGGCTTGACAGAGGAACCAGAATCCAGAAAGTTTTGTTTCTAAATAGAATGGTGAAAATAGGGTCTCTAAACCTATAGAGCTATAACAAAATGCTAACCAAGATCAGCAAAATAGGATCCCAGGACCCCCATTCCCAGAACTCATGAAGCAGATGTCAGCACATTCAGAGGTGACCCTCCTAAGAGCTGCTTTCCACATGTCCGGTGTCTCTAATCACCTCCTGGTGAAGGTGTGTCTTACAACCTAGAGTCCCTCAAGAAAGGCAAGGAAGCTGCAGATTTGTGGTTCGCAACCCAGTGCATTCAGAGTAAGTGTTACAACATCTGGCTGGTACTGCGTTTCCCTATCTGGTTTCTGTACCAGTTAGTGCTCATTTAGTTGAGAGAAAAGGGAACCCTAAACTAGAGTAAGCAGTCAGAGAACTGACTGGCTTGGAGGTTTGGGTTTAGTGTGAAGGATAGTTTAATCCAGGGCACAAGTAGTGCCCTCGGGAGCCATCCCCTGGACTTGCTGACCTGCATTTGCTCCATTCTCAGGTTTCGGGAAAGCACCCTGCATTTCAGGCACACAGCTTCACAACATCAGTTTTCTTAGAACAATCTCACTGCATGTGTCCTGGGATTTACTCTCTGTGTGATGTGCCCACCTTGACTGCCACTGGTGACAGGAGCTCAGACCTCAGCCACGGCCTCTGGCTGTGAGAGGTGCACTCAGCTGCTTGTGCTCAGAGTAGGAATGAATGGTTTCCCCAGAGCAATATGGGAATATTAGTAGGAAAATGAATGGAAGTTGTGCAGTGAAAACAATGCCTTGTTTACCAAAACTGATCATATGGGTTAGAGAAAAAAAATATTTGGTTACATATATGCTATATGGCTATTTCTAATTTTTTTTGCTCTTTGAATGAATTGAGGAAATTGTACCCCACAGTCCTCCGTCTTATCTGGGGTGTCACTTGTCTCTTTTCACCACATTGGAGCTGAGGGTAAATGAAGGAGGCCTGACTGCATTTGCTGCCCTCTTGCTCCTCTCTTCCCCTCCCCTTGCCTTAAGACCTATTTTCACTTACAGCTCATACCCAGAGGGATGTGAGGCTGGAGCACTTGTACGAAAGTGCCCCACATGTACATGATGCCAAGATTTACACTTCCAGTGAACTGATACCATTTTTCTCTCCATGACCATCTTTCAATACCCCCTTTGGCCTTTTCTTCCATACCGCCTCCTCAACCTCAACTTATTAATGTCCACTAGTTTTTGTTCAGTATTTTGCTTTGTTGAATCATCCACTATGTAAATGTCCATAGTTGTCTCTGTCATTCTGACTTGCTTTACCACACATCATGCCCTCAAATGCTATACATTTTGCTGTAAACGGTAATGTCTTGTCTTTCCTTCTGGCTGTGACAGTATTCCATGACGTGGAGATCCCACATTCTTGACCCAATCCTCTGTCAGTGGGCAATTGGGGGGTGAGATTTATATTTCTTAAGGTTTTATTTCTATTTTTTAAATGTTTCATAACTTTGCAATTTGCATTACCATTTTATGACTATAAATCAATCTGTTAATGTAGCCAAATATTTAAATTTTAGAAATTATAGAATGCTATGAAGGGAAAAATAATTATCCATAATTCTACAGCCCAGACTATTAAATTTTTGGTAATTAGTCTTTTACTTTTTCATATTCATTTTTTAAATAACAGAGCTCACACAGAGGTAATCATGCATATAGTTTCTTTCATGTCATGCCATAAACATTTTATCTCAGAACACTTAATTTCTAATGGCTGCAAAGTTTTACTATTTTTAGATCAAATTTTAATACTTTTTAATGTTAAATATTTGACAGGTTTTCATAACCTTTGGATTCATCTTTGTGATTTTCTTAAATTCAACTACTTGGTCCTCGTTTTTAGATATCTTTAGGCTCTCCTTGGCATACCAAAAAATTTCACTTGATTAGAAAAACAACTTATTTCCTACATTTCAATGTAAAAGTAACACCTGAATCTGGTCAACAACTTAAAATTAATATCTTTTACTAAACACATAGGAGAAATGTCTTCCACAAGAGAGATCTGGCCTCTTACAAAAGCAGTTCGCTCACACCATTAGCAAAATTAAGGTGCCAAATATGAACTTGGGTCTATTAATAAGATGAGTTTTGGATTAAGCAGAGGTTATTTACAATGAATCAATGGCAGTTTTTAAGTGAGAAACTGCCCCAATTCTCTCCAAGCAACTTTTGCAATAGGAACTTTTCAGATAAATGTCAAAATATCCTGACATGTTGCAACTTTACATATACACACACACAGTTACACACACACAGAGTAGATGCAAGACCCACAGAAGGAAACAAGGGTAGGAGGCAGAATGTGAATCATGTTATTTAACAGGAGAACTGCCATCATTTACCCAATCTGTATGAACTGGAGTCGCGCTGACTTTGACTGATTGCCAAAACGAGCAACAGGCTTATCAACATTTCCTTTTCTGAAAAGTGTTCCTTCAAAGTCTTACCATCTTGACATATGAAACATAAACATGAAAGAATCCAGTTTGGCACAATGCCTCTCAGCCATAGCAGTGTCCACAGTTGGGTGTTTCATTGAAATAGTGATTTTTAAAAAGTAATAGATTTTTGTTGGTTTTCATCCGTCACAGAAGGACTGTAAAGCTCTTTTTCTGGAATGATATTCTCTAAATGCTGAATGTCTCCCGTTACTCAATCCATCTGTCTTCCTCCCTCAGCCAGAAGTGCAGATTTTACAGTCCAGAGTGGAATCTTTAAACCCTCCCTGCCAACAACATCTAATCCCATGTGTTACACTCACATTCAAATATTGCTCCACCAGAGCTGAAATGACTATTTTAAGCAAACAAGAATTTTTACTAAGTTAAAAATTAAAAGCCAAATTCTCAAAAGCATGATGCACAAAAAATCCCCCAACGCTGACCCTGATATGCAACACAACTGTGATTTTGGATTTATTTCATGATTTCAACACAACTGTGTTTTGAAATGCAGCTCTCCTTGCTTCTTGACAGTGACGAAATGTATGGGTTATGCGGATTGCATTCTGCATAGAATGCATCCTTCTAGGGAAAATCAAGTGGGGGATGGCGTTTCCCAAAGATATGGAGCTGAGTAGGAAATTCCAGCAGGGAATCTGGGGGGACAGCATACAGCCTAGAATCATCTGTGGGTCCAAGGCTCTTGTGTGGAGTCTGTTCCTACTCCCACACCTGTCAATTCTGGGTACCAATGCCAGTTCAGGATTTCCTTCTGGGTTGGCCTTTTGGCTCAGGTGGAAACACAGGAGATTTTAATGGGAATTCACTACTGCAATTGGTCTTACAAAGCTCTTCAAGTCACATGATCTACTTTTGTTTTATTTATTTTTAATGTGGAAAAAGTGTTACAGGAAATCTGTAAGCTTTGCAGAATAAAAACATAAAAATTCATGTGTGTTCAAGCATAAATCCATTGGAACTTAGTGAACATTTTCTTCAGAAAAAATTTAAGTTATGCTTATTTTTCTAAAGACTAAAATACTATGTAATTATACAAATTTGGAAAATGTAAAGCATGAAAGACAAATATAGTCCTATTTCTCATATATACTCTGCATTTTATTATAAAGGCATAGACATATAAAAGTTACGACAGTGCTTTTATTTATTTATTTTAAAGATTTTTTTTAAATTTATATATACAAAAGCAGGGGTACATACCAGAGGCACGGGAGGTGAGAGGATTCACCAGAGACAGAGTGGGGAGCAGAGCAGGCAGATGACTGAAATACCCTGCTGAGGGGAGCAGCAGGCAAGGCAGAAGAGGTCTACCACACCATGTGGGTCCCCTCCCTGGCCAGGGATCGAACTCGTGCTGCTGTGGCACAGAGGTTTCACAGTGCGGCGCTCAACCCGCTGTGCCAAGGGAGGCCCTAGGACAGTGCTTTTAATACTATTTTATTCCTTTAATTTGAAAAGTTTATATTTTGTCTGTCATTAAACATTTTCTGAACACATGACATTTACTGGCTACATTTTTTAGAGGGGTAAACCATGTTTTAACTTTTCTGTAATGATCGTATATTTGTATAGTCTGTGCTAAGACATAGCCCTTTAGTAGACATCTTTTACGTACACCCTGGTTTTTTCCTTATTACATATTCCCAAACAGTACTTGAAGGCTCATGACTGCCAAACTATTCTCCAGATAGTTCTGTCAGTGAACATTCCTCTGAGCATGATGTCAAAGGGTCCACCCTCTGTCATCTCCATCCGTGTTGAGAACTGAACTTAGAAACTTGTTTGCCAGCTGAAGGAGCATTTGCTGAGACTTATTTGGTGCAGGAACAGTGGTGGGGATCAAAGGGTGAAGACACACCCCCAGTTTGGAGACCCTGCTTGGACAGCAGAGTTCAGTTACCCTTGTCAAAACAAGCCCCAGGAGAGAGAAATTTAAAACAAATATATAAAGTCATTGTTCACTTTTGTACAATATTTGATTTCTCTCAGGTGTAGTCCCTGTAAAATTCCCATCATTTTATTGCCCACATACAGAGCACCATCAGGCTTCTCCAGCTATCAGGCTGCAGGAAACCTCGTCCTGAGATGCCTTCCATAAACCAGCTCTGCTATGGGCAGAGCAAAAGGCAATATATTGTCTAGGCTGCCAGTTATGGGAGCACAGGATACAGAGGCCACAGGCTCACATCCCCCTGCGCCACCTGGGCTGGGGCTTCTGCTCACCTGCAGAGCGTGCACAGCCCTGCCTGTGGTTCTGTCTACTAAATGCCCTCTGCAGGGCTGAAGCTGCCTCCATTGTACTTTTGTCTAGCTGAGCTCTTTAGAACAGGAAATCTGTTGTTTCGGAGATGACTGGAGGTCAGCTTAAGCATCTGTTTTGAGTTAGCCACAAGGGCAAAGAGAGGTAAGACCAAACTGTTCTTGCCTGAGAATCAGCTTTTCAGAGTTTAGTGACTTAGACCTAAATTTGAATGGGTTTTGGGTAAAGGAACCAGAAGCTGATTTTTCTCCTTCACATTTAGATGGCGATGAGCTAGTTGGCTGGTGGATAATCACACACACTCCTTAGAAACATCTCTCTCTCTCTCTCTCTCTCTCTCTCTCACACACACACACACACACACAGACACACACCCATGCCCCCCCAACTGTCTATGGAAACTGCACCTGATTACCCAATTAAATGAATGTTGTTGTTTCTGACTCATCATTTGTTTTCAGGTATCTCAGGCTGCTTATGGAGGGAAAAAGTTGTTACAGCTACTAGCTCTGGGCTGAGTTTTACAAACCATTGAGAAGCTCCTCTCACTTAATCCTCAGAGGGAAAAAGAAGCCAGGCCTCCACAGTTGTATGGTGCTGAACTCCCAGGTCTGTGAATGTCACGTTGGGCACAGCCGGGGCTGCACTTTAATAGGAGGCTGGATATCTCATTCTCAGATGATAATTTTAACATCTTTGCTGTTTGCTTAGATTCATGAAAGTGGCATGGTGTCTGGAATTTTCTAGCATAAGCTATGGCTTATGGCACAAGACAGAAAAAGAAAGAAAGTGAAATGCACAATTTTCATAAGCACCACTTTTCTGTTCTGCAAGTTTTCTTCTGCAATGCCGTACTAATCAATAGCAATAGGTATCATTGCTGTTATTGTCGAGTAGAGATTTCCAAATTATTTTGACATTATTCTAGTACTAAATCAAAGTATTTCTTGAATTAACTATAAATTGTTTCCTTAAACACAGCATTTTAATCAGATGCTTTCTTACAATGAGCAAGCTTCTTCCATTCTGACCATGTCAGCTGTCTAAGCGATGGCCATGAATTGATGGGTTCAGGTTATTAAAGTAAAATACCAAACTGCAACATTCTCCAGAGAGCCATCCTATTCGATTCTGCTGAGTACTCAGTGTTCTTCCAACAAAACGAGGGGTCACAGGGTGAACTAAATGATCTGATATCCCCCAAATCAACTCGTTGGCCAGGCAATTACTGAATGAAAAGAACATTAAAAAAGAAATGACCCAGACACTGGAAATACTGCCTCATCACTGCCCCTGCCAGAGTGGGAAGATGAGGAGATACATTCAAGATAAAAATAAAAACCACATTTGCTTACAACTGCATGTGATCATTCTCCTTCTGTCCAAGAATCCCATGGGTTATCAAAGCAGTCTTTATATTAGAATAAAAGGAAAACAAGAGAAAACAAGTACGTCCTCAGGAACAAAAATATGAAATACCTATGTGTTTGGGGGACCATGCTAAAAATGCCCCAAATGGGAACTCACTCAAGGAAGTACCAAGACACACACACACTGGGATTCCTGGCCCTCCTTATTCTCCGGATATTGTGTTGGTGCTCAGAGTTCCTGCTTGTCAGCTAGGCGTAGGGTTGTTCAGGGGCCTCTCACAAAAAGTCCTGAGGAACATACTGGGAAACCAGCCTCTGCTGAAAATGGCAGGCTGATATTAGACTAATGTGCTTGACTAGTGGGAACTATGGAGCCCCCAGACAATAGCCCCTGGTCACTTCGCCCTCGCTCACATCCCCATAACTGCTTCCCCCAACATGGACACTCCCTAGTACTTGCCCCACCTTTGTATCCGATTCCAATAAGTAGGAAACTGCCTTTGGATGGGGGTGGTGCATTACATCCCGGTGTAGCCCCTCCAGGCCGCTCACTGCTCCTCGTGGGCTTCAGTATATAATGAGTCAGTATAAATAAGTAGGAGAGACCTGAAAGTCACAGATTTTCTGGGACTATCGTCGACCTGGGGGCAGTAGCCAGGGAAGTCTTCCCAGAAGCCGTGGGATTAGAAGTGGGTCTTAAATAATGAGTGACCACAGGTCATTTCAGTGACATTTTGGAAGAAGAAAGCAGGTGAGGAAGGGGTAAGTTCAAAGCCTATACAAAGTATCTTAAAGGCTTGACAAGGGCAGAAGATACACGTGAAGAGTGGAGGAGACAGATCTAGAGAGGCGGGCAGGATCCCATGGTAGAAGGGCCCTGGGGACAACATCTAGGAAATGTGATGCCCAGTGCACACTGTAGTGAAAAATCTCACTCATTTTTCTAATTCATTAAAATCCCATTTTGTCCTAAGTGGGTTCCCTGATGATGAAATAGTAACTGAAGGGAGACAGCCTGAAAGATAAGCTTAAGAACAATGAAGTATAATCAGAGAACATTGGGGTTCAGGTTAGGGTATGTGATTTCCGACCCCAACTGTCAACATTTGCCTTCCCAGCTTGAAGATCACTTTGACCACGTGCCCATCAATTTCTCCAGGAAGGCCTGAGGAGACAGCCCGATGACCACAAAATAGTCACCCAGCAGGTAGGTCTAGTATCTTGGAGTTCATGTAAGAGCATTTACCTCATAGAGTGGTTGTGAATATAAAGTGACATAAGATGTGCACACTGTTTATCACAAAGGCTGGCATCTAATAAGCACTAAAAAAAAAAAAGTCAACTTCCTTTGATGTAGTCGTAGTGATCATTTTAGTATGAGGTTCCTTCATATGCCATCTGTGACTCAACACAAGATTCAATAGACTACCTGCCCATTTGGGGGTGAATAATAAACCATAGTGATTGAGAGTCTACTTATAACAATTTCATGGTAACATGTCTCACTTTAATCTGACTGTACTGACTGGATAATCTTATGCATTCTAAGGTTCTTTACCATTATCCTTGGTACCTGAGAAGAGTTCATCTTCTCAAATGTAAAAAGGTAAAACACTGAGAAGTGTGCCAGGTGCAGAGCAGGAATTATGGGAATGCTAACTTCCACTTTGTTCCCACTGGGCCACTGCCTTGAAATGCATGGCCCTGTGGGTGAGCAGGATGTGCTGCTTCTCCACTGCAAAGACTAGGTACAAAAATGGTGCATGTGCCCTTGGATCCTGGCTATTTGAAAAGCAAACACACATAATTCTCAGTGAACAAAAAGAGAAACTGAAAAAAAATAAGCAAGAGCCTTGGACACTGTTCCTCTGAAGAGCTCCCTATTCCTTCACTCAGTTTCCAGAAACATGGTTCTTCTCTGAGAGTATTACTAAAATATCTTAAGATGTAAACAAGTATGCCAGGGCAAATCTATAAGTCATTTGTTTGCTCAAAAATGGGTGACTCATTCATCTAACTAACAGGTGCTCAGCCAGGTACTATGTGTGCTGAGAATGAGCCAGTTCTAGATTTCTAGGTTGGGGTGAGAGGGATTTGAGAGAAAGACATAGACACACCAGCTCTGGTGTAGGCCAGACCAGTATGGCTTCTGAAAGGGACTCACTCTAAGTGTCATGGCTTCTCTCTTTGGTCCCCAAAATAAGCTTGGGCCACACCAATTGAATCTGCTTTAAAACCCTATTTCCATGTCTTTTTGTCTACTGGACACCAAATAAACACTCATCACCAATACATACATCGCATAATACATACATCTCTTCATTTAATGTTTTTCTGTTATCTTTTTGTGACTACATTAAAAATCTACAAGACATTTGTTCAAGAATTATCAAGAACATTCCTTTCAATGGTGGGACCAGTCATTGTGGACCCCTTTGAACCCACAAAGCTGTATGCTAGCAGGGTTAGGTGTGGAGACCAGATCTGGACAGGAAGAAAAGGGGGAACGTTGCCTGAGCACCAATAACTTGTCCTCATTTCCTCCTGTGTCATCTTACATCATCATCAAACACCTGTGACAGAGGAGACCCCATCCATGGAAGAATCTTAGAAATATCATGGTTAATTATAACACAGGGGGAGGAGGATAGATCAAAGTTTTTGCTCTGAATTTAGAGATTGCAGATTAAATTTTCCTCCTGAGAACACAATTCCATCAGGGAGGATAGGTAGACATTGTCCCTCTTTACCAAATCACATCCAAGGTGCACAGGACAACTTCATCTGCCTGGTAATTGTAACCCTCTGGCAGGTCACCAAGGCAGGAAGGTTTTAGAACACCTCTGAGGGTGCAGGGTGAGGGATGAGATCACATAAAGGGAAGTATTGCATTTGGTTATTTCCTTTTTAAAATATTTTGAAATCTTGATCCTAGTTTTCTTCTTCTCCCCAAGCTATTTTTTGTTTTTGTTACATTATGTTTAATATATGTTCAAGCAAAATCTTTAAAGACAAGAAAACAAAGTAGATTACAACTACAAATTACATTTTGGCATGGCACAGAATGATATTGAAGTATGTGCATACAATCTTGTCACTTCAGATTGTGAATCTATATTTGTCTTTTGAAATAGGAAAAAACTGAAACTTAAACCGTAACCCATGTAACTTAAACCCATGTAACACCAATTATTCATAAAAAGATGATGAAGGCAGTAACACTATCTACTTGTATTGTTTTTAGTCCATATTTTTCAGATTTTATATTCACACATGCACATAAACATGTACTAACTCTGATTTCTGAAAGAAATGTAAGCAATGTGAGGGAAATCATTTCAATAATTTGGTTTTAACTTTGTAGTTAAAGCACTTTATTGTAAAACATGAAATACATAATAAAAGTTATTTATTCAATGCAACAAATGTTATCAAGAAAGACCTATGTCATCACCCAACTTGACACCAGATCTTCACAAGCACCCTAAAACTCCTCCTCCATATCATGTCTTATTTTTTTGAAAAAAAATTATTTCGCTTTTTCATACATAAAAAGATTACATCACCTTGGTTGTGAGGTCCATGTACATATAGATTGGGTATATGTGTATTCATAGACACACAAGTGGGCAAAAATACATGAATTCATTTACAGAAACAAGTCCCCACTGCCCTTTGTAATGGCAGACACCAAACTTTTCCACTGTCATATGTTCTGTGCAGCTATGACCTTGGGTTGATTCATTTCATTGAGAGATCTCAAATAACAGAAAACTTTTGATTTAGAGACTCATAATGATCTGTATCTTCTTTTAAAAATTGTGGGATTCATCCTTTATAACCTGGCACTTGGATAGGAATTATTGTATTGGCTCATGATAAGTAAGTATATGACTATCACCATCTTGGAAATTACTTTTCCAGTCATACACTGCTAAAAGTCTACAGAGATAAAAATAACATACCTATAACATGCAAATCATATACTAAAACCTTTGCTGGAATTTTTAAAATTCAAAAAAGAAACATCTGTTATTTATTATTAAATCCCTAATATGCAAGACCCTAAGGAATCACTTATTTATATTGCCTAGTCCTCAAATATTTAAAAATACATGCTTACTTTAAAAGTGTGTTATGCACTATGAGATACCACCTTACACCAGTGAGAATGGCACATATCAAAAAAAGTAGCAACAACAAATAAATGTTGGCGAGGATGTGAGGAAAAGGAACTCTCTTACACTGCTGGTGGGAATGCAAACTGGTCCAAACTGGAAAGCAGTATGGCGGTTCCTCAATCTACTAAGAATGGAACTTCCATAGGCTCCAGCAATCCCACTCCTAGGAATATACCCAAAAGACACAAAAACACTGATTCAAAAGAATACCTGCACCCCTATGTTTATAGCAACACTTTTTACAATAGGTAAGACCTGGAAACAACCTAAATGCCCAAAAACAGATGAGTGGATCGGGAAGCTGTGGTACATATACACAATGGAATACTATTCAGCAATCAAAAAAGAAAAATTAGATGCATTCATAGGAACATGGATGGAGCTGGAAAGGATTATGCTCAGCGAAATAAGTCAGAAGGCAAAAGAAAAATACCAGATGGTTCCTCCCTTAGGAGGAATATAAGGGAAACAAATAAGGATCAAGGAAAGGAATAAGAACAATAATAATAATAATAAAGACACAACAAAAACCAAAAATGAAAAGACAAGGACAAATTTGGGACACTTAGTGGGGAGGAGAGAGGGGAAGGGTGGAGGGCAGACGGGAGCACGAGGGACTGAGGTGAGGGTGCACTGGTGATACGGTGATGGGGAATACATGGAGATTACAAGTGATGTTAAATATATATAAATAAAGGAAAAATTTTTAAAAATAAATAAATAAAAGTGGGTTATGTCTAGAAACTCAAAGAAGAAATAGAAATCATTCCTACACTTTTCAGCTAGACTCTTGCCCTATAAAATCAAGTATCAACCCTACATCTTGACTTGACCCTTAGACTGAGAAATTCTTGCTTTGGACTATCTCCCTTACTTTGGGGTACACTTCTTTCAAGAGGTATTCTCAAAGTTTGGCCCCAAGATTTGCATTACCTGGAAACTTGTTAAGTAAGTTTTCTCTTCCTCCCTCCTTTCATTTTAATTATTTTAATAGGGTAACATTGGCTTATAGCACTTTATATGACTTGGGGCACTGGTTCACCCTTCACATGTGTTACTACACCACACTTACCACCAAAGCTTCCATGACCCCCCACCAAAGTTCACCATAATCCATTGTTAGAATGGCATATTCTCTGGTCCAGACCTATGAGTGAGGAATCCTGGAGGTGGGTTCAGGCAATCTGTGTTTCAACAACTCTGGGGGGATTCTCATTTTCTCTGTCACCTGAGAACCACTGCTTTAATAAATGGGGCCTACCCAGATTCAGTTTGGTTGCAGAAATCTTCCTTGGAAATACTTTTGACCCAGAATCTAGAGCTGTATAACCTGAAGTTCACAGACTAGAGTTCAAAGGCACCAAGCTGACCACATACACTTGTGGTTGGGAAGGGGAAAGTTTGTGTCTGGAACCACCGGACACCATGCAAGAGGGATATATGAGAAGTCTGTCTTGGTTGGGGACCCATCATTTTGCCCAGGAAAAAGTTGAGATGAGAATGACAAAGCACCTGGAGAGCCACAGCGTGTTAATGATGATAGTATAGAAAAGCAAGAACAGATACAACTCAGCAAACAAAATTGGAGTACCTGGGTATTTTCAGCTCTTGACACCAAATCAAGAAAATAAAACAACACTTTGGGTTTTGTTTCCGCACTGCACGCGTTGTTAGTGTACAGTGTCTGGGTACAATTTGAGATGCCTCCAATATCAGCTAAACACTTCAAAACTCTCTTTGGGACTGCGGTCTTTCAACAGTTAATCTCATCCATTTTATATTTGCTCAGATCCATTTGTAAGACTAAATCCTGTCCCTGCCTTTCAAATGCAGTCTGGGTGCTCGCCATTGTATTTATAGTCTCTGCGGCACAATGCCAAGCAAGCCGAGGTGCCGTGTGCTCAGCATGTAGCTGCCAAGTTACTTCAGAAGGCAAATGAAGTGCACAGCACTCCAGATGTCTACTCAAAAGGAATTTAGCAATTACCTCTGCTTTCAATACATTTTTTCATCTCATCCATCAAACTTGAAGTTGAACTACAAAGGTCCCTTCATAGAATCTGATTCACAGCTCCAACCCTCGCCCCCCATTCTGTTCTCTTGGGCAAGTCATTTAACCTCTTGTGTGTTACTTTCCCTATTTGTAAGGTGGAGATACTAACAGCCCTTACTTCACAGAAGTGTCATGGGGACTAAGTGAGTTATTTTAAAATACCTTACAGAGTGTCTGGGACATAGTAAATGTAAAAGATATTTTTAAATGAATGTGGTGATAAATACGCTACACTGGCAAGACAAGGTGTTATTTAACAAGCCATCTTGCTTTTTATTAAGTGTGGTCCTATAAATCAATGATGTGAAGAATGATGTGAGAACATTTCAATATATTATATAAGAATTATAGTAAAAGCTATGAGATGGATGCAGTCATTCTCAAAAACTTCACAGTAAATTTCAGATACTCTCCAAACTTCAAAGAACTCTAAAGAAATGTTCACTTTACTTGCCAAAATATACATGCACATTTGCTTTCTCTTAATTTCCATTCCTAGATATTTCTGGTAAAGTCATTATTCCTCAGAACAACTCAGCTCCATTGAACATAAAACAATTTGTATCTACATTTTAGACATTTTTCAAAAAGAATAAGACAATGCTAAAAGAAAAACCCAAGTATGTCAGCACATAGTTCTGAAACCCCTCATTCACATTCTCTTGATCAAATAGGCAGGTTTTCTTCTTTTATTAATTAGAATGAGTTCCCAAAAGAACATCGAAGGCACCAAAATATCTGTGTTAAATTACGGAAACTATCAGCCAAAGGATGTTATGCACCTACAACTGGAAAGATCAATGCTCAATGTAAAACAGCTGGAAATGACGCTCACGATGCAGAAATATCAGTGACACTTCAGACAACTACGTTACAAAGAGCTGGCTCAGCCTGACAGGAAAGAAGTCATGAGTCTGTGTTAGAGACCTCACAAGGACCTCAGTGATTCCTGCCTCCAGGTATTTATATACTTGCAAAATCCTTTCCCCTGGGGGTGACTTATTTCCAACCAACTGACATGGCAAAGGTGGCGGACTGCCATTTTCTGTGATCAGGTTATAAAAGATGCATGTCCATCTCCCTGGTTGGATCACTTCCATGAAGCACCCTGCCATGATGAAGAGCCCCCCCTTGGTGAGGAACTGAGGGTGGCCTCCAGTCAACAGCCAGTGAAGAACTGAGGCCCTTTGTCCAACATCCCATGAGAAACTAAATTCCGCCACCAACCTCGTTATCTTGGAGGCAAAGTCTCCCTGAGTTCAACCTTGAATATTGAATATTCCAGCTGAAAAATTATTGTGGCTTCTGAGGCTGAGAGAACCCAGTCTGGGTTCTGAATGTCTGAATCACTCACCAACAGAAACGTAAGCTGTTAAGTTTGGGATGTTGTGTTATGCAGTAATAAATGACTAATACAAAGCCAATCAACTAGAGGTGAAAGTCAGACAAGGAATAAAAACTACTGGCATTACCATCTTGATTGCCCAGGGTTAGACGAATATGACTGTATCTTACAGTTTTTCAAAAACTCTAAATTTCCATTTATCAGTTTAGAAATTAAAATAAGAAATTCTTTTATGCTAAAAGTTTATATTGCCAAATATGCTTTGAGAACCTATTAGTAGTCAAATAACCATGGTTTTCAATTTCTTTAAAATCATGTGGTAGAACAGACTAAGATTTCTGTTAAGCTATTCCACCTATAGTTTATAATCTGAACAATAGTTTTTCTTATTTTGACATGTAAAATTATAAGAGCAAGCAGACTTTTTCCAATCCAACATGCCCTTGCCCCACAGGCAATTTTATTTGCTAACTTGTTCCTGGGGGTCAGGCCTCACCCCTTACCTCCAAAGACCAGTGAATCTAGACCACGCATAAAATTTTTTAATCCTCATAATACCCTTATTTCCTAAAGTGAATAAAATAATGGAAACTGGGAGGCATTTATAAATAATTTAAAGTATATTAAGTCCACTGCTTCCATCTTTGAGAAATCGAACTTGCTATAAACACTCCTTACATTTCCTCCATAAAGAAGGCAGTTAAACATTAAGATTATAATTTTTTTGTTGGACTTGTGTTTTTTTTTGTTATTCATATTGGCTCTAACCCAAAGGAGCCTACAGTTCCATTTTTGTCCATTACCAGGGAAAATTTTACATAGGACTCAACAGATAGTACCATTTGGGTCTCATAAGCTGAAGTCATTGGTGTGGGGAGAAGGGACGTATGACTGTCATTCAATTTCTTTGCTTTTCTTTTTGGTGACTTTTTGCAGTTTCAAACTGCAGTGGTTCAGGAGAAAGGGCCTGTCTTTCCCCCCCACTTATTGTCTTAGCCACGTCCAAAAATGAACCCCATCTTTTATGTTACAAGAGTTTCTTACTTCTAAATGAATTCAAATTCCAATACAAGTATCAGCAAACTTGGTTTTCAGGCAGCTTTTGTAAGTAAAGTTTTATTGGAACACAGCCACACTCTTCATTTAGTGTCTGTGGCTACTTTCAAATAATAAAGGCAGAATTAAATCATTGTGACAGAGATATATGACCCACAAAGCCTAAAATATTTAATATCTGGTCCTTCAAAGAAATGGTTGGAGACTCCAGCTCTAAAAACTCACAAGCAGAGAATTTAAGGACTAGATAGTGTCTGTTGAGCCAGTGTTCACAATAGACAGACCTGCTAAATAAATCAAAGACTAAGTCTAGTTGTCTCTCTCCTAGAGGCAGGCCTGTATTCAGAGTCCAAAGAATCACTTTTGAATCTTTAACTTCATTCCCTCTGACACAGGGACCTTGGGTAGTTCATTTAAGTTGAGACTATCCTCATTACACAGTGAGATAAATGTCTGACCCATCTCTCAGGGTTGCTTAAGGATGTAATTTATATTGGTAACTTTGCAAAGAACTCATTCTTTTTGGCTATTTATTCATATGAAATCCACAATTTAACTTGAGGATTTAAGTGGATTATCTTCACTTTGTTCACTTAAGTCCCCCATTCAGTATTTCCTTAAAAGTCAGAGAAGGAAAGTCTTGGTAAATATACTGATGACACAAAACCAAAAATGAGGACAAATAAGAGAATGTGAAGTTCCTAACTGTGTGTCAGGGAGCTTCATTACAGTCATAGGGAAAATTTTAGCTTAAACAATTTAAACAGAACTTTCTAATAATGAGATGAAGTGGTAGGGACAATTTGTGATCAGAATGGATTTACTGAGAACAGGCACTTCTGAATACACTCATCATTATCTTGTAGAAGGACATTAGACCAGTGGAAGCAAACTGATTATGTTATAAGCATATTTGGACTTCAACAAGACATTTAATAGCCTCTTGTGATCTTCTTGATGACAAACTGGAAAAATATATATGGGTGGAAGATATCATTAAATCAATTGGTCCTAAAAGTATTTTGGAATCATGGTCTGGTATTGTTCTACATACTTATAAGAGACTTGGACAAGAATTCTGATGAAAGCTTAAATGAGCAGGGGAATCTGAAAATGGGATGGATAGCAAACAGGCAGCATATACAATTTTCTATCCAAATACATTTTCATATCTATTTTATGTGCTCCGCATCTGAGTAACTACCTGTTAAATAATCTGGACTTTTCAAAACCTGGTTAGATAGGTATCCTCATCACCTTCACTTAGGTGAAGAAACTTAGGATTCAGCTAGTAAGGGAAAGAGGTGAGACTTAATCCTGTGTTTTGGTGACAAATCCCATACTAAATTATGAGGTGAGGTAGGACTCCAAAGAACCAACAGGTTGTAAAAAATAAGCCCAAACTAACAAAGTATTATGTCAACTGGTTTCTAGAAAACAGTTTCAGAAGGTTACAATGGGAAAGAAGAGACTTAACAGCAATGAATTTGCAAGAGTTTAAGTTATTGGCTAAGTGGTCTATGGTACAGCTATTGTAAGAGAGGAGCCAAAATGAAGCTAATTCCAATACTGTCCTGTCACAAAAAAAACAGGTAATCTTGCCACTTATGATACTGTGGATGGACACGAGGGCATTATCTTATGTGTAGAATCTCACTTATGTGTAGAATCTCATTGAAACAGATCAGAGCTGTGAGCCTGAGGCAGGGGACACAGAGTGGGGGGACTGGGTGAAGGTGATCAAAAGAATAAACTTACAGTTACAAGATGAATGTTTAGGGGATGTGAGGTCCAGCAAGAGGACTACAGTAAACAATACCGCATTGTATGTTTGAAAGTCGCTAAGCGAATAGATCTTAAAAGTTCTCACCAGAAGGCAAAATACTTGTAAGGTGATAGATGTGAACTAAACTTATGGTGGCGATCACATCTAAGTATATACAATTGTGCACTATTTATGATGTATCCCATAAACAATTGCAATGTTATATGTCAATCATAGCTCATTTAAACTGGGGAGAAAGGTAAGACATGGAATCCAGAGAGAAGATAAGGGTTCTGCTGTTCAGACAGCCTAAGGGATGCTTACATCATTGCTATTCCAGGGTCAGTGATATGTAAGGGTCACCTATTTGATGGTTAGCCAACAGGCCAGCAAGAATAAGAGGCCATGGAGGGGGCCATTCTATGTCAGTAATTCACGTAGCAAAAGATCTCAGCAGAGACCTTGGACATCACTGTATTCAAACAGTGAAGGGCTGGGAAGGTCTCACACTTCTTCCAGCTTTTCTCACTAGGCAAGGTGCAGAGCAGATTTGAGATGCCAGGTCAACACCGTCCCTAAAAGAACCACGCTTGCTCTATGTGGTCGGGTCCTATTGTAGACACCAGGGCAGAAGCAACGTAAAGGCTTATGTGCGCTGGAGCTGAAAGCCTTGAGAATTTAAAATGCATTTGGACAGTATAAGACTTTGTGATCTTTCCATGCTTGAGAGTCTAAATCTCTATGAATAAATTATTAGTTCTCATGCCAAGGCAGACTGTTTTCTCAATGCAGGTCTAGAGTACCAGAGAGGTGAGAACTTGAAAATAGTGGATGTGTTAGAAATTATAGAGATATTTATTAGTAGTACCATAAACACCAGGAGATACAAGATTCCTTTAATAGGCTTGTGGAGAAAGGCATAATTTTCTTGTACCTCATGCTCACCTTGTGGTTAAACAGACTAAGAGGCAAGTGCTGTAAAGAAACTGTTACATAGCTGAGAAACTAGCAGCACTGAGGAGAAATGTCTGGCCAAGATGCCCGCAGTAGGCAGGACTGAGGAATGCTTTGGATGGCAAGTGAAGGTCCCTTCTCTCCCGGGGCAGTAATGCTGGCTCCCTCTCTTCTTGTGCCCCCAAGGGCCGTGGTGGAAGTGTCCCCTCACTGAACCCCCAAAGCACTGACTTGCTAATGTCCTTTCTTCTCTTGGCCACTGTTGGCCACCCCATCCCTGCTAACCTCTTGAACCCCACTAGGGAAGAGACTGATTCTGCCAAACCAAGGCCACCCACAAGGCACATCTTTCTGCTTTTTGAAAATTCCCTCAAAATGTTTCAAGGACCAAGCCAACAAGCATAACTAGAATTTTCCTCAGAATTTTGGCTTCCTTCTCAGGAAAGCCTAGATTTTTCTAGTTCAAACCTAAATGTTCTATAGTTCACTTTATGTTAAAAATTATCTGGGGAGTAGTTAAAAATGCAGAGTTAAAAGGCCCTGTTCTTGACTGGGATAAGCGAGGTGGCTTGGGCTCTGCACAGACTGACTCCCCTAGAGCCTGTGGGTACACCTAGAGAACCCTGCTGAAGAGTCGAGAGCTCTGGTGTGAGAGCAGGAGAAATGGGTCAGGTGGAGGAAGACGGACACCGTGATCTCACTTATGTGTGGAGGATGGAGAAGCAGGACTAGTGGAGCAGCAGGATGGGGCAGAGCTGAACTCTTGGACTGAGGGGAACAGAGTGGGGCTGGGTTGGAGGATGGGGTCAACTGTATGGCAATGAGGGTGGGGGCCAGACCTCTGGTTTCGACATGGCACGTGTGTGCAGATGTCGATTTGTGGTGCTACGTACCTGAAACATATATAAAGTTGTGAGCCAACGTTATTTCAATAAATTATAAAGGAATTCCCTAGGACAGAGACTTACTAGCTGATGGTTAAAGACATCTGAAGTACTATGGAATTAATGAAATCACGAGTGGTCGGGTTAGTAAGTCCTGATGGCAGGGGGCAAGCAGGGATAGTTTGTTTTCAAAGTTCAGACATGGCAGCCAATATGTTTGTTTCTGGACCAAAAAGTTTCCTTCTTAGGAGACAATGTGAGCAATAGTGCTGTTCATCAGAATTAAAAGAGGCACAACTGTTTGACCAAGAAACAAGTAATTTTTAATATGTTATATTTGAGTGACTTATAATACATCCCTATGGAATGATCAGTAAAACCTTGTAAACAAAGATTTTGAACTTCAGAAAGAGCTATGAGCTAGACTCACCAGCTCACAGAGATAGTTACTGAAGCCACAGGAGGTGGTGACAGGAAGAGAACATCCAAAGAAAAGAAGTCTCAAAAGAAAGCCATAAGACATGCCAACAATGAAAAGATGAGCAGAGAAGAAAGATATTTTTTGATATAATTCCATTAAATGCTATCATTTTCTATTTAAAAAAAAAGAGTATAGACCTTTAGACTAGGCCTATACATTCATTAAACTCTGTAGGGAAAGAATCTTAAATGGAAGGTACAGTATTCAAGTGTTCTATTTCTTTTTTTTTTTTTAAGGCTTCTTTATGTATACAAGAACTGAAGTGCAGGTCAGAGGTGGGGGTGGGGGGAGTGAGAAGATTCACCAGAGACAGAGCGGGGAGCAGAACAGGCAGATCTACTGAAAAACACTGCTGAGGGAAGTGACGGGTGAGGCAGGAGAGGTCTGCTGCACCATGTGGGTCCCCTCCCTGGCCAGGGATTGAACTCCTGCTGCAGTAACTGTGGATGGTTCACAGTGTGGCGCTCAACCCCTTGTGCCGCCAGAGAAGCCCACCAAGTGTTCTATTTCTTTCCACCCAGAAAAAAGAATCTAAAGTGATTTTTTTATGACTAATATTTTAAGTTGTGAGAAGGAAGCAGTTTAATATTATATGTGTATATTATATACACATACATATAACTTAGGCAACTTAGGGCAACAATGGTGCCTTAGATTTTTAAGACTGGATATTATACAAGGATTGAATCTTTGAAATCAAAGTATAAGGATCTGAAAAGAAATTTCCATTTTTTCTAAGTTCTGAGATTCTCAGAATCTCAGCATGTTTCCTGCAAAATGTCAAAGTTGAAACACAAAAATTCTGAAATCAGGACAATTTCCTTTCTTACTATTAAAATATACTTTCCTTAGAAAATAACATATTGAACGACCTACTTAAGGGCTATGCACATTGTATTGAAGTTATTACATCGCATAAAGCATGAAAATTCAAACAATGTATAAAATACTTAGCCAAATAAAGATCATATACAAGCAGCTGATTTCAAAGGCAAACAGGAATTCACTCAAACTATCACCTACACATTGGTTGCTTTTCCTGACTCACAGAAGGAAGTCAAAATGAGTCACTGTCCTACCTTTGGTCCCCGGTGAAGCTTCCTTTTCCTTCCCATCTAACTATAAACCAAGAAAACCCAGCAGTCCTCCTGACAAAGGTGAATCAGCAGCTACCACGACCCCTGAAGTCACAGACGGACAAACCACAGGCAGGAGGCAAACCCAGAGAAACGCACCTCGCGCTGTAAGGCTCTTCATTTCACTTAGAAATATGGATCAGACAATGTTTCGTGTGTGGCTTTTAAACATGAAATAATCCACACTTCAAAATGGCAGCGTCTGATTCAAATAAGGCAGCATTCTAGAAATGCAACATTAGAAAAGAACAGAAAACAATCCATCATGGTGAATACAGATTTTTAATAAGCTATTCTTATTCTTTTGTTATTCTTAATCTATATCTCCAAAAGAATTCCAGCATGAATCAAAACAAACTGCAGCTTGAAGGAGTAAACAATACTAATGGGCACCCCCACAGAGAGATACAAAAAAGTCTCCCCCCAAACAAATTGAATCAAGCCCTTGTAATATTTGATCTCACTGGTGGAGGCTGATATTAGAAATAAACTCCATCTGCTGTGCCTGGGCAGCGACCTCTGTTAATCAGCTGCTTCAGCAGCAGATCCTGAACCCTCTAGTCCGGCTGCCTCCTGTTACCAATTGAGTGAACCAAACGCCTCCAGGGAGATGCTGAATGTCAAACTGTGATGCACTGCAAGCCCCAGCCTGCCCCCAGCAACGCATGACAACTGCACACTTGGAGAACACACAGCTGCCCTTCACACTGGGCGACGACAGCACCCACCTTGACTGCTCAGTGACGAGGGGGTGAAGAGGACACCTGCGTGCATCAACAGCCCACCCATTTTGTGGAGCCTGTTCCTTGGCATCCTGCACATTGCACGATTAAGATACATTTAAGATACATACATTAAGATACACGATTAAGATAAGTCGAAGATACATTTGCCCAGGCGCACAACTGAAGACTCCCCTTTGCCAGTTGGCCACCTGGCTTCCTCCGGAGCTCACTGGTGCTACTGAAAAGGGTGCTGCCCTGGATCCTTAAGAAGCATCTCTGGGTCTGATCCTGTGGGCTGTGTCTGCCCCCAGCTTTAGCCGGTCTACACGAGAGCTGCCTGGAGTGATGTAACCACTGCAGCCGCAGACACCCAGCCAGCAGCGCAGACAGGGAGCCCTCTTGCTGGGCGGACACCCCCAATACGGGATCAGCATGGGTGACCCACAGACCAAATGTAGTCTGTTGCCTGTTGTTGTAAATAAAATCCCACTGGGACCTGGCTATGCTGACTGATTTACATATTGCCTGTGGCTGACTTCAAGCAACAGCAGCAGAACTGGGGAGCTAGCTGTGACACAGACCACATGGCCACAAAGCCTGAAATACCTGCTATCTGGTCCTTTCCAGAAAAAGCTGCCTGGCCCATGTCCAACTGGTGGCTTAGTTCTTCAAAAGGTCCCTCGCCTCAGCTCAGACTCCCTAAGCCTCGGAACGCCAAGCGCTACGGTGAGCGGGCTTCCTACTCCCTCTTTTCCCTCAAGTTGACTGAATGAGAAGGCCCTTATGGAAAGGCCGGTATGTTAGGGGTGGGTTATGCCTGCCCCAGGGCCGGGAGGTTAGAGAATCGGCAGCTGAAGGATCCTGTGCTCAAAAATCTGACTCCCAAGAGCAGAAGAGGCATTCTGGAAAACACTGCCAAATGAATAGAGATGGAATGAATACTAAATCAAAATAAAATGATCTAGGTTTTATCATCTATGAGACGAGTCCTTTCAAGTACTTAACTCTCTTATAAAGTTGGGGCTGTTTCACTCAAGTGGAACCATGAAGCTCTACAGCACACCATGCTTGTCCAACTGACTGTCTCCACAACTCTCAGGCAAGTTTCCTAACTTCCAGGCCCTTGGCTTCTTTATCTGTAGGTAGGGATGCTAGCATCATCTGTTGCTGTGTAACCAATCACCCCAAAAACTCTGTAGTTGAAACCATCACCACTTGATTCGCTCATCCTCCTCCACTGATGGAGACTCACTAGGCCATCTTGCCTGGCCTCCCCGCTCCTGCTTTGGGCCTCTCATCATTCAGTGGACTAGCTGGCTTCCCTCACAGGGCAAGGGCATGCCAAGGCGAGAGGCTGAATCTGTAGGTCTCTTGTAACCTTGGCTCTGGGATTTCACATCACCCCCTCAATCACATTCTTTTGTCAAAAGGTAGAGAAATGGACTCCACCTCTTGATGGAAAAAGCAGCAAAATGCCTTCACCATGTGGTCCCCATGAGCTCTCCACAGCACAGAGAAAGCTCTCTCCCCCTTCCTCCAGTGTGTCCTCACAAGCGCATTCCTGTTCACATGCATCCTGACGCTGAGGGGCCGGGGACCCTCCTCGCAGCCCTTGTCTGCCGCGACCCCAAATATCCACTTGCTCACGTCTTCGTAAGAGGACGTCAGCGCTGGCAAGAGTTCAGCGTGGCTTTTCTCTCAGGAAGCCTGGTCTGGAAAGACTGCTCTGAGAAGTTGTCCTCATCAAAAAGGAAAACACCTGGTCTGATTCAGCTCGCATCACAAGCAACAGCGCTGCAGGTGGCCAGGGATGGCGTGTTGGCCTATTTCCTCTTGCGTCTACAGCAGGACCCACGTCATCAATGCTTTTGAGAGAAAATGTCACTTTGTCCTTGAAGCAAGCATTCAGACTTGGGTAAGGGTACTGGCTGGCTGGGCCCTTGTTCTGACCTGGGCCTTCCTGACTCACACAGCCAGCGCTTGAGCTCAGTCACACAGAGCAGGAGGTAGGGGCACAGGGGACAAGTGCCAGAGATGGGACAACAGTCTTCCCGGTCGCATGACTACGCCTGGCGGCCTTTTGCAGGAGACTTTTTCCTCGCGGGCAGGGGACGCGGCCACCTGCCTCAGCTGCCCACTGTGGTCAGAGGCCTGACCTCAGCTCTGGCTGAATACATGATAACAGAGTGCGGGTCAACTTCATGAAGCCACACAGTCCCCATGTGGGAGACAGTGCTGCTTATTCAGTCATGGGCACTGTCCCGAGAAGGTGAGCTGCGTGGCCTCTCCCCTGGGAACAAGCCCACATAACATCACAGCCTCAGTAGCACAGAGGACCCTGACTTGACAGTTGAGGAAACTGAGGCCCAGAGGTCCTTACACACAGCAGAGATGCCACAGACCACTGCCCGAGCCAGACATGTGCAGCCCAGATGCAGGCACAGCTGCCTTAGACATCAGCAGGTGGACAAGGCCCTGCCTCGGATGCAGCAACAGTGCTGGGAAGCGCTGAATGTGCTTTCTCCACAGCAGCTAGATCAAGTCATTAAGTCTTCCTGTTGCAGGGGTGACAAGGGTGGGGATGGTGGTGAAAGTTTGGGGTAAAATCCAAACCAGCCCCAGGTACCATTTCTACTGGGGAAAAGCACACTGTTGGGGAGTACATACAGCCGTGCAGACAGCCCCAGACCCTGACAAGTGGACCTGAGGTACCACCACTGGTTCGGTCACCTGGGTCAGTGCAGATTCCAAGCTGCTCCCCCTACCTGCAGCTCCTGCCTCCCTGGAGGCTCTAGGGAGGGTAATCCTGCCGGTTCTGGATTCTAGAACCCCTTTCCATGGAAATATGACTCAGCCCCAAGGAAAGAGAATGCTAACATTTACAGCAAAGGGGAAGAAGCTCAAGCGGATTATATGAAGTAAAGCAAGTCACAATAATAAACACTGGGCATGCCATATATGGAGTGAGAGAGGGAGTCACAGCAGATGGACTGACAATGCCAAATAAGTATAAACTAGTGGGCAGTGGTAATCAAAGTGAGGTTTCTGAGGTTAAGAGGAAGCGGAGGGAGAAAGGGGCCAAGGGAAGGTGATGGGGAATAAAGATTACACATATTTGTGAAACAAGAGTTTTATCATCTACTTAAGATCGATAGATGAAGGATACGAGTAGATTTAATCACCAGTGAGAAGTAAAAATTGTCATGGCCAGTTTTGAGAAATGTAAACACTTTAAGTAAAGCGGACACTAAAGTTTTGACCACTGTAAACATTGCCTATACAAATATTTCCTTCATACGTCTTTATAATGACTGTCAATCTTTAAGAGAAAAAATATCTATCTATGGTATTACAAAGCAAAGGACAGAGAAATTTTCTATTCCCCTCCAGACATAGGCCAAGGCACTGCTGTGGACAGTCAGCATCTAGAAGACAGCCTGGGCACTAACCAAAGCTCAGAGCAGAGAGAATACACTCATCTCTAGGCTGGAGGTTTGACCTGGGACACAGGAATCGGAGAAGGGAGCTGGCTTGTCATTTTCGTGAATTTCTGTCTCACGTCTGATTTTAAAAACCCAAGTACAGGTCATCACGCTTGCCACACCCCCATGTGTGGACATGGTCACACCTGGTCTTTTGCTTAAAACCGAGCAGCCAGCACACACAGGTTCCTTGACTTACTGTGAGCCGAGTTCCTCTGAGCAATCAGAACAGCTCTCTTGTGCTGGGATGTCGGAGTAAGCCCACTTTCCTTTAGGTCACTGGTCTTGAGAGGCAGAAGCCTTCTGAGAAGCTTCACTGTGGGAGAACAGCCCAAACACCAACTCCTGAGGACCTGAAGGTCAGACCAGCCGGGCACAAGCAGGCTGGAGTTTCCAGCGCACCTGACACTATGTGAGAGGGTGTGGGAAAGTGATCCAGGTCAAAGGTGACCTGTCTCCTCCCTGCTAGGCAGCCTTTGGAGGGATTTAAAGGCCCTGGGGAATGCAGATGGGTCCGGTCACTACCTGAAAGGCACACAGAATGAAGTGGGAGTGCAGGTCTCTAATTGAACGCCCCACTGTCTGCAGAGAGTAGGTCTGAGATATCACAGGGCGGAAATCTGGAGCCTCAAATTCTAGCCCTCTGCTAGAGACAAGCACTCAGTCGGGTCAGGCAGTGGTTTAAAGCCGTGTGCACGGCGAGACCTTTGGCGAGTAGGACTCTTCAGACAACTTTGGCTCCGACATTCACTTTATTCCCTCCGAGTCCACATGGTAGACAGATGTGGGCACATAGTCCACCTATTTTAACACAGAAATAGAAAAGGCGACCCATTCTGCCCTCATGAGTGTGATTTCAGATTGGATACATTTTTCTTAAAATGTCCCATGGAAGAATCCTCCAATAAACCATTCACTGTCTAGTACTTGGCGGTAAAAAAGTGCGCGGGAATCTACGAATCCTCAGGAGGGCGCTGAATTTGGTGGTGAGTTTTAGTACATCTGTTACATCACTAGAAGCTGTGAGCACCGCCCACCCACAGCCTGGGCTCTGTTGTTCTGTCCCTTGTGCCAACAAGAATGCGCAGCCTCCGCCCCAGAAGCCCAGGTTCAATGTCATAATTCAAGAGTCTGCTCCTTTGCCAGCTGCTTGGGGTTCTAACTTCAGAAAGATTTAGACAGTGACCAAAGCAGGTCATGCAACTTCCTTTGAAGGAAGTAGCTCCAGAGCTCACTTAAAGTGGACATCTAGAACATTCAGAACGGGCAAAAGTCTAAAAGAAATGCTGTATCATGTATGGACATCGATAACCCCGGGTCATTCTTCATGTTTTAGGAAGGGAAGTCAGCGTTTCAGTCACAGCTTGGACATCCTGAAGTAACAGACCGACTCCATCTGTTGCAAATGAAATCCTGTCTTAGCACAACCACAGTTTAGGAGCTGGGGGTGGGGGGAGGGGGTCCACAGGATGCTGGAGGGAAGCTTTGCTGCCTGCAGCCTTGAGAATGAAATGCACTTTCTACCCGCCTCGGGGGATCAGATTCACATCGTTTTCAGGACTGACTCCAAGAAGGGTCTCCAAGGTCTCAACAGTGCAAGCTTGCAGGTCAGTCACATGTACCCCGATCTTCTGTCCTTCTTTTCTTTCGTATTGAACCTTAAATTTGGATCTGTCTGGTGGCCAACTGCTTTGGGAAAGGCATGAAATGCAGACCAGGCATCCTGTCCTCAGCCCCTGAGATATTTGCAGAGCTAAATCCCAGCTGTGGGCAAGTTCTGGGGGTGTTCAGCACCCAGCTGCTTTCTGTCTTCCAGGGCTGATTACAGTGGGGCCGTGACAGAGTGCAGAGCACAGGGAGACCCCGGCGCAGCCGTACAGGAGAAAGTGACCCACAGCAACACTCGCCTCCCCGGCATTCCTTCCTGGAGATGATTAATGGCAGCTCTGGAGTGACCTTCATCAGATGAGCTGTAATTACTTATTGAACGTGACCCAGCTGCAAAAGACAAACGTTTATGCAGCATTGGAGGCAGCTGGAAGCTGAGCCCCTGTGGCAAGGGTATAAGTGGGAAGACAGGCAATGACCTTGGGTGGGAATTTAATTAAAAGGGCTCCTTTCTGCTCAGACAATGAGCCATTTGTCAGAAGGCTCTAATCAGGCCTGAAATTATTAATTATTTGGAGAATCAATAGCTTATCACGGTTTATAACTTCTCCAGCCTGCACTGAGACTTTTCTCCTGCTTTGATTCCCACGAGCGAGGTGGTATCCAAGGAAAGAGGTACATTTTATGGCTAGCTTCGCTGAAAATAAAGGGACCACTTCACATTGTTTGTGGGAATGTGTACATTTTCTTTTTAAAATTTTTTTTATGTATACATTTTCTGACTCTGCATCAATAAAATTTAAATGAGAGTAAAACTCCATAGAAAACTATTATATTTGGTGACTTGGGTGTAACTTATACCTCCCATCTAAGTGATTATAATGCTCCTCTCTTTTCTATCATTAAATTTTTATAGTATAATTAAACTTGCGTGTAAAATGTGTCTATGCAGTCTCCTAGCTATTGCGGTAAGGCCCCAGTGTGAGCTCCACCCCCTTAAATGTTCAGGTGTACAGCACAGTATTGTCGACCACGGGCATGCAGTCCTGCAGGTACCGAGAACCCACCCACCCCACGAAACAGAAACATTGCACCCCTAAACACTCCTCCCCACCTCCCTTTTATACCCGACCCCGATTTGCACCGGTGAGCTGAAGAAAACATCGTCACCTGGTGTATGAACTCAGGAAACTTAATTTTACACAAATTCAAGTCCACATTACAACAAAGTGGGAAGAATTTTCCTCACTGCAATGGCCTCCTTCCATTAAGGACAGTTTTGCAGTTAGTAGAGGCTGCAGGAGGATAGAGGTCTTCTGCATAGAAGCTGAAAATCAGAGAACTGAAAAGACTATTCTAGCTTTCATAGCTTTACTTGTGAATTCTTAGGTCTATAAAGAGAGCAGGCAGAGAAAATACAGGTTTAGGCCAAAGTCATGATTTGTAAATTTGAGTTATATTTATGAATGGCTTAAAATTATACACTAAAATAAAAAAATAGGGGTCTCCTGGTGGTGCAAGGGGTTAGGCACTGCGTAGCATATGCAGCTGCTGCAGCACAAGTTCGATCTCCGGCCAGGGAGGTGACCTACATGGCGCAGCAGACCTCTCCTGCCTCACCCGCTGCTCCCCTCAGCAGTGTGTTTCAGTTAATCTGCCTGTTCTGCTCCCCGCTCTGTCTCTGTTGATTCCTCTCACCCCCTACATCTCTGGCCTGTACCCTAGTTCTTGGATGTATGAATAAATAAATCTTAAAAAAATTTACAAATAGGTCATAATAGTGAAATTCTATCAATAATCCTCAGTCCTTTTATCACGGTCTCTTGTGTGTGTGATGCCTGCACACTTGCAAGCCGGATAGTTTGGCGTGAACACCTGACCTGTAGCAAACCATTCCACTGGAAAACCAGGAACCAATCAAAATCCACCTTTTTAGAACACTAACTGGAAAAGGTAGAGATGCGAATCCAGCAGAGTTGGCTAAGATGGTAGCCACTGACCCCCGTGGGCAAACTGATGTGTCTCCAGAGACGGGTAAGAGAATCAACCAGATGCAGAGAAGAGGGGACAAGAGACCGGCACTTCAAGAGACTGAGAAACAGAGGCCTGAGTTGCTCCTTCTTGACCGAGCACACTCGCTGCACTCCCACTGGCTGATCCTTTCAATGATAAGGCAGCATCTACCTGAACCACTTGAGAGTGGTTCCTTAAAACCAGGAGATCCGTGGTTGGAGCCTGGGGTTTCCCAGCCATGGGGTACTCCTCCATGACCTACCAGGCCCTGGGCCATGCCATCTCACGCCCAGGGCTTAGGAGAATTGGACAACACGGGCACCGGCACGTCCCTCCCCGGGGCCAGCGGGGACTCCCCTGTCTCTTCCCCCAGAGCCTTCCCGGGATGGTGCAGAAAAGCCTTCCTCACAAGCCCATCACCAGCCTGCAGTGAAGTCTTAGGTGTTCCAACCTAGTCAAGACTGTGTCGTTTCTGTGCCCCTGAGTGAGCCCGGGGCTACATTCAAGGCATGAGGTGCTCCATAGACAGCAAGGGTGTGGATTGCTCAGGTACAAAACAAACTGCTGGCATGTCTGTGACCAGGCAGGGTGAGCTGACCACTAACTTGTCCCTTGTCACGTGGGCTTGGCTAATGCCACTGTAGGAGAAGAGAAAGAGACCCAGCGGCAGCTGGCCAGGCGTAAATGGCGCCAGAGGTGCAGGTACAACTGCCGTGCACACCTGGAGAACTGAGCACACGCCAGGCTGGTGTCTTGTTTTCAACCTAAAACCCAAACACACGTGTTAGAGATGGGGTGGGGGGCAAAGCTGCTGAAAGGGTCATCTGCTTCTGACTTTTCTAGTAACATTTGTTACTGATGCATTCGCCTGGCCATCTGGCCAGCACGCCGAAGCTGACAACCAGTAGCAATTATCAAGGAGTTTTTAATTACAGGAAAAATATTAAATTGAGAAAGCTCTGCCTTCTCCCTCCACCCTGACTCTGCATCAGGAAAACAATGCCACTATTTGCTTTTGGCACAGTGCCTCGAGAAGCTGGCTCTCCTGGGGTGAGGTCTCTTGCAGTACGAGCACCCTACTGGGGGCTTGGAAGCTGAGCTCCTGGACTCAGAGCCACCACGTGGTCCTTGGTGACGCCATCCAGAGACACAGAAGCCTCATGCTGCTTGTGACATGACAGGTGTTAGAACTCACTTCTTACAATAAAGAGGTTTATTGTTTAGGGGTCATTAAAACACATGCAACTGCTCCACAAAGATACAAGATTGTTCACGGTCATAACCATCTCCCGCCTCTCCCAGCCTTTGCATTGGACAACTCAAGGATAAAATGATAATGGCTTGGGTACCTGATGGTGGAAACAGAATGAGAAGAACAGACCCAGGAGCCATGTAAAGGGAGATAAGGAAGGGACTTCAAAATGCACTTTCTAGGGCCAGTCACATCAATCACCCCAAATCCCAAAGCACGATGGCTTCCACAATCTGGTGTGACCAGTGCGGCGGCTGAGCTGACCCACTAACTTGTCCCTTGTCACATAGGCTTGGCTAATGCCACTGTAGGAGAAGAGAAAGGAGACCCAAAGGGGGCCTGGAAGGTACTCCAGGGGCAGAAGCAAGGCATTCCAGTGGGGTGTGTCAAGGAGGTGGCCGTCTGGGGTGACTCTGAGAGTCAAAATGTAGGGAAACAGGAGAAGGGGGAAAGAGAGGAGGCCTAGATTGGGATTTTGATGCGTGAGGGGCAACGCCCAGAGTTCCAGAAGTCTGTTCTGTCTAGAACAGACACAGGCCTGGGAGGAGGCAACGGGCAGTCACCAAGGAGAGCAGCTGAGAAAGGCCATACACAGGCCACAGCAGGGACACACTGACCATCGGGCTGTCCGCCAGACCAGGCCACCCTGAGGGGTGAGGGCAGGTTGAGTATATATTTAATGTATTTTTAATATACATATTTAAAAATAAAGTCTTATGAAAGGACACTAGACACTTTCATTTGTTAAATACGCCTTGCCCGTGTGCACCCTGCAGGTCAGTAGCTAAAGGGAAACTCCCCAGGGCGAGGTGTCAGGGGAGCTCACACTGTTCTATCAGTGCCTGCTGCTTCAGCAGGAAGACTGACTCCGGGACTCCTGAGGGCTGCTACCTGCTTTGTCCAGCCTGGGCCCAGGGTGGAGTGAGACTGCAGCAGGGCGAGCTATGGAGCCTGCCAGGCCTGGGGCAAGGTGCAAATGTGGGGGCCTGTGTTCAAAGCCATGACAACTAGTCAGGCTGGCATGACATGTGCAGTGCCCTGTGGGCAGGTGCCCTGGGGTACGGAGCCAGACCTGCCTGCACTCAGAGGACCACCCAGGCTGCAGCTCAGAGGACACGTGTGGTCAGCACAAGATAACCTCTGCAGAGCTCGGATGAAAGGGCTGCGAAACTTTCATACACACAGGTGGGTTTTCACGCTTTTCCTTCATCCCCAAATTCAAAGGCAAGTCTCCTAATGCACATAGTGTGAGGCACAGTTACATGAGGCCCGCCACCCACAGCCCTGCCCCAATCCGTCATCAGGGGGACCCCTAAGCCCAGCAGGCAGGGCTGGGGCTGCGACAGCTTTCTGCATGTACCTGCAGCAACAGGAATTCCGGGCACACGGAAACAACAGTCAAGAAAGTGTTTCCCTCATGAAGCAGTTTCTCCCACCCACCTAGTAGCACAAAACACCTCCTCCAGGCCGCTCCTAATACGCCCCTTTTGAGTACTAGATTCAATATTAAAAAGATCCTGAGTTGGTCACTTGAGCCTTGTGACCATCTTTGGGAGGAAATTTCTGGGACAAGTGGGGGTCATTTTAATACCAAACATGGTTACTTCAGGCTCCTATGCATACTTTGCTCGGAACCGTAACTCAGCTTGCCTTTAGAAATGTCGTTAAATTGAAGCAAGAAATAAAGTTATCCTCAGATGACAGAAGTGCTATGCTACTAGACAGCCAGAACTTTAGTTGGTTAAGCTCTCCTTGGACGCTCTTCAGGCTGTTTGGAAAAAAACACAATAAAGGAGGAGAGAGGCACTTAGTGTCCTGGGAGGGACCGAGCTGTCCTGCTCTGCTGCTTGAGGCGCCAAAGGTCCTATTGGCTGATGCTGCTAATCTTATCTGGATATATTAACTCCTAATTTCCATTAGAAATAGCCCCTCTGACCTCACGGCTATCAGCTGCTTCTCAAGGAAAAAGAAATAACAATAACATCAATGGCAAGGACAAAGCCACAACCACACAGAACAAGAGTGAACACACAACTACAGTCAGAGACCTTGGGGAGGGAAGAGGAAGGGGTTGGGGTGAGGGCGGATGGGAGGGCCACAGGGGACTGTGGTGATGGTGCAGGGGCGAACTGGTGACGGAAGCCCTAAGGGCACTACACCAAGAACAGCAAGAGGACGTGTAAGAAAAATAAATTAATAAAGTAAATAAAAGTATCTCTAAATAATAAAAATAAATACCACTCTACCCCACCCCGACTTTAAAAAAAATAAATAAGGCTGTCCTTGAATGTCTAGCTACCAAAGAACTCTTTAACGCCACCAAAGATATTAAGAATGAATATGAAAAGTACAGTGAATCTAGCAAGATAAAAAGAGAACATGGAGGTAGCTGAAAACGGGCTTCTTAAGGTACCACATGACCCCCACAAATCACCCTATGATTCATCTGTCAGGTGAGTGGGGGAGGAGCAAGTCGCTCCCAAGGTCTTTCCTTATTTGACGCTTTATTGAAAAAAGTTTGATTTTTATTTATTTTTCACTTTTTTGTTTCCCTTGGTGTGGGAGATGAATCTGCAAACATATATAAGACATACACTAATGAAATGTATTTAAAACATAAATATATATATCAAAAATATATTTCAGAATATATACTTTTAATATACATATTTAAAAATAAAGTCTTATAAAAGGACACTAGACACTTTCATTGTTAAATATTCCTTGCTTGTGCACTAGCTAAAGGGAAACCCCAAGTGGATTGCATGATAATGAGGTGCCTGAATGGGTGACAGATACACCCACTGGGAGTCACTTTCCAGGGCCCTGTTGTCCCTGCATTTGCTATCCGAAATTGCACCCAAGACTTGCCACCTACGAAGCTGCTCAGCACACCACCGTGCTGCTCCTGGCGGGAGTAAAAGCCACTGTGGATAACGCGCAGATCTATCCAGACCGATTCTCTCCAGGCTTCGTCAGCAAGACTCCTATTTCACCACCTAGAGCAAGGATCCAAGACCTCCCTTCCCTACTGCTATTTTTAAATTAAACTATTTGGGAACAAATGAACATGTTTTGAATTTTAATGTTGTCTACTCATAAGCTTTTGAAAGATTGTTGTAGTTAGTATATTTCTAATATTTTAAAATATGCATTTACACAGAAAAGAACCACAGTCAGAAAAATTCATTTTAGAGCAAAAGTGGATTCCCTACAGGGGTTCTTCCAGTAATTTCCAAACTTGAACGCCCCTGTATTTGTCTGCTCAGGCTGTTATAAAATACCACGGGATGTGAGGGGTGTTACACAATAGACATGTTATTTCTCAGAGTTCAGGAGAATGGACGGTCCAAGACCAAGGTGCCAGCTGGTCAACTCCGTCGTGGGCGTTCCCCTTGGGTTGCACATGGCTGCCTTCTCTGTCTTCACCTGCCTTTCCTGGTGCTTTTGGTGGGTGGTGGGGGGGGCAGGGGATGGAGAGACAGTTCTCCATTATCTCTTTCTCCAAGGACATTCAGTCTCTTGGATCAGGCTCCATTCTTATGACCTCACTTAACCTTGTCTCCATAAAGGCCCTTCTCCAAATACAGTACATTGGGGGTGGGGCTTCATATATTAATATAGGGGTGGGTGGGCACAAACATTCAGTTCATAACATTTCTCAATCTTGGTATCCCTATCTGGTAGAAACAAGAAGTCCTCCCTGCAGCAACCTAACCTAGAAATTTGTAGAATCTGCCATAATAGAAAAGACTGGGCTGGCCAACTCCCCTTAAACATGTATGATGTATGTCACTGCCACCAACTTGCTACTTCCAGACTCTCTTCTTCTTTGTTGCTTACTTCATGACTTTGTTAGAATGCTAACAAATGGTCTAAATGGTCTGTCCAATAATACAAAAAGAAACATTGTTTTCTGAGCACATACTGCATTTCAGGGACAAGCTTTCACATCTATCCATTCTCTAATTTTCACAAAATGCCGGCAAAGTAGGTATGATTCCTACTGTGCATATTAAAAAAACAGGACATCAGAGAGATGAAGTTAATTAAATCACAGAGACAGTTCAAATTCATATTTACAGAATGTTGTAAACACAACAGGCACTTAAACTGTCCAGGCAGACATCACTTCCAGGAAAATGTGTGATTCTAGTCCCTCCTCCCCTCACTCTTAAAAAGGATAGGCAAAGCCATTTTCTTTTAAAAGACTCGCCATTCACTTATTCTCTCCTTCAGCAGGCACTTCCTGGAGACTTGCCAGCGGCTCTCAGTAGGTGTGGGAATGTGTGAGGCATGACCTCTGGACTCAGCGTGGCCAGGGAGCGGGAAGTTCCCAGGAATGGCCCTGAGAATGCAGTAGGGAGGCTGGAGCCACTGACCCCTGCTGCTGTCAAGTGCTGCCCTTAAGGGAAAGGGGGGACAGTGCAGTGTTCTGAGGGACATGGACTCACTCAGGAGGGACAACAGTTCTGGTGAGTCCACTCAGATGCCCTCTGAGGCCGTCCACGTGCTCAGTGGGAGGACCTATGCAAGCCAGATCTCTAAGCCAGGACTTAAAACAGTCAGGTCTTGACCTGGGGAGCACAGTGGCCTTCAGGAAGGGGTGTCTGCATTCAGGAAGGGGTGTGTGCCACTTCTCCCACCAAACAGCTGTAAGCAAGAACAGGTTACTAGGGCAGGGCTTTGAGATCACAAGGAGGGGAAAGAGTGTGATGTAGCCAGGGCAGTGACCTTCTAGAAAATGAAAGGGAAATTGCCCTCAGGGACATGCTGGGGCTCACAACCTCCCAGGGGCTCCAAGGCAGTTCATCAACTCCATATTAAAAATGCTGTGTGTGTGTGGTTTCTAGAAAGGACAAAGGGCAGGACTGCTGCTGGGCAGAGCAATCAGTGGACCCAACACATCGTTCCAGGAAAGCTGCCCACCGCCACCTGCCCGCCCACCCCCGGCTGCCCACCAACCAGGATGAAAATCCAGGCATCAGTGCCTCTGTCATTCATGCTGTCCCCAGTGGTGCCCTGGGCCAGAATCCCACAAAGCTGGTTCTCCAGCGGGGAAGCCATATTGCTTTAATTTCATGCTCCATCAGAGGACTAAGCTGACTGCTGAGTTGAAATATATGAGCCTGTGCCAGAAATTCACCCTAACACTCCTGATTACTGTGATCGTCAAACCCTCTCCCAAGTGATTTTTTTTGGGGGGGTGGGGGTGGTAGGCACAGTAGAGTAAATCAGGATTAACCTACTTCCTTTTAGAGGCAGGCTTGTCAAGGGTCAGGGAAGCCTGAAGCCCTTCACACAAACTACATATTGCTTTGCAATATCACCTGACTTTTCATGTCTCTCTCTCTTTTTTAAATAGGTTGCAAGGTTTTTGATCATTGATTTTTTTTTTAAAAAAACTACCCATACAGTAGGCACACTAAATACCAAAACTAATGAATTACTAATTGGATGGTATGGACAAACAGTAGGGATACCTAGTACTTAAAATAAGGTTGACCTAACATCCCAGTGTATTTTCTCTCTGATACACACAGTAGTGTGATTCTCAAAATATGGTCCAGACCTGGGAATTTATTAGAAATGCAAATTCTCAAGCCTCACTACCCCCTTCTGAATCAAAAACAATGGAGATAAGACTCAGCAACTGAGCTGCTTTTATGTGTTGTCTAGACACTGGACACAGCTCTGTTTAGACCACTGGAGAGACTACTCTGGGCTAGACCTCAGGTCCTGGAGAAACCAGGGAGAGCCCACCTCCCTTTCATGATGATCTAGAATTGGTACCCAAATGGCTCTCTGTAGGGGCTCTTTTGGCGGGGGTGATAGCTGAGGAAGGACACGCAAATAGAAAGGATATTGTTACCTTGGCACCCCTTGGCATTTTCATGGTTACTGAGTGTGAAATGGAATAAACCATGAAGTCCAGACCAGTGAGTGTGTGCTTTTTTAAAAAATGTCTTGGGGCATTAGATCAATCCCCCATCGGCTTGCTATCGAGTTTACCCTAGCCAAAGCAGTACTGTTGTAGCTGTCACAAATTTTAGTTTTTAAACTTGCCCTGAGAAGCTGGAATCAATTGTTGTTATAGGGAGACTAAATAAAAGAGGTCCCGGATTTCCTGTTATTAGGTCCATTTTTTTTTTTAGATGTTAGAATAATATCACATGGGTTTGGTTTTTTTTTTTTTTTTTTTTTTGGTACCATAATTAAACCCACCTGAAATGGCACTACAAAGACAGCAGACTTTGCCAAGGATTGTTTTGACACTGTTTCCAAATGAAACACTTCAGGGAAGAAAAATGACTTTTTTTTTCTTAACCTCCTCTGATGGCTTTATATCACTGTTTAAAAAAAAAGCGCCTTTATGTGAAATGTCAAAATACGTAAATCAGTCAAAGTATTTATATTGCTTGGGCAAGCATGGATGGATTAACCACATTTACTTTTAAACTTCAGCAAATAGAAAAGCAAGAGTGACCCAGAGGTCTGGGAACCATCTTCAGATGCCAGGAAGCTGAATCCCAATACAGTTTGCAAAAGAATGAACTATGACCTCTTAGACGATGAGTGCCTCGTTCATTCAGGATCAATGTCTTAAAGACACTGAAGAGCAGATGTGTGCACCCCTGAGATAGTTAATTTCATGTACACTTGGCCAGCGCATGGTGACCAGTTGCTTGTTCCAAGGCTAGTCTTTATGGGTTGAGTTATTTTAAAGATGCAATTAGCATTTAAGTTGGTTGACTGAGCAAAGAAGATGGCACTCCATTACCTGGGCAGTTCCCAAGCAATCACTGAAGACTGAGAGGGCACAGCCAGCTTTGCTGAAGGGGCATCTCTGCCGCTGGGCTAAGAACAGAAAATCTGCCAGTGTTTCCAGCCTTCACATGCCAAGACAACATACCAGCCCTTACCCAATCTCTGGGCTTTGGCCTGGCCTTCAGATTTCAGGTGTTCTAGTCCCCATAATCACATGAGTCTTAACCAGCTCATTCTACTGGTTCTGTTGATCTGGGGAACTCTGAATAATATAGGCATAGGCCTGAGCTTTTATCTTCTAATTTCCATACAATTGATACCATATATTTCTGTGCTCATCAGAGTAGTTGACATAATTGGGTCAACCCTGCAGTAAAAAAATCAGGTTATTTTAAATGTAAGTTTCTGTCTTTCCAGGTAGACATTTGTGTCCATATTTGACACTATGGCAACCTAGACTTGAGTAATTGTCATTGACACCTGAGCTTCATCTGTGTGTTCATTACTTCACTTTCTATACACTGGAATTCATCTATTTTCATGCCTAGCTTCCTGAAGTCACTGAGCATCTTGAGAACAGGAGATGTCTAAATTTTAAAATAATCTTTGAGCAACATGTGTAAAATATACTTTTTTGCTAAATATATATTATGTCAAACTTTTCAAAATAAATACCATTCCAGTGCTCTTCTGTTCCTTCCCACCTCTTCCCCCAACCCTCACTTGTGGTAGGCGAAATCTGTCCTGGACCCAAGCAGAACCAAACTGGCATTAAGGGACACTCAGGTACCCAGTAGCTCCTGAATCACCTGATTTACCTCACCACTGGTTCAAACCAGTGCAGCCCATGAGATCTGGTTAGAGTCAGAGTAGGTGACATTTTCAGTGACTTTAATATAGAAACTGTTCTTTGAGACTGAAACCAGGTGTGATAGAATTTATAGCAGGTGATTTAGCCAGTGTTGGCTTTACACTTCCTGAACTTTAGTTGAAGTAAACCGATGGTCTAGAATGCAAGCTCACAGTCCAACCTTACTGTATCTCCTTACTCCATACACCACACTTCCAGGAAATAAATTGCTAATGCTGTGCATTAGAGAAATGGAGTGTGTTTAAAACATCATAGTAGGAATTCTACTGCCCCAAAGGACTTGTTAAAAAGTGGGTCAAACTGCTAAAAGATTGTACAAATTCCTTCCAAATGGCATTTCAATTTAGCACTACACATAGATTCCAAGAAAATGTACCTTTAAAGTTCTATGTTCCATTCCCTTATTTTAAAAAAGGAACTTTGGACACACACCAAGACAATGTCCAATAAATTGTCATCAAGATTTTGATGTTACAATTAATATCTAACAAGAATAGCACCATAAGATCAGTCAACATAGATAAGACAGCAGAATTTGAAAGTGAGAATGGAATGGAGACCCCCCTCCCCCAATAGAATCTTACATGTTAGTCTTCAGTTAACTACACAGTTCTCATTTCAGTTATATACCTCAATTTTTTCCCAAACTGTTTATTTAAATATTTAAAAATATAAAGACATTAAATGGGTTGAAATTTTGAAAAATACGTAAGAAGTTTACAGTGGAAATTCTTTTACCCTGATCCTCGACTGACTAATCCTTTCTTAGTAACTTCTGATATTGATTTAGTCTATACAGTTCTAGAGTTGGTTTACACAGAGGGAAGATACATACTCGCCTTTCATTTTTATCACAACCAATGTTTCAGACAATTTTCTGCACTTTGATTACTTTAGTTTTTCTTTATGGATGTTTGGTTAGTCATCTACCATGTCCTGGGCTCACATGTTTTGGGGTAAATTAGCTGGAAGATGGAGCACAATGTACCTTCCAAGGTCCCTTCAGTTAACCCCTCACCCCAACCCCAGACAACCGCTGGTCTGTTTTCTGTCCCTGTAGCTCTTCTGTAAGAAGGTCATGTAAGTGCAATCGGAGGAGATAGGAGCCTGTTTGCATTTGGCTCTTTTCCATTTAGCACGAGGCATTTGTGACGCACTCATGCTCTGGTGTTAGCAGCAGTTGGTTCCTGTTTATTGCTGAGTAGTATTCCCTGGTCTGGATGCATCATAGTTTCATGCATTCCCCCAGATGATGGATCGCATTCAGCTTTTGGAGATTACAAATGAGAGTTGCTATGAGTGTTTGCATACATAGGTTTCTGTGCAAACACAGGTTTCTGTTTCACTTGGTAGATACTCAGGAGAGGAACTGGTAGTCACAGGATGAGTGTTTAACTTTTAAGAAAATATCGAACTGTTTTCCAAAATGTTTATAACAGTCAGATGATTGTTTTTAAAGTAGGTTTTTTTGTTTGAACTACATGGATGCCACCTTACACTTGACATTCTGGAAAAGATTACAATCCATCAGTAAAAATATTTTGATCAGTGAGCAACTTCATTAGAAACATCAGTGTTAAATTAGACAGCATCAAAAACCTTGACAGTTATGACTAAGGGGACAGAGGCACTGTCAGTTCAGACTGATACGTCTTTCTGCTTGTATCTGGCTTCTGGTAAAATGTGGGCTGAAACCACTTTGCTCTCTCCCTGCCACAAGGAGCCGTGAGTGGGGCCAGGAACGTGGTGGCTTCACCCTGTCCCTCTCCTGTGCACTCACCCTTCCACCAAGAAGGCTTCTGTCTCTGCCAAACAAATGAAGAGCCACTTCCAAAGTACCCATTATAAGGAAAGCACATCTGCTTTTGTTTATAAATTGTAACTTTTTTTTCTTGAGGCTCTGCTGGCTTGCAACACTGGGTAGGAGTTAAAGGAACAGGTTCACACCTTTTCAGATGTATGACCATACCTGAGCACCCACAGTTCACCACCATCCATTGGGCACTCTCACCCTTTGCTCCTCACCTACACCCTCCCCCTTGTTAGCTGCAGATTTCGAGGCTTTGCTCTGGAAATACGTTAAGATTTCCCGCCTATGTGCAAACCTATGCTTGCACAGACACCTACGTGTGCAAATACTTATAGCAACTTTTATTCTCACCAGAACAGCGTCTTCCCCAGAACTGAGTACCAGCTTTGGAAAGAAGGATGCCAGCAAGTCTGTAAAGGAGGTTTTGCCTACCTGAAAAGCTTTTTCCAACTCTGTCCTCAGCCCTTTTATCTCTTTGAACTTGACTGCACTCTCGGATGTATCTCTGTGTGCAGGACCAAGAGAACCCCGCTCACGAGTCCAAAGCCCAGCTGGCTTGCCCATGAAAGAAACCCGACACTGACTCCTTCTCTGAGGGGTCCCGGTGTGGACCTGAATGTGGGGAAGCAGCAGTGTCAGACTACTCGGCTATCTCAGGTCGGGATGTGGAGGGGAAATAGATGCCAGAGCTTGACATAACAAGGCGTGAGCATTAAGGACATATCTGGGCCAAGCACACGAAGGGGGAGGGGCTCACGGATGTGGGGTTGGCAGGTTTATTGAGAGGGAGGCTGATTTAAATCTCTTGGCAACAGCTCAGTTGCAGCTGGTTCTCTCCCCAACAAAAGCCAAGTCTGGCCAGGTAGTAAGGGTCTGAAGATTCATTTCATAAAAGCAAACTCCCCTGGAAAGACACAAGGGACCCCCTTAAGCTGCTCTTGATGGACGGCGCTCCTGTTCTCCCAAGACCGAAAGTAAATCCTCAGAAACATTACCCCAGATGTTTTAGTTCTCATTCGATGAAAACGTGCTCAAATCTGTTAGTCATGTCAAGAGAAGTGTTAATATAATTTGTGGATTTAAAAATTCTACAGGTATCTATGAAAAAATAAATGACCGCCTAATTTTATAAGACGCAAGATTGCACCCTCACACACACCACACGCATCTTACTAAGGAGACACATCGAAGACAGCAGTCATAGTACTTTTGAATCAATTTCTGAACAGATGTAAAGAAAAAAAACCAATGATGTGATTTGATGGACCTGAACTAGTCACAGGAAAGCACCAGTAGAACCAAAATAGCCCAAGCAGAAGGTCCTTGCTTTTCTTGTTAAGAATGCCAAGAAAAATCACAATGCACAGTGCAGGTGCAGCTCAGAGACAGATTAATCTCAGCCACAGTGACTGCAGCTGAATTGCTATATCCTAGAATTAGACCGACTGAGCTGATTTATTCAACTTCTCTCAAAATGCAAGAACCCCCTTGACAAAAGCCTGGTGGGTGACTATTTTGACAACTTTTGAACCTCTTTTAACAACTTCTGTTACTGGGTATCTGGAAAATGTGTTTATTAACCTCTTGATTTGGTAAAATTAGCTCCAAAAAGCCAAAGGAAATATCACAGGAAGATGAAATAAACAACAGTTCACAACTTCATAAATGCAGACAAGATGCAGATCGTGCGCTTGAAAAACGCTTCCCAAGAACAGTTTTCTCAACCGGGGTTTGGTAGTGGGATTTTCTGGGGAGCTTGACAAGACTCCGGGAACCCGCTCTCAGAGACACAAACTTCAGCGTTGCCCAGACATTTGGCATTTGAACGCACTATGCAGTGAGGGTTGAAAACTGACACTGACACGCCTCCAGCTGAGGGCAAGCTTAACTCAATCACCCCCCACAACGTGTTCGTCCACTTTGGAGACACAGTCCAGAACCGAGGGCGCTTAATTCTAGCGGACCCTCTTCGTGGCCCACACATGGAGCTGGGACATGCCAGCAGGAGGCAGTGTTGGCTCACCGCGCTCCTGTCGGGACTGCCCCTGAGCAGCAGCCTGGTCTTCCCTGTCCAGCGACTTCTAATCATTTCATCAGCACGTGCTGCCCACATCCAACAGGATGCCTTATGTACGCTGAGTTACCAGCGCCTTCATGGTCTTTACTGGAAACACATCTGATTGGAATAGGACTGTTTTTTTTAAAAAAAAGATTTATTTATGCATACAAGAACTGGGGTACAGGCCAGAGGTGTGGGGGGGTAAGATTCACCAGAGAACCAGTGACAAAGTGGGGAGCAGAACAGGTAGATTGTCTGAAGTACACTGCTGAGGGGAGCAGCGGGCGAGCCAGGACAGGTCTGCTGTGCCATGTGGGTCCCCTCCCCGGCCGGGGATCGAACTCGTGCTGCAGTGGCTGTAGATGCTTCATAGAGCTGTGACAACCCCTTGCGCCACCAGGGAAGCCCAGGACTGATTTTCTGTTGAGAACTTAAGAGGGTGACAGCTGTCAATTAATTAGTCATAGGATCAGAGCCCTGGAAATATTTAGACCCAACATTCTCACGTGTGGTATCAGACCACGGAGTCCCGAGCTGTCGTGACACGGCCGGGCTATTGCTGGTGCTTGGTCAAGACAGGGATGCAGGCCCTGGCGCAGTGGACGCCTTGTCCATTGGGCTGTTTACTTGCTTCCCAACTAAGGCCTGGCTGGGATGCAGTGTGATCAAGGAGGGACCACGGGGTGTCTGGTGTGTTGTGTAGATTCAAGGCCGGATGTGATTTTAATCCACCTCTGGAGGTTTTCCATTCCCAGCTGCCTGTAGACTGGCTGAGAAGAGACACCAGCATCCAATGCTGTTTCCTCTGACATATTTTATTTTCCTCCTTTCATTTGAGTCCCAGTTGCCAACACATTCGAAACCAAAGTGACAACTTTTCACCCGGTGCATGATGTGGCAAGAGAGCCAAGCAGGCCACACGTGGACAGGAGAGATGCAATGCAGACTTACCCAACAGCTTTCTCTCCCTGTGGGAAAGGTGGAAGTCATTCTACCCAGCTTTCTTGAAAAATAAAAAAAAAAGCCCCAAAGTAACAGATATTTGATACTAGGAGTAAGAGTTATGCCCAGGGATAACCGAACAGTTCCAGCTGGGAAACATCCAGAGCTGCTGGGTAACAAAGCATCTACCCTTGTCTCCTGGCCTTAGAAATGTCACTACCGTTTTTCATAACCTAAGGAAAACAGAACCAGAAGGGGTTTCTGGTCCCTCCAAACACGCCAAGCACTGGGGCATTCTTGACCTCAGAACTAATGATATGGGATGGGGTGCTGTCCCTTGCATGGTTGGGGATGGGGTGGGGGGTCAGCTCACTACTGTCTGCTGCCTGTAGCTGTCATTCTCCATGGTGACACCAAACTGCCTGCAGAGACCGCCTTCTGTCCCCACTACACCCGTGTCTCATCCAACCCCATCTCCAGTTCCATTTACAGTTGCGGGTTTCCCATTCTTGTCTTACTGCTCATGCTACTATCCCTCCTTGTCAAGAGCGAGATTAAAGGAGTGGGAAAAATCAGAACTCCTCTTCCTCTCATAAAACCTGTGACTCACTCACCTGACCTGCTTCTGCTTCTCACTTGTAACTCCTTCTCTCAGCCCCACTACTTCTGGAAAGCTCTCTTCCCTTGTCACCACCAAGTAAATCATACTCATCCATTAAGGTCTAAGTCTAGATCCTTTCCCAAGAGGGCTTTCTTCACTCCCTTCTCTCCTTCCTTCTTGATACTTTCTGCTGAACTTTCGTTTTCATGAAGAATAGGAAGAAACCTGAACGTTGACCCCAGTACAACTTGGGCTCCAGAAATTTTTCTCATGGGATATTAGGGTGTTAACCTCAGAGCTTATGTTGTCCAGGCCGGAGGGTTTAACCTGCCTTATCCTAGTCCCCAAACCGCACTGCTCATGCCAAGTACTTGATAAGAGAAAGCTGGAACTTAAACATGCTTTGTGCAAACAGATGAGGCGTTTGTTCCAAGCCTCTCTCAGTGGAGCCTGAGACCGGAGACACGCTTGGCTGAGTCAGGCCCATCCACTCATCTTTGCGAACGCCCAGGAGCGGTGAGGGAGAGCAGGCACCCCACCCGCCCAGCCACAGGGCAGCCGGATCAGCACCCAGAGGCCCAAGGGCGGTCAGCAGCTAGACACCCCACACCACACCCTGACTAGGACTGCCCTGAGGGTCACCTCCTGCTGAGCTTACCAGAGAAAATGGAAAAGCAATACTGAACTGGATACCAAGTGGTTATGCATTTTTATGATGGAAACAGTTAAACTTTAAGGGGCAAACTCTCCATTCTTTAGCCAAATCTAGCCCTGTAGTGGGCTCTTCACCTCAATTCAGTTCATGGATGAGTTCTGTGCTAAATTAAAATTTAGACTTCCAGCTTTAATTGTAGGTTCATGTGGGGAAAAAAACCACATGAAGTTTCTCTAAACTATCCATTCTTAGGGATTAAAGGCAGTTTCAAGGCAACCTTCTAGCTGTCCATTAGAATGTTCACTATTTCTGGAATTTTCTTTCATATATCTGACCAAAGCTTGTCTCCCCTGGGGGGAGAGGGCAAAGCTGGTCACAGGAGAGGAGCATAGGAAGGCAAGAACATGTTCTGTGCTTTGCTTTTTAGTTTTTCATTATCTATTAAATCAATGTCCTTTTACTAAAGAGTCATGTAATATATTTCCCTTAAAATTTATTGTTGGGGGGAACCAGCCAAAGGCCTTGGTCACTCACTGCTATGTGTGTCCTCCTGTAATATGGGTGGTCCTCAGGGGAAGGGGAAGTTCCAGGTTCCCTGCCCCACCCAAGGAAGGGTGTTGCTGAGCAGGGAGGAGAAACCAGAGACACCAGAAAAGGAAGGAGATTAAAGAAGTGATCTAGAGGAGGCACTTGGAGTAGAGAGACCTGAGAAGAGACAGCTTTTGCTTCTTGGCCTTGGGATTGTACCAGGGACTTGGGGAGGCAAGGAGGAAACACTTGAAAGAAACAGAGAAGTGGGTGAGACATCCGTGGGGAAGATGACAATAGCAGCCTTTATCTTGACTTGGATTTTGATTTTGCTCTTTCCTTCCAGACTTGCCTGGCCTCTTCTGTGCCTGCCAGAAGGTACCTTATACTTGCGGCAAGCTTTTGGGCCTCAGTGGCCCTGCTCTGGGCTAACCCTATTTGGCTGGGTACTTACCCATGAGGGGATGGGTAACTTTGGGGACTTGATTTGGAAACTCTTCTTTCCCTTCCTCTATTGCACACCACTTGTATTAAAATTAAAATTCTTTTCTATTGAAGGTCTTCGCATGTTTTGTCTTGATGCAGTGGATGGCAGAATCTCTTTAAAGCAGGCAGTTTGGGGGCCCTGGGGTTCACCTCACCCTGCCTGTTAATACTACAGCATGGAATCAAAGCATGCTGGAGACAATGGCAACTCTCCGGTCCCAAGAATGTAACTTGGTGCCTAGAAACAATGCCAATGTACACAGCCTGAGGGGGTCCACTCAGGAGACAGGAGAGATTCTGCCACTCTCCTCCCCAAGACCAGCAGTCTGGTGGTTTCCTGGTGTGAGGCCAATAAAAACCAGAAACCTTAGGGAGAAAAGTCATATGATAATAACTGATTAAGAAGAAAGTGAGCTCTAAATGACCCTTTGCTTCTACTTCCAACTCTAAGTAGGTAGCACATAAATATTACAGGGGAAAACACCTACAGAGGCATTTTGGAGTAAGTCTCCCAGTAAGTGACGCAGATCAAAGGTCGTTGTACCTGATGCTGCTTCTCACCACTTCATAAAGCTTTTTCCTAAAAGTCTGATATAGTGAGTTAGGCAAGAAGTAAAAGATGAGAGGATTACAAAAGAAAACTTTCATTCACTGATAAGATTTCAAGATAAAATCCAATATAATTTTCAAGATCTAACACAAGGAACTTACTAAGTTTGCTAGATACAAATTTATCATTGAAATCAATTTTACTTTTTATAAAAAGGTAATTAACTCAGTATTCTACCAAACTGTCAAATTGTCAAGATGACTCAACAGCATTCCAATGTTAGTTAATAGCACAGCATTGATAGCACCAAAAAAAAAAAAGAGCATTACAATCAACACCACATAGGAATATTTATATAAAATTCCCAAATGACAAGTAGATCTAATATCGCTCTTTAACAAATGAACCATGGCCAGCTGTACTCCCAGCTGGGATGTACTCCAGGAAAGCATGTGAAGCTCAAAAGTGGGAAAAGCATCAACAACCATGCTGATCTAGGAAGAACCCTAAAATTGTTTCCTTAGTGCTAAAACAACATTTGACAAAATTCAATACCTACTCTTGATTTAGCTATATGCACACACATTTGAGAAAATTGGGATTGATGGGTATAAATCAATCCTAAAACCAGTACCTTAACAACTTCTTTACCTTTATTGCAGAAATATTTGAGGTATTTTCATATTAGCAAAGAATCAGTATCAGTTGCAATTGAGTAGAAGATAGGTCATTATGTCCACTCCTTTGAATTCAATAATCATTAGTCAAAGTTAATGTTGAACACTCTATGACTGCAGTTGTTCTCAAAGTAGGACAAATTAAAAATTACTCCATTGTGTAATGAAGCTTTTGAATAATTATTTAAAATAGAATTTATTTCCTACAGAATTGGCCATGTTTATATTGGAAACTGTAATAGCCTCCTGGACATTAAAACATATAGTTTATTTTTGAGAATTATTAAAGTTGATGGTTTCTACATAAAAAAATATTTGAGGTATTTTCACTATGAAATTTCACTATGGCAGGTGCTATCTCTATTACTCTATTACTATTTAACATTATACTACGTAGGCAGCCTGATTAGACAAGAAAAAGCAAAGTCATAAGAACTGAAAAAGAAATAAAACTACTTTATGTACAATAAGATGACATTATTCCTAGAAAATCTAAGTAATACACAGAGTTCCACAATAAAAGAATTCAACAAATGTAGCATTAGCATTAGCAACTAGGAACAGGTTTAACAAGCAATTTGTAAAACCTGTAGGGAAAATATTTCGAAACACACTTGATAGACAGAAAAGGAGACTAGTGTAGAAAGATGTTCTACTGTTTCTGGATAGGATGACTCAGTAGCATAAAGATGTCAATGCTCCTTAAATTAACTTACAAATTCCAATAAAATTGCCAGCTCCAATAAAAATATCAATGAACAGTTTGCTTTTAATGGAGCTATACAAGATGATACTAAAGATCAAATGGAAAAGACAAATCTGCAAGAATAGTTAAGCAAACACTAAAGAAGAAAACTAGGGTAGGGAATCAACTGAAATAGCCTCAATAGATATTAAAATATACAACAAGGTCTTTAAAAATTAAACCAGGGAAATACTGGCACATGAAGAGGCAGGCAGACCAATGGCACGGAATAGAAAATCCAGAAATAAACCCAACTTCTTTGGAAATTTGGTATATGAAATGTGGTGTCTTAAATCAAGGGATAAAAATGAACTTTAATAAGTTGTACTGGAATAGTACTTGTAAAAAATGAAATCAGATCCAGACTCCACTCCATTCTTCTTGTTCTCACAACAAGAACTAACATTTGAAGGATCTGAGATATAAATGTAAAAACAAAAATCACACAAGTCCTAGAAGAAAACATAGGGAAATTCCTCTGTAACCTTGCTGCTAAGAAGTGGCTAATTACAGATTTCAGAAGCAATTTAATATTGATTCACTTGACTACACAAAAATAAACTTTTTTGCAGTGAAAACATAAGCAAAGGCAAATAAGAAACCGGGAGAAGCGTTGCAACACATGTAGTACACACACAAAAAAAAATGGTGTGTGTGTGTGTGTGTGTTTCTGTGTTCAGAAACTGGAGGAGGGCAAAAGCCCAATAGAACATGGGCAAAATTTATGAAAAGACATTTTATAAGATGCAAAAAGTTTCCTCTAACTATATTAAAAGATGTCTAAGTTCTCAGAAAAGCAATTTAATATTACACTGAGATACACTCTTTCATTGAACTGGCAAAAATAAAACAACAACCAAAAAAACCCCACACTGATGTCAAAGCTTGAGAAACAGGCATATTCAGACATTGCTGGGGGGGCATACAGGTGAGTCTACCCCTTATGGGAGGGAATTAGTTAACACCTAAACAAATACCACCCATAAACAAACTTATATATGCATTTCCCTCTTGACCTTAGCAATTAGTAATTTGTGGTTCAAATAAAAAGAAAGTACACATGCAAAGGTCTAGTCACTGCAGGATTATCTATACTTACCAAGAATGGGAAGAATAAACACCCAATGTGAAACAAATGGTAAAAACGATGGTGGGTCCACAGAAGGGACTGTTCCACAGGTAAAGAAAAATAAAAGGAATGGATATGGGGGGGGGGGCTGATCATTATAACACAGCGAGTGAAGAAAGCAAAGTGCAAAAGAACATATGTTGCATGCTAAATCTAGTATAATCAAAGGGATGGAGCTATGTATTTATATATGCATGTATCTGTTTTTGCAAGAACAAACACAAGGATATGCAGATCCCTGGGTGAAAATGAGATAAGTGAATCTAGTGTGGGCAGGGATACTTCTGAGTGTGTGCTTTTCTGCATTTTGCCTTCTGCAACCATGTTACTGTCCCCAGTACTCAAAAAGTATAACAGATGAGCATGCAATCAACAAAAATAAGATCATGGGAATTCTATACCAGAGAGTTCAGATAAAGGGAAACCTGTAGATTCAAAAGACAGTTTGAATTTAAAGAGTGACCAACTCTTAAGACCAGGGATGTATGCCTGGGGGACAAAGTCACGAAGAAATGCAGGGATGTATTGGGAGAGCAGTTGTTTTGGAGGGACAGAAAGACATGGTACACAGAGGGACTTCTAGGTGGCTAATGGGGTTGGTAGGCAGGTCTTCTTGGCCTGGCTGGTGGTGACAAAGGTTTCCTATATTTAGCTGCACATTTGTTCTGAGTGGTATTCTAGACTTGTGTTTCCTTCTGCAACAAAAGATTTTTGTGGAAAGGCTCAATGCCTGGCCATTGCCCATTGCTCATGTAGCGCTTATCTACAGGCATCCTACTATCTTTACTTAGCATTTTTCTGCCACTCAGTATAATTCTGCTACAGGTTCCCTCTATTTGATGCTGTGTGATCAGAAAACGAAACTAATTTTCAGATTAGCTTAAGAAAAACATGAATAGAAGAGCTTTAAGCATTGCCAACAATAACTTTCGTAATGCATTCCAGTACCAGCTATAAATTCTGTCATGTTTGCACTATCAGCTGTTTTAGATTATCTGCATTGCCATCCTCCCTCCCTCAATGGCCCAGACAATATAAAACCAAAGCTGTAACCTTATTTTCTTAGGAAAAATCTAAGAAAAGGTAAAAGAGGCCTAGTGTGCTTATCTAAGACAAGGCCTGAAATTCTGTAAACTTGCTGGACACATTTATAATCTTTATAATCCTGGCTGCAGGCACTTTTGGCTCAAGTGTCCCTGGAATTCTTGATTTATGCTGACATTTGAATGTTTAATACAAAGGAGGTAGGGGGAGCAAAATCTAAATCAAGACTGTTTACATGGTCAAAGTCTATCAGCTCGTTGCACAAACTGTAACTGATTGAATCTGGTACACAGGTTGGCAGACTCTGGTATAAAAAAGAACAGCCACGTGAGTCAGTGGGCACCATTTCCCCAAGGGGCCTGCCCATTCCAGTGGCCAGAGCCCAGTCATTCTCTCCTTGCACATTCATGAACCACAGCCTCCCCAAGAACCCAGGCAGAAAGAACTGCTATCTTCTTCTACACTCAATGTCCCCGCAGGCTCGGATGAAGTCACAAGAATGGTCTGTTTCAGCAGAGGCCAGCAAGCAAGGGAACCTCATGAAAAATAAGTTCTCCCTCCCTTTGTGGCTTGACACCTCGAGGCCCCAAACAAAGCCGAGTCTGCTCTCTTATCCTCTTCCTTCAAGACAAAATATAATTAAAATTGATCCCAATGTGTTTTCTTCTATTTCTGCAAGAATCCTACAGATGGATTCCTAAAAATGGGAATGCTTAAATGTTAAAATGTTCCACATCTGAATATTTATCCAAAGGAACTGCAATCAGGATCACAAAGAGATGTCAGCACTCCTCCATTCACGCAGCCCTATCACAACAGCCAAGTGTCCCATGGATAAAGAAATGTGAACAGGGGCCTCCCTGGTGGCACAGTGGGTTAAGCAACGCACTATGAAGCAAAGCAAACTGCAGACACTGTAGCACGAGTTGGGTCCCTGGTGCCAGCCAGGGAGGGGACCCACATGGTGCAGCAGACCTCTCCTGCCTTTCCTGCTGCTCCCCTCAGCAGTGTGTTTCAGTCAGTCTGGCTGTTCTGCTCCCCACTCTGTCTCTGGTGAATCCTCTCACCACCCTGGACTCTGGCCTGTACCTCAGCTCTTGTATGTATAAATAAATAAATCTTAAAAAAAGAAATGTGAACAGACAGAGCATTATTCGACCTTCAGCTTGCTCCTCCCCACAGGACTCTCCTCTCTAAGCAGCACTTTTCTGTACAGCAATATCATCCTCTCCTGGTCTTCCCAGCTGGCATTCTCACCCCTACGCCTTGGAATCAATACTCCATAAAACACTGCAAGCTTGGTGGGGGGGGGGGGGCAGGAGAGAGAGTGTAAACAGTTCATTTTCCCGCAAACCCATGTCCTTGCTTNCCAGCTTGGTGGGGGGGGGGGGGCAGGAGAGAGAGTGTAAACAGTTCATTTTCCCGCAAACCCATGTCCTTGCTTGTAGAGAAGAGGAGACCTGTTTCTTCTATGGGCTTATTTTATTAACTTTGACTTATTTTCTGTTCATTGCAAATTGCATTCCTTAGCTAATGCTTAACAGCAAAACTTGTATTGAGGAAGTTTATGTTTAGTGTTTCACAACTGTGAAAATGGACAATAGATACAACACAGAAAGTGTGTGTGTGTGTTTGTGTGTGTGTGTAACAAGGCAATAGATAAAGAGAATGATCCTGAGTGCTCAGAATTCAAGGAGGCGTGAGCACAATAAGCTGGAATAAGCATAAAAGGCTTGATGGGAAACCTCGAAGCATGAGCACAACTTGGAGCGAACTGAGGAACAGGACAGGAGACGGGCTTCCAGGAACAGAGAGATGCCACCCTGAGCAAGGGGTGATCTCAGAGCACCACGCACTGGTCAGAGCAGCCGTGGAATTATGGGACATAAGTAGTAGGACTCTGAGGCCCTGGAGAGGACACATGGGGTCGGAGTTTCCAATTCCAAATCAGACCTGTGGTTTGACAAAATAAGCAGCACACAGCCAAATGGTAAAGGACTCGGCTGAAGTCAGAGCTGGAGATCAAAGCGAAGCTTCCTTCACATGCACAGGCTCTGTGCCCCTGGACCCTGGCTAAGCCTGTCTATTGCCTTGAACCATAAAATGGAGCAATGCACTTCCCCACAGGGTCACTGAAGGGACTGAAGGAGGTGATCCTTGAATTGCACGCACACACTCCAGGAACACAGAATGCTCAATGTGGTGTTATGACTTCATATAGTTCATTTAAATCATTCTTGAAAAAAAATCCCAGCCAAATATGCTCAGCCAGAGTAGCAACTTCTGCAGTGTCAATATCAGGGCACAGAATTCAGGCCCCAGGGTTGCAGACTCTTTCAAGCATGGAAGGAAAGGGAGAAGCTACTTGTGGTATGGAGTCATCAATAAATATCAACTAGGCCCTTCAGGTCCTTGGCTGAGAAGGTTTTGTAAATAAAGTTTTTATTATTTCTAAAACCTCCTCCTCTAGTCCCGTGAAGAGGTAAAATTTGATCTTTGCAGATAAGTCTCCTATCTCCGTAAAACATCTGATTTAAATAGAATCCTGGGCTTTCACTGGGAAGCAAATCTCCCTGCCTCAAAACCTCTCACATCCTCGGTCATTTTCAAATTTTTGTCCATCTTTAAGTAATTACAAAATTATCTACTAAGTAATTATAGGTTCCCAGGTTGTTGTTAAAGCCAAAAAGAACACAAAATGAAATTAGTATCCTTCTACTGCAAGCTTGTTTTTATGTCCCATCCCAGAAAATGCTCCCTTATCTTTTACAAAGAAACACACTAATTTTGTTTTAGAAGTAGAAGAATCTCTTGTCTTGGCTGAAGTGGAAACTGAGCATATAAATTACTACATGAGAGAGAGAGACAGAGAGACAGAGAGAGAGAGAGACAGAGAACAGGTCGGACATCACAAGGGGGTCAAGGCAGCGCTGGGAGCCTGAGGCGACATGGGAAGGTCTCGTGTGACCTCCTCGGGCTGAAGGGTCCCCAACTTCTCCGTGCCTCAGTTTCCACATCCTGACACCAGTGAGGCTGGAAACTGACTCCATCGCTGATCCTCTTATCTATTACTTTTTAAAACTGAAAATGGGAAAAGGTCTCTCCTGGTCCTGCATCTCATCTCAGGCAGGCCAATGAGAAAGGATGTGATGCAGAACACAGACGGAAGAAACTAGAAAATAAGGATTTCAGCAGGAGAACTCTGTGACGGGAGCCACACAGGGCCAAAAGAGTGTACAGAGCCATGGTGCCCCACAGCTAGCTCCTCTTTATAGAACTGGGGTGTGGGTTGGGAGGACATGCAAAGCAGATGTTCATCCAAAAACAAGCAAGAGGGTCTCAAGCTGACCCTCTTCATTGTTCATTCTGCCAGATTGATATAAAACATAGCACATTTCACTACTCAATATAACATAGTGCTTATACTAAATACCTGGTGCCATGACCCATCCTTACTGGGAGAGGTAATTCCTTTCCACTGGCTTTAGGATCAAGTGTTCATTAAACAAGCAGATATGGGAGATCTGGTGAAGAAGAATCACTACCCATTGAGGCTGATTGCAACCAATGCTACTTGGCATCAGCGACCAATTCAAACCGCTGTTCGTAAAGAAGATTTGACATGCACTAGACCAGGACTAATCGCCTAGTTTTGTCAGCACTAAATATAGTCTAAAAACAGTCCAGTTGTTTCAAGACCCACCATGCAATCTTTGCCAGCTATTGCAAAGATGCAGGATGAGGCCAGATTGGGGTTCTGACCCTCGTTTTATCCAGGGACCAGCACAGATCCCGGCAGCCTCAAACCAGATGGATCTCAGTCTGTGCCCACCGCTGCTATAAAAAAAATGCCCACTCTGCGGCCTCACTGGCGAGGCAAGAGCTGGTGGGCCCCCCCAAGCAGGCTGCTGCCCCTGAACAGCAAAGTGAGTAGCAAGAGAAAGAGGAGGAGCCGGGCATCAATGTGCTCTTCGGTCTTCCTGCTGCAGGTGCCAGATGAACGCGCTCAGAACCACAAAGCCTGATGGCTCCCCTCTTTGCTGAAAGCCAGGCACCAAGATGCCAAGAAAAACAGGACACGATTCATCCTAAATGAGAACAGGTGGACAGGGTGGGGCCTGGATCAATAGCAGTTTGTCGGGAGCTCCTTGGTCTGCTGGGGAAAGATGGGGCTGGGCTCCTTGGAGGAGGCCTCACTCCGAATGGCCTTAAAAGGCAAAGAGTTGGTCTGGGCGGATGCTGAAGGCAGGTGGCAACTCCAGGCAGAAGACACAGAGTTCAAGATTTAGTTTCTAACCTCCTTAGCATCCATGGTATCATGGACAACAACTGTAGACAACCACCCCAGAGATATTTCCTGACTGTTGATAGTATGCGAGGAACTTACTGGGAAGCCAGGGGCTTAGAGAGAGAGAGAGAATCTCTCACCTTCAAGCAGGCACCCCCTCCCTTGTACTTTTAGGGACCCCGTTTTTGTCACTCCACTGCAATGTTGCTATATATTCTAGGATACCCCCAAACTGAGAGTTCAAATATTTGGGATGTCACCACAGAGGAAAAGGCAGAGGGAGGCCCATGTGTCTAGGGAGGTATCCTTGGGGTAACCTGATCACCTTCTGGCATTTTCCATGGGAAAAGGCAAAGGTGGAGGAGGTGTGCTGTGCTTGACAACCACCCAGGCCGGCACAGGAAACCTGTTCGGGTAGAAGTCAGAAGTCCTGCCGGCCGTGGCCGCCTGGGAAACAGGCCATCCCTCCCAGCAAATGTGATGGTCTCTGCTCCCACTGTTTGTCTGTAAACTCCAGTTTACCCCACACTGAAGACAGACAATGGAGCTCTTTAGTCACACTAGTTTAATCCCTGACTGGTCATTAACTGTTGCAGAAAGAGCTTAGCGGAGCTCTAGGAGGGCAAGGACGACTTGTGCGTGCCCCAAACAGAGCTTAAAGGCACTTGGACCCCCCTAAACGGAGTTCTGCATTGCTTTGGAGGAACTGCTGCAGATGTGACAGGCAGGGACACAGTGACCTTTCAGGAACAGCACCCGTGATGAGCAAAACGTCCCCAAGGCCAGCCACAAACCGCACCTCTGCAATGCTGACTTCCTATGTGCCCTTGCCTCTGCTTCTAAATCAGATTTTGTTTTTCATTGATCTACACACTGCACCACCTTGTTAGGCCATCCCGTTCCAACTGCCTTTAACTAAAGTAGGAGACATGGCTGTATTCTTCCAAGATAAAGTCCCTGTGGCGATCCCTGCCCTCCCTGGGCCCAGGGCCAGCTGGTCATCGTCTTCATCAGGCCACAGGGAGACAGACGCAGACCTCGGAGGAACATCAAGAACACACCAGGAGTCACAGTGAGGCCGTCGTCCCAGCGCAGTCGCTGTTTCCAGGCCATCTGTGAGCGCGCCTGCTTTCTCAACCAAATGCCCTGACCTTGCATTGCCAGCATGACTGCGAGAGCGCCTGTATACGGACCAGCTGCACCGAGCATGACACCATATTCTAGATGAAAATGCCCAAGCACGCCAATGCACCAGTCAGCGTAGCTAGGGAAAGAGCGGTCCTGGCTACCGAAAGCAAAGGTTAACCCAAAACCCTGTCTCTTGGAAGTGCACAAGCATTTTTTTGCACTGGAGGATTTAGTCCTCTAGTATCACGACATTTAGGTGAGCATGTGGCTGTCGGCACTGTGGATGACGGCTCATGAGCTCACCGGTGACACAAAGACCTTCCTCAACGTCCAGGATCTGATCATCTCGACCAACACATGGGTTCTTTACATGGACGCAGTTGCGTTCCCTGCAGACCTGACTTCTTAGTTTGTTCTGATTGCAGAACCATTCTGCCCACAATGAACTAAGAAGCACAACTCATTTTACTCGGGGGCTGACCGGTAAAAATAAGGACCCCTGCACAACTGTCACAGTGCCGGAGACCACTCCAAGCAGAGGGGAAGTGGGCATAGCTGGATTCAACATTCATCTCTTGTTTATCTCACTGCCCTCCTTCCATGCCCTGATTTCATCGCAGAGCACTGTGCTGGCACCTGGGAGCTTCCCCAGCACAGTGGTTAAGCAGTTCTGAGTCTACCTGAGTTCCCCGTCTAACCACATTTGCCATGTGACACTGACTGTTATGAATCTTTTCAAACCTCAGGTTCACCACTGACCAAATGGGGACACTAAATGTGAGAAGCTGGGTTAAAAATTAAAGGGGTATCTGCAATAGCAACTTGTGGGTCAAACACCATCAGCCTTTATGCCGCCCCCACCTGCTTGCAAACTGCCCTTGTCCTTCTGATGCGCTCTGTCCTCAGTCACTTCCCTCCTCCCTGCAGGCCCCATCTCTTGGAGCCTCAGCTACTTCATTGGCTCCACCCACCCTTTATGCACCAGTGACTCTCGGGTCCATCTCCAGCTCACAGCCCTCTCCTGTGTCCCAGATTCATTTATGCAGTTGCTTGCTGGGTCTCTCCTCTCTCACACCTGACAGTCACCTCAAATTCAACAAGTCTAATGCAAGTCATTTCTCAAAGCAGAACGACCAGATTCAAAGCAGGATCATTAGAAGCATTTCTCTGAGTGCAGAAGAACGGCGAATGTAACCCTAAACTAAAGACTTCAAAACTGAGTCTGAGGCTGAGGCAAATGTGCAAGCTGAAGCAGAGTGACGGAGGTATGTAGCTGAACACTGACCTGGAGCGCAGATCGCGGTCTCTCTAGTTAGCTGGTTTTACGTTCTTCATACTGTGTGACTCAGCCCCCCACCCCCACCCTGCACTGATGTGACAGGACCGGGGTCCCACTGTTTGTGGTTCCTCATGCCTGAGCCAGTGCACTGCCCTGGCTAAGCGCTCCTGGAACTCACAGGTCAAAGCAGGAGACTGGCACCATGGGCTTAGGATTGTGGCTTTAACCAGCAAGTCCTTGCTCACCTATGGATGGATTAAGAGTGAGGGGGAATCTGAGGGGGAATCCCAAATGTCACATCAGATCTAAATCCTCCAGCAGAAGCTCAGTGCTCCTCGACACTCCAGGCCCTCCCTGCAGCCAGCCTTGCTGGTGACAGCTTGAAATCCTGTGCTCCAGAGAGATGCCCAACCTCCTGCTCTCTCGGGGACAGCAGATAGGGCAATAGCAATCTCAGAGTGAAGGGGGTGGGGGGTACAGGTGCCACATCCTCCCTCCAGCTGCTCAGAGAAGAGGAACATCTCCAGCGGGCGATGGTGCCACTCCCCTTTTCCCTGGAAGGTAGGAGCTTTGTGGTCACGGCGGCTTCATCAACAATTAGTATTTACGGAGCTTTTTAGCACTGGGCTAAGGGGCCACAGAAGCTGAGGTTTGGACAGCCTGAATAAATTAGCACAGCTAATAAAGAAGCAGTGGAACCATGACAGGGACCACAGAATCCTGAAGTCAAAGCCTGAGTGGGGCCTGGGGAGTCATACCATGGGCTGATTCGCAAGATTTCCTCACATGATTTCCTCACGGTGCTCAGGGAGCAGGACCCAAAATGCAGCCTGTCAACCCAGAGGCCTCTTCCTTTTTCAGTCTTTCAAGGAACATGTCTAGCAGATAGTCAGCTGGAATGAAGATGTGAGGAAAAAAGAAGAAAATTCCGTTTTGGTTGGAAAGGCGAGACACACACACTGAAAGAATTAGAGACTGTGACAGAGGGCACATAATTAAGTACTAAATTGCATGGTACAGACTTTAAACACTACAGGAATTCAGAGTAGACAGGTCTCAAGGAAGCTCCCTAACCAGCGCCTTGTGGTGGGGGAGGAGGAAGTTCAAAGACATTTGCTGCGCTTCAGAGGGAAGGATTAGAGGCCTGGTGAGGGTGCAATTGCACGAGTGTGCACACATACATGCACGTGATGGTAACTCCACAACCACGACATGGCTGGCGTGGCACAGCAATTGCCCAAGTAGGCAGTGTCTACATACAAGCCATAAAGTCAATTTTCTCTCACTGCATCCGTTCCCTGCAAAGTGACTTCTGTACACAGAAAAGTATTTATCATCCAAGAGTGATGCTTGAATTTCTGTTCATCTTAAAAATATTCAATGCAAAACTCTATGGATTCAGCAGTACAAATGCAAACCCCTCCTTTCCTCTTCAACTTACAAATCCTCTAGAAAAGCACATTTTAATGGTATTTCAAAGGAGGCCTTTACAAATTACACACTTACAACCTCTTGATGTTTTAAGCTGCATTCAGGAATGTTAAATGATCCATGTTTTCAGAATTCCAATTGTCTAACAATTTAACCCCTGGAATTTTAATTAAAAAAAACAGTATGATTAGTTCCTAATGCCCCCCACCCCCGCCATGTTCCCAGACTTGTAAATATGAGCCTAAATCTCTTAATTACCTATTTTAAATTTAAGTGAAAGGTATTTTTTTCAGGGCAACATTTTATTCATTTAAAATGTCAGTGATATATAAAACAGTAAAGGTACAGACTGGCCTGTAACCAAAACCAAGTATTTGATTTACTTCCATTTTTTAACCTAGTTCTCACCTTAAATTTAAAATATTTAATTCACCAGAGAAACAATCATGCCTTCCTAATTGAGTGCCTTCCCAAACTAACACTGGGGACTCTTTGGCAACTGGCTAGGTCTATCCCAGCCAGTATACATAGCTGAGTTTTCTCAACCCCCCAAACCATGGCTGTTAAGTCAATGCAATCCAGAGAATGGGCTAATAACTACCTGAGGTGTCTACACTGGCTTGCAGCTGAATTCCTTCAAGCCTAGGCTGGACTTCTCATTTCTCCGGCTCTTATTCTCTCGCAAAGCTTTCCTGGCCTCTGTGATCAGTCCTAAATTGAACTGAAGACATAGTCCTCGCCTGACTTCTGTTACATTGATATAAAATAGGGCAACGCTGATTTCAGAACATCAATGCATAAGAAACCTGTGTCCCAATCACAAGTCACACTGCCCCCTGCCACCTTTATCTCATCCGTAACAAATTCCAGATCTCAGTTATCAGCACATCCAGAAATCCAAGTGCAAAACCCAAGTCTCCTATGACAACTTCCTTGACTGACTCAGCATACCCAAGGCAAATGCCAGACAACCACAGACAGTTTGCCTCAAACCCTCCCCTCCCCCTCTGACGGGAACAGGAATGCTGTCATATTAGATTAGGGAACACCCTCCACAGCTGGGCAACCGGTCTCTCCTATACATGTCTTCACTCTACCAGAGTGACCTTCGGAATAACAAAGCTGATGCCATCAATGACCAAGTTTTAAAATCAAAGATGGTTTCCGTTCGCATACAAGGACATCCCTTGGAAGTTATAAACCTGTTCAAAGCTTTATTTCATTTCATTCTCAGCCAGAGCCCCTTGCTCTTGTCTGTCCCCTAACTCCACATTCATCTGCACACACGTCCCCAATTACTCTCAAATACAACAGCCTTCTCTCTGTCCACTCAGATGCCACTCCTCATTCCAGGAACCTTCCCAGCGTCACCAGCACCGAGCAAACCTTTCCTGATCAGCTATCAGAAAAAAGGAAATTGACCACTCCTGTGTGTTTCCATTACCTTTGGAAGGTATACACATGACTTTTTTAAACCATAAAGAATATCTCCCCAATAGGTTGTGGACTAGAGCCAGGAGCTGGTTTATTCTTATCAGTATAATATTTGGCATAGTATTTATTAAATTTGCTGCCTTGTTTCATAAAGTATGAGATTATTCTTGGCACAAAGTAGGTGCTAAATAAATGTCCTCCCCTATCCCACAAAGATACCACCTTAGGAGGCAAGATCCACCAGGCAAGACATTCCTGAGGATCAAAGAGGATGTTTTCCAGGGGGACAATTATTAGAACAGTTACAGTAAGTTCTCACTTAACACCATCCATAGGCTCTTAAAGACTTTCACTTTAAGTCAGACAACACATAATGAAACCAGGTGTACCATAGGTTCTATATAAATCAGTATTAAATTCCTACAGCATATTTCTGTTCATAAAAACACCATCAAACTTCTAAATACACACCCAACACACCTCTAGTATGAAACAGTCACTTGGGTTCGTTCGCTTTGCAAACTGCTTATTTCAGCTCAGGGTGGAGGGTGACCGGAAGCTTCTTCCATCAGCTTAAGGCATGAGGAGGGACCAAGCCTAGTCAGGATGCCCTTTCATCACAGGGCACACTACACACACACACACGCGCGCGCGCGCGCACACACACATGTTCCAACGGGGTCACCTGTGGCATCCCAGAGAGCCTCACATATACATCTTTGGGATGTGGGAGGAAATCAGAGAAAACCCAGGCAGACATGGAGAAAACTTGCCAACTCCCCAGAGAATGAAGTTTTTCTCACTTTATAATGAAACAATGTTGAACACAATGTTGAACAAATGACTTGTGGACCTTCTGTGCTTAAAAAAATAATAATCCAAAAAAAAAAATAATAATCCTACCTAATGTCTTTATTAGGTTGGAGAAAAAAATTCTAAAGAAGCCAGGGTGCTTATGCTGTTGTGGTCCAATAACAAGGGACAGAAGGACTCACCCCTCCTTGCACACACTCCGTACGACCCTCCCCACCTAAGGACCCATCCAGTGCAGTGGGACATGGCTCCAGAGAACTCGGCAGAACCATAGACTGTGGGCAGCCTTACCAGAGAAGTAAGCTGCCTCGGGTGTGTGCAGGTGTGTGCGCATGTACAGTGTGCACATGCATATTACTCGTGCAGAACAGCACATAGTATTGGAGAGCAGGAGAGGATAGAGAAATGACAGACTTGGGGAATGCTTATTTTAAACTAAGAGCTGGCAAAAATGGGGAACAACACACAACGGTGAGCCAACAGGGACCATGGAAAACGATGGCCAAAGGCTTCATGGCTGACACCACCTGCGAGGTGAGAAATTTCAACAAGAGCAGTATTCTCAAGTAGTTGGACAAGTTGGGGCTATTTCAAGTCTAGATCTTAAGAACATGATCCGCAGAAGAGGTCCTCTTTCCCTTTTGGGGAATATGGCTCCCGGGGGAAAGAGCTCTCTGGGTGAGAGGGCGCAGCGCGCTGAGCCAGTTTGTCTCCTGTGAAGCATCCTCAGAGGCCTGGGCCAAATCCGCCCTGAGTCCCGGCAGTGCCAGGGGCCAAGCTGCCAACAACCTTCTCTCACCCAGAAGCTTGGGGTATGGGAGAGAGACTATTAAGGGTTGGAGTAATTCCAGGATCCAACAAGTTGCACTGAATTTCCCAGAAACTGATTCCGAATGTAATAACCAAAGAATTTCACACGACGGCCACAGTGTGATAAATGGACTGCCAAATGCAACGTGAAAGTCTGCTCGGATAGATGCCTTTGTTTTTCATCCTAGCTCAGCCACTGACTAATGGGGTAACACTGGCAAGTCTGTTCGTTCCGGGCTTCGCCTTTCACATCTGTGCAATGAGAATAACAAAGCCCTTTCTGCTTCAGGGGGCTTCCCTCCATCCACCCTCAACCCTGGCTGCACAGACCCACTTTCCCCTGAGACCGATGACATTTAGGACCTTTGGGAGTAGGACCTAAGCATCGAGAAACCTGGTAGCACCCGACGTGCTTCTCACGAACAGCCGAAGTCAGGACCCGCCGCCCACAGGAAGTTACAACATGACATGATGGCCCCAGATAATCACTGGCTCATGGTTTCATGTGATGGGGGTGGCACGGGGGGAGAGTTACGTTGGAGCTCCTTGGAAACAGGAATCATTTAGTGTCCCCTGCATGTCCCATAGCTCTGCGCACACCTTCGGCATTCCATAACTCTTCTTTTGATGTAGAAGGTGAACTGGAAGTGCTTATAGAAATTAGCCTGAGAGTCTTTAGTGAAATTACTTTTGAAGATGGCAGCTGCGTGACCTTAAGTCCCACCCGTGACCAGGGCATTATCTTAAAACACGCTCCTGAACCTGAAGGTCAACTGTGGGTGGAGGGGGGGGGCTGAGGAATGGAAAACATGAGAACAGTGATTTTATTTACAATGGAGAGAAATGCAGTTTTCCTCAGGGAGGAAAGAGCCCTGGGCCGAGAAGGGGCGCAAACCAATGCAAATGCTGCTCAGGGCTAAACTTCTGCAGACAGAATCAGTTTGAACTAATGATCCTAATTATGTGTAAGAATGGCGTGTCCCCATAACTCTGGATGACTTTTCTATATTTTTGGTTTGTATGCAGTATGGAAGGTGTAAATGTTTGGGGCAACTGGCCATCCCCAGAAGTCTAAATGTAATTTTCAGAGAGCTACATCTTTACACAAGTCTGCCTTGGGAACTACCCTGCGGCCTGCCTGGATGAAGGGAGCAGGCTGGAGTGGGTGAAGAGGAGCCCCTTGCAGGGCTCAGAGCCCTCCCACCCCACCCCTGCAGTGCAGCCAGTGTTCAGCAGCTTTCAAAGAGCCGAACCCTTTCAGACGTTAGAGTGGGTTATTTATATTTTCACTTACATGTGACTGCAAAAATCCTAATAATACTCGGCAGGCCCCCAGCTTGGTTGCCAAATGGGAGGGGTTTCCAGAGCAAAGCTCCTGGCAGGATAAATGACTCTTCAGTCCACTGTGGTGGGGACTGCAGAGGATAAAGCAAAATGAGAAGAAGCACTGGAGCCCATGGGGTCTAGCTGGGCAGCTGAAGTGAAGACCAAGTGCAACACATACAGAGGATCTGAAAGACCACAGTGTGACTAAAAGGCTTCCCAGGACTTGAACAAAACAGCCAAAGGCTGGAGACTCGGGGGGACGGCAAGGCAGTGGAGCACCATAACTGCTATGCAAAGAAATATGCCTGAAAGCGTCCTCCAGACTCCCAGCCCCGCACTGACTAAATCCAAGAGCGCATCTCTCAACCCCTCTCTGCCTTTTCTCTATCTGGCAAACTTCTTCTGAGGCCTGACTTGTCACCTGCTATTTCCTTCTGTGGCCCTTCCCAAGGGCCGCTCCCACCTGCTAAGTGTTCTCAAGGGCTTTCATTAGCGGGGGAGGGGGGGCCCTAAGGGCTCCCATCTGTAAAAACGAGATAATGTGCAAACAAGCAGCCTGCCCCGGAAGGAGGCCACTCCATTCCAAGCGGTTGTTAGGTATTTTGATAAATCTGCTATTTCCCAGAACTTTGGGGGGCCACATATGTAGCCATTATTTTAATAGCAAGCAATATATTCTTTTAAATATTCTCATCAGTAGCGACTCAGGCTTTAGATTCTTATGGTAAGAGTTCAGTGTTACCCAGGGCAAATTCTGATGAAAGCAATGAAGAAACTTTATACCATTGGTGATTTTAGAGGTAGTGTGGCCTCCGGAATGAAAGGTAGCACAGGCTCCAGCAGAGACCAGGTCGCTGACTTCCCCTTCCACCGCCAGCCAGCTGCCATTCCTGAGCGCCTGTTTAACACTTTCTCTACTCTGGCTTCAGCTGAGCCTGCTGCTACTGTCTCCCATGTTATAAAAGGAAACTGAGCACGGCACATGGCCAATGCCCTTTTCTAAGACACAGAATTAAGATGTCCAAATATTCTAGTCCAGGCTCTTCCAGACCAGCCACACAGCTTCATTGGTCGCCTTCTCCTCACAGAGCAAAGCTTTGCAGAAGTTCCGGGCGTCCTCACCATGCCCACAAAGCCCGTGGATCCACGTCGCATGCGCATGGCGATGGCTTTGCTTTGAGCTGTCCTAGATCTCACCCTGCACATGCCTGGAGCCCACATACCTGAAGTAGCATTTTGGGGGCTTCGCCTTTGCGTCCTCCAGTGGGGATGAGGGACTGCTTCAGCCCATCCTGGCAGATTGTTCATAACCAAATAAAACCCCCCCATCCCGTGTTCAGTTCAAGCAGTAGGTTCATGGCGGTGGGGGTTAGGGGTGTTGTTCACTAATTATTATTTACTCTTCTCTCCACACTGAAGGATAAACACATCCACCAGCAGCCGCAGAGAGGGGAAAGTTTGCGCTATTGAAAACACGTTTTGTTTCTAAGGACACATAGGAATTCAAAGGAATGCCTGATTTTGCAATCCAAAAATTAAAAAAAACAACAACAAAACACAAACTGAAAATAGAAGTCCCAAGCAGCTCCTCTCACTCCGGGAGAGAGGGGCCAGGGTTGTCTAAATGAATTGTGTGGTTTTTATTAGACATGTTCCCCAGAGCACAAAGCCCCAACCACAAGGCCCAGGGAATAACTTGTTCCAAATGATGGGGGCCATGGCTGAACTCAGTAACACAATTACCTTTCTGTATAATATATAGGAGGGTGGTCATGGAGAGGCCACTAGAAACACAGTCTAAGATGACGTGGCGCTGCCTGCCTGCCTGTTTCTAGTAGCTTCTGGAAAAGTGTTTTGCATCTCGAGCTGCAACCTTCATTGCAAGGGTGTAAGGGAGCATTATTGATATTTCCTTCTCATTGGCCAGACCTTAACATTTCAGCCTCAAATTCTCTTTGGTTCATGAGAGAACCATTTTACATTATGACAGAACATTTGAGACTCAGCTGCAAAAATCAGAGCATAACAGTTGAAATGAGGGGGCAGGAGTCTTGGAGACTATAAGCACCACTTTAAAAGCCACCATTGAGTTAACTTGTTATTTTACTGCCCATAAAGATATCTGTGATTACTGGCATGCCAACATCCGTGAACATAGGTTTCCAGCCTTGCTATTCTCTAGGATGTAAGAGAACAAAACATATGCTTCGGCATCCTAATGCTTAGGCAGCAGGCACAATCAAGCTTCTAAATATTTCTATGGAGGTGGGGGCCACAAAATAGGGTGACCAAGGACCAAACAGTCCTGGCCTTCCATTAACTACCACCATTTCAAGTCTGTGAGGTCTGGGGACATATAAAAAACCAAAATAAAATAAAAAATAATATCCACATGCTCAGAGGCAGACCTGATTCCACACACTGGCGATGGCCAGGTCATCTGCCTCCCCCGGCTCAGTCAGTTTTCACCAACCCTCAGTCATTCTGTAACCACCTGGGGTATTATTACCAAACTTCATTATTAGTATCACTGTTATTACTATTATTGCAAAGATAGTCATGGATAAATAAAACTGTAAATCATAACTATAAATGGTGATTCTCAACTATCACTGTATTAGTATTAACTGTGCAGCTGAAACAGGGTCACAGTAGAATTTTGGGGGCTGGAGCTAGGATGTAAGGACTGAGGCTTCCTGTTTAAAAACAAAACAGAAAAACTCTGCAGGTTGAATGTCAGTGTCATAAAGGGAAACCAAAATGCCCTGCTCTAAGTAGAAGGTAAAGGTCAACACAGTGGTATAAGCTGCAGCCAAACACAGTGAGCTTTGAAGATTTGCCATCTTGTTCCCAAAGGAGACTGAGTAGGTTCTAGAAAGAAACTGCCTTCCCAAGGTCCCAGGTAGTTTTACCAAGTCCTACCACCACCAGGACAACAGGGGGCAACAGAGGTATCCGTGCCAACAAATTGAGCAACCCACATGCATGGCTTGTATTAAAGGCTCCCCAAATGGCCACTGAACTCTACCCAGAAGCCTCCTGGTTCAGAATGTCAGGGTTGGCGTTCAGACCCTCATGCTGGTGCACACTGTTTGTGCCCAGTCTGGGGAGCTGCACTGGTGGCCACACGGTCCAGAGAATGCAGGGCTTAGCTGCACTGGCCACTCTGACATTAACACACACTTCAGCTTTGTTCATGGTGTTGGAAACTGCTGTGCATTGTTTTCCTGGAAAGAGGTCATTCTGAGCCTGGCTCACAACTCACCATCTCTGAGAGGCAGTTGAAGTTCAAGTCCCAGGATGTACAGGCTTTGTTGGAGATCAAAAGAAAATAAAACCAAGCTGGCAAGCCCCGTCCAGCATTGAAATTCAACCAACCATAGCTTGACAAACTTCCCACCAATCAGAAGTGCACAGACTGAAAACCTAATTGCACAAAGCAGACCCTGACCTACCCCTTCTGCCCATATAATCACTCACCCCTCATGCTCCTTAGATATTCAGCTCAAATGCTCCTAGAAATAATCCTGAAGCCTAGAACATTTGCTTTTAATACTATAAATACTGCAAATCAAGAGCTGTAACACTTCAGCTGTCAACGCAGTTGCTGTAATGCAATCAGAACTCATTATCACTGTGGACACTCCCTTATCACTTTTCTTCTGAATACACCCCCTTCAAAGAAGCATAGAATGGACAGAGTCCATCAGTCATTAGTTTGGCTATTTGTAGATGGTCTGAGTAAAAACTGGATTCAGTCCATTTCTTTACATGAACTGTTGATTTTGCTCCATTTTATATAATAAATCTCAATTTAAAGTGTCAAAAGGAGGATAAAGAAGTCAAAGCTTGTTTAAAATGGTCTCCAACTTTAGACAAGAATCAGAAACACAAAATCAATTACAAAAACAGTTACAGATCAAACGCTTCTCACCATCCTTGACTCATCTCACCCAGTAATCCCAACCCATTAGCAAATCCTATTGGCTCTACCTTCAAAATGCTCTCATCATCCCACTTCTCACTTCTTCCAGAGCTACCCTGAAGGGTCCTGCCACCCCCATTTCTCCATCCATATAATTCCAATAGCCTCCAGCAGGATCTTCTGTTTATCCCCTTGTCCCCTCCATTGCCCTTTCAACCAGCAGATGCATTTGCCTAAGACTCAGTAAGATCCCATTACTGTTTAAAACTCCCAATGACTCCCATCTCTTGAAGGCAAAGCTCCCTACAATGGCTCACATGCCCTCGACTCATCCCACCCGCTCATGACACTCCATGATCTCCTACTACTACCAAGGTCCTTGCACTGACAGTTTCTTCTAGAATGATCTTTCCCCAGATATCATATAACTAATCCTTTTCTGATCTTTGCTCAACTGACCACACAACTACTGACCACACAACTGCTGCAATCTCTCCTCCTTGGCCCATTCCTGAGTCCACCTTAGGTATCCGGTATCTCATTTACAGCTTCCTAACACAGTTTAACATGCTGCGTGCTTCTTGTCTGTCTTTCCCACTCTCCTTTGGTGGTAAACACTAAAACCACTAGACTTTGTCTCGCTCTGGAATATAGTCTAGAGAACTAACTGGCACAGAGCATGACTTGCAGGGTCACTGTTAACTGAGGAAGGAGGGGCTAGAGGGAGTAGCTGTGACCACTTCAGGACATACATTCAGGCAAGTTCCTTGTTTTTTGCTAACCAAGAAGTCACAAACAGAAAATAGTACAGTGTCCAGTAGTGTCCCCAGGGAGCCTCAACTGGGAGATTGCTTTCTGAGAAGGAAACTGTGGGTTCTCAAGCATATGCACCAGGTAGATCTGGACTGGGATATGGTGATTGCAGGTAGAGGGAGAGAGGGAAGACCAGGAGAGCCCACAGGACAGGCAGAAATGGTCAGGTCCACAGACTGTGGTTGAGGCTTCAGGCCCATCTCAAATGTCACCTTGGCTTTCCCCCATCTGATCATTAACAAGGTTCTGGGGAAAAGGACAGGCTATAATGGCGGGGGGTGGGGCATGAGGAAAAAAAGTCAAGTTCCAGAAAAGGAACCTACTTTTTATTTTGCAGTATCACTGACAGAACACATACTCTACTTTTTCAAGATCTGTCTGTGTCAGTAAACAAGGTCTCTGGGTCCCTGGAGACCTATAAGCCAGTGCCATGTGCTGCAAAGCTGTGACAGCAAGGGAGACCCAAGCCCCTACATCTTGATCACACTGCGTGAGGCGCCAAGATCAAAAGAGGCAGCCCGCCAACAAACTGCAGGCAGAAGGAAGATATCTCTTCAAAACTTTTCCCCCCAAAGACTTTCAACTCATAAATCATTTCATCTTTCTTCATAAACAGCTCTTTTTATAGTACATTTGTGTGGAGATCATAGGCAAAGTAATTTGAGATGTGTTTGCTCTTCACTTTTTCATTAAGTTTGTGGAAAAGACCAGTTATGGATTCTTGTGTTAACAGACTACCCCAAAATTTAGTGACAAAGGACCACCAGTCCTGGCTTTGGCAAGCCGGGATTCAGGCAGGGCTCAGCTGGAAGGTTCTTCTGTTCCAAAGGGCATTGATACAGGATGTGGCATATCACTCAGTTGGCAGATGGGCTGGACTTTCATGTCTGGTACCCTAGAAGGCTAGCCAGAAGGCTGAGCTGGGCAGGAACTGTGGACCACAGCTCCTATAGGAGGTCTCTCAGCTTGGGGTCTCTTGTTGAACTTATGTGGTGGATCCAGGTGAGAAGGGCAAGTATCCCAGTGTGAATATCGTTGCAGGGTCTTTTATGATCTCTCCATAGAGGTCACATCCTTCACTTTTACATTCCATTGATCATAAACTGGCCCAGATTTTAGGGGAGGGAACATATACCGCACCTTTCAATGGAAGGAATTTCAAAGTTCTTAAGGCTAAATTTTAAAATCACAACACAGTTTGGTTCTAAATTCATCCATACAACATAGCCTTGATTTTCTTCCCCCAGGTACCTGGTGATTTTGATACTGATCGGCCTCCTTTCTCAACTATTTCTCAATCATTGAGTCAGTAACTAGTAGGCAACCATTAGACATCTAGCAATGTGCAAACACTGGCAGGTATCAAAGCAAATTAACATGCTACCTGCCATGGCTAATGAATATAATAGCAAAAGTCAAAAATATCTGTTCTTTTTGCCTGTCCAGCAGTGAGCCTCTGTCTTTTGGAAATGGTTCTTGCAATTTCCTTTGGGAAATGATCCTCTCCCTTCTTTTAGTTCACATGATTCGAGTGGATGCATAACTTAGACCTGGCCAACCAGAATTCTACTTCTTCCCCCACCTCCCTCCATATTAATTGGTCCAAGGATACATGTTCCCAATAATCATAAATCCCAGCATGCTTCTATGATTTGGAGAAAGCATATAAAGTAAGCAGGGTTGAGGGGACAGTGCATCAAGTCAAAAGGCAGCAACAGAAAGCCAAGAGATAAAGAAAAGCTGAATGCCAATGACATGGCTGAACTCCCTGTGTTAGCTGTAAACAAGTCTCAGCTGGGTTTCTCTCACTGACCACTGAACACCCTGACTTACATCCAGGAAACAGGGAGGGAGGACAAGGCAATGCTGTGATCAGTGGACAGGGCGCCAGAGATAAAATACCCTTGTGGAATGTGCTTCCAACACGAGACAGGAAAGGCTCTTGGAGTGGGACCTTTGGGTGGCACAGTCCAGACCAGCAATCTCAGACCACTGCGTGCAGGCTAAGGTCTATGTGCAAGGCAGGACCGCCCTCGTCACCTCAGTGCAGCTCCTTCCAAGGTGCTCACTTCACTTCTTGAATTAAAGAACATGTGAAAAGAGGACATGGCACCGAGTACCCTATGGTTGCCATCTTCTCCCACTAGGTGGCAGCCCCACACCAGGGAGGTAGATACAGAGGGTTTAATAAGCTAAAGGACTAGATCAAGACCCTTCAAATTAAGGGCTGGTGGTCTGGATGGGCATCTTAGAGTCAGCAGTTAATAGGAAGTGTGAGACAGCAAAAATCTGGGGCAGTCACTGAATATTTAGTACCTATCCTGTATCAGCACTAGATGGCCTTTATTTTGTCCCATAGAGTCAAATAAAACCTGATGTGGCTATGCATGAGAACTTTTAAATCTTGTTGTGAAGCCAGGAATGGCCTATAAAGATTTTAAAATCCAATACAAAAGGATGAATAAGCACTGAAGCTCATGCCATAGGCTACAGCGCCAACAGAACTCCCCAAGGACAGGGCGTCAAAAGAGCCACTGCACGCTATGCATTGCACTGCTAACGAAACACAGGCTCAAAAGTTTGCACAAGGACCTCAGGGTCGCAGAAGAGGTGACTGAGCTGAGTGGTGAAGAAGGGTCAACCACAGACAGAAATCCTGACTTGATGGTGGGGAGTGGGAGTAAAAACCACAGGCAGGACCCAAGGATGGGTCTACTCTGGAGCTATGTAATTGTTTTTGAAATTGACTTTAAGCATTCTGAGCTTCAGTGGCTTCATCATTAATAGAGGAGAATCCAAAGAACCTCTTCCTCCTCCCTAAGCACACCGTTCAATCCTTCATGCTACAGGAGCTTACAGGGAGAACATCTTGGATGTAAAATCTGGCCTGGTGGAGGATACTAGGTGCCTTGGTGGCGGGTGTGGCGCTGTGACAAGCATCTGAGAGTGTGAAACTGTGCCTCTGGATTATACACACTGTTGTAAACCAATGTTTCTCCAAAAAATTGATATAAAAATCTAACTATGACAGAAATAAGCTATACTGGTAGCTGTAAAAGAGGTAAAGCCCTACATAAGTACCCATGCAATTACATGAGGATATTTTTTAATATTAAGAACAAAATTTTCTCATTCCCTGTTGCTAAGCTGCCCCTCAGTTCTTTCCTCTCTGGATCCAATTATTCCCTCCAGGACTACTACTCCGAGGATCATAGATCTTTTTTCTAAAGATTTGTTAATTTCCTCCTGCCTAAACTCAGGTGTATTCTTATCTCACTACTAACTTTTATATATATTTTTCCTCTTCCTATTGAGCTGCTGCGACCCCACTGAGAATGGTGTACTTCTCTCCTTCAGGGTCACTTGCACTTTTCATCAACCTGGGTTCCCAAGCTCCTTTGGGTCTCTGGTGCAGTTACTGAAGGACACTCAGCCAGCAAGAGCCCTTGAGGCAAACATTGAGAGTATTGTCTGAATTGGTAAGAGGTTAAGTAGCCAGGAGAATGAAGTGCAGCCAGCCTATCCCAAAATAGACTGTTCTGCCTTTTTTCTGTATTAAAACACACACACTTACATAATTCAGACTTTAAAAAATAACCTTTTATGTGTAAAACTTGATAACAAAATATTAGATTCCTGTTACTATATCAAAGTTCTTGACATGGGGCCCAAATAGGAATGATACATTTCGAGATTATGTAAACACCAAAATGATTTTATCTTGACTTAATATAGGAAGTGTTGATCAAATTGTGCATGAATATCCAGGGCCCCAAGGGAGAAACATCCTATATGGGAATTAAAACAGGCCCGGGAGATGGGTGTGCAAAGCACTGCAGTAAACATGTGAACAAGAAATGAAGGAATTCTTGATGCTTTGGGTCTCAAAAGTCTGCATATATAAGGGACCTAGCCCCAGTGGGGAAGGAGCATGTGAACAAACTTAGTGTGTTACATCTCAAACTTAAGTCAAACAACCACTTTGCCAAATAGTACCAGAACCCTCAAAGGGCCACACTCCTGGTAAAAGATGAGCTTGGAAAAACCTCTGAGCAGCAAGAAGCAGCAAGGAAGCATGTCTGTTAAGGACTCAGTTCTGGTAGAAAGAAAAGGTCTCTCCTGCGACGCCATAATCATAGGTCACAAAGCTCCAGGGTTTTCCTTTATCCTAACCATGTGATCTGGGATGCCTCACACTGAAAATTAATTGAACATGGTGAAAATGCAAAGGTACTTCCAAGTCCCTAGCAGAAGCCAACCTGAGTCTCAGTGAAAGAGCACACACTTAAGCCAGGTCTTTCAAGAGGCACACAGAGTTAAGTAGCTAGGCATGAGTTGGCAAGAAAAAAAATTACAAAACACCAAGGAAAAAAATTACAATCAGCAAAACCAAAATCATTAAAACAGGGTCTCCCTGGTGGTGTAGGGGTTACATTGTAGCACTATGAAGCAATCCCTGGCCAGGGAACTGACCCACATGGTACAGCAGACCTCTCCTGTGGCCCACTGCTCCCCTCAGCAGTGCATTTCAGTAGATCTGCCTGTTCTGCTCCCCACTCTGTCTCTGGTGAATCCTCTCACCCCACCCTGCACACCTCTGGCCTGCACCCCAGCTCTTGTACACATAAATAAAACTTTAAAAAAATCATTAAAACAAAGAAATAAAAGACCCACGGGTATAAGATTTGAATCTTAAAATGATAATTTTTAAAAAATACATTCAAAAAGTCATTTATTTAAAGAAACAAAGGTAGAATTAAAATATGAACAGGACCATAAGACTAGATTTGAAAAAGACATAAAAAGTATTTCTAAATATGCAAACTGTATCATCACTAATAAGAAAGATTCAGGAGCTGAAAGGTTAAACACAGGTGAAGAATACATTATCTGAGAAAACATCCCATGCATAGCAAAGAACAAAAAAGGAAGAGGGACTGAGAGACAGGGAGTCTATGAGAATGGCATGGTCTGAACTACATCTAATTAGAAGTGAAAAAGAATGAATTTTAAAAAACAGAATCACCATTCGAAGAGAAAGCAACTGAGAATTTCCCAAGCTGAAGGGAAAAAATCCTCAGATTCTGAAGGTACGACAAATTCTTGTTAGGGAAGAAAGATAGGGAGGTGGGGTGTTACATACAGATTCAAAATACAGAAAGGGAAGATGATAGCACAAATGCAGAAAGAAAAGAGATTATTTCAAAGCGATGACAATTTGACTGACATCAGACCAACAGCTATAAATGGAAGCCAGATGACAGTGAACTAACTTCAAAGTACCGTTAGGAAATAACTCTCAATCTAGAGTTGTGTACACAGCTAAATTGGCATTCAAGAAATCAAACAAACAAAAGGAGAAAGTACAAAAGCACCTCACAGAGGAGGAATGGTTCAAGGATGTATTTCATTAGAAAGAACTGTTATCTCAAAAGAGAGGTCTCAAAATGCAATAAAAAAAAATGAAACTGATAGACACAGAAAACATTTTAAAAAGTAGCAACTCTAAAAACCAATAATAAAATGGCTAGTAGGAGCTTAGAAGACCTAGAAAAGATAGACTGAAGATGACATGTAATGCGAAGCATGATGAAAATTAAACTATTCTAATAAAATACTGCATTAATGAAAGACTTGAAGGTCAGTGTGGACATTAAAAATTGAAGAGGAACCCACTAAATGACTAGAAATGAGTATTTAACTTCCAAAGATGATAGTTTGTACTTATTTGTTTTCCTACCTTCTATTTTGGTTGGTTTCCACAGTCTCATTTTAATCTAGAAGGGGAAAATACTTAAGAAAAAAACCCATAGGAAAACAGAAAGGCAGTAGCTGTAATTAAATAATCAGAGAAACATGGATAAACTCCTAGAGAAATATAAGTTAAAAGCAACTGGAGAAGAAACAGAATACCTGAATAGTTCTATAACCATTCAGTCAATTGAAACCAATTTAAAATCTTTTCATGAGGACAAACTGGGGACACTTGGTAGGGAGGGAAGAGGGAAAGGGTGGAGGGCAGACGGGAGCACGGGGGACCGAGGTGATGGTGCACTGGTGATATGGTGATGGGGAATACATGGGGATTATAATTGATGTCAAATACATGTAAATTTTAAAAAAATTTATATTAAAAAAACTCATAAAAAATAAATTATAATACAGTAAATCTAAAGTTTAAAAGAATAATTAATAAATAAATAAAATCTTTTCACAAAATAAAAACCAGGCCCAGATGGCTTCCCAGGCAAGTCCTGCCAAGCATGCAAGAAACACACCATTCCAATTTATATACACTCTTTCAAAAACTTGGAAAAAAAAAGACAATTTCCAACTTACCTTATGAGATTGGCATAATCTGTGTAATTAAACAAGGACATCATGAGAAAAGAAAATCTTACTCGAACACAGATGCAAAAATTACCTGAATCTCTAAGGTAAATAGAGGTAACATGAACAAGATGGGTTTATTCTAGGAGTATAAAGTTTAAAACTAATGAGTAATAGAAAAAGATCATGTTCTTGACAATGAAGGTGATAAAATTCAACATCAATTTATAATTTCAAAATAATACATTCAGCCAATAAGGATTAGAATTATACCTCTTTAAGTCTCTCTCTCTCTTTCTCTCTCTCTCTCACACACACACACTCTTACAGTTTATGGTGAGATATCTAAAGCATTCTAAATATCTAAAGCATTTTAAGATCAGAAGCAAGATAAGGATATGGAATCCTCACACAAACAATTCTTGCAAACAACTGAAGATATTTCACCACAAAGAATTCATTTTAAGATCAGAAGAAAGATAAGGCAATATTAACTTTCACTGATTATTCTGCACTTTGTACTAAAGCAATGGGTTTGTATTTGTGGTTTGTTTACTTGTTTTCCAGGAAGGGGAATATTATTTATAGTAGTTGAAGTTTAGTCCTGGTCAGAAACATCACCAGAGAACTTGATACAATGCACATTCTCCAGCCTCACTGCAGACCCACTGGATCAGCAACTCTGTCAGAAGCCCAGTAGGATGGTTTTTTTTTTTTTAATGAAATCCAATGTTTATTTTCTTGATCGCTGCTAGTTATAGAAGAATCACTGAAAAAAACTGAGGCTCAAATTTCTCAGGTTTTTTTTTATTTTTTTAATTAACATATATTTGACATCAATTGTAATCCCCATGTATTCCCCATCACCATAACACCAGTGCACCCTCACCTCAGTCCTCTGTGCTCCCGTCTGCCCTCCACCCTCTCCCCTTCCCTCCCCACCAAGTGTCCCCAGTTTGTCCTTGTGTTTTCATTTTTGGTTTTTGTTTCTTTCTTGTTATTATTATTATTGTTGTTCTTATTCCTTTCCTTGATCTTTATTTGGTTCCCTTATATTCCTCCTAGG
>JAGFMF010012290.1:8456484-8496892 GCA_019455555.1 Galemys pyrenaicus
GGTGTAGTGTGTGTCCACTACAGGTTTGAGGAACGACAGGTGTAGTGTGTGTCCACTACAGGTTTGAGGAACGACAGGTGTAGTGTGTGTCCACTACAGCTTGCAGGACTGGGATCAGCACAAAAACCTATCAGGGTAGGTGAGCACACTTAGAATTTGTGGGACCAAGAAAGATGAGTTCCCTGTGGGCCAGATACGACCCAGGGGAGTAGCAGGACTTTGACATCTGAATCTTCCGAGGGGGACCCCACCCAAGATGACCCTCTAGATGACCCCAAGAAGTGGATGGTTGACACCAGCTGCTAAGAAGGAAACTGTGTGGCCACCCAGAGGAGCCGTGGCCAGTGCTCAGGGGATGCTGGAGAATGGGGATGAAGGGTTAGGTGGGGACAGACCTTAGAGCACCGAAAGCAAGACTTCCCCACCTGGAGTAAACTCGGGTGTTAGGGAACCACAAACCCAGTGAAATCAATGCAGAACTGCATGCATACATGGCCAGTGGGTCAGACTCTTAAATGGGTCTGTGACTTTATATGGCTGAGACCAGCCGCCCTAATGGTGCAAAGATCTTTCATATAATCTGAGGTTTTTGATCAGTCTTGTGTAGACCACACAATATATACAGAAAAAGAACCAAAAAGACAATGTACAGAAACAATGCTACCTCTCCTGAAACCATAGGATCTGATCACCGGATGGTTTAAAACGTTTCTGTTTTCTACAATGTACATGTTGCTTTGGCAACCAGGTTGCAATCACCCAGCTGCTCTGCAAGGCTCGCTCCTCACAGACGGTTGGCAGGGGGTGCCTGTGTGTGTTGAGTCCCCTTGAAAGAATTCTGGCCACTTTGCATCATTGAGTCCAGAGTCATGGAAGGAAAGTCACACCAGGTGTCCCTCAGCCCTGAAAGATGAGCTCCAGATGATTATACGAGACTGTTATCCCGTACCAGCCAGCAAGGAAAGAATACCCACAATTCTCTATTATTTGGCATATATTTCAGTTGTTAATTAACTGAACTTGGTTCTTTCTTTTAAGATTTATTTACTTATGCACACAAGTACTGGGGTACAGGCCAGAGGTGTGGGGGTGGTGAAAGAATCCACCAGACAGAGCAGGATGCAGAACAGGCAGATTGACAGAAACACACTGCTGAGGGGAGCAGCGGGTGAGGCAGGAGAGGTCTGCTGTGCCATGTGGGTCCCCTCCCTGGCCGGCAGCAGGGATCGAACTCCTACTGCAGTGGCTGCAGTTTGCTTCATAGTGTGTTACTTAACCCACTGCGCCACCAGGGCGGGCCCCCTAAACTTGGTTCTGAATAAAGAAAACAAGGCTTTCAATCATCAAGAATTTAAGCGATTAAAATTTGTTTAAGAAGTGTTCTCATACTGTGTGAGAGAAAGAGACAGATACACACAGAGATAAGCTAGAGAGAGAATGAGTAAGAATGAGAGAATCTACTGGGTTGTTACCCAAAGTTGCAAAATATTTTGCATTCTGCAAGTGCCACCTTTAGACCATTTCAGAGAGGTCTACTCTATATGAGCAAATGTGAATCAGTTCCTACATCCAAACAATACTGAACGATAAAGAAGAACCAGTGGCACACAGGGAATGGCAGTAAAATGGTAAGAAAATCCAAGCTGACCTATGTCAGGTCTCCCTAACACAACACCAGGAACCATGGTTCTGACTGAACACTGTGTGCAGGAAGACCCCCCCAAGTTAGAAGCCTACTAGGCAAGGGTGAGGCAATGGGGATCGCTCCTGTCAATCCCTCCCCTATCACACATACCTCCTGCACGGAGAAGACAGAGGAATTGAGCCAGACAGAACTGGGTGGTTGTCTTGAAGGCCTGGGGATCGAAATGCCTGGGAACCAGGAGACTGGGCCCCATGGAATCTCTGAAAGATGGTTCAGGCTCAGATGTTTCTGGAACCCTTTGTCTTGCTATGTTATACATGGAGGCATCAGCAGCTAGGTCAGGGCAACCTCCACCACCAAAGTGCAGGACCTGACTTTACACATGGCTGGCTGGTCAGGCTCCACCTGCTGTCCTGCCCTCTTGGAGCTCCCTTGACGGCTCCCAAGTTCAGCCCCTCGGATGCCAGCTGACAGCTGTGAGAACCTCACACCGATCGCTTCATGTGCTAAAGACTGCAGTCTGAGCCCTTCAACACATCCTTCATGTTAATTGCAGGAATCTCCACACCATGAGCTCCTGAAATGTGGATCATCCAAACTGGTCCATAAGATTGTTTTCCTTAAACTTTCTAAAGCATATTCCTAGGAGTGGACAGGAAGTATTCTTGAAGCACAGCGCACTATGGCTGCTTCGTTCTTACAACTCAGGAACCGTCTCCCTCCCTGTGTGTTCTGGGGAGGACCACCCACTCTCCAGGAGGTCCCTGCCTTGTCCCTCTGAACCCGGTGGTGGGGTCCCGGACTCGGCGCCTCCTGTCCCTACTGAAACCTCTTCCACTTACAAGCGCAGCAAACACATGCCACATGTTCAGCTGATAGAGTGGAATGTGAGACAAAGCCCACATCTGACTGTCCTTAAATCTGCCCAATTGAAAGAGCCCTTTGTAAGTTCAGGCTTTATGCAAAGCAGTGGCTACTGTTCACAGCACCTTAGCAATACACAACAGGCATCTTACACGCAGCAGCTACTTCATCCTAAGTCACAGAGCAGATGGGAAACTGGGCATCCGAGCAGTTCAACAAGGCCCCCGGCCCTTGTAACTAGCAAGCTGCTGAGTCTGGATTCCACCCACATCCTGCTGATTCCAAAATGCATGTTCTCTCTGCCACCTCAGCTGCTGCTGGATTTTAAAGGAACAAAACCTATCGTTCCTTTCTCACAGCTGAAAACAACTGTGTGAGGAGGGGCAAGGGGCTCCTCAGGGGGCCCCTGCTGTGGGTCTGGGGCTACCCAGTCCAGAAGCAGGAGTTCTAAGAGCACCTACGCCAAGGTCACGGCCAAGGAGCTCTGAGACCCCAAATGGCAGGAGCTGACCACGGAAGGGCGGCTGCGACAGGCGCGTGGTGAGAGGAATGGGGACTAGGCAGACTTTGCCCATTCATTTTGGTGCACTAGTTCAGAAGGGGGTGTGAAGCATGGTCACCCAGTTTGGGGTCACCTTCTGTGATGCTCTCTTCCTCCTCTGCAGTTATCTTAGTCTCTGGGCCATCAGGGTGATTTCAAATGGGGCAGAATTCATGGAGCTAGTTCTCAGAAAAAGGCTGCCACCCACAAAACCAAAACAATTCCCATAGAATTATCCAGAAGGATTTTAAAATCAGCTGATGCTCAGCAATAGAGGCTGGTTCCAGGGACCACCTCTGCCTGGACACCACCTTGAATGGTATGAGGACGAAGTCCTGAGTACCCACAGAGTGAAACTCAGGCTCCCCAAAGAAAGCAAAGGCTCCGAGCATCTCCAGCGCTCCCTGTTCGCCCCAGCTCCTACATGTGATGACATTTCACCTCCAACTCTTAATCCTTCCACGGCAAACCTCATGTGAATGGGTTTGAAAGCCTCCGGTGCCTTAGAAGTTGCCTAATCCTTTTAGTGTAAGGGATAATCATTTCAGAGAAAACTTCGGCACCAGCTTACACTAAGTGCAATTTCCTCTTACGTTATTATCCCAGCTGGAATTGGTAATATTCAAATATTTCTGACACCCTAGGAAAGTTCCTCAACATTCCAGAACTTTCGTTTTCCCTCCAACCCATTCTAGGCTCTGACAGCCACCCCTCTGGGCTCCTAGCATCTTCCTTGCAGTGCACCTGTCAGCTCACCCCCTCACCCCCTACCATTTCCCCACAGGAACCACACCTGGGAAAGTAATTGAAGTCAGGTACAAGTTGAGTCCTTGGTGGTCAAGAAGCAGCAGGAACAGATGAGTTACAAGGGAATAGATATTCTCTTCCTTTGCACATGAGCAGCCACTGAATCTTGAGAGATTTGAGAAACCACAGCACATGCACAGTATCTATTAAGAACAGAATATTTCCAGCCATGGCCGGCTACTGAATCTGGGTAGTGGGTGGAAGGTCAACCTCACTAGCATCGTGAAGACAAGTTACCCCAGTCCCTGCCCACAAAGGCAGAAATAGAACAGTCCAACCCAAGCTACAGAAAGAAGACTCTAGGGCCACAGGCAGCATGCCAGGAAAGTGCTGGACCACTCAGATGATTCCCCTGTGCACGAGGAGGCAGATCCTGGATGAGGAGCCTCAGGTCTTTGACATGAGCACAAACTCTGGCTCGTTTCTGAGCAAACCACCACCTTTCAGGTAGGTTTCACTTGGGCTGCTCAGTGCAGGCTCTTTCCTTTAAACTGATACTTCTGTCTTGTTGACTGTCACTCACAGATTTCAATTTCTCTAGACAGCTAACTTTCCTGAGAACTGGAGGCTTTCAGAACCTAGTGTCAGCTTGGGCTCAGAATAGCTTGGGGAGGATCTTTCCTGAGGTGGGAAGTGGCTGGTCAGGACCCAAGTGATCTGTGACAAGGGGGCAAAGGAAAAGGGAGAGGAAGGTGCATTTACAGAGCAGCTAGAGCTAGTGCTGTCTGCACGTCTTCAGACTCAAGACCAAGCACTCCGGACCCTATCTGGAGCTCATGTCAGTTTCAGCGTTGGGAAATCACAGTGACAAAGTGCGATCATTTCATTTCCAAGACCTTTCCCTGGAGTGTCATCATTGGACTCAAGGACCCCAGGCGCATCTCCTTGCCATAGGGGATTCAGGGAGTAGCTCCCTCTGTCCGCCATGGCCCCTGCTCTGCCCTCCAGCACTGGGCTCAGGGATCTGGCCTGAGCCAGAGGCTAATGGAACCAGCGTGTCAGGTTTTTTTCTTATACTGTTTCTATGGCCAGTAAAGGTAACACACACAGACTCTCTTTTGAACTGTTTTTCATTGTGAAATTTAGGTCCTGGAGTAAATGGCTGTTATCTTCCAATAAAGCTTGGGTCTGTAAGAATAGCATTTTGTGACAACAGGATAGACAGGAAGAAGAGAAACTGCCACTCCCTGGCTGGCTGACTCAGGACACAGTGAGATGGACAAGGGAAAAAAGTCCTGCATTTCTGCAGCTGCTGCAGGGGGTACACTTCTAGTGGTTTGATGCCAGCCTCATACTAAAGGTGCTTTTTTGTAAAAGTCAGAAAAGAAAGCAATGAACTGTTGCAACCATTTCATTTCTTAGCCTCTCTCTCATCACATTCTAAAAAAGTCATTATGTTGATTTGTGGCAGAAGCCTGGATAGAACATTCCTGCTGACATCTTACCCTTTCCTCTGGCTCTCTCAAAGAACAACAGTGTTCTTGCCCCTGACCCCACGGAGATGGCAAAACTCCCTCCTGTCCCTCGGGAAACTGGTGAGAACCAAAGCCAGCCCTTCGTATACATCGACCACTCTCTTTAAGGACAGACAACTCCCCATGGATTTCCCACCATCATTTCACCAGTGCACCATCACCTTGGTCCCTTGAAGCACAAACTTAATATGGTAAATTTTTTTTAAAGTCCATCTGTTCAGCAAAACACTGTATATGAAGACTCATCACTATGTAAATGGAAATTAGTGGCCACACAGCTTAAAGACTTCGACTGTACTCACCAACTCTGCACACCTTGTTAGTCCTGAAATGTTACTCATTCTGCAAATTTTCTCATCGACCACCCTGTGCCATTAGAAACATCAGTTCCTACTTGACAGCTCCTCTGAGCTTTAGATTCCTTATCAAAACCATCCCAGGTTATTCACTAAACCTCAACGTTGATTCTGCCGACATCAAAGTTCATTCTGCTGACATCAAAGCTGCTGTACATTCCCAGCCGAGCAAAGAGTTCCATGCTGACACTGAGAGAGGAAAAATTCCAAATACCACTTATTTATTGGACTCATAATTCAAAATCAAATATGTTTAAATATTAGTTTTACTTATATGATTTTAGATTGATCCCTTATGAGGAGGAGGAATTAGGAAATGATATCAGAAGTGGATTATCTGGTGCTTGCATGTTACTTATAAAATTAAAATGCCTGTAACAGTCACATCAAATGCAAAAATGTTCTTAAAGAGGAACATTACTACATAAAACTGCTGATTCTAGAGATTATGTGTGTACCCAGAAGGCTTCAGGCATAGCTAAATTGGTTTAAGGCAAGGCTGGAAATATCAGTTAGCAACATGACAGTGATTGTTAACCACTTTGTTCTGTGTGATGGCGAAGGACTGACTGAGTAAACACAGCTGAAGGAAAACTATACATGTGCAGCATTAACTGGGTTTTGGGATTTTCTTCTGAACACAGGGCATCTCTTTCTAACCAACCTATCTAAAGTCACATTCGGGAGAAATGAAGAAAATGTCCATCATGAAGCAAAAGCACTCCGTGGTGTGTTCTGCCTCAGCAGGCACGCTCAAGTGGCAGCAACGTCTCACAGTGGGAACAGAACTGGAACGAGGGCCCAGAGGCCTGGAGTGGACCCTGGTGGCCGCTGCCAGGACATGTGAGCACAGACAGGGTTAAACAGTGTCCTTTAAGTAGAGAAGGCATGATAAGGGCTGGCCTCTTCCGGGTCTGAAATTCTTTTAGATGTTAGTATGTGCCATAACACTGGTATTTTCCACCCAACACAAATGTTCAAGGACAGAGTCCACTGCTCAAGAGGTCAGTTTCCCAGCTCCGTGAGGGAAACCAGGAAGTAAAGACTGGGCCGTTGAGAGGCAAGAAGGAAATGAAGAGACTGGAGGGAGACATGTTTCAAGGGCTGTTAGAAAACAAACTGATCTGGGCCTCCCTGGTGGCGCAGTGGGTTAAGCAACGCACTATGAAGCAAACCGCAGCCACTGCACCATGAGTTCGATCCCTGCAGCCGGCCAGGGAAGGGACCCACATGGCGCGGCAGCCCTCTCTTGCTGTGCCCGCTGCTCCTCTCAGCAGTGTACTTCTGTTGATCTGCCTGTTCTGCTCCCCACTCTCTGTGGTGAATCCTCCCACCCCCCCACACACACACACCTCTGGCACTGTACCCCATTGCTTGTATGCATAAATAAATAAATCTTAAAAAAAACTGATCTGGGGCGCAAGGTCATGGGTGCCCTGGTGGAGGGTGTGGTGTGGTCATGTACCTCTGAAGAGGGGTGAACCTGTACCCCTAACTCAGTGTTGTAAACCAACATTACCTGAATGCAATGAAAAACATTTTTAAACCTGAAAAACACTTACAGAAAAAATATTACAGCCGTGTTAAAACTACTCAGCAGCGTCATCCCTTATCATACCTGGTACGTCTGTGCACGCATCCATTTGCTCAGATAGTCTACGTCCTTCATTATCATTTCGTGTTTCAGACTTTTCATGGATAAAAGCCTTTCACGCGCTTTATTAAATATATTACTACATAAGAAAAATGAAACATAACACCTCTCGGCAACTTTTCAGTAAAGGATCAGGTGATACATCTTTTAAGCTTTATGAGCCACAGAATCCATCACATGTACTCAGTACTGTGGTTATGGCAGAAGAACAGCTGCAGACAATATGTAAGAAAAGGGTGTCGTGTTCCAATAAAACTTTACCTAAACAGGCAGTGGTTCACAAGAGGCTACTTGACAGGATGATCCTGGAGTCAAAACATCACACAAGAGGCATGGGGGGCTGTGGAGCACCCCGGCCACTGCCCCACATAAGGCTGCTGAACACCAGCTCCCAACGCACCAGACAGGGAGGCTTCCCAGACACCAGACCTGAAAGTCACCCAAGCATGCAAAAAGCAAGCACTGCTGCTTAGAAAGCGAAGAACACCATGTTCACTCTTTTTTTCCTGGTTTTTAAAATATATATATTTTTTTCTCTTTATTTATTTATTTTTATTAGATTTAATTGTATTTGACATCGTTTGTAGTCCCCAGGGGGTTCCCATCACCATTTTCACCCGTGCACCGTCACCTCAGTCCCTTGTGCTCTTTCTGCCCTCATCCCGATCTTTGCCCTCCCCACCCTCCACCCACCCCCGTGGTCTCTTGGGTTTATCTTTGATCTTTTGATCTTGTTGATTTTTTATTTGTTTATTTGGTTGTTTTTGGTTTTGATTGCCCCTTTCCTTTAGCTTTCTCTTTTTTTTTTGTTTGCACCACGTTCACTCTTTTATGAAGCCTCTTGGCAAGTCTGGGGTGCGTTCATGAACCTGTAAGCAATCAGCTCTGGAGATTTTTCCAAATGTTGACTCCACTTTGCACTTTGCGCCCAGGATTACAGAACAGGAGGCACCAGGGCAGGAAAATGCAGGAGAGCTGAGGGGCTTTAAATATGTCTACCTTGGAGCCGTTCATAAAGAAGGAGAACCACTGTCAAGGCAATGAACTTGGACTATAATTTCACAGATCATCAACAAGCAGGTGACTCAGGGTTTTCAAGGAGCAAGAGACTTGGGATGGGGGAGGGCTTGGGAGGGCACAAGAGTTGACTGAGATTTTCTACTAATGAAGGAAAAAAGCAAGCCAATTATATTTTGGATTATTTATAAACAGTAGAGAAGAATTTTTAAGAACGTACAAAACCCTTCAACACATTGATGCTGATTTCACTGTAGAATGCTGGAAGCAGTCACTTAAGTAATAGGAAATCTTAGGAGAGCAACTAACTACTTGAAGACTAAGCTGCTTTCTTGGGTTTTTGGTAATTGCTAGTTTGCAATTTGCAGAAAGCGGTTAACTGACCGTCCAGAGAGCTACTGCTTGTAATTGGCCTTAAAGGGGGAATTCCAGGGCACCACTCTGAGAACATAAAATCCAAGTTTTTCGTTTTAGGTCTCAATGGTCAGAAATGGCATCTGGTCCTAATTATTTGCATGTTCACCCAGGGGGCAATTGTTTGGCTAATACATCTTAAGAGGTCAGCATTTTTAGTGAGGGGTTGTAAACACAGGTTTACAACTTTGTCTAGAGGACAATGTTCTTTATATACCAAAAGCTAGTCTCCCAGACTTCTCTACTAAGGAACTACTGTGGGTTCAGTATTGCTCTAACCAAAAGCTAAGGTCACTTTATAAGGAGAGTAAAGGGGGCCCAAAATATCTGTGTCAGGGTGTTCACTGTAACTGCCACTCACTAGCCAGAGAGCCCAACAAGGCAGAAAGAAAGCGCTATTACAGCTGGGACAATGAGGCTTGGTTCTTAAATGGTTAATTGGCTTTCTGTTCCTTCCCTGGGAGCTAAGGATGGCACAGGCCAGGGCCCAAGATGTCCCAGCCCCTGTCTTTCACAGCTTCTTTCACACTTCTATGCTTTCCAAACAACTGCCGCAACCCAGAGTGCTCTGAGCTCACCAAGCTGACCAGTCATGCACCTGGAGCTTCAGACCTGAGACAGGTGCATGTGCCAGCAGAGGGGTAAGCTGCTAGAGCTTCAAGGTGCACCTGGGACAACAATGGTTCTGCAGTGAGGGTATGGCCAGGTGTCATCAGTGACCACACTGAGACATGCTGCCAGGGAGCCAGGAGAGGAGCCTGACCCACAATAGCAGCTGGCCCATGGGCATCCCACCTGCACCCAGCACCACATCTTCTCCACACACTAGGTGCACCGGCCTCAGAATCCTGGGTGCTCCCAACAAAGAGCACTGCTGCCATCAATTCTTGGGGTTATTCCAATTAAATGAAGCTTACTGGGGACACCTATCTTTAGGCTCAAGAACATCATTCATTTTTTTGAAGCCCAATGGAGAAGCAAATAATAGGTCACTATTAGCCCTCCATCCCTGGTTGGCAAGAGGCCACCTGAGAGATAATGGAGGTTGTACACTACAGGCTGATGAGAGTGGGCTGATGATGATGTCATATGTCAGTCAAGTGATGAAAGGCAGGACATGAACAGCATAAGCCTCCATCACTCCATCACCTGAAACAAGATGTGATACCCCCAGAAAAGGTCCTGTCACTCAAGCCTCCATCCTCTGAGCCATCCTGAACGCTGCACACCCTCTCCATGGTCGCCACACACAGCCTTGTCAGGAGCCACCAACCCACGACTGAAAGTCCTATGACCTCCTGAGAGAAATGTTTCATATAAGTACTCAAGATTGTGTGACTGGAAGTTTTTAAAGGAAACGGAGCCTCCCATACTGATGCTGGAGCACGTCACATCAACACTCTCTCTATATTTGATGGAAAGAGATTTCACGTCTGTTTTATAAGAATCAATTTTGAATAGGAGAGGCCAGGGAAGTCCCTCAACACGACAACACGATTGCTCACAAGTCTTTTGAACCAACTAATTATGGAAAGTGTGGCTGATGCCTCCTCTCAGATGGGAGGTGGGCGGTGGGCAGGCAGAAACACTCCCAGCAGTTTAAAGAGTTTCCAAGAAGTGATTTGGTTTGTACTCTAGCAATGTCTTTATTAGCATGCCAGAATGAAAAAAACAAAACAAAACCAGAAACAAAGAAAAAAAATCCATCAAATCAATCAAGTGTGTAACCAGGAGGGAGAACCACGCCAGGGACGTGCTGGACCACAATGTCTCAGGGTTTCTACAGCCTGGTTCCCAGGGAAACATGCCTGGCCAGGCCAGGGTGCTAGGGCGTGCAGCTGTCATGCAGAGGAAACAGAAGTTTCATTCGAAGTGGGCTACACCAAAAGCTTTTCCTGCCAGTAGGAGCTGCATGGTAAGACACATGGGCAGCACCTCCTGGGCCAGTCTGCCCATCTGTGAGACGAAAAGGTTGTACAGACAGAACAGAGCTCAGAGCTCCCCACCCCCACCCCCAGCACCAACTGTAAATTTCTGTGACACCAAATTCCTTTATTCTTAGAACCTTCCTGAGAGACATTTTCCTCTTCTCTCTTGAGCTATGTCAAAGCCAGCAACACAAAGTTTATTAGAGTCCATCTCCAGAGGTCTACTTCAGGTCTTAGGGCTTCTGTGTACAGTTGTTCAGCTTTGCACTACATGTGGGCACTGAGCCAGGGAAGCCAAAAGGGGTTCAAGTCCAGCCTGCAGTTCCCCGGTTGTAGCCTAGAAGATGGGATGATTTTCCCAATTCATATGCAAATACCCTACATCTACATGCTAGCTCAGCCCTGCCTAGAAACAGGCACATGTACAGAATTACCTAAGTAGGCAAATCATTACTCCAAAAGTTAGCAAAAAAATGAAATGTACTTTAAAAAACTGAATTCTTATAAAGCTCACATTGTCATACTTTATACATGAGTCTTACTTACTAAGGAAAAGAGAAGTTTCCATAACACCCGTTCAGTGACCACCTTCCAATTCCCAAGCACCAATTTCAGTTGCTCTTCCAGAATCTATTCTGGGTATGTTTGCACAGAAGGCAAAGCCTTTTTGAGCAAAAGATTAAGCACTTGGTACATATAGGCTGCTTCAGCCACAATGCATAAAGTTCAGCATACACATTCTCAGCTTTGACATTTCTATGTGTCAAACAGCCGATTTTCCTGCTTCCTCCACAGGGAAAAGTACAGTCAAGTCAACCCAGGTTAAAAATCATCCCCATTTTTTTACTCTATAATAAATGAAAACTCAACCCAATGAGTTTTTCAAAGATATGAGTATCCTGAAACGGTTAGAAAATCTGATTCCAGGAAGTGATCAGCTGGAGCTAATATGTCTTGCTGGAATAACTTTCTAGAAGCATGGCCAAAAGGTCAAGCAGATTTACAAATGCCTTTTTGCTCTGACATCCCAATACCTGGCAGACTTTGAGACTAAAGGGGAATGTATAAATAAATACATCTTTGTAAACTATTTCCTCCCGTGACTTCTCAATGATCATAGTTTAAGAGTTTTGTGTGTGTGTCTGTGTACTTTTCCCCTTGACCAAAGCTATTTCCCCTGGAGACGTTCCAACACTATACTGCAAACATACTCCCACTGTGGAGTTCATCTGGAAAATTTTGCAACTTAAAAAAAAAAATCTCAGCCATCTGATGGAGTCTCTATGGACCTACAGATCGGAGCCCAAAAGCATACAGTAAATATTTTTGGTCTAGCTCAAAAGGAGTTTAGTGATTTGACCAACTGCGTGTATTTGTTTATAATAAATTGCTGAAGAAGTCAGAACACTATGTTCACATACATTTGATTTGGGGGTTAAGGATCTGGAAGGTCAAATATACACAGTGCCTGACTCGGTAGGAGCTCAATAAATATTTGTTGAAGGAGGAAAAGCTTTGAGTCCTGTCTTTATTAGTTGTCTGCCTTACTGCAAGACACAGAAATTCTTGGAGTTTTCGTTTTGCAAGAAGGGGGGTTGTACTGTCAATTTTCATTATTCATGATAGATCTATTCTATCATGTGGCCACGATAATGAATCAGTGAATACTGAGCCATTGCTCCTGGGGGAATACAGTGCTAAGTCCTTCTGAGCTTCTGGTCACAGTTTCATTACCTAATCAGTTCACAGCCTCATTTTGGATGCATTTCTGTTTAAAGGTCTTATTTGATAAACATGTAGGGTAAAGGTTGATCAGGTATTTCCACCCTCCCACCACTGATGATGGACACCTGCGGTGCTGCGAGCATTCCAGGGTGGGCATGTGCAAGTGGGCGCACCTGTGTTGGACACGGGCATAAGTGGGCGGCGTCATGAGGACACCAGAACTGTGAGAACTGCAAGCACCAACAGACAGAACTGCGAGGACCGACAGGACGAAGGAGCAGCAGCAGCAGCAGAGAGAGAAGAAAGCAGCCGAGAGGGTGAGATGCGCTGGGGGCTGGGAGGCCTGCCAGCCTCCCGGCCCCCCAGCACCCTTGCCTGCCATGTACCTGGCCACCTCTACTAAATAAAGTATGAAAAGCCACCGAGGGCTCCAAGACTCTCCTTCCCTGACTCGTCTGCCCAGAACCATCCCGAACCTGCCTCCTATGCCACTCCCATCCTGCCGCTACAACATCATTGACATGTTAATGTTGAAATCACAACCAACAGCCCTAGATACCACCCCTGAACCATGTTTATCTAACACATTGTCTCTTAAGTACAAAAAAGCTGTGATGTGACTTCAGAATGCTAGATGGCAAGGCAGCACTGTATATGAGGGCAGTTTAAATAGTTAAATCATCCCAAAAGCACAAAAATGCAAAAAACATGGGTGCAAAATAGACCTCCCCCCCAAAAGGACACTTGTTTACTATGTGAGATCTGATAGAAGTCAGAGCATCATCTTGTTGAACCTCGTTTTTCCACTGCTTGGCATATGTCTGAATGATAACGAAAACCCTGCAAATATTGAACTGGAGTATGCAAAAATTAGCAAGCAGGGAAATCTGCAAATACAGAATCCACAAACAATGAGTATCAATTGTATTTTATTTCCCAAACATTGAGGATGTCCTCTCTAGCAGCCACTTGGTAGGAAGGTGAACAAAACAGATCCCTCCTTCAAGCTGCTAATTGTCTAGAAGGGAAAAGAACACCACCCAAGTAGGTCATTACAAAATGTGTAACAGCATGACGTAGGCAAGATGGGGACATGGAAAACGGGTGCCATAATCTAACCACAGGTTCAGGAGGATGCTGACATGTAAGTCCAGCACAAAGCACAGGTTGAAGTGAAAGAGAGGTAGGGAGTGAGGAGGAGCTGGCACCAGTGAGATGCTGGGAAACAAAGGGATAAAATATTGTTCGTCCTGGGGCCCACAACAATGGCAGGGGAAGACCCTCCGTGGGAGGCATTCAAATTTCATTCTAAATATGTGTTAAAAGTTGCTAAACTTCTCAGGTGAACCCATTTATTGTGAAAATCCCTCAAAAGCTAAGAGTATACCACATCATTTTTAACCACCCATTTATGTGGCTTCCTATTTTATAGTTACAACTCATCTTAACCTCATAGAAATGTGTGGCTATCACTTCACTCCGTGCAGACAATAGGGAAAGCTGTCCTTTTCTTCTGACAAAATAAAAGGCTACTTCTAGCGGGCAGGGAGCATTAATCACTCCAGCACACCAGTGTTTATAGGTCTGAGTTCGTTTACATTCTCTGGGCCCAGCTCTTCCCCATTAAGTGTTTCCTACTTAATTGGGCACCGGGAGTTGGAGCACACGAGTCTAGGCTACATCTGTTTGCTTTGTGGTCACTGCTGTCAGTGGAGGAACGTGGCTTTAACCAAGCAGGGCCACCATGGGGCTGGAATTCATCAAGTCCACCAACACGTGAAGACACATGCCCTGAAAACACTGTCCTGAACACGCTGGGGATGAGAGCAAAGCCAAGGGCATTCCAATGACCGGCTGGGAAGGTCCCTCTTTTTGTAAGACCTAACACCCCAGCGTGGCTAGCCAGGACTGATGCGCTTCTGTGATGGCTCCATAAGGCAGGTCCTGGGCAGGACCTGCAGAAACCGCCCGCCCCCTCCCCCAGCCCCAGAGGTTGCCATTATCACAGAGGGTGCAACAGAGCTACCAGGCACGCTTTTCTATTTCATAAATAACTAGTGCTCATTGCAGAAATGCTAGAAAATACTGATATTGTCCTCCAACCTCAGGGAGGAACATTTTATGATGGAGCAAGTTACAAAGATGGCCTGGTCACAGCTCTGGGGAGACAAAAATCCAAAGCACTGGGGACCACAATAGGAAACTGTGACCCCAGAAGCCTGAAGGGCAATGGGGGAAACAGCTACAAGAACCCAGTGAGATGGAGGGCTGAGGTGTGAGTGGCGGGTACAGCCAGTACCAACCCATGGCACTGGGGATGGATATTGGGGTAGAAAGATGACCAGCTCTCTCTCCACCCTCTTCTCTGATGCTGGGCACTCTCTGGCTAGCCCCAGGCAACAGAGCAGGAGGGAAAAGGTGGAGAGGGGCCCGCAGGGGCAGAGAAGAACCAGCATACGAGAATAGAAGGAAGCATGTGGAGAATTGCCAATAGCCCACTACTTGGAAGACAGACCTTTCGCTACGGTCACTCAAAGTTTCGTTCAAGTTGTACAAGAATTCAGGTATACACACACGTAAACACATGCTTTCATTTACAAAACAGCTCCACTCTCCCATCTGTATTCTGTTTTCACATAATGTAACAAGAATCTCTTATTTCAGAAATATTCATTTAAACCACATGCCGCATGGATGCATTTTAAATTACACCCCTATTACTGCGTATTTAGGTTTTGTTCTCAAATTTTTACATTCATAACAAAGCAGAATCAATTGTCTTACAGCTATCTTTTTGCACATCCTTAATTTCCTTATGATCCATTCCTAGACATGGATGCTGTGTTGTCAAGGCCTCCGAGGTGTACAGCTAAGCACAAAAGGTGAACCATCAGGTTGTGGTGCTGGGGGAGAGGGAGGGCGGGTTCCCACATAAGAAACTGATCAGAGATTAAATGCTGCCTCTCTCAATCTCCCCTCACACCTACAGGTGATGTTTACAAGCACATGCTATTCTGTTTTTCATTAAAGATCTATTTTTATTTATTTATGCATACAAGAGCTGAGGTGTAGGTGAGAGGTGTGGGGCGGGGGGGGGTGAGAGGATTCACCAGACAGAGTGAGCGGGGAGCAGAACAGGTTGACTGACTGAAACACACTGCTGAGGGGAGCAGTGAGCGGAACAGGAGAGGTCTGCTGCGCCACGTGGGTCAGCTCCCTGGCGGGGGATCAAACTCATGTTGCAGTGGCTGGTGGTAGCTTGAGAGTGCAGAGACTTACCCCAGCAGCACCAGGGAGGCCCAAACGGACACTATTCTTGAGGGTCCAGGCCCCAGCATTACTCCTCCAGGTTGACACCACCTGTACCTGATGATACTCCTGTCCTCACCAGCCATCTCCTTTTCTGAGAAGAGAAGTCTCTGACAAGAGCGCTCTGCTCCCTGAAAGTCACACCCGTTGATCCAAGAGGCTGTCCCGGCCATGGCCAGAGCATTGGAGGATGGAGGCACCAGAATGTGTCTGGCTGAAAGGCGCCAGCTCAGGGGCTGATGTGAGAAGGTTGCCCTGCAGAGCCTGTGTGCCGAGGCAGAAGCCATGCTTCCCTTGAAGCTCTGGGAAAGCTGTGTCGGCCCCAGTTCTGCAGCAGAGGCGCTGGCACCCAAAGGCTGAAGTGGGAAGGCCTAGCGTGCCCTCATGCTCATGGCCCAGACTTCACGGGGCACAGAAATGGTGTGAACTTCTGGGCAGATGTGGGTGTCAGTATGAGCACTCAAAAGCACGGTGCCTGGCCTGGGGGCAGGGGGCCTGGAAAAAGCACCTAATCCTCCCCCAAAAACACCCCATATGCCATCACATTGGGGATTAGATTTCAATATATGAATTCTGAAGGGACAAAAGTATTCCGTCTATTGTAATTTTCCACCAATATATAAATGACCACAGATTCTTTCCCACTCAAGGTGGGAAAGAAGTTACAAAAAGTAAGACACGTCAAAGATGAGGAGGAAGGGACTTTAGAGGGACGGGATGGTCCTCAGGAAGCGAGGGTGGGGATGTCACCAGTCTCCCTCTCAGTGAAGTCCTGCCTCTCACACAGGCACGCAGGGAGTGATGGGAGGGCCTGTGTCCTGCCTGACTCCAACCAGGGAGCTACCTCTCAGAGTCGCTACTCAGCAAAACTTCCTAGACACTGCCAAGCACTCTACACCCACTCCCCCCAAATAACTACCACCCTCTTGCACAAAGTATTTCAGAAACTCTTCAAAATAAAATCTAAACCCAAGGTTGACATTTGCAGCTGATCAGGTCTCAAGCAGATGCTGTGGAAGAGCAGGCGGGTGATACATTTTCATAATTTAACAAAAGGCAAATTCTTGCTTAAATTGGGGAGGCAGGCAGTGGCTGCCAGCGGGCCTTGGACACAGTTGAGGCACCCAGCAAGGAAAGATGGGGGGGGGGGGATGCTGGGGAGGAAGGTGACAGCAGATCAGTTTCATGAATAGTGTTTCGCAAGCCCAGCAGCTGCGGGAGGAGTGTGTGAGAGACGACGGGAGGGCGGGCTCTGAATGCTGTGCTGAGTAAGCCATGTGGTGAGACAAGCCTTGACATGAATGGTGAAAGGAAAGGGATGTCCTATCCAGAGGCAGGTGTTATGTGTTGCATTAGACCAAGGAAAGGCTGCAGGGAAGGTAAGAAGGGACAATGCTCACTCCTGAGAGCAGGCTTAGTGAACCAGGAAAGTGGTGCCCACTGGCAGGCACGAGAAGGTTGACAAGGTGCCAGTTTGGAGATTACAGATGTTGAATTCAAGTGGGAGAAGAGGGAAACTCCAACACCCAAAGGTCAGGAGAAGCAACGAGACCTTTCACTGTGGGTGTGTGGGCTCTCTCCAGAGTCTGAAGTATGTTAATGCAAACACAGAGCAGAACTTGAGGCCCAGAACATGGCTCTTATGTACAGAAATAAAAGGAAAAGGGAATAAGCTGTAACAAAAATGTGCTAAGAGAAAGAGGTGCCCACTTGGAGATTCCTAGGAGCACGTGAGACTAGAAGACGAAAGAAGGTGCCAAATGAAGGAGGCCGGTGGATCTGCCCAGGGTGGTCTTTAGAGTGGAGCTGAGATAATGGCGACCAACCAGCCTTCCACTCTCCCCCACACGCCACCTCCCAGGGGCCCAGGCTGTCCTGGCCACCAGCATCTGCCAGGGGTGGCCTCATCTAGTGCTTGTCTTCACTGGCTCGGCCCTAAAAAGCTCCTGTCTCTGTGCTTTTGGAAGGCAGGTGCCATCATGAACGGGTCCCCCTGGGCTGCTCACGGATGAGCATGGTGGCGAGGCCCTCGCAGGCGATGTGAGTTATTCCAGGTGGCAGCTGGCACCACAGCCCCAGTGTATGAATGACAGAGACCCTCTGGGCTCCTCCAGCCCTGCTGAGTCTCCCCAGAGGAGACCATGTGGAGCAGAGCCAGACCACCCCCGCTGAGCCCTGCCCGCCAGCAAACCCACAGAACCGTGAGCAAGAAAATCATTTGGGGCCATGAGATTCGGGGTGGTGGTTTGTCATGCATGTTGCAATAGATGACAGAGAAAATGCTTCTTGATGCCTCAAATGCTGCTGAAATTAAGAAATGAATAAACTATCAAAATTAGGAATGACTCCACAGTGCCTCAGCCACTTAAAAGCCATGTGACTTTCAGCAACTTCCCTGAGAAGCCTAAGCCTTAATTTACCTCATCTCTCAAGTGAAGAATAGAAAGTAGTATGTTTTACGCATAAGATTGCTGAGAGGGTTCAAGAAAATGCAGCTTAACACAGTTCCTAGGACACAGTAAATGTTCCATACATAATCATTACAATTATTAAAAAGTCAACATTTTTAATACAGTCTAAATTAATGTATTAAGTATATATTTAGAACTGGCTGGAAAAACTTAACACACTCTCTTCTGTAGTTACACAATATTTGCATTGCACAACATTTGCATATCTAAGAATTCTTGTGTAATCAACAATTATTAAAAGAATAACTGCTCCCACAGGGAAGAGAGATTGAATTTCAATTTTAAATCTATAATAAATTATCTTTAGGGAGTTAATAGTTTGTAGCTATAAAACCTTAATGTCCCTGAGCAAATCCAGCATTTAATCATACCCAGGTTTTGCTCAAAAGAGTTTTGGGTTTGGTTTTTTTTTCCTATCTCTGCAAGGTCTTTCTTGTACATGGTCTTATCTTAATCACCTGTGACTTTTCATAGAGCACAAAATGTAAATAGGACAGTCCATTAACCAAAGTTAAACTAAATTACTCAGATCATAAAAACAGTGACGGAAAGAACCCAAAACTAATAGCTGCCCTAAGTGCCACCAGCCACTGCCCCTATGAGAGCCCTAGTTTCCAGTAGGGAGTGTCACTGCCAACAGAGAATCTGTGATGACAATCTGGGATCTCTGATTAATCTGTTGCATTATAACCAAACTGTGGTATAAAAGCTGAGCCTGCTGGAGAAATTTCTGTATTATACTCTACCCACGGTGCTAAAGAAAATGTTACTTCTGCTTAGCCACTGCAATGACCATATATAATATACTGTGCACAATGACTGCTTTCACTCAAACCAAGCAACAATTAAAATCTGTAGCGACTTCACCTGCCACTCACGCACCGTCACAGAACCATCGTGAAGGCTTCTGCTTTGCAGTGTTTGCTCTGAGCAGTCTCGCTCTGCAAGTGGACAGCTCCCACGTTAAACACTGAACTCTTCTACAATGCTAGTAACATCCTTCTCATCTCCCTTCTCTTTAGAAGCCTGGTGGCTGAACATAACTACGTCACTGAGTGAAGACCCACAGCATCCAAGACAAATGAGAAAGCTGATCCATCCAGTTATCAGTTATCAGAGGTTCCCTAAATACTGCCTAGAAGGCCACCAGTGTTTTAAACTAGAGCTGTAGCTACAGGAAGAATACACCAGAGCGAGGGACAGGATGGAAGGACAGAGTCTGAAAGGAAAGAGCAAGGCCACGTGATGTTTAACAAGAGCAAGGAAGAAGAGAAACAAGGCAACTGTAAAAGCTAGCACTACTGGGTTAAGACAAAGAGGATGTTACAAATAAGTCAAAAAGCCTGCCAGCCCCTCCTGAAGCTGCGTAACCAAAGTAGCAGCAACACCCACCACACTGCACGTCCAGCATCCTGTGGCAACACAAATGGGCCTGAAACTGGACTCAAGACAGCCACTGTCATGCTTGAAGGTCACTGCCAGGACCGATCCCAGAAAGGTGCCGTGGCCGCTGTAAGGACGTCTTAATCACGTTACGCACTGTTCCTTTTACAGTGACCCTTGAGCAAAATTTCTCTTTGGTCTTAACGTAGAGAAGAGTTCTCGGTCTCCTGGGCGCTGTTCAGTGTTTACACATGGACTTGCATCACTGATCTTTTTTCTCACTGGCCCTCAAGAGCTCAGCGCTCACAGCCCAGACAAAGCCTGTGTCTTTGTGGTATGCACGCTCTGCCTCAGCTCTGGCTCCACTTCTTAGATCTCTAGCCTTCTGCCTTTTTAATTTATGCTATCTTCTCATATTTTAAGCATTGTCAACTGCCTTACAATCTCATATTTTACGTAAACTGCCTTACAGATCTGGAGTGGATCCAAGTATAAATTTACATCCACAAATAATAAACATGGCTCCGTTTCAGAGGATGATCTTACTACACAGTAACCATGTGTATTCACTCACTTCCAGACTGTTCTGCAGGAACACGGACCCAACAAGGCACTAGACACTGGGGACACAAGAACAAGGCAAACGTGGCCTCCACCATCATACCTAGTTGGGAAAAGACACAAATAAGCCCAAGTGCAGTGACAGAATAAAGCAGGGAGCCCCATGTAGAGAACCAGACAAGTGGGGGGACACACTTGTGGTGGGGAGTCTGGGGACATGTTAATGCTGAAGATTGGAGGCTGGAGCTGGGCCATTTCTCTTTTGAAGCAAAGGAGTCCTTTTATTCAGATAGAGGGAACAGAATGGACAACAGCTTGAGACAAGAGTGTCATTTCAAGAAATGGGATTGAGCTAAAATATGGAAGAATAACATGCATTACCACTCCTATTGCATCCTGTTGTTGGGCAACTGGAACCCACATAATTTTTTTAAAGGTTTATTTATTTATGCATACAAGAGCTGGGGTACAGGCCAGAGTCGTGGGAAGTGAGAGAACTCACCAGAGACAGAGTGAGGAGCAGAACAGGCAGATCCACTGAAATACACCACTGAGGGGAGCAGCGGGCCAGGCAGGAGAGGTCTGCTGCGCCATGTGGGTCCCCTCCCTGGCCAGGAATCAAACTCACACTGCTGTGCTGTGGATGCTTCATGGTGCAGTGCTCAACCTGCTGCACCACCTGGGAGGTCCCACATAATTTTTTAACTAATGTCATCTCAATTAAAAAATCAAACCAGCAAATTAGAAATAGCTTTCTTGACCTGCTAAAAGAGCAGCAGAGAAACCCCAGTAGCCATCATCCCAAACAGAGGAAGGGTGAGTGCCCTGCCCCTGAGATCAACCAAGCTACGGTGTCATTCGTAATCGTACATTTCTACAAATGGGGATATTTGATACCATGCTCTTGAAGACTTTATTCTTTAAAATATGACATTAAATATTCAGTGAAAAGAGAATTTTGTCATATCCCATGAAAGCCGAAGCTCGAAGGCAGATGCAGCCAGAGCAGAAGCCACAGAACAATCTAGTAGAGTGAAGCTATGGCTAAGCACAGGACTAAACACACACGCTGAGACAAGACAGGCATATTTCATAGGATGGACACAGCAAGTGGTTTCAACAACAGCCAAGGAAGGGTTGATGGGGGCAGGTCTTGAAGGTCCAGCTTGAATCAACAGCCTGATGGCGAGCAGTTGCCAAGAGACAGTCTACACTGGAGCATCCCCAGAGGGCAGGTTCCCCATAGCTGCCACCCCCCCCCCAGAAATGGCTCCAGGTGTGTGCACCCAGGCCTTGAACTCTCTCTGCCCTCAGACAACAGCTGTCAGAGCCTCCAGCCCAGGCGTCACCAGCCTCAAGCATCCTTCGTCATTGACGTCAATGTCAATTTGTCACCAGAGAGGATAGTGTGCTCTAAACTGAAAATGTGCTTCCCAAACACTAGAGGTTGCTGGGCAAGAAAGCAAACATAGGGGCGGTAGCAGAGGCTTGGAGAAAATTGTTAAGTGAAGGTGGGAAAGGAGCCTAAGATTTTACATCTCCATTCCTGTTGTAGCCCCACTGCTAGACCACCACCCTTGTGTTGCTGTCAGCCTCTGCAAGTATGAAAGACTCAGGTCATTTAGGAAGCAGTCTGTCTTGCCAGCTTCCAGTTCAGACAATCCCATTCCCCTCAGGAGCACACCCATCCACAAAAATGCAATTACATTGCCTTTATTGCTTGATCTATAATTTCTATGACTTAATCAGCACGATTACTGTTACAGCAAAGACGCAATTATGTGTATGCAACTGTACATTATATACAGACATATCTGGGACTGCCTGGGCGAAGACCATGTGGTAAATACAGGGCTCGGAAGATCGCTATGCAGTCAGACCACAGAAAGGATTGTTTCAGGCCATGCAAAGTGAAGCAGACCCAGGAACATCCTTGGGTTTGCTGGAGGCTGAGCTCTTTCTGCTGTCAGAGGAGAGGACTGAAGAGAAACATAAAAATGGAATGGAAAGAGAAGCTCTGCCAGCACACAGATTTCCCATCACACTGCGCAGAGAAGACCGACGCTTGCAAGGCAAGAAAAACACAGCTTGATACTGAAAAGCTTTCATTTACAGTATCCTCAACCATGCTTATATCTTGGGAGAAGGTTCATGCAGTGCAACCAACAAAGCAAAATAATGTTTTGGCTTTGTTTTAATGCACCAAATGTCACTAAGTAGCTCCAGACAGCAAGCAGCAGAGTGTGTGCCATCGGCAGTGCACAGGGACGGGGTCTGCACCACAGGGTTAAGAAGTGATCAGCATCAGAAACTCAGAACTCCTAAGAAATGGCCTACCCACTCGCTCCACCTGGGCCTTCTTCCTTACTCCCCAAATTCCACGAGAGTGGAAAGAAGCCAGAACAAAAAGTAGGACTTAGCCAATGAGCGTGGAGGACCCGGGTATGTGAGTGGTCCCAACACAAGCTGTACCTGTGCATGTCTCTGTAGAAAGATCTGGACCTGCAGCCATTGCAGCAAAAGCCTTAGTGACCACAGAAGGAAGAAACCCAGGATGCACACACCCTCTCTCTTTTCCCCCAAGATTAAGACAGCAGTGTTCAATCTTGGTTATATATGGGAACCAGGCAAGGATCTTGAAAAAATTGTTGGTGCCCAACTCCCACCCTCCAGGGATTCTGACGTCCCCGGTCCCATGTGTCCCTGGACGCTGGGATAGCTTCAAAGCTCATCAGGCAATTCCAATGAGCAGTGCAGGCTGTGAACCACAATCTTCAGCTTTATAAGTGGGAGGCCCCCGAATAATGCAGGATGCAGGAATGATCAGGACAGAGCTTCTCAAAATGTCACATGCAGAGGGAAAGCTGAGGAACCTTGCAACACGCAGATTCTGATGGCGTGGGGCCTGAGCACCTGCATTTCAGTCGTGTCTCCCTGTGCGGAGTTAAAACAGCTTACAGCTCCATCATCAGTTTCCCACAGAAACTACCCCAGATACGGTTTATGCCAGGTCAGGTAAGATGACATCCTTTTCCTCCCTAGTGGTGCTGTTGAAGTCACCCCCAATTCATCAGCTGGTTCAGGGCCATCATACCCATGGAGGACAGTGATACCCATGGAGATTTCGGCACATCAAGAATGTCACCTTTGTCGTATGGCCCTGTGTGTGCCAGGAGCTTTGCGGAGTGAGTGAAGGAATGTTAGGAGCTCAACTGTGTCCCTCCCAAAGTCATATGTTGAAGTGTTAACTCCAGGCCTCAGGAAGTGGCTTTTCAGAGCCCAGGCTTTGAAGAGGTTATATGATTAAAATGAGGTATCAGACCAGGTGTGTGTGACATGAGGACATGGAGAGAAGACAGCTAGAGGGATGCCTCAGAAGGGATCCCACTTGCCAACACCTTGGTCCCCAACATCGAGCCTCCAATAAGAAGACACATTTCTTATTGAAGTCACCCTAGTCTCGTTGCAGGGGGTCAGCTCTTGCCTACTTTCCATGACTTGTCTGACTTAAGTTTCTACCAGTCATTACCAGCAAAACTGATATCCCTATTTCTAGCAGTCCTCTTTCCTTCCTTTTAAAATGTCTCTTCATTTGTGGTTGGCAGGAAAACCAGGTAACCACAATCGTCAGGTCTTTAAGAAGAGCCCAGTGCTTCAGAACAAAGGGTCTAGAGCCAGACCATCTGCCTTAGAAGCCCAGATGCCACGCACCTGCCCTTGCGCTGGAGGGGGAACTCGAGCCCAGTCCAGCTGGGCCAGGCCCTGCAAGTGAGCCTCCATGCGGGGGGCTGTCATCGCGGGGAAGGCACGCGGAATTTCTGCTCATCCTTCTTTGCACCGTCTTGATGCTGCTTCTGTTCTGGAGACAGGGCTCCCGTCGCCCCTCTCAGCTATGTTCCACGTAGAAACTATTGCCTGACTAAGTGACCGCCACACAAGTGCAGGGCTCCTGTATAAAATCTCTTTCTGTGTACCCCCAGCCAGACCATAACGTGCTAGAGCAGTGGCTGCAAACAGATGCAAATATTAAAACAACTTTTGGAATTTTTAAAAATTCCTTCAACCACACTTTCTTAGAGACAAGGTCCCATGATGTGCATTCTAGGTTCTTCTAGCCATTCAGAGTCTGCCAGAACCAAATTGCAGTGCATTTTCTGGATGCGCTGGCCTCCAGTAAATACTCTTGTGGTCTTAGTGGGTTCCTGGGAAGGCAATCCCCACTCTGTCACGAAATGTGTCACCACAAAAATTGTGAGCCATTTCTCTATAGGAAAATTCCAAAAGAAACAAACACATTATCAAGAGCAAAGCCAAGTGAGAGAAGAGAAGAACCGGCAGGCAGAAAGCCATGCATGACCTCTGACCTCTAACCTATAGACACACTGGAGGTTATCAAAGTTGCAATTCTATTTTTTATATTTTGGGGTTTTGTGAGGTTTTTTTGCATTTTCATGAACTTTTAAAAGAAATTTTTAGTCATGCATGTAAGCAGAAAAGCATGAATAATGAGCTCTTGTATTTAAAAGTGAAAAAGTTACATGTCAAAATCTGTCAACCTTTATTAAAAACTTAGTCTGCTTTGCTTTTAAAACTTCATTGGAACCATCAGCAAAACAGATCCCATATGTTCCACAATATTCACAGCAGCATTATTTACAATTGCTATGACATGGACGCAGCCTAAATTGCCTTCATCAAATGGATCAAAAAGATGGGGTGCATACACACCATGGAATATTATAACCCCAAGAAAGGGTGAAATGCAGCCATTTTCAACAAATGGAGGGAATTTGAAACAATGATATGCAGCAAAACGAGTCAGAACAATACAAACATGGGACATTCATATAACAGACAATTCAACATACAACACTTACAGAAACTACTGGACATCAACAAATAGCCTGTGAGCTCTGAGGTAAGAGGGCGGGGACAGAACAGGACATGGGGACATAGGGATGGTGGAGGAAGAATAAAATCTGAGTTAAAATGGCCACCTTCATCTCCATAGAATTCTCTTATCACACTTGTATACCTGTATTTATTTTTTTGCTGTACCCCTAAAGTCAGGAGCGGCATCCAGCATTTTCCTCCTGTGCCCTTCTCCAAAACTCCATTATCAAACTTTGCGTCTCTCCCCTCAGCATCTCTTAGATAGCACTCTCCTCTTGCACCACTGTGCCTCAGACTCAGGGGCAGAAGGCATCACCTCAGCACCTTTGCCTTCATGAGCTTTAGTGATTCTGCATTTTTCTGGCAGATATTTTGACTCCATTTTTCCAACAGCATCTATTCACTTGATGTCGATCACATTTTGAAAATTCTCACTATTTTAAGCCTTTCATTATGTTATGGTGATCATGATTATTCATCTTTAATGTTACTATCTGTTTTGGGGCTCCACAAATGCAACCACAGAGATGACAGCAACATTTTTTTTTTTTTTTTGCACATAAGAACAGAGATGCCAGGAGTGAATGGATTCACCAGAGACAGAGCGGGGAGTAGAACAGGCAGACTGACTGAAATACACTGCTGAGGGGAGCAGTGGGTGAGGCAGGAGAGGTCTGCTGCACCAAGTGCGTCAGTTCTCTGGTTCAGGCTAGAGCTCAGGCCCCAGGGTGAAACTTGACCCCGAGGCCACCAGGGAGGCCCTCCCTGCAAACTTGAAAGAAAAGATCTGTGGGTAAAATGTTTTTCCAATATCATCACATGTCACCCTTGCTTGAAAATAACCTAGATGTGTGTTCCTCAAATCTACACTGATTTTTGGATGTGAAGTTTCCTACCATAGAAAATTCAAACCAGACACACTGACGTTTCTAGAGAGTGACTTTGAGTCATCAAACCATGGGATGATCACCCAGCAATCAGGAACTAAGGAAGGTGGGGCGCTGGGCAGGGCAATTGAGGGATCATGCAACTGGCATGGGAAAGCCCATCTTGGGGACACACAGGAAAGCAGCAGGAAGTTAGTGATTAACTCACAATAAAATCAGCTTCTTAAAAGCACACCTACAAGCTGTTTTCCTTTGGCATATCATTTAGGGATAATGACTGAAAAAAACACTCTGGTTCATCAGTAACTGAATCCTGGAGAGCAGGAAATCAAGTCATAATCAAAGATGCTCCAGCCAAGAGATCCAATCACAACACAATGAGGCAACACAAAGACCCAAGGACAGAGTAAATAGCCCCAAGGCAACTCCCTGGGGACTAAGACTGTGGTCACACCTCAGAAGCTGACATTTTCTGTAAAGGGCCAGTCACTAAGTATCTGAGGATTTGGGGGGGACTGGGGGAGCAAACAAGGTCTAGTGCGGTGTTTGTTATTTAAACCCTTTAAGAAAGTAAAAAAATTCTTCAAACACTTTTAAGCCCAGGATGCAAGAACTATTCTTGGGCTGTGCAAAAAGCATGCCCAGCCCTGCTTTGCCCACACCTGCTCTCCACCCAACTCCCAGAGCACCGAGGCCTGGCTGCCCACCAGCTGCCCCGCCCTTCCCAGAGGACAGAGGATGGGGGGCTTCACCCACAAAGGCAAACAGAACATCCGCAGGGGACGGCCAGTTGGAGAATGGACGTGGAGGCTGAGCGTGCAAATCTGTGGCTCATGAAGGGCAAAGAAAGATGTTCTTGACATTCTTGACCAGTGAACAAGGTAGCAAGATCTCCATGCACTGAGCTCCCTGCTGCCTTTGCCCCTTAAGGACCACCCTTGAGGCTGGAAAGATGCACCACTTTGTCCAACAGGGTTTAAATATGCTGCTGACACAATACTACTCTACCTCCTGCAGGGGTTTCAGGATAGAGACACATGGTCTAGAAGGTTCAGACATGTCACAACACTTGTCTGATGGAGTATTGGGAGAAGGAAAGCATTCCGAGGTGGCAAGAGGCCAGCCTTCTTAGAGCACTCTTCTAAAAGCTACCTTAGAAAGTAAAAGACGACCTGGGGAGCAATTTGTCCCCTAGGCCGACCAATTCTGAAGCTGCCATCCACCTCCCAGGGCACAAGGCCAGGAAATTTGCCTCCTTACAATGCTTTCACATTCCAATCATTCTTAGAAACTTGTGACACATGTTAAGTTCTTGCTAGCACCTCTGCAGAGAAAACTCTGGTTCCCCCATCCCTGGGTGCTCGTGTCCCCACTTAGAGGGGTGGGTTTTCTTTTGCTGAAAGGATACAGCTGGGCCACAGGAAATTTCAAACTCTTAGCCTCCCCAATGTGACAATAATCAGATGTATGCCAAAAATAACTTTTGAAAAATCCCAAAGGACATCCTTGGCTCAAAATTTCTTTACCAAACGATAAATTGAATTAAAAGCCATAAGTTCCAGGGGAAAAGTTTCTTTTCTGCCCCATTCACAGATGTGTTCTGAGCACCCACAACCATGTCGGTACACTGTGTACTCAAGTATAGAGTGAGCGAAATACGTGAATGAAAACTGTACATAAAGTTTCAAAATGGATAAATAGCTTCACGGGAAAGGAAGAACCTCACTTGGCAGAAGAGTAGCTGCAGATGTTATAGCTCTTTCCTTTTTCACCCCCCAAATAAAAACAAACTGAAACAGAAGGGCTACCTTTGTTCCTTGGACAACTGGGGTGGACATGCACAGGGGACCCTCAGCGTCACCAAAGCAGCGAGGGCCCTGCTGGGGAGGAAGATGGTGGATCTGGGGAGGCGCAAAGGCACTAACACGTAAGCTGGTGACGGGAATGCCAACTTCCTCCTGTGCACAGAGAACTGCAGGAGCAAGCAGGCAGCTGCTTCTTCCAGGTGCACCCACCCAGGCTCCACTTGGAGAAGACGAAGTGAGCAGAAGTCAGGTGTCCACAGCTCAGGGACAATGAGAGCGGAACCAGATCCAGTCCCGGAGGACGCACCAGTGAAAGGGCCGCCTTCAGGGGCTAGCTCCATTGTCAGTTGTTTCCTATCTTTCCACTGTTTCTTTGAGAAGGAACGAAAGTGATACCCTGTCTGGTGTGGCCCACATCGCCCCTCCATCACCTGTTCAACTTAAGACGAGAGGGTCTGCCTTCCGGACTGCCATCACCCTCCCTGCACTGCCGGTGTCCACGGCATGATGAACAGGAGGCACAGGAGACAACCCAGCCCATCCTCATCAGGTGTCATTGCACATAGCAAGCTCCTGGAGTTAGCTACACCTACCAGAATCAGCCTCGTAAACATGGGAAAGATTATAGATAAGTGGGTCAAGCTGGGAAGTGATGAGACAATGGCAGCATCTTTGAGGGCTGGACATCTCTGGTTCCTAAGAAAGCCTTCCTGACACAGAGAGCAGAGGAGAAAGTTGGGAAGCAGCTGTTCTGGAAGGCCGAATGCTGTGGCAGCTCATCGTTCACTTGCCACACGAACACTCATTTGCTCAGTCATTCCATGTGCCTGCCCAGGCAGGGCTAGCTTCTGAGGCTGCAGTGGGCGACAAGGTGGCAATGGCCCGGGCCCTTGGGAATGTCCACACAGTGGGAGAGGTGGTTTAACACCAGAGACCACCTGAACGGGCCTGCGGGGCAGGTGATTCTGCACAGGGCCACCTCCACCAGCCCCTGCTGCTGCATGGCAACCACGCGGCTTCCTCCTTCATGCCAGGGGATGGGCTGCCAGGGGTGGTGCCTTCTTGGGGAGGAGGGAGGGTCCCCACTGCACCACCAATTTCAGAGCTGCTTGTCCTAAGCGACGTTAGCCATGAGATGGGAGGCAGAATGGCGGAGGATGGGATTCTGGTCATGTTTCTGCCACTAAGGCCCTCTGTGATTCTAGGCAAGTGGCAGACTCCAAGGTCCTCTAAACTGGGGTAACACTTATTCCACTTCTTACAAACAAGTAGGGCACTGTGGACAGTCCATGAGATGGAAGTAAGCAAAGAGATGTTTTCTGCAGTTTTTCTAAGGTAATAGATTTCTGGAGGACACACTCAGAAAAGAACCTGTAAAGAACTGATGTGTTTCTGGTTATGGTCTGAATCTGCCCTTTCAAAAACATCTACTGGGGCCTCTCTGGTGGCGCAGTGGGTTAAGCAATGATCTATGAAGCAAACCACAGCCACTGCAGCATGAGTTCAATCCCTGCCGCTGGCCAGGGAATTGACCCACATGGTGCAGCAGACCTCTCCTGCCTCACCTGCTGCTCCCCTCAGCAGTGTGTTTCAGTCCATCTGCCTGTTCTGCTCCCCACTCTGTCTCTGGTGGATCCTCTCACCTCCCGCAATTCTGGCCTGTACCCCAGCTCTTGTATGCATAAATAAATAAATCTTTAAAAACAAACAAGAATGTCTACTGTAAAGCTTAAAAAACATTCACAAATGTTCATGAGCACCTACTATGTGCATGTAAGGTGCCAGAACCAGGGAGATGCAGCGGTCATGAGAGGTGCTATTATCATCAAGCACTCCAAGGGATAGAGCAACTCATCACAGGAACCCTGCAACATTTTACCAGAGAGAAAACTAAAGCTCAGAGGTCAAGACGCTATTGAAGGTCATAAAACAATTGCGCAGAGCTGCGGTTCCAGCTGGGGCAGAGAGTTTGTTTTGACATCAAAGCCCTCTGGAGGAACTCAGTGACCCACTGCACTGCCTTCCGCAGGCCTCCCTCCTCCAGCCTTAGGTCCAAGGCGTTTAAACTGGTCGTGCTGCTCTAATTAAGTGAACTTCTTGCTCTCTAAATTCCAAATAAACACATCTGCAGAAATACCACTTTAACTTTCACCTTTAAACAGCATCTGGCAGCACTGCTGTATTATCTCAAAGAAAAATGGGAGCTTTTTCATCCTTGCTATTTCCCATGGGAATGCAAGCAAGAGCTGTGCCTGGTGAGAGACCAGTGACCAGCAACACGGATGAGTGACAGCTGGGCCTCCGGTCAAAGCTAGTGCTACTTAAACACACATCGCAGTTACAGAACAAGGTCTTCTCTTATAAAGCCCTTCCTAGCCGCTCTAATCTCCCCATCGATGGTATAGAATGAACCGCATGGCTTTGAAATCAATCATGTACCATTGTGTATTGATTACACTTTCAAAGGCCTTCATCTCAAATCAGGTCTAAGCTACCTGAGACAGGGGCTGGATCCTTCTATGCTCACCACATTTTCTGGTCCTATTTTAAGCTTAAATAGACATTCAAATCCTTAGTGCCTCCAATTTAGTTAGGATGTTTATCAGATACAGTCACATGCAATTAAACTGTGGGATTCTGTTGAGTTTTTTTACACACAAGAATATTCCTGGTTTTATTTTTAAGAAGCTTTTAAATGTGTCATGTTGTGGACATGCAACCCCAAAAAGGAAAGGTAAACGTAAACCTTTTGTTCAAACTATAGGGTTTGGGAAAGGAAAATCAACTTTGGGGAAACTTGAACAGCCAGAGGATAATACCATGAGCACAGATTGGCTACAGTAAGTTTAGAGCCTAGATAAGTCACCCGACTCTGACATCATATTACTGGTGAAAATATACCCGATACCAGTTTCTAATGTCGAGCAGTGGTTTGTTCAATCATCACTAGCATTCACTCAGCAAGTATTTGCACTTTGGGTACTTGGTTCCATGCACATGGGTACGAAATCTATAGAGACACAGACTCTGTGATTAAGGTGAACTACTACAAGGGAGGGGAACAGTACGCATAAGAACCAATCTGGTGCTGATACCATAATACAAACTCCACTAAGATAGATCTTGAGGTAACAGTAACTCGAAGTTTTCTATCACATTGTGTTTTCTGAATTTATAGTCCTCCTATTTACTCCCAGGATCTGCAAAGGTCAGCCCACCTGTGGACACCTCTGGGATGATGAAAGGGTCCAGGCTTTGAAGTCAGACAAAGGTAGGTTTAAATCTTGGCTCTCACATGTGTTAACTTTGTGACCCTGGGCAAGTTTACTTAATCCCCTTGACTGAGTTCCCTCCTCTGTGGAATTGAGATAATACGCTAGAGTGGCTTTGAGGATTAGCGATAATGTGCATTAAGTGCACTAGAAGAGTAAGTCCTCAAATTGTCACTTAGTGTGGAAGAGAAAGGGCTCATGTGGAAAGCTCAGGTGAAACCATGGAAACAAGTGCAGAGGAGGAGGGGGTCCAGGATAGAGTCTATTCTGAACCCCCTTTTTCTCCATATCACAGGTCTCATGTCCCTTAGGTACAAAGACAGCCAGCCCACATCTACCATAATCATTTTAGCATTAAACTTATCCTCCATGATTTTTTATAACTTTATTAAAAAGATCAGTTTCTAGAAGTTCAGTAGTGATTTCCAACGTTGTTTCACTTGGGCTAAACCTTCCCCTATAAACTATTCATCCAAAGACATGGGACAGAGAATGGAGATCCTCTAGACAGAGCAGCCCCCCGCAGCCTCTTCCCCACATTACTGACAGCGTAGTTATGGGTCACCCGGGGATGGCGAGCCCAGCTTCCTGGAAGGCTGGTTTGCTTTGGCTGCTGTGGTTGGCTGTCTACTGCCAGGCTATGGCGGTAGGAGGAACTAATTACTGGCAAAGACCGCGAGCTCCTGAAGGTCTATAAATGGACACAGGGCATATCCCGGGTTCTGGGGCATTGCTCCTCCAGCCGTACTGCCCGCCCCATGCAGATCTGACTTAGGAGGCGGGGTCTACACCCCTAACACACTTGGCCCACACGAGGAGATGCAGGGTCTTCTGTGCCAGGACAATCAGAATTCACAAGACAAAACCCACAACAGTCCTCCACTGTTCAACTCAAAATGGGGTTCAATGCAAAATGGGGTTCAGCGCAAAATGGGGTCAGCAACTGCAAACCAACTTTCTGTTTAAGAAACAGTTATAGAAAGTATAAAACCAAACAGAACCCTTGACGTCCATAACCTGAACACCAAAAAAGCTGGAAATATTAATTCACAGGGATCATTAACATCACCTCATTCTCCAAAACAAAGTTCTTTACTCTGATACCAAATATCCTTGTTTTATTAGCTCTCATAAGTTATTCCTTTAGGCAGCAGTTACTGAAACATAAGCTACCACTATCTTAGAGATTTTTGATTTTAAGAATACCATGATGCTTTCAAAAACTGGAAGATGACAGTTTAATAGAATCAGCCTATAACACTAATGAGGCACCAAAGGTTTTTGAAAATTGGACATACATTCTGTAACTGTCACTGATTTATGGGCAATCTGATCCTCAAGGACTGAACAAACGAGCAAACCATCTCAGGGACACTGAAAATGGTGAATTAGAGGCTTATCCAGGTAAACAACGTGACCTAAGCAATACCATGTGGGCGCATGAAACAGGGCTGAACCAGACAGCCATCCCAGAGCAGCACCACCAGGGGGTTTCACCAGCCAGGAGCGCCTACCCAGTTAACCCACTCAAGTCTTCACCTGCCAGGTGAACACATGCTCTCCCACCGAATCTCATTTTATTCAGTGTTCACTGCTCATGTCCCAAAGACATCAGCCCTTCCCAAGCTCAAGGAGTGACTGACCTGGAGATTACTGCCAGGGACCAGTAGGAAACCGAGGTACTATGAGTGATGTCACTGTACCACTAACCTGATATCTTTGTATCACTAACCTGACCAGCCCTGGAACCTGAGCGCTGGTGCATGTAAAACATTTGTTACAGCTGAAAGCATCTGATGGATCCATTTGCTTTAGCATTGTGAAAAGGTAAAACTTCCTTTTCTTTCCAGTCCACTTCTGAGGATTGTCATGTTACCTTATACTACCCAATATTTATCCTGGCACGCCAACCTGCACAGGATTCCCCAAACAGATTAAGGCTGGTGAATGAGCGATCACAGTAGCTTGCACACTGCTTGTAAAAAGCAGGCAACTAATAAACGTTTATGGGTGCTTGCCTCCTCCAGCCCCTGCTTCCCCTGGAACAGAAGCCAAGAATTCAACAGGGGGGTGGGGAGAAGGGGAAACAAACTGACCCTCACCTCCAAAGGGCAGCAAGCAGGGAAGAGCGTCTCCTTTTGTCCAGATAAGAACCACCTGGGGGGCATTTTTCAGCTCTGGATTCCCTGGCCCTACCCTGCAGCCAGGTGATCCGTGGGGCAGTTTCATGGAGATCATCTCTCTCTAGAGCCTCAACAAAATTATCAACCGCTAGCAATCCTGGGCTGTCCTTTTGCCCACAAAGGCCTGACAGTTAAGCTCTGTCCCAGCAGAAGGTCAAAAGACAGCCAAGGGTCAAGTATTTCTTTGTGGCTGACTGTATTTCTCAAAACAAAACGCAGACGCAAAAACAGCCATTCATCTTTGCTCTGCCAGCCACACTGCTTACACCCACAACTCAATCCACTCAATCCACTCAATCCATAAACTTTCAACCTCACTCCCTCCCACCGCTCACCAGGCAAATACTCCGCGGAGCGGTCAGTGGGTGAACAACCTCTGGATCTTAGGGCACAAACCCTAGAGTAGACTGAGGTGCCGGCAAGTGTTCTGGCCCAGAAATCACATACAAAGGTTTGCACCCAGGGGCACTCCCAACACAACCGCACAACGTGGTCCCTGTCCCCAAGCGCGTGCAAACCCGTCCTTTGCTGTGCCACCTGAGATGTGTTGCCACAGCAGGGCCCTGAGACTTACCTGAAACAGGTGGTGAGCTCTCCTGACGGCTTCAGACACGGATATTTGGTGGTCGAGATTTTGTTTTCTGAGCAGACTTCTCTAAGGAAAAATTGAGGGGCAACTTGGTTGGTTCCCGGCGAGCGAGCGCGCCCGGCATCCCCAGCGCAACAGAGCTGCAGGGAATCGCGTCCCCGAGCGCTGAGCAGGCGGGCGGGCCAGGTGAGCGTCCCACAGAGCGGAACCAGCTCGGAGCGGAGGGTAAAAACCTGAAGAAGCGGGGAACAGGAGGGCGGCAGGAACGCCGGGCTGGGTGCCACGGAGTCCTGACCCTCAGATCCGGGCGCCACGGCTGCGGGCGCCACGGCGGTTATCCAGGAGCTGAGTTGAACCTCGCCTCGCGCAAGCGAGCACCCAGCCTGCGGCGGTGGGGCAAAAGCGTGCGGGTCTCCGCGGGATGGCTTGGTGGGGAGCGCCACCCTCACCCCACGAGCCGGTGCGCACCCAGCAGAGGCTGGCAGCGCTTACCTGTCGCGGTCGTCAGGCTCCTCTCGGTAGCTCCACGCGTGTCCCAGCGCCAGGAGCAGCAGCAGCGGACCCAGGCTCCTGCCCAGCTGCCCCCTCGCCGCTCCTCCCCGGTTCGGCGGAGGCGGCGGCACCATCTGGGACGCTCCCAGCTTCTCCCCGGCGCGGAGCTCTCTCCCCCGCCCGGCGCCCGGCTCCTCGGCGGCCGCCGCCGCTCTCCCGACCCCCGGCAGGAGGCGCTGGAGCTCAGGGGTGCTGGCGCCACCTGCACGAGGCGTAGGAATGTGCGGGTGTTGTGAAGCGAGAGGACTGGGGTGTCAAACTAGGCGTTGGGGTGCGGGGTGCAAACTTCGCGAGCAAGTAAAAGCGAGCTCCTGCGGTGCCCCGGCGGGCGCGAAGGCCGCAAAGTGCAGGTCGTCTCTCTCGGGGTGCTCACGCCGGTCCCTCGACTCCGCTCTGGGCGGCTCCCTCCCCTCTGGCCTCTTCCTCCGCTGGGAAAGGGGGGCAGGCTGCAGAGCGCGGGCTGTTGTTTGCATTTTGCACCAGAGTCGCACGACCAGGAGGAGGAGGAGGAGGAGCCGGTTCTCACCCGGGAAAGGGAGGGGGAGCACAGGGGTTAATGAGCTTCCTTCCTGTTGTCAGTCGGTTTCTATCGACCGGGTCAGGCCGTCGCTTGCCTTCCCGTCGCCAGCACCTACACTGTGCTTCCCCTCCAGCCCGGCTCGCTCTTAGTCAAATAAGAGAGGAAGGAGTTGGAAGGCTACGGCGAACCCCCCAAACTGCCTTTTTAACCTGAACCCGCAATTTATGGAGCGCAGTCTGACTTCGTTGAAACCCCTGCGCGAAGTCTTTCTGCGCTTTACATTTGTTCAAATAGTCGCGATTTGCTTCTTCACTCGCGGTCGAAAACAGCAAGCGCCCCACGGTCTTTCCGGGAACTTCAGACCCGTTTGACTGAGCTGCCTTAATGCTTTTCCACGCTACGCCTTCACCGAAGAGGTAGTAGCTCCTGGAACAGCAGGTAGACCCGAGGCGCGGGGCGTTTGATCGCGTCCCGCTACCTGCTAGTTTAAGGACCCGGTGGTTTATGGATAGCACGAAAACCCCGCGTGAGGGCTGTAAATTGCATCATTTAGAGGTGGTCGGACTGTGATTCGTCTATGCTTGTGTCTTAACACTGAGGCACATTAGGAGCTCCTGTGCCTGTTTTAGAAACATGCACGTCCCTGCAGAGCCGGGCAGGTGAACAGGCAGGTGTTGGAATAGCATGGGGTTTGTAATGCCATTTAGGTCACTCACCAGGGCGTGGTTCTGCACCCACAGAACGAGTTGGTGGAAAGGGAGCGGGTTCCAAGTTAGCGGTGTGCTGGGCAGGTGAGCTGGTGTTCTGATTCAGAATAATTTGAGCAACAGCGAATCTGCACTTATCACCAACCGGTTGACAATTTTAGTAGCAATGGCGCCTCCTTCCTCTGGAAGTGATTTCCCAGTTTCCAAAGTTTTTTCCACATTCATGGTTTTATTTGCTCCCTTGAAACTAAGTCAGACGTTTTAGTTCAGTGAGTGGGTTTTTGCTACAAAGTTTACACAGACAGGGCAGATCATAGAACAAACGTGTTATTACAGTACAGCGCTGCACAAAAAGGTGAACTTTCATGTGGTAGGTCCAAGCTTGCAGAGCCTGAGAACAGCCCTCCTGGGGTCAGAACAAAACCAACCGTGTTCTTGGTCAGGTTACTTACCTTTCTGAAATTCCTTTTTCTCCTTCACGAATGCTTCTGAACATTTAATAAGGTGATGCTTGGCCACAGTGTCCAGCACATATTGAGTGCTCAGTGGACATATACTGTTATTATTTTTAACATTCATGAGAGTTCTGCACAGAATTTTAAGGGTTTTTTTTTTTTTTTAGTTTTTTTAAAATTTATTTATGCATACAAGCACTGGGATACAGGGAAGAGTTGCAGGGGGGTGAGAGAATCCACCAGACAAGAGTGGAGAACAGAACAGGCAGATCAACTAAAAAACACTGCTGAGGGAAGCAGCGGGTGAAGCAGGAGAGGTTTGCCTGAGCCATGTGGGTCACCTCCCCAAACGGCGGCAAGGATTGAACTGGTGCTACAGTGGCTGCGGTTTGCTTCATAGTGCGTTGCTTAACCCACTGTGCCACCAAGGAGGGCCCAGAATTTTAAGTTTTAACTTTCCAGCTGTAGGGTAAAAGGAAAAGTTATCAGGCCTTTCTGCTCTCCTGCCATTGGTGTGATGATGGACTCCCGAGGTCCCGCACGCATGCCTAAGTGAGTGCATCTGGGCTGAGACACCAACGTGTAAGGGTGGCATCATGAGAACGCCAGGAGGAGACAAGAAGAGAGAACAGGAGGCAGAGAGGAGAGGCTAGAGAGCTGAGCTTGGAGATGCACCGGGGGCTAGGAGGCCTACAAGCCTCCTGCCCCTCACCCCTGCACCCCTGCCTGCCATGTATTTGCTCACCTCTGATATAATGATGCAATAAAATCCAGAATAAGCCACCGAGGGCTCCAGGACTCCTCCTTGACCCATCTGCTCAGAATCATTGAGAACTTGCTCTGTGCCCTTGCTGGCACCACACTAGCTTACCACTTTCTAGATAAATCAGTGTTTATGTCCCATAGCTGTTTGGGTTGCTAAAGAGATACTGAAGTACATGAAAAATCAACCCACCCTGGAGCTTATAAAAGTCTTAACATAACATTGTGCCATGTAAGAGTTTAATCCCCATGTTGCAAGGGAAGAGGCTAGTCTGTATCTTTTCTGTTTTGTTTTCTTACCAATGACTTTTGATATCTTGCTATCTTTCACTCTCATCTTTCTGTGTTTGTGTTTTTCTGCTGTTGCTGATGGCTTTTAGTTCTACAAATAATAGAGAATGGAGTAGGAGATTAGTTATCAGCTTAGATAGTTGCTAAGCCACGTGTGGGGCCAGGCAGCCTTACAGGGAGTGTAACTCGGGCTGCAAAATGATATAAGCAAAACTGTCCATTACATACAGCTTCACGGCAGAAGATTGGGAACAGAGCCGACTTTGCCACCTCCTTATTTTCGGCCTCCTCCACTGAGCATAGATGAGAACGAGGCTCAGACCAAGTGAACGAGCCAGGTTTGCCTCCGGAGGAAATCCTGAGGGTGGGTGGTCAGAGCATTTCTGGGAGAGGTGAGCCGAAGCAGAGACCTTTTGAAACTTTTGCCTGAGGGCCTACAGTTTAAACTCCCTGGCAGCTACTGACAGCAGCACTACATTAGTGTCAGACATGGAACCAGGCTGGAGACACAGCACTACACACACTGTGGCTGGCCATGTATGGACACTAGCCCGCCGAAAAGTTAAACATTCCTGTGATAGACAAAACCTGCATTTGCTCATGCTGCAGCCTGCATGGGAGATGTCAGACTGAGGCTGAGTGCAGTTGGGTCTTTGGCTCTCTAACTCCCCCACCCCAAACTGCCACGACTGACTTCCCCTTCCCCTCATTATGAAACCCTGAGATGAGAAGCCTCACACCTGCCTCCTTCACAGGTGTTACAAAGATGAGTGATATGGGCCTAAATGCTCCTTGGGGGTGGAGGCTTGGGTTATTTCTTTTCAGCATACCACTCTCCAGTGTTTTCCATATAGACTGTCAGCTTCCTTGAAACAAACCAGGGAGTAGACCAGGTATTGCTAAAAATGGCTGAATGTTTGGAGAAGGAGGGAGTAGGGCATGGAATTGGCCAGCATACAAATGCAAAATGAAAGGGAAAAGGGAATTAGGCCACAGAGCAAAGAGTATCCTCCGTGGTCTCTTCCATTCTTTCTTTACATTTTAGCTGTTATTTTTATTGAGTGCTAATTGCCATACTCATTTCAGATGCCCAACATCATGACTGGCCGTTTGTATGAACTGTAAATGACCACAGTAAGTCCAGTGAGCATCCAGTACCACAGATAGTGATACATCTTTATCTTGTGATAAAAATTTTTAAGATCTATTCTCATAGCTACTAAATAAGTCATGCTGTACATTATATCCCATGACATTTATTTTGTAATAGAAGTTTGTAACTTTTGACCACCTTTTTCCATTTACCATCCACTTGTAAGGGACTCCAGTATTTTAATGGGAGGAAATCAACATAGCATTAAGAAAGTGAGATCTATTTTAAAAATTTCTTTAAATTACTAGAAATAGAAAAATGGCCCTAACTGGGGACACAATTTCACTATTATTTAAAATTTTCCTCATAAAAAGAATTTGGGGTGGTAGGCAACGGTACACACTATTTTCTAGTACCTATATATATAATTTGCATTATGTAGAGAATATATATTCTATATCACATAGAACAAGATTATAAAAAGCAAGGCAAAGGGGAAAATCACAATGGAATAAATGAGGCTAAAGTGATATCCATTGTCAGGGCTGCCAAAGATCTCGTGCTTGTTTAAAGCCGATCACTGATCAGTCCTAGATGTCCAGGCGTCAATTCGAAATAATTACACTATCAGTTACAAAATTCAAGGTAGATATAAAGGGCAAGGTGAATAAATAAATTGCTACAGAAAATCAGAGATTTTTCCTGTTGGTTTCCCTGAAATGTAGCAGCAGTCACGTAACTGTAAGGTGAATGTGTTTTCATAGAAACAACCCAAACAAGTACAGACAGTTGCTATTGCATTGTGAGTGACATACTGACACTGTATAATATCCTAAAATAAACAGGTTACCCTGATCCTTTCCTTCAGGTTTAGTTTTGATTGACATACAACCAGGTCAGCTTAGAAAATTAGGATTACCTTGAAAAGTGGCAAAGTGTGCCAAATCCAGCCATTGTGAGGAAACCCTGGAGGCAAGAAGACGCAGGTTAATACAGTAAAAGGGCTTGAAAGCTCTGGCCTGGAAGGTGCATGTCATCTTTGCACTCAACCGTCCTTAGTTTTAACTTGTACAAATTCTGCAAGCTGTGGGTCTCTGGAATTTTCTCCCAAGACAGGAAGAAACATCTAACTCCTAGGTCCATGACAGAATCTTCTAATTTTTGCCAAATTTTAAAATAAAAGCAATTTGAAAAGCCTAGTCTTGTATGTACACAGACAATTAAACAAAAAAATACACATTTTAAAAAAGAAACTTCTTGGTTAACTGGAAAGTCAAGAGAAAGCATTCATGTGATTTGGCTGTCTTAATTGTTCTAGAAAGTTCTAATACGCACTCACACTGAGTTCCTGTCTGGGTTTTCTCCCAAAGGAGGAGTTTGTAAGGACAGTAAGAGTTGGCCAGTCATAGCTGTAGAATCAAATCTAGGGTTTCTAGAAGTAGGTTCTAACACCAGCTAATACTTTAGCTCCTTCAGGGACCAGCAGAGACTGCAGGGTGGGCAGCTGGGATGGCTCCATCTCCTGCAGTCCCCACAAACATGATTAAGGAAAGGGACCCTCACAGAGCTTGGGCCTCTAGTGGAGAATATGGTGTCACAATTACCCCAGGATTTATGAGCTTTGAGAGTTATTCCAGTAACCATAACTCCCTGCTTTAATTTTGTAGAGCTAACTGTTTATATCTCTTATGGCCACCAAGGTAAGCGTTCTTATTTAATATTTATTAATAACTGGGAGTAATATTACTCAGCTGAGTATTAATGATATCAAGCTATCTTGACAGGTAAAAGAATGTTGCCTTTAAAACTTCGCTGAACCTGAGCCATGCTATCTTTTATGGTGAATTAATATATTACTCAGGTGAGGTAAGCAGTTCCTGCTGCTCCCCTCAGCAGTATATTTCAGTTGATCTGCCTGTTCTGCTCCCCACTCTGTCTCTGGTGAACCCTCTCACCTCCTGTACCTTTGGCCTATATCCCAGCTGTTGTATGCATAAATAAATAAATATTTTTTTAAAATATATTTTTCTCCTCTGGATATGAAGCTGACTTTGACTTCTCTCATTAAAAAAAATGGACTTAAAAAATGGGCATAAGAGCTAAAAAGGCAATTCTCCAAAGAGGACATGCAAATGGCCAACAGACATATAAAAAAATGCTCAACTTCTCTTGTCATCAGAGAAATGCAATCAAAACCACTATGAGATACCACCTCACCCCAGTGAGAATGGCACATATCAAAAAAAGTA
>JAGFMF010012290.1:8497400-8543275 GCA_019455555.1 Galemys pyrenaicus
TCTTCCAATGGGGAAAGTGATGCTTAGTTTATGGCACATATTTTGAATTATCAGATCCTAGTCCTGTTTTTGTCATTGTACTTGAATTTACAACTTTTTAAATAAATGATAGGTAATGCATATAAAAAAATGGACTTAGAGAAATATCATTGGGAGATATTAGACTCAGCAATCAGATTTGATAGGCTTGAATGCCAACTCTCCCAGCTAAAACCTCTATGACCCTGCTCAAGTTGCTTAAACATTCTAGGACTCAGTAAAACAGAAAAAAATCCAACTCATAGGATTGTTGAAAAGGGAATGAGATCTATAACAGCCACATGTCACATCAAAGATAATAAATGAGAGCTAATATTTTCATTTTTTTCCATTAATTTAGACAATTATGGTGGGCCAGCCAACTCCCTTGCCTAGCTGGCTTTCCATAAGAAGGACGTTGTGAAATGGATGGTTAAGAATAGAAACACACTGTCACACAACAGACTAAAGTAAGTCACAAAACTGACTTTGGTGTCATTCATGTTATGATTTCATCAGACTTTGGGGAGTGATTGAAACTCTGGTTGCGTCAGATCCAATAACAGGAGCTAGAAGTTAGAATGCACATACTTACCCCTGGGAAAATCACCGTGCTTCTGAGCACAATGCCTGCCTTTTATATGTTTTAAATCAAATCAGGATTTAAATATACTTGAAGAACCGACTAGTTAAAACCCAGCTGTGATCAATTCTGAAGCAGCCAGAAAACACTCTTCAAATCTAGTCACTGGTGAGAATGCTTTATTTTCTGTGGAACTTTTCTGCTTGGGGCAGGCCTGGAAAGTTCACAGCAGTATAAAGGGTCCTGCTAAGGAGACCACAATCTGGGCAGTTATGTTTCAGGAAGGCAAGGCACCACCTACTGTGTAGAAAAATCTTAGAGTTCAGGTTATAGGTTGCTAGATCACATTGTGAACCAATGTTACCTTGATTTAAAAACTGTTAATTTAAAAAAAACAGGCTCTAAAAACTAAATGAAAGGTTGCTAGATTCTGATAAAACATATGATACATTTCTTAACCACATTAGAGTTCTATTCATGACCTATGATATAATACCAAGAAAGTCATATTCCTGCAAATTTTTAGTGGATGATGATAACTTTCCAAGAACTTGACACAAAGAATACAAGCAACAAATACTTATTGAATACTAGGTACCTGCAAACATTTTTAAAAAGCATCTTCCAAGTATTATTTCATTTACTCCTCATTGTAATCCTCTATTACTGTTTAGTCTGCATTTTACAAATTAGGAAACTGAGGTGGAGATTTAGTTAGCTTGCCTTAGGGGCAGAGTTAGGAGGAACCGAGATGGATTTAGACTGGGGCATTCTGGCCCCATGTTCTCAACACTACACTCAACTAACTGCCCTTTGGAGAAGGAACCATCTTGTAAGAGACATACTACACCCTGGATATTTGGCTGGAGGCATGGGCAGGGACCAGGGAAGACCTGCCACCCTCCTACATGCCCATAACCCTGAGAGTCTATCATGGGTCATGCTCCGGCATTCTTCTTCTGCACCCATTTGCCACTGGCTGGCCCTGTGAGCTCTCACCTGGGATTTCAGCGGACCTCTCTGCAGCAGGGCTGAGCTATGTCCACTGGTCCGACTGTCCTCATGGCACCAGAAGAATGACATTGGGCTTCAGAACTCCTGGCATTCTGGCACTTGCACAAACCACCCTTTCAGTTCTACCCCTGGACCTGAGACAGGGCTCTCTCAAATCTAGACCTCTCAGGGAACCGAGAGATCACAAAAGCCCTCAGGGAGAGTATTGTGTCATCACCACAAAGAAACATCTAGACAAAAACGTTTTACAACTTGAGTTCAGCAGAGTCCCATGGAATCTCCCTCTGATTGGAAACTTACTCTCTGGGGTCCAGAAGGAATGAGTAACTCTAGGCTGTTGCAATCAAGATCTGCTCAAGAATGATGAAAGAGCTTCAAAATTCCCTGCTCTTTCCTCCCTCTCCCCCCACACCCTTCACCCAGCACTCCGAGACTGTAGCCTGGTCTGCGTGGCTGCTGTAAGATCAGCATGGGTTTGCGTTTACCAGCCTAACCCTTACCAACACTGCAGAATCCCAGGGGAATGCCTTGGTTTAGGTTCACTTCCTTGACATGCTTTCTCTTTTGTTTGGGCTGGATTGTTTGCCTTCTTTCTGCTTGGCCAGTGACGTCTGGATCTGAGTGCATCTTTGCTGTTGTTTCTTTGGTCTGAGTGCAGATGAGCATCCTGATAATCAGAAAGGAAGCTGGGACCTTTCGCCTCTTCTTCGGCTCCAGCATTTATCTGGGGGTGATTATCCGGAGACAGAGAGTTCCGTGTCTGCAGTTTGGTGTGTGCTTGGCTCTTGCCTTCTCTGTCCTGATAGACGCTAAATGGGCCCATCACTAGACCCCACTGACTGGCCCATTTGACCCTCTCTGGCTTCATTCTTCCTAACTGGTCATCCCCACTTGCCTCGGGGGTCTGTTTCTCCCTATGTCTGCCTTCTACTGGTCTTCTGTGGCGTCTTCTCTTTCAGCGATCATTTTGCTGTTATTCCCCCTTTGGTTGCATTCTGTCCTTCCACACACCAACTTTTATGGAATCCCTGAATTCTGATTTGATTGTAGTTGTTTCTGCAACTCAGCTCTCCCTCAAGTCCATCCTTCCCAAGCCAGAGAGGTATAAAGTATAGTCCTTCTATCTTATTTTTCCCTCTAAATCATTGCTTCTTAGCTGGGAGAAGGGGTGGCAATTTTGCCTCCCTGCAAACATTTGGCAATAGTCAGGGACACTGTCAGTTGTAAAACCTCAGGGGGAGAGGTGTGGTGGGTGAGGCCAGGCTACCCCCAACCTCCAGCACTGCACACCCCTCCCTGCAGTCACACGACTAAGAATTGTCTGGCTCGTCACATCAGTCAGAGGTGCCACAGCTGAGAAAGCCTCAGCAGACTCATCTCTTCCTATTGATCCTAATTTTTTGAAAGATCCCTTTCGAAATCCAATTGCTTAAACCTTTCCCTCCCCAAGCCTGTCCTTGACCTGCTCTCCCACCCCACCCCCCACCACCTTTTCCTACCTGCCACGGCCCCTTCTTGGCTCAGTGTCCTTCATACCTTTTCGTTTGGCCGGCTCTCACCTCTTAGACTCTCCTCCCGCCTCCGTGCTCATGTCTTTGTCCAGCAGTGCGTTTATCTCTCAACGGCCCCACAGAGGCTGGAGAACCGATGGAAATATGTTCCATCGAATTGCTTGCCAAGTCTTCCCAGATGCAATCCCGCCCTATGTTTCTGGTCTCACTGTCTCGAAAGTATATCACCTGTGCTGCAGGTGCAGCCACACCCCTTCAGCTCTGCCCTTTCTTGCTTCTTCCTGCCTCTGTGAGCTCACCAGCCACCTACCAGAGGGGCAGCTTCTGTCTCTGCTTCATCACTGGGTGCCTATGTGTGCCTGCACTGTGCATTTGGTTATAGCCACTCTCCTACGATAACAGATGGGAAATACCTTCTTCTACCCTCATCCATTTAGTAATTTTTTTTTTTTAAATCAAAGCAATGTTCCGTATGTCAGGCAATGCTGGAATTGTTCATAAGTAAGTAAGAGAATTGTCTCCAGGCCGTGCCAGGTCTAAAAGGGAACAAACAAGGCAACTTCAACATGATGCGGGTGCTGTAACAGAGATGGGGGTGCCAGTGGGAGGGGCTGTCAGAGCAGGTGGGACAAACACCTTGTGTCCTGGGCTTTCCAGACAGTTCCTACAAACGTGGTCACTTAAAATAACACAAACTGTCTTGTTCTAGAGGTCAGGAATCTAAAATCAATCTCACTGAGCAAAATCAAGGTGTGAGCAGGGCCTGGTTCCTTCGGTAGGCTCTAGGGGAGAGTTCTGGGCTCTGGGAGCCATTAGAGTGTTTTGGCTTGTAACGCTGTTGTCCACTTTCCAAGTCAGCAGGGGGCATCTTCCAGTCTCTTTCTCTGCTGCCTTACCATCTCCTTCTACGGACCCTTCTGGTTACCTAGGGCCTTCGCAGATAATCCAGCATCATCTCCTGTGCCCCAGGTCTTAGCTTAAATCATTTCTGTAAAGGTCACATATTCATTGATTGGGGAGCGATTAAGGCAGAGACAATGTCCTAATCTAAAAATTGTCCCCCCTCAGGTGTGTGCCCCTCCTCACACCTGAGTGTGAGGTGCAGTCATCCTGTGGGACACAGTTGTGTCTCAGTGGCCTCTCCATGAGAATCAGGCATGCATGCCACGTCTCCTCCCCACCCCCATTCTGGCACACATAGCCAGCATTCTGGAAAGGTCCACTGTAATCGGAGATTCCTGCATTTAAACCTAAAACTAAAAACACCTGACATCTTCTAAGTAGCCCCTATATCATTTGTGACAGCCCCGTGGCTCCATATTATTTCTCACTTCTTGCAAAAACACTACCCATGTTTAATCAAGTGGTGAAGAAAGGGGTCAGAAGACAAGTGGCTTACGCCACCCAAACTAAACAGCCCCTTCCTATGAGGCTATTTTTTTCTCCCAAGCCCACGCAGTAGCCCCCCTCCCCGCTGCAGTGCTGCGCCCAGGGCTGAACGCAGAGGTTGCTGAAGAAGTTGCGAGTCAGGAGGTATCACCTCATCTCAGGAATCAAGACGTTTGTGAAAAGCGTGAAAGCTGCTGCCTTCTCAGTATGATGAGATTGTAATCACGATATTACTTTGAGACTGACTTGGCTTTTCTTCTGGCCTGAATTCCCTGAAATTTAAGGTCAAGGTAAAAAAAGCAGATCCCTGCAGCTGGGCTGAAGTACAAGGGTAAGTCGTAGCTTAAGCCGTAGGGGCGCTGCGCTCGAGGAGGGGACGTGGGTGTTGAGAGCTCTGTGGTAAAGGGATTTCTCTCCTGAGGTCAAAGACCAAAAGGCACACACACCAGAACAGGCTGTGCAACGTTGCTGCTTTCCCACAACCTGCTGAGCTTGCCTGCCCCAGGGGTGAGGCCCCAGGCTCCCCCCTCTACCCCCAGGCCACGGGTCCCATCTACTCGCTGGACTTTCAAGCCTAACTTATGGGTGCTTCTGGGGGCTGCCCATTCCTCGCCTCTGGTCGAGGTGTTCAAAGGTCCGAATCACCGGTAGGAACGAGATGAGAAATTGGTGAGGCGGATGCACTACACGCAACTGGAGATGGATGCACTACACGCAACTGGAGATGGAAGCCTGGAGGGCACATTGCCATGCGCAGAATCTGAACATCTGTTCCGCGCTGGCCGCGGGATCCCCAGCATGCTGCTGAGTGATAAAGGCACTGAGACTCCGCCGGGCCACGCACCGGATTTTCATCTCTGTGACCTTGTGATATGTTTATTGTGTTTACTAATACCTCAGCCATTCACCCAGTGACTCAGCAGACGCACAGCGTTTTCACTGATGGTTCAAAATCCAACTCTCTCTCTCTCTCTCTCTCTCTCTCTCTCTCTCTCTCTCTCTCTCTCTCTCCCTGAGCATTNTTCAAAATCACACTCTCTCTCTCTCTCTCTCTCTCTCTCTCTCTCTCTCTCTCTCTCTCTCTCTCCCTGAGCATTATCACCTTATATTTTCCCATGAGAAGGCCTTGTTCCCTGCGGCTGCACGGGTGTCCCAGAAGGCACAGAATGTTATCCTGGTTGTGATACACTATCTCTAGCCAGGGCCGGGTGCGGCTGTGAGGCTGGGGATGACAGGCACATTCTCCCCAGCTCTGGGGAACCACTGTGCTTGTGGTGAGAACACCGCCAGTTACCCCCAGCTTACCCCATCACACCTCTGTGACTGGCAAGCCTGAATGCCCGTTCATCACACCCCAAGCACTGTCCTTGGCAATGAGTGATGTGATGTCTTCACATGCTCACAGCCAGCCTGGCAGGTGTTAGTATCCCCATTTCATAGATGAGGAACCTGAGTCAAGGAAAAGTCAATCTTCCCTTGGTCTCCCTGGCTCACAGAAGCCGTGGCCTGGAATCAGATGCAGACTATCTGGTCTGGAAGAGCATCTGCTCAGCTCTGACTGACTTCGGCTCTTACCTAAAAAACTATTTCGCAGAAAGAGTCACTGCCTTGGCCTCCCTCCTGAGGAGTCTGTCATCGTTGCACTGACAGGTCTGGACTCCACAGAGCCCCTGGAGACCCTTAGTGGCCTGAGTCTCCAGTCAGGCAGCCTGGGCTTTGCTGGCAAACAAGGCCAGGGTTTTCTTAGGGAATGAGGAAGTGAATCAGAAGTTCTTGCCACACACCATCCTATGATGAGTTCTTGCTATTCATGATAAGTTGGCCAAGTTCAGTGGTTCATGGCACCAAGATTTTCAGACCAGTCCCTGTGTGGGTCAAAGAGCTATCCAAGTTCTGGGGCCACCACCCCTGTTTCCAGTTACAGGCCATCAACTTGCAAATCCATAGAGTTAAGTGGGGTCTCCATGAGCAAATGGAAGTGGGTGACTACAAATATTACCACTAGAAACAACTTTCTGCATGTGCAGGGGTGAGGGTTGGCCATGCAAACAAGGGGGACATGTTGCCACATTATTCACAAGAAAAAATTCACTGTGTGTCCAGAGCTCAGAACCCAAGTTTAGGACTTAAGACAAGGAAACTTAAACATCTTTGAATGTCTCATTGACGCCTTGTGCTCAGTACATTTCCAAGAAATGAGTACTGAATAAAGAAAAACAGATGTACATACCGCATCATTGTACTCTTCTTCTAGAATGTACATCTATGTGTTAAATATTCTGTCATGGTTAAAGAAAGGGATCTGATTGATGGCTTTCATTTCAACATGTTGGTTCTGAAGCCAGTTGAAGTTTCATCAGCATTACCAACATCATCTTAGTGAAGATCAGCTGCTTTAAGCATGGAAACTGAAAACTGGCATCAAAGCCAGATAGAGCTGGTCCAAACCAATGAGTGTCACCCCAACCACATCCATTCCCCCTCAACTGAGCTGGAGGACTTAGGTGAGGCCAACTGCCTTCAACTGCCCTCTATTATTTGATTTTCTAATGCTTTTCTGTCAACCTAGCTTCTGAGGATTTCCAGCTACAGCTGGTTTATCTGAGAAAAAACAGAAGTAGCAGAGGAGAGAATGGGTGTGTAGGTAGCTGACAAAGGACTTAACAGAACCCCGGAAATAGAAATAGATGACAAGCAGAAACTGATGCCCCTAATAGCAGCTGGTGGAAAGCTGGCCCATGGTAGGCAGAGAGCCTCAGCAGAGGCATCTGAAGATGAGGGTCCAAGGCTCTGTCTGTACCAGTTGAGGATGAGACCTGGGATTGGTATCCCACCCCCCTTTCCTTAAATCTGAGTGAAGGCTCCTGGCTCAGTCAACTATTATTACTCATGTGGTTGATAGGTTGAGGGTTTCTACACCCTCTAGATTCCAGTTTCTCCCTGCTTGGGCCCCTCCCCTCCAGACCTTACAGTCTGGGGGAGGGAAAGGAATTAGAATTAAATTTCCATCCAAAGCTTTCCCTATTGGCACAGTTCTTCTAGAAGCCCAGTGGGAGAGGCGGTTGGAAGTTCCGGTTTAATGAGGTGTTGTGATTGTTGGAGGTGGCCTGGACCCTGCTGGGAGGTCACTGTAATCATAGCGAGGTCTGCCAGAGGCCATGTGAGCAGACAGCACAGCATGGGCGGGGGTGGACATCTGTCCATTCTGCTCTGGAGTCAGCCTCTTGCAGGCATCACCAACTTTGGGGGAGACTCTGGCCTCACTTTTAAAGATCAAAGTATATAAACATTTGATAAGCATCAATGCCTTCCTGCCTCCTCCATGACCAACAACCCATTGAGACTGAATGGAGAAGACTTTATCATTTTCCCCCCATGAAATACTAGGAAAAAGCCTTGTAAAGCCATTTAGCGAGGACCGAGTTAGTAAGCTAATCTTCCCATCCATCGCTTGCGCTCCCCATCAAGGAACGCTGTCCAGACAGTTTTCTAGCACCTCATATAATTCCATCACAAGACTTAGCTCTTTGGTTATTTTGTTTGGGCTTATTTTGCTTTGGGGGGAGAATCTGCACATACATAATATATTTTAGGAACCGATCAGAGGGAAACGGTGGTCCTCACAGAGGCTCGCTGGCTGAGCCGCCCGTGGTGCTCTCCTCGGAACGCAGGCCTTGGCGCGTGGTCACAGCTGGCCAAGGGTGTTTCTACTTACTCATCTTCCTCTAGGCTCCCAAAATGTTTTCCTGGAATATGCTCAGGGGGAAGGGGGTGCTATTTATAATCTCATATAATCCTCATTCTCATACTGAACACATCCAGTGGTTGCTTTCCACAGGAAGAAGAACAGCTCATGTGAGTTGGGAGGAATTCGAGGGAGGTACTTGGCTCTCCTGACACCTTCAACCAGTGTCCAATTTAGAGGAGACTTGGCCATCTGCAGAGGACTGAGAAATGACGGTCCCTCATACAGCCTTGTCTGTAGCCCTTCCGCAGGGGCGTGGTATGCAGGCTGCAGCAAAGGCCTGGCCTGGCTGATGGGTCTGATCAGATGCAGTGCTGCCTATTGGTCCTTGATCCTTGACTTTGCTGCTCACACACCAAGCTCCCAACCCCCTTGAATCTGGGATCCATTCTGGAATGATCATTAGCTGGACATACCCCCACAGGATAAACAGAAGTGACAATGCATATGGCTACTTTTTCCTGGACTGGGAATAACATGACCAAGAAGGGCATAGGTTTTGGAACTACCTCAAGGATTCATATCATACTCTGCCCTATTAACCCAAGGTCATCACCGATTACTTAATCTTTCTAGTCCTCAGTTTCCTCATCTTTAAAACAGAGAGGACAATCCCTACTACATAAGGTTCCGGTGACATTATTACATGGTATAGAGTCCTGGGCTTATAAAATGTGTTCAGGGCCTCCCTGGTGGCGCAGGGGTTAAGCAACGCACTATGAAGCAAACCGCAGCCACTGCACCATGAGTTCGATCCCTGCTACAGCCAGGGAGGGGACCCACATGGCCCAGCAGATCTCTCCTGCTGTGCCCATTGCTCCCTTCAGCAGTGTACTTCCATTGATCTGCCTGTTCTGCTCCCTGCTCTCTGTGGTGAATCCTCTCATCCCCCCCCCCCCACACACACACCTCTGGCCTGTACCCCAGTGCTTGTATGCATAAATAAATAAATCTTTAAAAAATAAAATAAAATGTGTTCAGTGGATGCTATTGTTTGCCTGCTTCTCTGGGTGGCCACCTAGGACTATAGAAATCATAAATAAGCAGGATAATTTTACCCAACACTCAGGCTTATAAGAAGGTCATCTGTATGTCTGTCTGTCAGCTATCTGTCTGTTGGTCTATTGATCAGCTGTCTATCTCAGATTTTCCTTCTCCAGGCATCACAGACATGCACAACCCAGGATGGCATCAGTCGTACCACTGAAGGGGAAGAAGTCTTGGACGTAAAACTAGGGTTGCTGCCATGCTGGGGGATTTAACTCCAAGGCATTGCTGGAGTGACTCAAAGAGGTTACTGCTGGTATTACAAGTACATCGACACTGAAAGGGAGCGGCCCTGCCATTCTTACAAGACACTTGGACATGATCGACCATGCAAGTATCACTAAGGAGGTTCAGGTGAAGAGGGTGCACTCTGCATTCCTGACTGTGATCTTCTCGCCAGGCTCCCCGTACCCTTTCATGTCCTCATTGAGAATTAACACCCAGTGAAAGATGAATGGTTTGGAAAAACATAAATAAATGTGTCTATCTCCGGGCAAGTAATTAAGTATATTTAGGTGGTATTTAAATTCTACTGAATCTCATTGTCAATACAAAATGTCATTGTCCTAGTGTCCTAGTGTAAAGAAAGATGTAACCTTTGTTACATATCTTTTCTGAAATGTAACATATCATCCTGGGAGCATTTTATAAGTCGTCCCATCAGCTAACTTTTACATACCATGAATTCTCCTTATCACCATGGGTGTTCTAGAAGCTCAATTGGTTGAAAGCATACACAACTTGGCTACAGTCTCTGTGAGGAACTGACATATTACGTGATGATCAATCAGTGAACTTTGGGGTTTACATACATACTTTCTGAGGGATCCTCATGGCCAATAATTGCTTACAAGGATAATGAGGAGAGCAAATATGAGGAAGCCCATCTGCAATGCTCTTGGGTGACTCAGGATATTGCCAGTTGGCCTGCAGCTGGAATAAACTGGGGCAGACTTTTCTAATCAAGCTTCAGTCTGGGAAATATCTTCGCCTTTGGCTCATCTGCCGCTGAGATGGACTCAATTAGCCAAATTTCAGATCATATGAGAAGTTAGGAAAATATGCCCCATCCAGAATTATCACCCTATATCACAGAACACTGTTATACTAGGTCAGATCGTTCATGTTGAAACTCCAAGAAATCTGGGAAATTCCCAGGAAACAGTAGTTAATTCAGTAGGTTCCCTTACTCACGTTGTGACCCTTATCCATAATGATGCTATGCTCTCAGCATGCTCTCAGGCTCTTGAAGTTTGGAATTTAAACAGGATATGTGTTGGTAAGTAACCAAAGGGGAATTTTCCACTACTTTATTAATTAAAGTCATTCCACAATTGCAGAAACACATTTTTATTATTTATTCATTGTTTCCAGCTAAGCATTGGGGATAAATACTCATATAGGGTTTTCAGTTACTTGGGGCTTTAACGTTCTCTTTCCCAGTATTGAAGAGCATCCTTTAAGAAGATATGTTGAAGTCCTAATTTCAGAACCTCAGAATTGACCTTGTCTGGAAATAGGGTCATTGCAGATATGTAATTACTTAATGTGAAGTCATACTGGAATAAGAGGTGCCCTTAATCCAATATGACTGATGCCCTTATAAAAGGGAGAAAAGACTGACAAGGAGAGATAGCCATGTGATAGGTGACAAAGGCAGAGACAATAGTGATGCATCTACAAGCCAAGGACTGCTTGAAAGTACCAGACACGAGAAGAAGCAAGTAGCATTCTCCCCTACAGTTTTCAGAGGGAACAAGTCCCCATGGATACCTTGATTTTGGCCTTCTCGGCCACACAACTATGAGATACTAAATTTCTACTGCTTGAAACCACCCAGTTTGTGACACTTGTGAAGTAGCACAGGAAACTAATATAACTGATTTGTGTATTTCTTTGACTTCTATATTGTCAATCTGTTGTATAGAAAGGGATAGTGTGGCTATCCAGAACTTAATCCTTAAGCCATTTGCATCTGCTAGAATTTCATGCCTCATTGGTATGTAAGTATTGCCACACCAGAGGTGGTGAAATAGGGGGCTACACAGGACCCCTAGAACTCTACATGCAACCACCAAGATCTTGCTAATGAAAAGCAATCAAATTATAAATAGAGTTCTGTGATTTGACACCTTGATATGTCTCCTTGTCTAGTTACACAACCACCAAATGGAACATTTGTCAACTGTAAGTCCTTAGAAGAAAATCACTAGAAAGTACCATTAGTTCCAGTATAATAAATAAACCAGGTATAAACTTTGGAAGAACTGTTGGGACTTTTGTTAGTGCTGGTTTATTTTGGTGCCTGTCGTGATTAGCCTTGCTAGAAATAGTTGTTTTAATCATTGCATCTGTGAGTGGAAGTTGTAGAAAATCAGAACTTAATCAATATCTGGAATATCCCAAATATATACTTTGTAAATCACACAGAGAGTACTATCTTAAGAGGACTGGAAGATGAAGACAAAAATAGTTTAAGTAAGTGATTGCATAGGGAATGTCTTATGACTGTAAGAAATAGTTGGCTGCTATTAATATTTTGTCCACAAAGAACATTTCATGACTTGAGAAATGTTTTTATATAGTTTGGCAAGAAAAAGCAGGATGAGAAATTCATATGTAGTTTTCTACCCATTAAGTAAACAAAACTTGTACATAGAAAAATGTTAGAAGACACCGTTATTATGTGGTAGGACTTTAAGTGATTTCTGTTTTCTATTTTCCCAATTCTTAACACAGGTAAAAGTAAATTTTCTAATGCAAAAGTAACTTACTGCTAAAAGTATTGCATCAAGATATTAATACACAAAAGTTTCTTTTTTTTTAAGATTTATTTATTTATTCATACAAGCACTGGGGTACAGGCCAGAGGTACAGGGAGGTGAGAGAATCCACCAGACAGAGCAGGGGGCAGAACAGGCAGATGGATTGAAACACACTGCTGAGGGGAGCAGCGGGCACAGCAGGAGAGGTCTGCTGCACCATGTGGGTCCCCTCCCTGGCCGGCAGCAGGGATCGAACTTGTGCTGCAGTGGCTGCGGTTTGCTTCATAGTGTGTTGCTTAACCCACTGCGCCACCAGGGCGGGCCCGCCATATATTTTAAAAGATTTTTAATTAATTTCACAATGGAAGGAAATAAACTTTAAAAAAACATATAAGTTTATGGGTGACTTGGTTATCGTGGGTGCCTTTAGGTGACAGAGCTGCTGCAAAATGACTCATGAAAGTGCTGAGATGCTGCCGTGAGGAAGCATCAGAGGCCTGGTTGGCCTGTCTTATTGTTCTCCAAGTCTCCTCCCCTTCTGTTACCCTCTGTCACATGATGTTACAGTTCTTTCAACCGATGGCAGAGACTATTTCTCCATCCATTGATTGGGCCTTATGAATTACTTTGGCCAACGGTACGCATGTGGGCACGAGTGACAGTGTGCCGGTTTTGAGCTTTGACCTTGAGATACATCACTCCCGGACACGCACATTTGCCATCACCACAAGATCCTCTCAAGAGTAGCTGCAGCCCCTTCAGCCTGGGTACAAGAACAAACATAAACAAATCCAAGGCCAACCCACAGGGAAGAGCCGAACCCAGCAAAATCCATGGCCTGAGCAGAACCACCCTGCAGAGCCCAAAGCAGATCAGTCATTCAACCAACTTGCAGCCCCAAAGCATAAAGAAAATGGCTGTGGAGGGAAGATAGTGTTTTGGCGGGTGGTTTGTTATTCAGCAAAGACTGACAATAAAATTCCACTGACAAAGGCACAATGTTGGATTGGATGACAGTGGTCCAGCATGAGGACTGGCAAAGTACGTCAAGCTATTAGGACAAAAGCTCCTTCCATTGTAACTGAAAATATAAATAGCCATGATGAAGTCAATTTTTAAATGTATGTATATATGTGAGGTTTCAGTGCATATATGTATATATCTGGTAAAATGATTCAATGCTATGATATACCATCAAGTTCCTATTTAATAGTCTTCTCTAGTGTTCATTAAACCCATTGCATATACATTTTTTTCACTTTGGCATTTTTTGGTACCTGCTGAAGAATGGCATTTTGAGTTATCATTTATTTTCAGTATTTATGTAGCAGTTTACTCTAAGAATTCTAATATTAATCATGGCATACTAACCCTTGGTATGCAAACTGGAATCACTGCTTTTTTTTTTAGAGCAAGGCTTTTCAACGTTGGTACTACTCGTATTTTAAACTGGATCATTCCCTGTGTGGGGTTAGTCCTGTGCATTATAAGATGTCTATCTGTCTCTATCCACTAAATGGTCTCTATCCACTAAATGGTCTCTATCCACTAAATGGCAGTCCTCTAGAATTGTAACAATTAGAAATATCTTCTGCCTTTTCTAAAAGTCCTCAGGGGTTCCAAAATCATCTTAGTGGAGAACCACTGTTTTAGCAAAAATTGGGATTCAATTTGGTTAAGTTCAGATTTACAGAGTTAGGCATCACTGGTCATTTTTTAAAATCTAGGTTAAAAACAATTGAGACTATAATATAAATACAGCAAGATCTTAAATATAATCCAAAGCTCCAGAACATCTGGTTCTTAGATCATCATAAGTATTTGGTCACTGATGAGTGTGGAGAAAACCAAAACTGTACTAGTGGCCCAACAGAGAGATGTCGGCACCTATTTGTACCGACTCTACAGTGAGACTAAGACTTCCCCATTGTACACACTAACTGAACCTTGATGGGACCTGTGCATTGCTTTTTAGGGTCTTGTACCATGGCCAGCTTAGCACCCCATAAAAATGAGCAGGGAACAGCAAATTTTCTAACTATAAATGAGAAACTTCAAATGCCACCTTCCTCAAAGAGTCCATTCCTGTCAGACAAAGGATCAAAGGATGAAGCAAAATTTAATTTCCTGACAGTATATGTGCTGCAGCAGGAATGCGGGCAGGTGCCAGTTACGTGCTCGCTCAGACTGTGGGACATGTGGTTAGAATCAACATTAAAAAGAGCTTGTATTCCTAATGACATCCTCTTCGGTGGATCTCAAATGAGTTAGAACTACACCATAGTACTGGGAACTCTGGTTTAAGATCTTTGAACCCTCACCATTTGACTTTGGGGTCATCCATTAAAGCTCTCTAGAGAATGAGAAGGTTGATCTAAATCCAGTCTATGACTCCTTTCAGTTAGAACATTCCTTGGGCTATGTCACAGTTCATTTTTCAGTGCAATAGTCCACAACAAAGGCGTTGAGCGGTACTGGGGAGTTTCTTATATAATGAGATTCGACTTAGTGCTTCAAGAGATTTGCCCCAGGACTTTTATACAAGGCAGCTAAACACGCTTAAATCCAACAGAGTGAATCCTTCCAGTCTCAGTCGAGGCCTCCTAAAATGTCCAGTTTAAACCAAAGAAGTCTGGAGAAAAAAGACTCATTGATTAGTTACTGGAAACTCAGGGGCTTAAGAAAACTATGCCTAAAAAAGACTGGTTCCTTAAGGACAGAGTAGAGTAGAAGGACACCAAGTTTCTAAACAAAATGAGATAGAAACCCTAGAGGGGATGATGGGTGATCGGAACTGATTTCTAAAATCACCAACCCCACTAGCTGAATCTATTGGATGTGAAATTTTGTGATGGGGCTAAAGAATTTCCATAATAGTTACAAGGAAATGGTGGGGAAAATATACTCCTATTCAGAGATATGCCTTACGCATCCTCCTAAATGCTTAGAGGAGAGGAGTCTCCTGAAAGCTAGAGGAAAAAAACTCCTTCCTCTGGGACTGTTCACCAGCTAAGAGCAAGGGAGCTCTTGAAACATGGTTCTCTCCAGAAAATGGAATGAGGAGAGTCCTTGAGTTTGATGACAGAAGGGCCTAAGCTTCCAGTCTGGTCTATGTTCACACCCTCATCCTGGGTGTCAGCAACTGATTCTTTTGACATTCCACACCACAAAAGTGCTCACTAACTCGCCCCCCTCCCCTGGCCACGTCTCACCTCTTCTTCCTGTGATATCCAGGCTCCCTATATGTAAGCTCTGTGCTCATATGTCATGAGGTTCAGTTTGTTTGCTATAAAACGAAGCCGTTGTCATGGAATTTCAACTCCTAATGTATTTATTATTTAAAGGACCTTCCAAATCTACCACAGGGAATAAGAATTTGTGTCCAATTTATGTTTGCAAAGATTTAAAAAGAAAATAAAATGCAAATGGGTTGATCTTGGGGAAATGACCTGAGGGAAGAATTGCAAATCCTTCTGATGCATGCCCCACAGTTCTACATTCTTGTCCCTGTTGAAAATACCAGAAATACTTTATTTAGTTGAAGTGAATGGAAAGATACAACACTTGGAAAGAATTGTTACTAGCCTTGTTTGGTCCAATAAACAACTAAATTTCTTGTTGCTCAATAAAAATCAAAACTGACAGTTTGTGAAACCCAGAAAACAAAATCTTGGACAATGTTTAGCAGCTGATTGATATTTCCAGACTCTTATGATGAGTCTGTAGGAGAAGCCTATTTAGGATTCCACAATGTCAGTGAAAACTACTTCTCTGAAAAACCTGTTACAAACTGGCCAACAGTTTTTCCGATTACAATTCCAATTTGTATCTATTGAAGGATTTTGAGCCCATGGAACAGTGGAATTAAGCTTGCATCATTGTAAATTCAAAAACTTGCTCCACAGAATGTATTTAACAATGAGATCAGGTAAAAGAGCAAGTATTTATAAGTCAATCATGATTTCAATTCCCTTAACACTGGATCCGAGGCATATTTTAAAGATTCACTTAACTTACATAGAGTTTTACCTATGGCAGTCCTGGCCAAATAGAGAACGCCACTAAGCAATTGTCTTAACAGTACAAGGAATCCCGTTAAAAGAGGATCCTCAGGGACCTCGCTGGTGGCACAAGGGGTTAAGCACAGCACTATGAGGCATCTGCAGTCACTGCAGCGTGAGTTCCATCCCCCGCCAGGGAGGGGACCCACATGGCACAACAGACCTCTCCTGTCTTGCCCACTGCTCCCCTCTGCAGTGTCTTTCAGTCGATCTGCCTGTTCTGTTCCTCACTCTGTCTCTGGTGACTCTTCTCACCCCTCCCTGCACTTCTGGCCTGTACCCCAGATCTTGTATGCATAAATAAATAAATCTTTAAAAAAACAAATAAAAAAAGATCCTCCTTGAAAGATATTAGACCAGGCATACTAGGAGATAACAACTTCTAAGAGTTCCTGCTGGAAACCCTGGAAGTATGAACATGAAGAGACATCATACACACATGTTACATTTGTGGCAAGAGATTTTGCATAATTTTGCAAAGAATAAGATTATTAATCAGTTGATTTTGAGCTAATCAAAAGATTTACTGGTTGTGCCTGATCTAATTATAAAAGCAGAGGATTTTCTACCACTGATGGCAGAGGGAAAGGAAGGATTAGTCACTGCTGCTGGCTTGTAGATGAAGAATAGTGAGCAAGGACAGGAGAACAGCGGATAGAAGCTGATAGTGACCAACTGATAGTCAGCCCAGAAATACAACTTGGCTCATCTACAAGTGCAACGCATGAAATGCCAATAACTTAAATGAGCCTGGAAATAGATGCTCCCTCAGAGCACCCAGATTAGGCCCCTGTTTGACCATACTCTTGATTTGACCTTGTTGGGACACAGAGAACCCCGTTGAGCCCACTTAGATTCTTGACCTCCAAAACCAAGAGAGTAAGTGTCTTTACCCATTAAATGTGTGTTAGTTTGTTAGGCAGCAATAGAAAGCTAACATAGGACTATGAGATATGTTTGGGCACAGACCTAAAATTTCATCATCTATTTATTATATATTAGATGGAAAGGGGTCTTTGTTATTAATTTTTTTTAATCATGGAAAATTTCAAAGTACATATGTATCATCTGCTATCCAGTTGTGTGTGGGTCTGTGTGTGTGAATGTGTGAAAGAGAGAGTTGCACCTACTGTATAGAGTTGTTTATCTTGTTCATTTAAATACTACATGAAGTATTCCAGATAATTCCAGGTACACGCCCAGAATCAGGTTAAAATTCCAGTTAACTTATGTTGCAATAAGTTATGTTATGTTACTCACCTGTTGAATTAAATATCACATTTATTATCATTGGCCACTGTAACTAATTGTAATTGTATGAGGCATTATTTGACAGTTTTTTTAAAAAAATAATGTTCTTTAGCTAGTGCCATAGTTCTCTCGACTGTGTGCCTGAAAAAGTTTGCTGGGGTTTTACGTAATGAACTGAACTATTTGTTGTTTTTCTATAGAGAAACCTGAGTACACATTGAACTTTTACAAATAAATAATTGGATTTATTTTAACATGCTAATGTTACCATACATGAGTCTTTGGATAATCCTCTTGAGTTATAGTGCCATCAATGAGATATCAGATTCCTTCTGTTTTGTTTGTTTGCTTTTCCCATGACCCCAGGAGGAAACACTCTTGAAGAGGAAATTCTATCTAAATAAATGTGGCAATTGACTTAAAGAAGCCTGGTAGATACTCCTGGTGATGTCATTATTACAAGCATGCTCACTTGAGTTTCTTTACTCTTTCGTGACTTCTGTTTATTTACTCATTCATTTATTGAAAAACATGAACATTTGTTATATGCTGTATTAGGAAATAATAACACCAAGACAGATATACCATAACCTCATGGAAAGTAAAAAATATGAGATAATATTACTGAAAGCTTATAAATTCAGACATAGACATAGTTACTTAGTATGGCTTGTTCCTTTTAATCTTCACCATTTAATCTGTATACCTCTGTCTTAAAGATGAAGAGCTGTGGCTCTGAAGTTGAGTAAATTGCTCAAGATCACACAGCTATAAGGAAATAGAGCTGGAATTCAAATGACTTCAAAGCCAAGCTCTTGACTGCCGTATTTACCCTTTCTCTCTCTCTCTCTCTCTTTCTCTCTCTCTCTCTCTCATTGACTCCTTAGCACCAAACCTTCTGTTTTTGTACCACATCTTCTATTCATTCTGTGCTGCTTACAAAACATTTCTCTGCCCTTGCCAGGCAGCCAGATCCTAAACGCAACCCAAGCCCTTCTCTGTGTGCATTGCTGGCTCCCTAACCCATCTCACCTCCTCAGCTTCTAATACTATAGTACACCGTGCCCCCCCCCCAAGTATCAAGCAATTTTGTATGTACATCTGATGACCTAAACTACTTAAGTCCAAATTACATTATAAAGTTCCTCAAAGATCTATATTTCCCAGGGCTTCCCTGGTGGTGCAAGGGGTTAAGTCTCAGCACTATGAAGCTATCCACAGCCACTGCAGCATAGATTTGATCCCCGGCCAGGGAGGGGACTCATATGGTGCAGCAGACCTCTCCTGTCTCACCCGCTGCACCCCTCAGCAGTGTATTTCAGTAGATACTCCTGCTCTGAACCCCATTCCGTCTCTGGTAAATTCTCTCACCCCCCTGCACTTCTGGCCTATACCCCAGCTCTTTTATGCATAAGTAAATAAATCTTTAAATAAAAAAAGACCTATTTTTTCTTTTCTCTCTTCCTAGCCACAGAATTTAGGCAGGGACTAGGTGTTCAATAAATTACAATTGTCTTTTCCATTGCTAGGTTGACTACATGATCCTAAAAACATTAACAGATTCATAGAAAGAAAAGATAAGTGACCTATTTAAGAATCAGTAAATAAAATGTGCTTGTTTGGCTGACTCCCCTCTCCTTCCATTCCTCATTGCCATTGCTAGGACACAGCTATATATCATGATACAACCATAGACTTTGCAGGACTGGTTTTGCTATGACAACACAATTCTGCTTTGCATAATGCCAACTGGGCTTGTCCCACTAGCTTAAGCCTCTGGAACACAGCCAAATCTGAGGTCACTGGAGTAGGCACTTAGCATGAAATTGAAGGACAGAAACTCAAGAACCTGTCACTGATTGTCTCCTGCTTAGAAAGTTCACAGATCTTTGAATGATCTCCTTGTTCCTTAAGGCCTTGAGATGTAATTTTTTTTTTTTTAGTGCTGTATTCTATAGGTTCCTGAGCAGTGACATGGCCTAACCCAGCAATTTAGAGTAAGCAAGCTCTGGGTGGCTGTTGACTGGCTTTGGTCTAAGGCACGGATTATTGCTTGGACCTCTAGCATGGAAGTCACCATGCTTCACAGGGTGTTGATAACCACTGGCTCCTCAAAGTGGTTCAAGGCAGCCAGGAAGTGTTTCTCACATTGGGATGCTTTGGCTGAACTATTGACTTTCATACTCCACCTTTCTCATGGTTTCCTTTTGGGGTATGTGTGTGTTGTGTGTTGGTTGCCATGACATCGTAGGGTTGCCTTGCTAGCTCATGGGAGGAGAGACCTCTTGAGACAGAAAAATTCTAGGGCTTTCAGCCATTCTCAATCCATCTCTCTATCTCTCTATTATTCTCCACATCTTAACCTCTGTGGAGAGCTTGCAATTCTTTTCCTTCTGGGGGAGAGAAGTAGAATCAGCTGCAGGGTGATCTGCTATGTTAGGGAAGACTTGAAGTGTTGACCTGTAGACAATATATTTCTCTTAGCAAGCCCCTCTTCGGGTGATCTCTAGGAGTCATTTTCCACTGGGAGACCAAATGGGAGCTAAAAGCTTGTCACTTGCTGATGCTTTGCCTCCCCCTCACCTCATGTTGTGTGCAGACTGCTTTAGAGATAACATAAAGCCATTACCCCCATGCCTGCTGTATTGTCTATTCTCATTCAAGCAAATGATAACAGATATCTATGCCACTGGGAAAAGTTTTGCAATAAATTTTATCTTCTCTTTGTCTTTCCTTCCCTCAGACTCTATTAAATAACATAGCATGTATGTCCACTCCCATGGAAGATTCCAAATGATCACATAGGAGAGGGATTAGAATTCCCTCTTTGTGGTTCACTTTATGTTAAATGAATATTCCCTATTTCCTCACTCTAATTTTTCATGAAGTTGGGTCTTGAACAACTTCCTGACCACACATTTCCTCATTTGGAAAATACTAGAGCCCCCTTTAACACTGTGCCTTATTTATCAACTTCTGTCCATTCATCTCTGGTTCAGTGTTGAGGCTTTTTCTTGGATTTTTGCAGTTGGTGGTCATTATTTCCTGAGCAGACCAGAGTTTGTTAAGTCTCTGGGGTTCCTTTTCTTCCTGGTCTCACTATAAAGTTGTTGCCTCTAAGGACCTCTCAGGAATCACATTTAATACTTTGGCCTCACCCTCGAGCGGTCAGACAGCATATTAGGTCATCCTCTTAATCATCATCACAGTAAAAATATGTTGAAGTTTTAATGGAGACCACCACCAACTCTGTTTGCTTTACCAAGATAGAGAGACAAGCTACCTCTTCTAGGTAAACAAGCAAGGGTGGGTACTAGCAGACCATCAAGGAATGACAGTCTGAAATTTTAAAAAGAAAAAAAAAATTGGACTCTAAATAAAGGAGATATCCTTTCCCTCAAGAATGCCCCAGTTGAGTAATCTGAGTGTACTCGCCATTCTGTGGTCAATGTGAACTATTTGCGGGACAAGGGTGGGACACAGAGGTTACATAATGGTGAATAAATCTGTTAAAGTAAAAAATGCTCCCAGCACCAAAGTTAATGGTTTGTGCCATGTGTGTAAGAGGCATGCTATTTTCTTGAACACTAACATGTGAAGACTCAAGGGTTATGATGATCTGAGAACCAGACTTTCTGTGAGATGACTTCTTGGTCTCCGTTTTACCGGCACTGAGCAGGAAACTCTTCGGTGAGAGTTACTCAACTCTGGGTGACCCACAGCTTTCTTCCCTGTCATGCAGATAATCCTCACGGTCATCCCATTGCTGGTCAGCATGGGTGAGAGGGCATGGACAAGACCCACAGCCCTTATAGGTCAGTCTCTATAGGCCAGCTGTAGTTTCAGGCCTGAGTACAATCCTGAATGTTGATTGTTCCTTCTTCCCCCTTATTCCCTCTTAACCTCCCATTTCAACTCTGGCAAATTCCTAGTATACAGATGAGTCGAGGGTCAAGAAAATTGGAGGCAATTTCCTTGTAATTAAAAGTTTTTGCTTTATTTCTCTCACTGACAAACTGGACATTTCCTCATTCCACATTACTGCATTCCCACAACGTGGATGAACGTGAGCTTAAATGCCTCTTACCTCAAGTTGTCATCATGGAGTTGGTGACATAGCCTGACATCTAGAAACAAAATCTTTTTAATACTTTTTTCTCATACTATTAGTTCACTTCTTAACAAAATAATCAGGATAGAGAGAGGATTAAAATTTCCAAGACAACCTTAATGTTTTTCAACTGGACTTCCCATTCGAGGCCTGAATGCACTTATGATCATAAGTGGTCATTCATCCATAGTTTGATACTTCTAGTGGTAGAAATTCACCATCACATAACCAGAGCACACCATTTCAAGAATACCTCTGATTATTGGAAGAGTCTTCCTTGATATGGATCTTGTCACTTGCAACCCAAGTTGTAGAACTTAGCATATTTTCCACAAATGGCTCTTAGAATTGTTAAAGACAATTACCTTGTTGACCAAAGAGTTTTTTGTATTAGGTTAACTGTGTCAATTTTCTTCAAATGCACATAGATTTCCATTCTTTACCATCCTGACCACTTTTCTCAGTACAGTTTTGACTGTTCATGTGTCTCTTAAAGTGTCATGTGAAGAGCTGAGTGTGTTTCTGTTGTGCTAAAACTTTCACCTCCTTGTTTCTTTTTACAGTAAGACTACAGTAAATTACTTATCCAAAGTCATGAACTAGACCTTGAATTTGGATCTTCTCCTCAGAAAAGGAATCCCCTACAATATAATTATGGTTGCTATTTCCTGATATAACATCATCTGGCCTGTGAAACTGTCCAGAGACCCCATGTAACACTGAATTACAACAGCTTTGTATTCCATTGGTTTCTGTATCAATGAAATGGTGACAAAGGGGCTGAAATACATGAGTTACTCAGAATGTCAGTTAGTTAATCAACTTGAGAAAACAGTCTTCAAGTTGTGTGCTTGGATTTTGAGGGACCCTCCTGCTCTGTGTCCTTCCCTCCCCCAATGCCTCTAGACTGTCCTCCTCTCCCCACACCCCAAGTAACAGTGCAGGTCTGTCATTATCTGTTTGGTGAGACAACCTGTCTGTGACTCTGTCCAGGATGGCCACATCCAGTGAGTGCTATTACCACAAGACACCATCAGGGGACTAGAACGACAATGAAAAAAATACTCTCATTTTATCAGCATATTTAGCTGTAGCCCATCCAAACTTTTCATTTTATCTAGCAGTGACATAACAAGGAAACTCCAGAACTCCAATTTATCTCAATGGTCACAAAGTATTCAAAGCAAAACAAATATTAATTTGGTGAAAGAAATATATACATTCTAACTTACATTTTCAAAAGACCCAGAAAATCAAGCAACCTTTGTGTTCAAACTCCATAAAGAGTTGAGTCAGAATCATCTAACCATTCTGTGATGGCTGAAATCTGATGAAGTTGTGGTTTAGAATCTGGAAGACCCAGTTCAAGAGAGGGTTTTGACTATCCCAGGTGGCCAAGAAGTCTGGGTATACTTCCAAAGGAACTGAAAATAAGATATCAAAAAGATATCTGCCTTACCATTAAAATTACATCATTATTCACAACAGACAGGTATGGAAATGACCTAAGTGTCCATAACAAATGAATGAATCAAGAAAATGTGGTGCTACATACCAACTGCTAACAATGAGAGAAACTCTTTCCTACTCAATCCAAAGAAAAACACAGAGTTCCTATAATTAAGAATGGCAAATATCAAAAAAACCAACAACAACAAATGCTGGCGAGGATGTGGAAAAAAAGGAACCCTAGTACACTGCTGGTGGGAATGCAAGCTAATCCAACCACTATGGAAGGCCGTATGGAGGTTCCTCAGTCTACTAACAATGGAGCTACCATATAACCCAGCAATCCCACTCCTAGGGATCTACCCAAAGGACACAAAAACACTGATCCAAAAGAATACCTGTACCCCCATGTTTATTGCAGCACTATTTGTAATTGGTAAGATCTGGAAACAACCCAAATGCACAAAAGTAGATGATCAGATCAAGAAGATGTGGTACATATACACAATGGAATACTATTCAGCAATCAAAAATGATAAACTAGGGCCATTTATAGGAACATGGATGGAGCTAGAAGGAATTATGCTCAGTGAAATAAGTCAGAAGGCAAGAGAAAAATATCAGATGACTTCACTCTCAGGAGGAATGTAAAGGAATAACAACTACAAAAAGAAAGAATGAGAGAGCTCAAGAAAATGAACAATTACAGCCAAAAACAAACAAACAAAAAACACAACATGAACAAAAGGACAAAGACAAACCAAAGGGATCATTGGGGGGAGGGTGGGGTAGAGACCGGGATGAGGGCAGAAAGAGCACAAGGGACTGAGGTGATGGTGCATGGGTGAAATGATGGTGGGAATTCCCTCGGAACTACAAATGATGTCAAATATAATTTAAAAAAAAAAAAAAAGAACTTGAGACTTAACCATTCTACAAAAGGTAGATCATTCTTTGCTGTTGCAAATAATCTATCATACTTCATGTTACATATAGATCTTCTTCAGGCCGTAATACAATGCCAATTCAAACCAGTAACATGCTAAAAAAATTTTATTTTCTGGCAGTTTACTTCTATCAAAGGTCAACAAGATTTTTCTCTAAAGGACCAAATGATAAATATTAGGCCTCAGGGCTAAATGGTCCTTGTTGCAAAATTGACTGTTCAGCTTGAACAGAATAGTGTAAAATAACCATATGCATATGGATGAGCATAACTCTATGAGTTCTAATAAAACTTTATGATAGGTATTGAAATTTGAATTTCATATTCAATTTTTATGGGTCATAAAATAGCAGTTTACTTTTGATTGTTTTTCCATTGACTTAAATACGCAAAAGCAAGTCTTAGCTGACAGACCATACAAAAACATGATCAGAGTTGGTCCATGTCCAATAACCAGGTCTAAATGATTCTAATAGAATAATTATGAATTCACAGAATATTTTCACTGACTGATTCATTATTAATTTAAAAGGTTTTTTAAGATGTATTTATTTATGCACACAAGAGCATAGTAGGCCATAGGTGTGGGGGATGAGAGGATTCAGCAGTGACATAGTGGGGAGTGGAACAGGCAGATTGACTGAAAAACACTGCTGAGGGGAATAGCGGGTGAGAGAGGAGAGGTCTGCTGTGCCATGGATCAGCTCCATGGCCAGGGGTTGAACTCACGTTGCAGTGGCAGTGGCTGCCAATAGCTTCATAGTGCTGATACTTAACCCCTTGCACCACCAGAGAGGTCCAATTTAAAAGGTATTTAGAATTTCCCATTTGAAACTGTTGAAAACTTTAAGGTTCTATAATGTGGGAAGTTTATATTATAGATGATCAGTTTTATATGTCAACTTTACTAGGACATGTTACTCAGATATTTGGTCAAATGCCAGCCTAGCTGTTGCTGTGATTTTTTTTTTTTTAATGAGTTGAACATTTCAATCAGTAGACTTTGAGTAAAGCAGACTACCTTCCATAACAGGGTGGCCTTCATCTAGTCAGTTGATGACCTTAAGAAATAACAGACTGACTTTTCCTAAGGAAGAGGGAATTCTTAAGCTGCAACATCAGATCTTTCCTGGATCCCCAACTTTGCTGGTCTTGTTGACAGATTTTGAACTTGCTAATCTCTACAACTTCATGAATCAATTTCTTAAAATTAAAAATCTCCCAATAACTAGCTAGTTAGACCTTCTTTTGGTTTTGTTTCTCTGAGAACCCTGATTAACACAGCTATTAACCTACCTTTTGTGACATTCAAGCACCATTTTCAGAGGATAGTACAAATACGCTGTAGTACCAAAATGTGACCTCCCTGGTGACACAGCCGGTTGAAATGTGAAGTATTTGCTGCAGAGCAGCATGACTTTGATCCCTGGCCCGGGAGGGGACCCACCTGGCGCAGCAGACCTCTCCTATCTCACCTGCTGTTCCCCTTAGCAGTGTGTTTTCAGATCTACCTGTTCTGCTCCCCACTTTGTCTCTAGGGAATCCTCTCACCTCCTGTGCTTCTGGCCTGGACCCCAGCTCTTGTATGCATAAATAAATAAATCTTTAAATAAATATATTTTTATAAAAATACCAAAATGCATACTGTAATTATTAGTGACATGATCTGTAAATCCTTTTGTGGAGATCCGTCTTAGGTCTTTTCACAAGTTGAAAGCAGTAATGAAGCTTGATTATAGTAAGAAAACTCAAAGTGGTTTTGCATCTGTATGACCAATGCAGGTGCTAAGTCTTTTCCCTCATTACTAACTACTGACAGATAGTCCTCTGTCAGTAGTATGCCCTAGTCTTCTATCCTATTTTGAGGATCAGTACATCTTTACTGTTACAGATTAAATATTTTACAGTTAAAAATCAGTTAATTTAGTCAAATCCATTGATAGTCAACAAATTAAATACTCTGTTCTTATTAGTTGTGATTTTTTTAAAGCAGCACCCTATCCCATGTTATATGCCACTTAGGGAAATTCATTATATACACAGCATATTAAAGATTTGAGAAGGTCTGAGTAAAGAAACCTACTTAAGTTTTGTTGATCCAATGTTTCCCAAATGTATTTGACCACAGAAACTTTCTTTTTTCCACAACATCTATTGGAACAGATTTTGGAAAACGCTAGTTTCGTGTTGTAACTTACTGCCCTCATTTAAAGTCATAAAAAGGCTAGAAATAATATTGCCTTAAGCAAAGAATAAAGAAAAACAAGTTACTTTATGAGCCCTACTAAACAATCAAGGTACTAATTATCCCAGATAAGGAGAGCAGAGTCTGGTAAATAAAACTGCCTTTATTACATACTAGTTGTTTGCATTGAAATATTATGTCTCATCTTTAAGTCATTACCAGGCCTGGCAAAGAGGACATTCACTTACTTCCTTTGTAAAGGAAGCGGTCTTGTGTTTGATTCCAAGTCTATAAAAAGGGAATGTGACATGTCTGACTTTTGCCTATTTTAGAAACATGTAATAATGATCATGTACTTGACCTACCTGAATGGGAAGGATGTGAATTATATCTTCCAAGGGAGGAGGAAATAAATCAGTTGTTTAGCTTGGACCTTGAACTGCCTCTCTTTCTTTTTTCCAGCTTTATTGAGATATAATTGTCATAAAAGTTTGTATAACTTGAAGGTATACAACATGGTGATTTGATACCGTGTATTTATTGCAAAATGATGACCACGATAAGGTTAGTTAACACCTCCATCATTTCACATTTTGTTATGGTGATGGTGTGAACATTTGACATCTATTCTCTTAGCAGTTTTCAAGTATGCAATACTATGTTGTTGACTAAATACCATGCTGTGCATTAGTTCCCTAAAATGTATTCACCTTACATCTGGAAGTTTGTACACTTTGACCTACATTTCCCCATGCACCCCCATTTATGGATCTGTAGCACCCTCAGCTGCAGACAGCAGCTGGTAAAATACCAAAATGATAAAGCTATACAAATGGGAACATCCATGCAAGGCTGTAAATTGCAATGAAGAGTACATTAGAAGACAGAGAATAAAAAAATTTGTGAAGGCATAAAGTCAAATTGTGAACAACAGGGGCTTGGGAGAAGGGAAAAGGGGAGTTACTGTTTAACAAGTACAGAGTTTTTGTTGGAGATGATGAAAAAGTCCTAGAAATGGATAGTGGTGACAATTATACAACATAGCAAAGGTAGTTGATGCCGCTGAACTGTATATTTAAAATTGGGTAAAGCAATACATTCTGTATTCAGTATATTTTATTATGATAAAAAAATTGCCAAAAAAAAAAAACACTAGGGAAGTCACTGAAGAGAGAAAACTGCACATACAAACTGTGCTAATGTTAATTTCCTGACTCTGATATTATCACATACTTGGTAGTTGTTGGTAGAAATTGGATTAAAGGCATCTGGGATCTGATGGTACTATGTTTGCAACTTCTTGTGAATCTAGAATTATTTCAAAGTTAAAACAAAAAGAGTACATTAAAAGTGCAAGCCATCACCACTAAAATATTTACCTGGAAACACAAGGAGGACTAATATTTAGAAGTCCATTCGCATTTCATACCTATAACTGTAATAACATACCCCATATGATCATTTCAGATGCTGAAATGCTCTCATTAATTGCAGTGGACTTTTCTGCCAAGATTTTGTTCTTGATATCACTAAAAAGATTTAGACAAAAAAGAGACTTCACATTCAAACACTGTAAGTGTTTTAAATAGGTCAAGATGTTTTTGTTTTAAAACACCAATCCAAAAGAGTACCATACCCCTATGTAATTGCAGCAATATTTGTAATTGTTAAGACCTGGAAACAACCCAAATGCCCAAAAGTAAATGACTGGATCAAGAAGATGTGGTGCATATACACAATGGAATATTATTCAGCAATCAAAAATGAAAAACTAGGGTCATTTATAGAAACATGGATGGAGCTAGAAGGAATTATGCTCCGTGAAACAAGTCAGAAGGCAAGAGAAAAATATTAGATGACTTCACCATCAGGAGGAATGTGAAAGAACAACAAGAGAAAAAAAAAGAAGAGTAAACTCAAGGAAATCGTCAATTACAACCACACACAAAAAAAAAAGAAGAAGAAGAGAAAGAAAAAGAAACTCAACAAGACCAAAAGGTCAAAGATAAACCAAAGGGGGGGGTGGCGAGGCAGGAAGGAGGGGAGGACAAAGACGGGGATGAGGGCAAAAAGAGCACAAGGGACTAAGGTGATGGTGCACTGGTGGAATGGTGGTGGGAACGCCCTGGGGAATACAAATGATGTAAAATATAATTAAAATTTTTAAAAAAGATGTTTTTGTTTTTAAAGATTTTGTTTATTTATGCTTACAGAAGCTGGGGTACAGGCCAGAGGTGCAGGAGGGGGAGTGAGAGGATTCACCAGAGACAGTTGAGAACAAAGCAGGCAGATCGACTGACACTGCTGAGGGGAGCAGCAAGCCAGCCAGGGGATCCCTGGGGGGGGGGAAACGAACTTGTGCAGCAGTGACTGCCGAAGCCCCATAGTGTGGCGTTCAACCCCTTGCACCACCAGGGAGGCTCAAATCAGGATGTTTGATATCACTGTTATTTGTCATCACTTGTAAGTATTGGTGGCTGCGTGGCATGTTAAAATCATGAAAACATGGTGATAGAAAGAAGTTACTCTTAACTGAGCCATCATCTGTCAGCTCTAGGCTATGTCTTGACCTTCTTGATCTCTTTTATAATACTGAAGGAAAATTGCACTAAACTAGTGCTTTTAATGTACATTTCTGTTTCTTGGCACTGGAAGCTTTACTTCAAAACACTTCATTCCATAAAAAAATAAAATATAAAGCAGATAGAAAGTGAAGTTTCTCTGCTGGGAAAGGGCAGGGATATGCAGCTCCTGATCTGTCCTGATCCTTCCTCCATCTCTACCCGCCGCTTCACCCCCTCCACCAACATGAAACAAGCCCAGAGTGTTCGCAATTATTAATCATGAGCTAGGCGGACCCATTATGTTAGTGTGGAGGTTGCAGGCTGTGGGTATTTATGGAGAAAGGCAGTTTTGAGTGATGTGCTATAAATCACTTAGACCTTTTAAGGTAATGCATGGACTTTTGAGCAACACTCCAGAATCTCTGCTTTCTTATCCCCAGTATCTCAGAAAGCTCAAAAAGCAGCACTTGATCAGAGCAAGTTGCCAAACTCCCTAACAGAGAGAATTGAACAGAGGATTTCAGGGCAGTGAAACTATTTTGTGTCATTATATATATATATATATATATATATATATTGGCAATATATATTGGTGAAAACAGGTCATTATATACTTGTCAAAACCCATAGAATACACAAAACCAAGAATGAGCCCTATTGTAAATAATGGAACTTTGGAAAATAGGCAGTATTAGTGCAGGTTCATCGACAGTCACCAACATACCACCGTGCTAGTTAACATTGAGAGCGGGAGTTAGAATATGGGAACATTATCAAAACCACAATGAGGTACCACCTTACACCAGTAAGAATGGCATATACTAAAAAAACTAACAACAACAAATGTTGGCGAGGATGTGGAAAAAAAGGAACTCTTCTACACTACTGGTGGGAATGCAAGCTGGTCCAACCACTATGGAAAGCTGTATGGCAGTTCCTTAGACTACTAAAAATGGAGCTACCATATGATCCAGCAATTACACTACTAGGAATCTTTCCAAAGGACACAAAAATACTAATTCAAAAGGATACCTGAACACCTATGCTTATTGCAGCACTATTTATAACAGGTAAGACCTGGAAATAACCCAAATGTCCAAAAATGGATGACTGGATCAAGAAGATATGGTATATATACACAATGGAATACTATTCAGCAATCAAAAAATAAATAGCCTCATGCCATTCACAGCAACGTGGATAGAGCTCAAAGGGACCATGCTCAGTGAAATAAGTCAGAAGGAAAAAGGAAAATATCAGATGACTTCACTTACAGGAAGAATATAAGGGAACCAAATAAGGGATCAAGAAGTAAAATACTAACAATAAAAAAGACAGCACAACAAAACAGGAATAAACAGACAACTATAAATCAGAGACATTCCACAAGGAGGGGCATGGAGAGAGATCAAAACGAGGGCAGGACGAGCACAAGGGACTATGGTGATGGTGCACGGGTGAACTATGGGGACTACACCTGAGAAAAGAAAGCAAACATTGTAAACAAATGAACAATGATGTAAAATATATATAAACAAGTAACTTATAAAAAATAGAGGAACTTTCTATGTCCTACTCAATATTGCCATGAACCCAAAATTCCCCCCCCCACACATAGTTTATTTGAAAATAAAGAGACATTGGAGAGCAACAAGACAATACAGAACTCTGGGAAATAATCTAGTTTCCTATACAAAATGCTCTCTCCTCACAATGGCCAGTGGTGGAGGCCCCTGGGTGTCTTGGCGGAAGGTGTAGTGTGGTCTCAACACCTGAAGGGGGAGCGCCTATATCTCTAAATCACCTAGTGTTTTAGATCAATGTGACCACATGAAAAATAGCAATATATGCTCTCTTCTACCGACTCTCACTGGCATCCTATCCTTGTCCTTTGCTCTCTCCATGACTCCTCCCTTAATGATGCTTGAATATACCCTTACTAACCCAGAAGTATTTCCTAAGCTCCTGGCTCTTCTATCCAAAGGTCTCTAAAAATCTCTAATTGAATGTCCCTTAGGAATATCAACATCAGTTTTCTAAATAGAAATCAATAACTCCCCACCCCAACTTTTCCTGTTCCGACCTGTAATTAAGAGAGGCATAACTTTCTGTAAGGAGGAAAACACCAGTTGTCCTTCTAAATTTTCATGCTAAAATAATAGTCCTCGCATCTGGTTACAATGGATTGAACGCTTGTGGGTATATTTGTTCCCTTCTGAAACCCCAGCAGAATTGAATTACACTAAAAAGAAGCACAAACCATAGAGACAGAGAGTATGAAGAGAGGACAGCTACATGGTCTCAAAAGGTGGACGGCATGTGGACAGTGACTTGGCAAACTACAGAAAATCAGAACCTATGTTCGCTGAGGAGGAAAGCCAGAAACAAGCTGATGAACCCCAGAAGAGGTCAGGAGGAGGGAGCTCCAGGTACCGCTTAAGGAAGCGGTCAAGCAAATAAAACTTTGTTTTTTTTTGTTTTTTAAATAAAGATTTATTTATTTATGCATATAAGAGCTGGGATACAGGCCAGAGTCCAGGGAGGTGAGAGGATTCACCAGAGACAAGTAGGGATCAGAACAGGCAGACTGACTGAAACACATTGCTGAGGGGAGCAGTGGGCCAGGCAGGAGAGGTCTGCCTGCGGCCGTGTGGGTCACCTCCCCAGTCAGCAGCAGGGATCAAACTTGTGCTGCAGTGGCTGCGGTTTGCTTCATAGTGTGTTGCTCAACCCACTGCGCCACCAGGGAGGCCCGTAAATAAAACTTTGGACATGTGAGGACTCACAAATGTAGCCTCATGTTTACTTCTTGGAAAGCATCTGGAAGATGTGTTCTACAAAAATAAAAGAATAAGCCAAGAACCAAGGTGGCATGGGATTTAACACAAAAAGGAGGCACAGGGCATCCGAGGGAGTTAAGGACCATCCTGAAGGACTGTCTTGGGACGAAAGCTATCTACACTCACGAGCTGTTAGTTCTAATTCTAGCCCGTGGAAGTTTAGAAGTTAAATCATTTGTCCCGGGTCACAGAACTAGTCACTGAGTATCAGAACTAGAAATCAAACCAGGTACAGCTGTTGGGTGGCATGATTATAATTTTTATTTATTTCTATAATTATGGAATCCCATGCCAAAGAATGCTGCCTGTGGATAATAACAGTCCCAAGACATAAACTTACAGCGAGAATTAGATGAGATAATCTCTCAAAGTGTTTACCCAGTATCTAGCTCATGGAAACCAAAATAGGATTATCTTACTTCTGGGTAAAAATATAATCTATGATTATCATTATTGCCTCTATCAAATATTCTGTGAAGGATTAACATTTTAGCTGGACCTGGAAAGACAAGAAGAACTTATGTTTGGAGAAGAAGAGGGCATTCCAAGTTGAACAGACAATATTAACAATGGAAAAGAAAATAGTGGAGATGGACACAGTTTGGGCATTCGTCAAAGAATCCCATCATAACTAGCTGCAGTTCGGCACTTGCCAGAGTTTGCTTAAAACATCTGGGATTCGAAGGAAATTTGTTAATTCTCCCTTTCTCTAAATTCTGTAAGTTCTATCCCTGAAGTAAATTAGATCATCAGAAAGCAGCAAATCTGAAATCTATTATCTTAACTCCCTGCAGATTTACTTTCATAGAATTAAGATTAATGTCCTTGGAGTTTGGAGGAGAGAAATAGAGTATTAATTTGAAGAATGTTTTCATATCTTTTTGCAAATCATACACAGTATAGATTCTATGTACCATGTTACCATTCCTTAAAGAGTCCAGAAAAGACTTTTTCCCTAGATGAGTGTGTATACTTGCTGTTATCAAGCAATGAAAACTTCATAACTCAATGCCAGGAAAGGATTTAGTATTTGACAGCAATAATTTAATCCATACCAAATGCTTCAGGACAGCACTCTTATTCCCAGTAACATACAAAATTAAGTATGTTTATTTGTCTTTTATCATATATTTGAAAATATTGTGTGCTATTTTAGAAGTGGTGAATTTTAAACAAATGAAATGGAATATACTATTGATTTCTGGTATAGTAAGAGTATCTGGAAGTTAAGAGAATCTTGACAGTAAGAATGTGGAACACTGATATATAACTGAATCCAAAATATGCCTATTGGTGATTTAAAACAGATCATTTGCTTCACTAAACTTTGAATAAATAGATGAGAAGCAATGAGTAAATATACACTGCATCTACCTGTGAGGAAAACCTTTTAAGATCTTAATACTCCATTTAATATGTTCATCTACATTAGTCAGCCTTAGCTAGGTTATACTGCAGTAACAAACAAGCCCCACCTCTTAGAGATTTAAAACAACAAAGACTTGTTTCTCACTGAAGTTATGTATCTATCTGGGCTGTACAGGGCTTTCTATTCAGGCATCAAGGAAACTCCACCTTTTGGAACATCACTGGTTGCCAAGCAGAAGAAAAGAGAAATGGCAAATAACTTACTGCATCTAAAAGTCTCCGCCTAAAAGTGGTCTGTGTTATTTTTATCTGTGTTTCATTGGCCTAAACAATTTATGTGCCCTGCTGAACATCAAGGTGACAGGATTTTGTATTCCTCGTGTGTTTGGAAAAAGAAGCAATAGAAATCGTTAGTGAACAACCCTCCCAACCACTAGAGTTTTCCCTTTTCGCTATAGAATATTAAATTCACCCTCCTTTCTGCATGCAAAATAGACTCATCTCTTCCTCCAAGGAAAATTGGCAGCCAGTCTCATCACTCACATGGCTTTTAATTCCAAAGCCAGGATTTGAGAACATGTGCATCATTTTTCACATCAGGTCTAGATATGGCATCTAATGATCCAAGGGCCTATTGTTGGGAAAGTCAAGTTAACTGCCCTTTTAAAACCACCCTTCAGCTGTGGAACAGAGGCAGGAGAACTACAGTTAAGTACCTCCATTCAGAAAGGGGAGAGCTAGAGTCACAAGGCAGTTATTTGCCTAAAACAATTCTAAAACCCACCCGCAGACATTTTGAGGGCTCCTACTTGGGGGAAAACAGTGTTGCTTATGTCTGGCCCTGTTTTCTGGGGACAATTCCTTATTTTACCATCCTCCTGAAATCTGCCTCCAATTCTGAGTCTTTCTTTCTCATTATTCTCTGTGGCCACACTTGAATTGGGCAGGAACATGTAAAAAAAAAAAAAGTCCCCACTGTAACGAGCAGCCCACTTTCTGCTCTTCAAGGTCAGAGTCCTAACAACTTTTTAAGTCTTAAATGAGTTCTAGCTCTTTTATCTGGGTTGATTAATACTTCTTTTGTCAGTACCACTCTGTCAAAAACATAACTTCTTGTGTATTCCTCTTCCATTTATTGCCACATGCTAATAACTATAGCTCCTTTTGAGACATAATTCTCAATTTACTATTTCGGTTTCCCACTGATTATCTGAAAGTGGAGTGTTCCTTTGAAAACTTCCGTAAGCTAAAATGGTGTATGGTGAACAGTAATTGCTACTAATTTATATAGAAAAATGTTTGTGCACTCCCAGAACCCCTCCCCTGTAAATCCCTATCAAGTCATACCAAACAACACGTATATCCTAAAATCACACTCACACAGTAAAAGTAGGGTTGCCAGGATCAATACTGTACTAGGTAGCTCCCAGGGACAGAGTTGTGGGGTCCACTCTGGTTTCTTAAGAGTTCAGCTGCCTCTAGAACAAATAGAGAGAAACGCATACTAAAAATAATTTTCCCCCTTTTGTTGTGAACATAGAAATCCTCTTCCAATTTCTTTGGGATGGTGAAAGCAGGTACTGTTACAGGGCAGGGAGAGGAGCACCCCAAAACCCCCAAACTTGCCCTCTCTGAATGGGTTTTGCCATTTGTTGCATTAAGATAAACATATAAAACCTTTACTGAAAAGGAACTTTAATATAATTAGGGTACAATACAGAAAGGACAAAGAACATAGTTATTAAGTTAAGCATTTGAAGTTACTTATTTTTTTTAAGGATAAAAGTTTAGTTAAATAGGATTGGCCTAAAGCAAGGCCCAAAAGCCTGCCACACATTTAAAGGACCTTTCAGTAGAGACCCATAGAAAAGGGTTAGAAAGAGTTAGATAAATTTGGGAGGAAAAGAGTAAAATTAAAATTAAGATGAAAGCTGTTATTCTTAATCTCTCCACAGGTCTCTCACCCACATCTGTTCCAGCCAGTCCAAGACCAAAAAGCAAGCGCAGTTTCTTTACATGTCCCTCTGCTCCACGTGCCTCCTCCAGGTCTCTTTGCTGTTTTCCATTTTGCTTTCTTCTTCCTCTCTTCCTTCTGTCCTTCTCTCTGCAAAATCTTCTTTCCCTGCTCAACTCCACCTACTTAGGGTAAAATCAAAATTCTAAAACTTCCCCCTTTTCTGGGGTCAACCCTGTTATAGTACTAGTGGTGTTTTATGAGAGCAAAGTGGCATACTTAATTCAAACTTTCAAAAATTGGAGGACATTTCTGTGTTCCTTTGTTTTCTTGCACACTGGCTTCTCTTTATGTTTAATTCCAATTCCCCAAGGTGTTCAGGCCGGGACAAGAGAGTCACATATGTCCTGTCTTTTTCCCTGATCGAATTGTACATATGAAAGATTTTTGAACACAGCGCCACTAACTGAACTGTTGTTCACACAGGTATTAATTCATTCCTAGGTTTTTAACAATGGATGTGATGAATGTAAGGTGAGTTTTAATTGGTCCTTATCTCTTTAAACTTTCTTAATGTAATCATTAGCTGTTTAGGATTGAGTTTTTTTTCTGTTTTTTAAGTCCCTGAACTCTATTTTCATACATTCTTGTTTGAAAATGAGCTATCTCTCCCCCTTAATGAGGAGTAGAGTTGAGCAGCCAGGTGAAGCTGTGCAAGACTTGGGGAGACACATGGAGTAGAGACCTGTGAAGGAAGGAGGGCTTGCATCTCTGCTTTGGATTTGCACCAGGGACTTGTGGGACTTGGAGAAGATACAAGAGATGGAGACACTTGAAAGGATGTGGGTGAGAGCCTTGTGGGACAGCTGACAATGGCCGCCATTGTCTTATTTGTACTTTAATTTTGCTCCTTTCCTCCCAGATTTCCCTCCCTTTCCTATGGTTCTCCACTAAAAGGTTCCTTAGATTTGTAGCAAGCTTTTGGACCCTAGTCACCCTGCTTGGGGCCAGCCCTGTTTGGCTGAGCATTTGCGTGCGAGGGGCTGGGTAACTTTGAGTGTTTCATTGGGAAACTATGTCCTTTCTCTTCTTCCTTCTCTGTGAGCAATCATTCTATTCAAGGTCTTTCACACTAAGAGTATGCTTTGTCTTTATGTGACTGATGGCATAGTCCCTCTAGGGTGTGTAAGTTTGGGGGTTCTGGGATGCCCTTTAGTCTTCTCCCTAAAAATAGCACTAGTGTCTCCATACCCATCTAGTAAAACCTTAAGTGTATATATATATCCTCTCCCAAGACACACTTGTTTATGTTTGACTTACAGCTCCTAGGGACCTAGTCCCACAGTAAATTAAGGAGACTGACATTTCATTCCCAGTTTCAAATGGATGTCATTGGCATGGCCAACACATGACAGAGAAAAGAGCTAAACTGGAGAGAAACATTCATAAACAGACACTGGAATGGGGCAACTGAATGTGTAAATATTTTATGTGCCAAATGTCATAAGAATGTTCTTGCCTCTGCTTGTCCATGCTTCTCATTTCCAACCAAGTGGATTCTTTTCTAAGCTTTAAAGTAAAAGATGCACATCAGTGAGCTCAGTTGCCTTAAGGCTTTAAGGCAAACAGTATGGAATCCAACAGGGTCCAAGTCTAATTTTTTCATTGGTTTCTGGTAACTCAATAAATATTTGATCAATTGAGTAATACCATGGCCCAGACAAATGTTGTGGCCACAGAAGGAAACAACAATAAGCCAGATGACAAAAAAAGAATTTCCATTCCAAACCCATTTGGCCACAGGCACACAAAGTCAGTCATAAACTGGAAGCATTTCTCCAAGGTTGATGCTAGAGTTGATGGCTAGGTGCTATTTATAAACTTTGGAAGGTCTTCTAGATAAAATATTTAAATGTGCTATTGGAAAGCAATGTCTTTTTTCAGTTTGTTGCCCAACCTCTCTTTGATCCATTAATTTCACTTTTCCTTTGATTCTCCCAAACTTCAAAAGGAAAAGTTCATTTTTTTCAAATTGTGAGTCAAAATTATTTTATTCATGGAAAGAGACCTGGTAGACATAGAAACAGTGTTTTCCTTCGCCTAGGCTGAGTGTTCTGTGGAACAAAGGCATGGCCAGAAAGGTCTGCCTCACATAGACCCACCAGACAAGGCTAAGCTGCAGCTAACTCAACTGGGATTCTGAGGAGGAAGAATGATCCCAGGAACCTCAGCTCCTCCAGTGTCCTTTCTGAGCCTCCCAAGGTCTGCTAACTCATGACTCCAGTGAGGAAGGACATGAAGAAGAACTGGGGTACAAGCCAGAAGTTTAGGGGGCAGTGATAGGATTCACCAGAGACAGAGTGGGGAGCAGAATAGTTAGATTGACTGAAATACACTGCTGAGGGGAGCAGCAGGAGAAATAGGATGGGTCTGCTGCACCATGTGGGTCAGCTCCCTGACCAGGGATCCAACTCAGGCCTTCGAGGTGGGAGCACAGAGACTTAATAGCCCCTAGACAACCAAGGAAGCCCTTTGAAGCAGTTTTTTTCTGTCAGTCTTTTTTTTTTTTTGCAAATTAATATGTAGAAAAGAAATGGACAGGTGGGTCTGGAGGATCAGGGAGCTCACCTGAGCAGGAATTAGCTAGTAGGTCAGAGTTCAAACCAATAAAGAATACGTGGGAGGCAGCTGTGTGGGTGGGCTGTGGCCCAGAAGTACAGGTGGGACCCTTTTGGGGCAGACATATAGGGAGAAGCAAAGCTGAGTGCCACACAGAGATCAGTCCTCAGTGAAGACCCCCGCCAAGCTTTCTTCCACCAAGACAGCTACAGCAATGTGGTCTTGTGTTCTTGGCCAAAATTTCCATTCACCAGGCCTCCTCGGGGTCCCCTGGAAAACCTGGCTGGAGGAGGTCTTTCTCTTTCCTAAAGGGGCACACAAACCTTGTGGGGCCTTCATGTGAGAATCAAGATCTTGTTCAGTTAAAAAAAAGCCTCATGCCATCTGCCAAGAATCCTCTCAGTCTGAGAAGGGGAAACAGCAGCTCATGGAGTCTCTGAGGAGAGAGGGACAGGCAGGTCTTAAGAGCCTTGTTCCCACTGGGAAGGACCTGTGTTGCTGGAGGCACCTGTAGTAACTTTATGTGATACAGAGAGACAGCGGTTGTTAACAGGAGGGCTGGGTGGCTGGGGAAGAGCAGGAGGGAGGGAGGAAAGGGGCTCAGTCAGAGCAAAGCCAGGTAAGTGAGCACCAGAAAGGGGGGGGGGGGGGCCAGTGGAGTAAGCTCAAGGAAGTGGGTGCATTGATGTTTCTAGGCCCAAGAATTTGAGGAGTCCTTCCTCTCCAAAACTACCACATACATCCCTCTGGCCCAAGCCTTGAGTTCAGCTAGTGGCCAGGCCAGTGGTTTTGTAGCTCAGAGCATCCAAGCGTGGATAGTGATCGTGGAGTACGTAGTGATCAGGGCCATAGAGCCTGTGGTCTGAGATCAAGGAGGGGACATGGTGACCCACTCCTGGTCAGCCCCCACTAGGCAGTGGAGCTCTGTGATTAAGAGAATGATTAATTCACAGAAAATGAGAAACATCCTAGAATAAAAATATAGGGGGAGACTGTATGCCTCAAGAATATCAATGCCAAAACAAAGAAATATTCCTGGTTAAAGGAAACCAAAGTGACAGGACAAGTCAACCTAAGGCCTGACCCAAGACTGGACATACCTGGCCCCAGAGTGGATCTTATACTTGGCAGGTGGCGAAGGTGGAGGGTGGGGGTGGGCTGTATATGGTGGAAGACACAGGAATGTTAAATGGGAAATTATTAAGTCAACCAACAAAACTGTAATTACCAGCAAATTACTGCTTCGGTGAAAATTGATGAAAGTTACCAATGTCTGGTAGAAAAGACTATTCCTGCACTTAGGAAGTAAAGCAAGGCCCCCCCCTGGTGACACAAGGGATTAAGTCTCAGCCACTGCAACAGGAGTTCAATGCCTGGCCAGGGAGCTGACATACATGGCCAGCAGACCTCTCCTGCCTCGCCTGCTGCTCCCCTCAGCAGTGTGTTTCAGTCCATCTGCCTGTTCTGCTCTCCACTCTGTCTCAGGAATCTTCTCACCCTCCATACCCCTGGCTGTACCCCAGTTCTTACATGCATAGAAAAATAAATGTTTTTTTTATTTTTTAAAAAGAAAGAAAGTAGAGCAGCAATAGGTCACATAATAAAGACAACAGGTAAATGTTAAGCCTGCGTGGATTGGGGTAAATTTGTTTTATTAGTTATCATTGGTAGGAGGGTGACCATGTAATTTATTATTCCATTCAAGGCATGTTTTGAGAATGAAAGGGAAAGGAATGAATAATGATGTCTGGACACTAGATAAAAACCCAAACCCGAGTTCCTAGTGACCATCTGGTCCTTCCTTGGATCTTCAGAGCTTTTAGCTCAAAGGACAATTTGCCACTTTTAGCTCAAAGTGGCATTTAGGGTACAAGAACCTGATTGCCAGTTTTGAGGAGAGAATGGGAGAGAGAAAACTGGGTCCATGAACAGCTGTCTCAAAGGGGGGTCTGATTTAAAAATAAATTAGTGCAGTGAGCAGGAGCTTTCTGGAAAGGGGCCACACTTAACCACATCTCTTACAGAGGAGACAAAACATCATTGCAAATCTTCCCATCTCTGCATTTCCATACGCACAGACAACAGAAACATCACTACTCAAAGCACGAAGTGGCATTTTAATTCACTGGGGAGAACAATATGGTACGAATGATTTTGAGACAATTCAGTGCTGAAAAGCATGAAGTGAATACACTATTTCAGAGGCTCCAGATTATTCATATTTTAAAAGATGAAGAGGAAACCATATGGTAATTTTCTATATCTCTGATCTCAGGGAAGGAAATCCTATTTTTATTTTTTTTTAAAGATTTATTTATTTATGCATACAAGCACTGGGGTACAGACTTGAGGTGTGGGGGTGAGAGGATTCACCACAGACAGAGCGGGGAGCAGAACAGGCACATCAACGGAAGCACACTGCTGAGGGGAGCAGCGGGCACAGCAGGAGAGGTCTGCTGTGCCATGTGGGGCCCCTCCCTGGCCGGCAGCAGGGATCGAACTCGTGCTAAGGTGGCTGTGGTTTGCTTCATAGTGTGTTGCTTAACGCACTGCGCCACCAGGGAGGCCCGGAAATCCTCTTTTTAAATATAACACAAAAACCAACTGATAAGAAAATGTAATATGGCAGAAGTCATCACAAGCAAAGACAAATGACACAGTGAAAAAAATTCCACAACTCATCTTGCAAATGAAAGGCTAATAATTATCCTAATATGTAAAAAGCTTCTACCAATCACTTTTATAAAGATCATTAACTCTATGGGAAAGTATAAGGAGACAATTCACTGAGAAGAAAAATGAGATGAAAAGCTCTTCACTCTCACTCAAAATAAATGCAAAATAGCATGAGTTTTGCTTTTGTGTTACTTACCAGTTATGAGTAACAAAAAGATGGTTAACATCTGGGAGTGAGAAAAACTGCACTGTTGTATATTACTCATTGTGATGTAAATCCCTCAAACCCTGTCTTGCATGTTAAAGCTTGTTTTTAATATAATGCTATAATACTCTAGCCTTATTTTAAAGCATGGTGAATGGGGAAAATATGCTAAATTCTTCCTCAGGTGACCACACCTAATGTACAAAAGCTTAACTTTTGAATCATTACCCACTTCGTATTACCATGGCCTGAGTTCCTGTTCACAGCTTCTGGGTGATAAACCAACCTCTTGCGAAGTGAATTTATAGCAGCTTAAGCTGTCTCACACAGTAATTCTATTTTTTTTTTTTTCCCTATTTAGGTCTATCCTCAGTACTCCTTCCCTAACACACATAATAGAAACCTAAATCTTTGGCTATCCTAAACCCATCAATATCCACATCAAACATCACCAGGGGAGCCTCCCTGGTGGTGCAAGGGGTTAAGCACTGCACTATGAAGCTAATGGCAGCCACTGCAGCACCAAGTTTGATTCCCGGCCAGGGAGGGGACCCACATGGCGCAGCAGACCTCTCCTGCCTTGCTCGCTGCTCCCCTCAACAGTGTATTTCAGTCAATCTGCCTGTTCTGTTCCCTGCTCTGTCTCTGCTGAATCCTCTCAACGTCCCCACACTTCTGGCTAGTACCCTAGTTCTTGTATGTGTAAATAAATAAATCTTTTTTTAAAAAATCACCAGGAATCCCACTGGATTCTCCAGATCCCACCATGGAATCTGTCCAGGAATTAGGGTGGGGTTTCTGTTGGTCGATGGCAAAGGTGGTGGTGGTGATGGCTGTGGTGTTCCTCTCCATGGAGCTTTAGGGTTATCAAGAGCTTTTAATTCAAAGACTGTCACCACTGGTCCACTAGATGTCACTGTCACCTAAAAGTAACAGCATTCAAATACAAGCTCCATCTATAGGACTGGACATGGAAGGGAGACAGGTTAGTTTCAAAGAATAAGGAACTAACCAGTGTTACACACTTAGAACACTCTGGGTGTGTGCATCAGGGAAAGGAGGCCTTAAGGAGACTGGAAGGGAGGGAGGGCTCCAATTAATGAAAGAATGCTGTGGATTGGAATCTGAAATAATTGCTCACTCAGTTTTTGGCTACATATAACTGAATGAAGTAAGGGAACAAGACAAGCAAGGATCTGGGGGAAGAACATGCCCGGACATGATAGTAGCAGGTGTAAAGGGTCTGAGGCAGAGAAAAAGAGAGCCAGGGGCAGTAGCAAGGAAGCAGGACCTGGTAGGATTTGGTGAGGTGTGTAAATTTGATTATTGATGAGATGGGAAATCATCAAAGAGTTGATGAGTTCTGACTTTCCATGGAAAAGTTTGGGTGTCTTCAAGAGAAAACATAAAATGTCAGTATTGTAAAAGACAAAGAACTGTTCCAGAATGAAAAAGACTAAACGACAATTAAACACAATCCACCATCCAGGCTGCATTCTGGACCCAGAATGGGATGATGGACAACATTGAAACCTGGGTGACAGGCATATCTCATTTATTGAGTTTCACTTTACTGCTCTTTTCATATAATGTTTTTTTTTAAAGATTTATTTATTTATACATACAAGCACTGGGGTACAGGCCAGAGGTGTGGGGGGTGAGAGGATTCACCACAGACAGAGCGGGGAGCAGAACAGGCAGATCAACGGAAGCACACTGCTGAGGGGAGCAGCGGGCACAGCAAGAGAGGTCTGCTGCACCATGTGGGTCGCCGCCCTGGCCGGCGGCAGGGATTGAACTCATGCTGCAGTGGCTGCGGTTTGTTTCATAGTGCGTTGCCTAACCCACTGCGCCACCAGGGAGGCCCTCTTTTCATATAATGTTTTTTCACAACTCGAATGTTTATGGCTACCTTGCCTTGAGCCAGCCTATCAGCCATGTTTCCAACAGCAGGTGCTCACTTCATGTTGTGTCACATTTCATTAAGGTTTGCACATGGATTTTTTTGACATAATGGCATTGCACAGTAATCAATGACAGTATATAATAAACATACCTTTTCTACACATTGGGAAATCAAAAAAGTTGTGTAGCTCATCTGATGGTGATATTTGCTCTATTGCAGTGGCCTGGAACCAAACCTTCAAAAATCCAAGGTCTGCCTGTATAGATTAATGCCTTCATTTAGAATAAGCACAGTGACGAATTAAGGGGTAAAGTGACAGGTTTAGGAGCCTTAACAGGGTTAGAGTGAAGATCCTGCAGCCATAAGCATTCAGCCTCACATGTGAGCGTGGACGTGAATGTGTGATGCCTTGACCTGTGGGCCATCCACTGGTGGGGTTAATGACCACCTTAGGGAGGCTGCAGATCTAATACTGGGGTCCTTTGCACCCTCATTTTGTATATAACATGCTTATTTTTCTGTTCATTTTTCACTCCACTCCCCAAGCAGTTTCTGTGGTTTCTAAATCCCTAGAGAACCTTCAAAAGCATACACACCCTTCCATCTGGGAAGGCTCAAATGTGCCACTCCTCTGAGTAGATGTCTCTTTGATGATGGGATAAAAACTTGGTGCAAGTGGGTAATAGTCTCAGATTTCCCCAGAACGGCCATTCCTCTGAGCACTGGCTTCCATCCAAGAAAATTATTCCTAACATTTAATCTTCATGCTTAAAAAGTTGAATCACAAATGAAACCCAAAATTAAGCACTGATTAAAATGTGAATGTAAATTGCTATTTGTTGAGAGTCCACACTTTGTTTGCTAACTAAGAGACTTGGAAGACAGGGGGAGTAGACCAAGGGAAAACTGTGGTTCAGGCTGGGAGGGCCGCTCATCAGCACCGGCATTTTTCTGGCACCTGGCGCCAGGCAGGAGGCATGATAAGAACTATGAAGATAACATAAAGGTGAAATCTGCCCGCAAGGCTGTAACTTCAAACGGAGGTCTTTGGCAAGATCTGGGAAGCTCAAGAAAGAGACTGTGACTTACTTTAGGAGGTAATGACAGTTCCTCCAAGGAAATAGCCAGGGACTGAACTGGCCACTTGTTTTCCAAAGGAAACAAGAGCAACAACCAGACACAGCATTTGTTTTTAGAAATTAGGTGAAAAAGTAGAGCAAGTCCAGAAAAAGCTTATGATAGTGCAAAAGTAGAACAAAAGTCTAGAAACATTGAGGTTATAGTGCCTAGAGAAGATGACACTTAATTACTTCATGTGTATAGAAGAGTGCTTAATGAGAAGAGCTATTGTCCTTACCCTTCACTTGAGATGGCAACAGAAGAAAGTGAATTCAAAATTTAAAAGAAGCCTTTTTCATTAGTGTAGGGTAAAGGTTGATCAGGTATTTCCAACCTCCCACCACTGATGATGGACACCTGAGGTGCTGTGAGCACTCCAGGGTGGGCATGCGCAAGTGGGCACACCTGTGTTGGACACGGGCATAAATGGGCGGTGTCATGAGGACACCAGAACTGCGAGGACCAACAGACAGAACTGCGAGGACCAACAGACAGAACTGCGAGGACCAACAGACAGAACTGCGAGGACCGCCCGACCAACAGGACGAAGGAGCAGCAGCAGAGAGAGAAGAAAGCAGCCGAGAGGGTGAGATGCGCCAGGGGCTGGGAGGCCTGCCAACCTCCCGGCCCCCTGGCCCCCATGCCTGCCATGTATCTGGCCACCTGACTAAATAAAGTATGAAAAGCCACCGAGGGCTCTGAGACTCTCCTTCCCTGACCCGTCTGCCCAGAATCATCCCGAACCTTGCTCCTGTGCTCCCATCCTGCCGCTACAATTAGGCATTTGGCTTTCTGATCTTAGGAAAATCAAACCCAGAAATAAACTACCATGGGGTGTCAGAGGACCCTCAAAAGAAATATACACCTCTCTTCTTTGGAAGACACAGACCCAGGCTTCTTTTCTGAGTAGATGGCAGCCACCTTCCATTGCTGTGATAAAAAATGGCCATAGAAGTTCATCACCCATGTGCTATTAACTTTGCTACCAGGCCCCTGGAGTGCCTAAGAGTCCCAAGTTAGTCAGGCCTTTTCCTTGTGGATTAGCAATTAAGGTGTCCAGTAAAATGTAACTGGTGGGGGGAGGGGACTTGCTGCGTGTGGGATGCCATAAGCAACTATTATCAGCCAGGAACACCTCATCTCATTATCAAGGTAGCCAGTCACCCGTCAGAGACCCTTAGACAATAAAGGACAAAACAAGTAACTTGATGATAGCGGAGACAACTCTGGGACCTGAGAAAACAGGCCCAAGACAGGAAAATTCTGATGGTAGAGAAAGAACTGGGGAAGGTGGAATTTTCCTGGGGAGGAAAAGTCTAGATGGATGTCATTGTTAGTGACCACATAAATTCACATGAGGGATCTGAGCAGGTGTCTTTGACTTCTCAGATCATCACTTACATTCTCCTCTACCTCCCCTCCCAGCTGCCCACCCTCTTCTCTTTCCCTCCTTCTACAATTATGTCTGCAGGTCCCTCCAAGGGGCCCTGCGATAGAGGTTAGCAGCACACCCCCAGGTTCTGAACAGGCCCTGAACACACTGTAATCATTTAATGCCCCACAGGGGAAAGCTATCTTTCATGCACTGCACAGAATGAAGCTGACATGAACAGTCCTGCTCACTACAGCTCTCGGTCCTGGAGCAGAGAGCGAAGGCAGGAAACTCATCCCCAAGACTCACCAAGCTTTGACCTGTGATGTCCTCCAGACCCTGCACCTTGCAAACTCGACTCCTGTGAATGTAATCATCGGGCACTGACCCCTTAGCTGTCAGAACCACACGCATAGAATAACTACAGCTGGCCCCTGAGCATCATGGGGGGCTAGAGGTGCCAGATCCCCAGGCAGCCAGAAATCTACTGGAAATTTCAAATCCCCCCAAACTTAATAGCTTGCTGTTAACCAGAGCCTTATTGATGACACAAGAGTCAATGAACACATAGTTTGTAGGTTATATTATTATACACTTGCCATAAATTAAGTTAGACAAAGAAAAATCTTAAGAAAATCATAAGAGAAAATACATTTATGTATTTACTGAAAAAAATTTCCTATGTAAGTGGAACCATGAATTTCAAACTTTCTTGTTCCAGAGTCTACTGCACTTTAATTCACCCCATCGATGTTTAGTCACCCTTTAAATAAAGTTTAGAGAGTAAATTGTTTGTTCTGTCAATTTAATGATGGTATTTGAACATCTCTCTAAGAATTTGGGAGCAGCTGAGGGGAAGTCTCACTGCTCATTGATTCCCGAGGTCTCTGTAGCTTTTTGGTGAAAGAAAAGTGCCTCCTGAAGGTGTGCTTGGTTCAGAAAGCCCAATCCACGTAGCTGTTGAGTTTTGAATTTTTTTTTTTTTTTTTTTGGTAATTTCTATCCAAAATAAAGTTGGAGGCAATCACATTCTCTTTGAAAAATCACAATCACTTCAGTAATAGAAACAACATTCTGGGGGCCTCCCTGGTGGCGCAGAGGGTTAAGCAACGCACTATGAAGCAAACCACAGCCACTGCAGCACAAGTTCGATCCCTGCTGCCGGCCAGGGAGGGGA
>JAGFMF010012290.1:8543325-8553875 GCA_019455555.1 Galemys pyrenaicus
CTGTGGTGAATCCTCTCACCCCCCCACACCTCTGGCCTGTACCCCAGTGCTTGTATGCATAAATAAATAAATCTTTAAAAAAAAAAAAAAGAAACAACATTCTGAATGAGATATAGCAGAATCTAAAGGATTAGCCACAACTGTTCACCATTTGAGATTTTTCCTCTCTAATTCCTAATTATTCCAACTTGTCCATTCCACACGTTTTCCTGAGTGCCTACACTGCACAAGCTTCTCAGGAGGCACTGAGCATACAGTGTAAACAAAACGACTGCCAAGGGCTCACTCTCCTCTCCTAAGCTGAATAAAACCAGATCCTGAGAGAGAAAGGTTTCGCGAAGGTTCGGTGTTACAGAGACTCCTGGAAACTCAGGCCTAATCTCTCCTCACAGAGGTGACAAGGGCCGCGGAGAGGCGCTGCATTCACTCTGCCCACAAACGTGATGTATCTGTAGAATCAGCCTCAATTCCCTCTAGCCTCGGTGGCGTTTAAGGAGCACCACCCAATGCAGGACAGGAGCAGCTCCCCAGACCTTGGGCTCCAGAGCAGACAGCCCGAAGCATCACCGCTGCAGCGCCTCTGCGCGGAAGAAAAGGCTTCTCCCAAAGCAAACTCCTCATATGGTCCCACTATGCCTATCAAAAGGCAGCTGACCCCGAGGAAGGGCAGAAGTGCGAGCTCATTTACAAACGCCTGTTTACCGCTCCTGGACTGCAAGGGGCGTTGCTTCTCAAGCAAATGCCGGGCAACCGACAGCAGGCATCTCAGCACGCATCTCAGCACGCACCTGGAACCGTCAGACGCTGGACTTACCCCCAGAATGTTCCCTCCCCCATACCTACAGCCTTGGCCCTTCTCCCCACGTCAAGTGGGAACTAGTTCGGTGGATTACTCACCCATCCCCTCCACTCCTCTGCATCTTCCTGTCTAGTTACCCACCGGTCGGGTTAGCCTCCTGCGTGCCAGCCTGGCGCTCCCGACTGCGGTGCATCTGCCGCCCGAGACCCGCAGAAGACCACACACTCGCTGAAGGTTGGGAGTTACTGGTGTTGCAGGCACACCGCGGGGCAGGCATGAAAAAATGTTTGATAAGTGAGTGAAGTCATATACTTCTATGGCTGACTTCAACACGGAGAAGCCAGTTTCAACCCCAAATGTTTCTCCTACCAAAAATGCTGATACAGGCTGGCAAGGGGTGAGACAACATAGATTTATATTCAGCTCTTTCTCCACCTCCCAAAATAGAATTGTCTCTGATACAAAATCTCCTTTCAAATATGTTTGGAATGATTATACTAGGCTTATAATGTGACTCACAAAATAGATCAAAGGAAAATTGAAAGGTATTAAAAGGACATAGAAATGGATTCTTTCACACACTTTGGCACCCCTTTCTTTCTAAATAGCATTAAGAAAATATCTATCATCTTAAAATTCAAATCTGAAAGCCAGTGTCAGTAGGTGCTGTGTTGCACCTTCCAGGCTGTCTATCACCCATCCTGAACCTCTGTGTTGATGGCCCTAGCTCCTAAGTACTACAGCTCCAGTGTCAATTATGGGTGTTGGCCAGATAAGCCATAGAAACTTTGCATTATTTTACTGAGTGCTGGAATCTGTGTTCATGCACATGTGTGTTCAGGGAGATCCAATTAATATTATGAGCATTCACATCAGAGAGAGACGAGAGGAGAGGAGAGAGAGAGAGAGAGAGAGAGGCATTATTGTAAAGCTTTATATGTATTTACTCAGAATATTAATTTTCCTGAAACTGACAATTCTGTTTGTGCTGACGAAATTGTCTTGGAGAAATTCAAAATAAATAGCAGGAAAACTATATTAGCTTTGCTTATTGTGTAAAATGACACATGTATGAAGACTGGGAGATGTTTTATAGTAAAATGGATTACCTATATTACTATTACATATAGTAAAATGAAATACCCTACCTAAATGTCAGTTTATAAATATCTCCAACACATAGCCCTTTTTCCTTTTGGCAATACTAAATTCAGATTAAGATTTTTCCATGCTTTAGTAACTACCGGTACACGTTCATACTTTGTGTAGGGTAAATGAAAGTGATCAGGCTTTTTTGCCCTCTTGCCATTGGCGTCAATGATAGACACCTGCAGTCCTGCACGCATGCCTGATGGCAGGCACCTTAAGTAGGGTGGGGGCATGTGCAAGTGGGCCTGCCAGCCCCCTGGCCCCCCAGCATCCCCAACCCGCCGTGTACCTGGTCGCCTCTGATGTCAAGAGTAGTAAAAGCCTGAAAAAGCCACTGAGGGGCTCCAGGACTCTTCCTTGACCCGTCTGCTCTGATCATGGAGAACCTGCTCCGGGCCTTGCTGGCACTACACTTTGAAAAGTCCAGGGAGGATTTATGATTTAGCAAAACAACCTTCATGTTCATACCTGCACATAACTGGGTGGCCCATGTGGCTGGGTGATCCCACCTTGGAAAAGTTTCAGAAACTGATCTAGAGAAAGTTTGCAGTTGGAGGGAATCCTTCCTGTAAAACTAGCTTAAATTGCTATGTTAATTCTAGAGAGCAAATCTTTGTCTAAAAAAACAACACTGTGGAAGTCAATTTTCTGCTGGCACTACGGTAGAAGGGCAGAGACCCACCCCAGCTATGTTTTCAAAGCACTGCTCACCTGTGTCTAGTTTTTCAGTCCAAAGAAGCATGCTGTGTGTGTGTGTGCGTGCGCAAGCACGTGTGTGTGTGTGTGTGTGTTTAAGAGCAAGTCTGGTCTCAGCATTTAGTGTTTGGTTCCAGAGTTGGACACCATACAACCTTGCCTTGTGCCTGGGCCATAAACCCCAAATCCTCCAGAGCACCACCTTACTGGTGTTTGCAGCTAGAGAGGGAAATTGAGAGGGTCAGCAAGGTTCCCATAGACCTTAAAAAGAAACATCTGTTACAGCTTGTTGTCTGTTAAATTCAGCAGGGAGAAGTCAACCCTAACAGATCAGAGTTGGGTTCTGATATCTTGATGCTAAACTGAAAATTACTCAGAGGATGTCCAGGGATATGTAAAAATCATTATAGCCAACGTTGTCTTAATGGTTTCTTTCCTTCTGGATTTGACTGGAAATGTTTGTGCTGGCTTAGGCTGAGTCCAATTGACTATGAGAAAGTCAATCAAAATAATAATAATAATGAACAGGCAGATTTTTTTTCATAAACGCTTGTCTTTTTTTTTATATTTATCTATTTATGCATACAAGAACTGGGGTACAGGCCAGAGGTGTGGGGGGGTGAGAGGATTCACCACAGAGAGAGGGGAACAGAACAGGCAGATCAACTGAAGTACACTGCTGAGGGGAGCAGCGGGCACAGCAGGAGAGGTCTGCTGCGCCATGTGGGTCCCCTCCCTGGCCAGCAGCAGGGATCGAACTTGTGCTGCAGTGGCTGCGGTTTGCTTCATAGTGTGTTGTTTAACCCACTGCGCCACCAGGGAAGCCCAACGCTTGTCTTTTCTTACACTTTTCTAGGTGCAGCCCCCATAGAGTTCCATCAATTGGCCCATGCACCATCACCACAGTCCCTTGTCCTGTCCCTGCCTGTCCCTCTTCCTGTCCCTGCGTTGATCCCAATCCTTCCTCTTCCCTGAAGATGACTCTGATTTGCAGCTGTCTATTTTTGTTTTGTTTTGTTATGTTTTTCCCTTGGTCCCCTATAATCCTCCTATAAGTGAGACCATTCCATATTTCTTTTTCCTTCTGACTTATTTCACTGAGTATAATCCAGTCAAGCTCCATCCATGTTTCTGAGAAAGGCTCTAGTTTATCTTTTTTCATTGCTGAATATTCCATTGTGTATATATTCCACATTTTCTTGATCCAGTCATCTATTTTTGGGCACTTGGGCTGATTATTATAAATAATGCTGCAGTAAACACAGGGGTGCATGTATTCTTTTGAATTAATGTTTTTGTGTCCTTTGGGTAAATCCCTAGGAGTGGGATTGCTGGGTCATATGGTAGCTCCATTTTTAGCAGACTGAGGAACCTTCACACAGCTTTCCACAGAGGTTAGACCAACTTGTATCCCCACCAGCAGTGTGAGAGAGTTCCTTTTTCACCACATCCTCGCCAACATTTGTAGTTGCTAGAATAAACAGGCAGGTCTTATCTTGCCTTTAAGACTGCCCAGCTGTGTCTATGCAGGCTACTCTATTTCCCTTTTCCTTAGTAAACTTGCCACGTGCTGATGAACAGGGGGAGGAAGCTGAAAGGGACAAAAGACAGTATGGCCACTGCTATATAATTTCCAAACATAGAACTGTTAAGCGTTAATATCAAGAATTTTTTGTTTACTTTTAAGCACAAAACAAACCATCATTTCTTCCATAATTCTAACTCTTTCTTCCCCCAATTAATTTCCCATAAGATTTTAGGGCTTCTGCAATTCTGCCAGACTATTTCTGTGCCTCTCTGCATGGTGTTCCTATTGTTATGAGTCAAATTACCTCCCCTCTCCCTTTCCAAATTTGTGGTAAAACCCTAAAACCTAAGTACCTTAGTATGTGACTATATTTGAAGATAGGGGCTTTGAGAAGTTAAATGAGGACATTAGGGTGAGCACTACTCCAATATAACCCATGCCACTCCAAGAAGGGATTAGGAGACACAGACACACACAGGCAGAACACCATGGCCAACTACAAGCCAGGAGAGAGGACTGGCAAGAAAACAGTCATGCTGAAACATTGGTCTTGGTTTCTAGATTCCAGAACTCTAGGAAATAAAAATGAAGGGAAGGGAAGGGAAGAGAAGGGAAGGGAAGGGAAGGAGTAGGGAAGGGAAGGGAGGGGAGGGGAGGGGAGGGGAGGGGAGGGGAGGGGAGGGCCTACAACTGGGCAGGAGAGCTGCTAGCAGCAGCTCCTGTTTTGCAAAGGGAAAAGATTTTGAAAATCCACAAAACATTTAAGAAAAACTAATGCCAACCCTTCTTAAACTCTTTTATAAAACTGAAGAGGGTATATTTTCAGACTCTTTTTACAAGACTGGAATTACCCTGATTCCAAAGCCAGACAAAGACATAACAAGAAAAGACCAATATCCCTGCTGAATGTGGGTGCAAAAATCTTTAACACAATCCTAGCAAAATGAATTCAACCTCACATTAAAAGGACCACACAGCATGATCAAGTGAAATTTATTCCTGGGTGCAAGGGTGTTCAACATATGCAAATCAGTAAATGTGATACACCATAGTAACAGGATGAAGAGTAAAATTCTATATAAATAGATGCATTTGACAAGATATAGCACCCTTTCCTGATACTCAGTAAACTAGACATTAGAGGGAGTGAACAGTAACTAATAAAGACCGCCATGTAGCATGCGCAAATGTTTTATTCTCTACAATTTCTGCAGATCTTGGCTGCTATGATATTCAATTCTAAGCATAATTTTATTATAATATAATCATGTATACTTATAATTACTTTATTCTATTTCTAAAATCCAACAGTTTTACATAAAAATCATATATAAAAAGGAATTTTTGGGTTCTAATTGTCATTTTTTGTTTGCAAGTAATGACTAATATTTCTATTAGATTGTTGGTCTTTTGCAATTATTCTCTGCTTCTTTTTTTTTTCTGCTGATTTTTAAAAATGAATTTGTAAAAGGTAGAGAGCAAATACTATCCCATGGGGTTGCAGAAGTTATCTTTTCTGGTGTCTGCTCAGCCTGTGGTGAACCTTTTTCGCTAATAGCCTACAGGTACCTGCGGCTGAATGGTTCATGCATTCATGGGCTCCTGACCGAGCCATCTGGATTAGGAATCGACAGCTGGAAAGATGGCACCACTAATCTCTGTCTTGGGAGAACTGCACTAGGAAGGAAACAACTGTATGTGGCTGGGAGTGAGGACCTACAAGGTCAGGAGCACTTAGGTGCATGGAGAAGCAGGGAAAGGAATATAAAGGAAGGAAAGAATGGTGTAGACTGAGCAATGAGTAACAGAGGACTGGGGTCCCAGAACAGTCCCATGAACATAGCCAAGTCATCCCTCTATCCCCACTGGCTTCCCTGCTCCATCGCCATGTCGCCCGAGCTGCAGCCATGCCTCTGTCCTTGCAGTCTGTGAGCGTCCTTATCTTATATATTTTTCTTTGTCACCAACTGCCTTGAATGGATAACATACAACCAAAATGAAACTTGAGGGGAATTTTGCACGCCTCCTTTCCAAGATGTTTTGTCTTTATTTTGCTTTCATTCTGAATAAAGTTGTAAAAGTTAAATAAATTCCAATCTAACACTCAATCTCCTTAAATTTTTGTCTTTAGCTTTATGCTTCAAATAGTCATTTGTACCTCAGGATTACATTATACACACACACACACTCACCTGTATTTTTTGTTCATATATTTTGTTCTGTTTTTCTTTATTATTTTCCCTTAGTTCTTAAATGGTTTTATTTTTCACCACAAAAATCTCAGTTAGTCTGGGATTTATTATGGTATGATATGTTAAGGTATGCAGTACCAGGCAGGTATCAAGCTTTAATTTCTTTCAATGGTTAAAGAAAAAGCAGCATAATTTGAGAAAAAGCGCCAAGAAGGCTGTTTCATATTCAAACTAGCCCAAACTCTTTTATAACTGACCTTTTGGTTTCTTAAAGCTTTGACTCTATCACACTTCTTCTGAAGTTGGTCCTTTGCTTTTGGCTTGTTCCATCTTTGGGGATTCCTAGACACGAAAACAAAACAACGAAAAAAGGAGTCGTAATTGATTTCCTTTAGTGAGTTTGTTTCATAAATATTGGTACCCTGGGAATGGAGTCTATAGGTTTTCTACTCCTAAACTTTCTATCAATCTATATAAATGTCTCCTGGTCTCTCATGCCTAAAATAAACTCCCTGTAATCAGCTTTCCCCACTTTACTGTCTTCCTGGCATAGCGTGCAGGGCAGCCTGCTTCTCTGGAGAATAACTAAACCAAGGACATCGTGTTCCATGTGGATGATGAGATGCATATTTCCCAAGGAGACAAATCCTTCATTTCAAAGGATGGAAGGGATGGTACTTATAAAACATTCCAGCTGGTTAAATGAAGGGCACTGACAAAAGTCGACTCAAAGCTATTAGTTGGCTCAGACCCCACAGCATGCTCATTTGATTGCGAATTGGATAAGCTTTCACTCGTTTGAAGCACTTGCCTCTCTCATCATTTTGTTCTACAAGAGGGAAATGTGTCAGCAGTCACGCGGACCTGCAGTTCAGTGTGCTGGAGATGAGGCATTCACCTTCGTGGGGGTGATCCCACTCTGACACGCATTATTGCACCTCTAGGTGTGCAAAAGTGTGAACTGTGTCTGTGCGCTTTGCTTCATGGCCCCAGGTCTGACTCTCAGGGTGCCAGCAAGCCGGGGTCTTCCTGTGGATTAACATCATGATGTTTTATCTCATTGGAACCTCATGTAGCGCTTATTCCATTGATTTGTGTACGCTTTGGTTCTTCTGCCTCTTTAAACTAACCACAGTATAGGATGAAAGTGCAACTCACATTTTCCTGTTGTGTTTGTAATTAGTAAATAGTGAGCCCTTTTTACCTTCTTGAAATTTGAGATGCAGATATAGAAAACATTTTCAACTTCTCGACAGGAAAGTTAAATCCCACTGTTGAAACTGATGACCCAAACTGAGCAGGAACATGCTTGTTTTTTATTTTATTTAATATTTTTAATCCCAACACTGTGAATCATGGATGGATCCTGGACAAAGAAAATAGTGTTTCTATTTTATTCCTCCTGCTTCCCATTAAAGACTGGCTGATGCTCCTCTTCCCTCCCAGTCTCCAGCCTCCAACCTGCTGCCGGGCTCCCATCTTAATTTACTCACTCATTCACCCATCCTTTGTTTTCCTTATCTCCTTTGGATTCACGATGGAAATTGCACAAACCCTTCCATTTACACTGCAGACTTGGCAGCTTCATTCCTACTAGATGGCGCTCCATTTGACAAGTCTGCTGCTTTTAGTCTCCCTCTCCCCCACTTGGCTCCCATTCAGCGTGGGCACTGTTCACAGAGTCAAACACTCTTCTAAACAGGGGAGGTCACTGGCAAATTGTTGAAGCTAGTTGGTACTGCCAGCCCCATCGAGGCCAGCACTCATTCCAGCAAATCTCCAGGCAATATTTCAAGGACTCACAGTCAATATGGTGGCAGATATTGTTAATATTTCCTTTGTTCATGAAAGACTTTGGGATTATTGGTTATGCAGCTGATGTGCCAACTGCACTTCGTAAAAAGAACATACCTAACTTTCTTTGGTTAAAATAATTTATAAACATTTTGAAAAGTTGCAAAAATATCTAGAAATCTATGACCAAAACAAGGGCAAGAGGAAAAGAAATTTCAGTCCAAAGGAGCTGCAGGAAATAGAGGGAAGCAAGACGGGGGTGGAATTGAGGTTGTAACTGAGAATGGCCCTGGTGTTGACAGTCTGTGGAATTTTCCTTTTCACTGTAAATATTTTGTAAAATATTTCTTTGAGACCTGATAAAGAAAAAAAATTGTATATTGCTTTTGCAGGCTGAATGTGTTCTTGAAGATCTACAAATTCTAGCTGCAATAAGGAACTAGAAGGAAAAGAAGACTATAAGAGTAGTCAGTCAAAAAGAAAGGGTTCAGGGGCTTCCCTGGTGGCGCAGTGGGTTAAGCAATGCACTATGAAGCAAACCGCAGCCACTGCAGCACGAGTTCGATCCCTGTTGCTGGCCAGGAGGGGAACCCACATGGCGCGGCAGACGTCTCCTGCCTCGCCCACTGCTCCCCTCAGCAGTGCACTTCAGTTGATCTGCCTGTTCTGCTCCCCGCTTTGTCTGGTGAATCCTCTCACCCCCCCACACACCTCTGGCCTGTACCCCAGTGCTTGTATGCATAAATAAATAAATCTTTAAAAAAAAAAAACAAAAAGAAAGGGTTCAGGTTGCATTATGAGACCAGAAAGGAGGAAAACCAACAGAGCCAAAGAATAAGACCAAAGAGGCAGGCAATGAGGATGCCTTAGTTTTACCATTAAACTATCTATTTCCTTTTGCTCTAATAAACATTAGGTACTTGGTAAATATTTGTTAAATCAATGAAAAAAATAATGAACTGATCACTTTTGCCAAATTTTAAACTTACTAACTTGGTCCAGATTAGTTAAATTGAACTGTCTAGTGGAAAATAAAAGTCAGATAGTAGATGAGTTCTATTAGTAAAGCCAAACTGAGAATTTAAAGTCACTGGGATGAGCCATGGGACCTGTGGTTGTCTAAATGCCTAGCCCTGAGCTCATAAGTCTGACTTTGAGTTCCTGAAAGATGAGGTGTAATCAGAACTAAACCAAGCACGTGCACAAAATGGGTTCTTACTGGTAGAATGGATATTAAAAGTGGCAAATAAGGGAGAACTTGTCTGTGATGTACAAAATGGAGTGAAATGAGACATTTCAAAGGCAGATACATCATGCAGGAATGTGATATGGTGATTCCTAACATAGGAAAAGAAGGCACATAGGCAGTAGGACTGGACAAGTATATTAAGACAAAGTGGGGATTAACAACATTTGGTGACTTGATCCACATGGGGTGAGAAATAGGAAATGATCCATAGTTGATAATTTCTAGGTAGGGAGGTAAAGCAGTAGGGGGTAGTGGTTAGGAGTCTCATCTTGATCCAATAAACCAAAGTTTGAATCCTACACATACTAACTGTACAAACTTGGGAAAGTTGTTTATACTCTCCAAGCTGAGTTTTCTCTTGTATAAAATAGCCGAATTATGAGACATACATGCATGCGAAGTACTTAGGATAGCTGGAAGAAAATGGGTGTTCCATGTAGCTATTATATTTTTCCTCTGTTCTCTACCCATCCAACGTTTTCCAGAAGGAAGATGGTACTCTATCTTTCTATAGCAAAACGATCATCAGTTTTCCATGCAGTTCCAAGAATATAACGGTGTGTTTCACAGCCATTGGTCTTGAAATTTCCCTTGCAGATAAGTGAGGCTGACCAAGCTGACATGTCATAATCACTACTGACAAGCAGGAAACCAGGTTTGTGCCATGGCCTGATTTACTTTCCCTCAGTGGGGAACCATCACTGCCAAATTGCTTTCCTTTTGGAAACCACAAAGAGAAATCTTAAATTCATCTCTTCACATGCAGTAAAAAGCAAGTTCAATGACAGAATTGTTTGGGGTTGAAGTTGATCCACTTGGTTACTATCACCAAGGATCCTAGCACAAGCATGGTGCACTAATTCCGGGGGTGCCAAGGAACAATGCTACTTTAAGAGTCTAAGTTGATGCCTCCATTGGCATTTCTTTTTTTTTTTTTTTATTTTGGGGGGAACTTTTATTGAAGCAACACTGGTTTACAACACTGCATATGGTTTAAGGAATAAGTCTGCACTGCTTCAGATGTAGGTTACCACAGCACCCCCCCCCCGATTAAAGCATCATAATCCTCTACTACACTTCATTGTACCCACTCCCCCACTTTGTTCCCACTCTACTCTCTCCCTTTTGTAGCTTCACTTCTGC
>JAGFMF010012290.1:8556857-8600085 GCA_019455555.1 Galemys pyrenaicus
GTTCTGCTCCCCGTTCTCTGTGGTGAATCCTCTCACCCCCCACACCTCTGGCCTGTACCCCAGTGCTTGTATGCATAAATAAATAAATCTTTAAAAAAATAAAAAAATAAAGATTTATTTATTTATGCATACAAGCACTGGGGTACAGACCAGAAGTGTGGGGAGTGAGAGGATTCACCACAGAGAGCAGGGAGCAGAACAGGCAGATCAACTGAATGAAGTACACTGCTGAGGGGAGCAGCGGGCACAGCAGGAGAGTCTGCTGCGCCATGTGGGTCCCCTCTCCAGCCGGCAGCAGGAATGGAACCCGTGCTACAGTGGTTGCGGTTTGCTTCACAGTGTGTTGCCTAAACCCCTGCGCCACCAGGGAGGCCCCTGTTCCTTTTTTTAAAAAAAGATTTATGCATATAAGAACTGGGGCACAGGCCAGAGGTGTTGGGGGGGGTGGGTGGTGAGAGGATTCATCAGAGACAGAGTGGGAAACAGAACACGTAGATCTCCTGAAATACACTGCTAAGGGGAGCAGCAGGCGAGACAGGAGAGCTGTGCCATGTGGGTCAGCTCCCTGGCTGGGGATTGAACTTGTGACAGTGGCTGCAGATGCTTTATAGTGCAGTGCTTAACCCCTTGTGCCACAGGGAGGCCCCAAGAGACTTGTTCTTGATGAGAAGAGACTCCAGAGAATAAAGATACCCATGAGATATGAACTTAGATTAGGTCTTGGATCAGAAAAAGAAAAGAACCATGAAAAGACAATTTGGGATTGCTGGAGAAGTCTGGATGTGAATTGTATATTGGATGATGGCATGCAATTCATATTAATTTTTGGAGGACTGATATTCATATAATATTCATATGTCTATCCCCAAGAGATATGGGCTGAAGTACTTAGTGGTCAAATATTATGTCATCAACCTATTTTCAAACGTTCCAGCCAAAAGTAGCAAGTCATATATATGCCTGTATGATTATAAAAGAAAGAGAGTACAATATAGCAAACGTGGCAATAAACTGTATTCACAACCAATGAATCTAGATGAAAAGTAGATGGGTTTTCAATTTTTCTGGTGACTTTTTTTTTCCCAAGAAAATTTGACTAAAAAAAAAAACTGGCAAGATGTTGGAAGTACCCCAAATACAGGAGAGTCAAAAGGAACTGGAGCCCCAAGTTATTTAAATGGAAAACTCTGTTTTCAGAAAGCTACTATCGTTATAATTGTTTTTCATGCCTTAAAAATGTCCTAAACTTCAGCACAACAAATAATCCTTCAGGAGTTCCAAAAACGCATGACTATTTTCATGTTCTGGACGATTTTTTTCGGGTACCAAAAGAAATCTCCTCCTCCCAAAGTGTAAAGCAAAATAACCGGGGCTGACAGGCAGAAGATGACTGAATGACAGGAAGGCTTCTCTGCCTCCGAGTGACCAGAGGCTCAGCTCCATTCTGAGTTTCCTTCAGATAGACTCAGAATGAGGCTCACACCAGCAAGCGTTGTCCATTAAATAGCTGATGGCCCAAAGCAGGGGAAACAACCTATTCTGCTAGGAGTTCTTCCTTTAGCACTCAAAATTCTCCAACAACAGATGGAGCCCAACTTCAGCCATGAGCTCAAGAGGGTGTGGACAACTTGGAGAAGGCTTCAAAGTCATAAAAATGACTTCTACTTCAAGGCCTGGCGAACAAGTTTTCTGAGGAGGTTTTAAGAGAACTGGCCGCTCTGCCAGGAAAAGAGCAGCTACGTGTCAATGCAACGGTGGTTCTTCAGATGGACAGCGCCATGGTGACCAGATGTTCCCATCTGCCTCAGAAAGGGAAGAGAGGACATGGTCTGCCATAGTGAAGGATTCTATTTCTAGAAAGGTTGTTAAAAAGGGATTGGGCATGACCAAGAGTGTGTCTAGAGAACTACTGATAGATATCCTCTCAAGGTGATTCAAGATTTAATCACAATAAAGTTTAAAAGAACACTTTCAAAGCAATCTGAGCTATGAACACTTTAGTTGACCCATCAAATGTCTAAGCTTTCTTCAACTTCACCCCAGACATTTTAGTCTTTTTTTTTTTAAAGATTTATTTATTTATGCATACAAGCACTGGGGTACAGGCCAGAGGTGTGGGGGGTGAGAGGATTCACCACAGAGAGCAGGGAGCAGAACAGGCAGATCAACGGAAGTACACTGCTGAGGGGAGCAGCGGGCACAGCAGGAGAGGTCTGCCATGTGGGTCCCCTCCCTGGCCAGCAGCAGGGATTGAACTTGTGCTGCAGTGGCTGCGGTCTGCTTCATACTGCGTTGCTTAACCCACTGCGCCACCAGGGAGGCCCCAGACATTTTAGTCTTATGTCTCCTCCCTCCCTCTCCATTCTTTTCTTCTTTATCCTCTCCTCTCCCTTTCTCCTTTTCCTGCTTTTCTTCTCCCTTCCCACATACCAGCAAAATGCCAAGATCTTCTGAAGGGATATAAACATTTCCTCATCGTGAGAGTCTCCAACTACAAATGGCATGACAAAGTCTATTCCAAAGCCATGAGTCAACCCCAGTGGATCTTTTGTATCTGACACGGGAGGCTGGGTTGCATGAGATGGTAAAGGAAGCACAATCTAGTGGTGCAGGGGTCTGGGCCTAGCTGACCCACTGACTAACTGGACTAGCCCAGTGGTCGGCAAACTTCCAGCTTTGATTTGTTTTTATAAAGAAAGTTCTATTGGAACACAGCCATTACTGTTTATTGACACACTGTCCACGGCCCATTTTGAACTATAATATTTTAACCAATTGTATGGCCACAGGCCTAAAATATCTACCCTCTGACCCACTGAGGCAATTTACTGCTTCTTGAACTAGCTGTTTTTTAAAAGATTTATTTATGCATACAAGAGCTAGGGGTATAGGCCAGAGTCATGGGAGGTGAGAGGATTCACCAGAGACAGAGTAGGGAGCAAAGCAGGCAGATCTACTGAAATACCCTGCTGAGGGGAACAGTGCAGCGATGCTTCACAGTGCGGCACTCAACCCACTGTGCCACCAGGGAGGCCCTAGATGATTTAAGGACCAGTTCCTGAGTTTCTTAGAGATAAGGCTCAGCCCTGGAAATTCTGATTCAGCAGATCAGTGCTGCCTCCAGAGAGCTCAATTTTTAACAGCACTCTGCCACCAGCCAAAGGCATACTAAGAGCCCTTCAAACTCTGTAATAATGCATTAGGGACTGTGTTTTTCCCTATGGCTTTCTAATTATGTTTATTTTGATAAACACACTGATCGGTCTGGATAAGAACAGGAAAGTGGGAATGTGCATGAGAGCTAACGTAGACTTGAGGGAGAGGGAGAGTTGCTTCCCACATCATCCACACACAATTCAGAGAATGAGAACTATATATGTAGCTAATCAAGAGCTGGCACTGTCTCAGATTTGAAGCTAGCTCTGTTTCTCCTTAATTATCTTGCTCTTTATCATTCCCCCCATCCCCAAAGTAATCTCTTTTGTGTAAAGAAGCTTGTCTAGTTCCAACATGGCAGGTTACATTCTGGAAAAAGAAAACATGACAAAGGGGAACTGATAAAAAAAAAAAAAAGTGACGTTGAGTTTATCAGAAGAGTTTTAAATGAAGTAGTGACTTGCTTTGCTATGAACAGCTGGACAAAGTGGGACAAAAATGTGTTCTTCGCATGAAAGCAAAAGATTTACAGCATCCCAAGAGCTCAGCAATGATTTATGATGCTAATTACTTCTGCTTGCTTTTTGCTTTGATTCATCTGTTTTTTTTCTCTTTCACCCACACCAGACTTCCTTATTTATGCCAGGCTATCTCTTAGGACGAGCACAGCTTTCCAAAGAACATTCGTGACTGACCTCCCCCACCCTCTCAAGGCCTGCTAAATAAGATTCCCTTTTCAGCAAAACTAGAAACTCACTGTGCCCGTGGCAGTCTTCCCTCGTACTTTTATTATAATGTGTATCTGAGAGCTGAGCCCTTCCTGGAATCAAGAAGAAAAAGATGCTCATATTCTCTGGCAAGTCGTTTGTTTTGGGCTTGGGAATGTCATTAAAGCTTCAGAAAGGAAATCAAGGGCCTCCCTGGTGGAGCAAGGGGTTAAACACCGCACTATGAAGTATCCTCAGCCGCTGCAGCAGACCCACAAGGTACAGCAGACCTCTCCTGCCTCACCCACTGCTCCCCTCAGCGGTGAATTGCAGTTATACTGTCTGTCCTGTTCCCCACTGTCTTTGGTGAATCTTCTCACCCCCCACACCTCTGGCCTGTACCCCAGTTCTTATATGCATAAACAAATCTTAAAAAAAAAAGAAATAAAACAATCTCAGGCAGTGCGTTTTGGGGGCCCTTATCAGAAGGGAGGTTACGCAGTCAGGGTACCGCCACTTTCTCTTTTTGTTGAGCTTACAGCGCCATCTGTCGGCAGAGCTGACAATGCTCTTGACTCCGGAAGACCGAAGAGATTCTAGATATTAAGACTCCTAAGAGCTACTGACGCCTGTAAACAATATCCTGGAGGCGAATATTTCACTAAGCAACCCTCCTTATTTGAGGTTGATTTTTGGATCTTGACACCTGTGGAAGTTTCCACAACCACCGGGGTTTTTTCTTACACCATTTGAATTTGCCCTCTTTCAGTTTTCCCACACAACCCCGGAAACGAATTGTTTCAAAATATCACTTTAAAATGGTCATTTTAGGGCCCTCCCTGGTGGTGCAGTGGGTTAAGCAACGCACTGTGAAGCAAACCGCAGTCACTGCAGCACGAGTTCGATCCCTGCCGCCAGCTGGGGAGGTGACCCACATGGTTCAGGCAGACCTCTCCTGTCTGGTCCACTGCTCCCCTCAGCAGTGTGTTTCAGTCCATTTGCCTGTTCTGCCCCCTGCTCTGTCTGGTGGATTCTCTCACCTCACCACACCTCTGGCCTGTACCCCAGTGCTTGTATGCATAAATAAATAAATCTTTAAAAAATAAATAAATAAAATGGTCATTTTAGCCTCTGTACACACAGGTAGCTTTGAGGAATCTTCTGGATTAACACAACAGCTGATAGCCAGCTTCGCACTGCTGATTTAGTTAACCAAGTTCTGTTGGAGATATTTGTTCTAAGACTTTGTAGAAACCAACAAAACAATTACAGGGATAGAGTTGCAAGGAAATCAAAAATAAAATGGGCAATGTTACCAAAAGGAAAAAAGCAACACCCACTGCCACTACTTGAAAGCATGTTTTTGTTGATTGTTCTCCTAGATAATTCTTTGAGTGCAAATAAACAATGCTCTGCAGAAAAAAAGAAAAGTAAATACAAGGCAGCCAGGTCATAAAGCAACAAGTGAATATCATAAACATAATTGTAAAATAAATACAGTTCTGAGTTGAGGGTCCAATGTCCTGTTTTTTCCAATTCAGTCAACAATACGTGCTTAGGGATAAACAAGGACAATTTTATTAAAAACAAGTAACATTCCCCAACCAGCCACCACTCCCAATGTGTACACATACGCACGATACTCACTTAGAATCAGAAGACTGAGATGAATCAGATGTGATGAATGTGACCAGCTAGGAAAACAGAGCTGCCTCTATATAAAGTCTTGCTTTGGAGATGCCAATTCCTGGTCATGTTAAGCCAGAGACCACTCCTCCTGCCTGCTGCAGCCCGGTAACAGTCACACCCGTGTGCCCATCTCTCATCCTGTCACCTGCACCTAAGTCCTTATTAAAGCAGATACTCTGTGTGGCTTTGAACAGGTTCCTTAGCTTCCCCAGTTGGGACAGGAGGCCATCGGCAGGTTCTCTGTGATTCTAGCAGAAGAGTCAAGGAGGAGTCCTGGAGCACTCAGTGGCTTTTCCAAGCTTTTATTAATCTTTCTGCATCAGAGGTGACCAGGTACATGGCAGGCCTCCTAGCCCCCAGCGAAACCTTAACTCTCTCTAGCGTCTTGTGCCCCTGCTCTGCTGCTACACGTCTTTATGCTCCTCTCTCTTCTGGCATGACACCGCCTTTATATGCCCCGTGTCTCAGCCCAGGTGTGCCCACTTATGCATGCCCACACCCTTCTAGAGGGGCCTGGCATCAGGCATGCATGCAGCACCACAGGTGTCTATCATTAACACTAATGGCAGGAGGGCGGAAAAGCCTGATAATTTTCCATTTACCTCACCTCCTTCCTTCCTTATCAGGGTAACAGGTATAATAACAATCGTGCCCACCTGATAGAGTTGTCGGACGACTGTGGGTAAAAGGCCTAGCACGGTGCCTGGCACTGTATAAAGGTGACCGTGACAACTGTTATCCAAACATTCAAGATTTTCTTTCATAGTTGCCATTTGAATGTTTTCTCTTGCTGGTGTCTTAAATGGTTTACTCTTGTTTTATGAAGTGATTCCTCACTATCCCAGCTTAAGTTCTTTACACAATAATCCATTTCCTCTCTGAACACTCAAACACAGTGAGAAGGTATATGGGAAGGAAAGTGGAATTTGGGAAGTCACCACATAACACTAAACAAGGAATTCAAAGTTTCAGGTGTCCCTGTAAATCCCAAATAAGTAAATCCCCATTTATCATAAAAGGGGAGAATTATGTTAACACAGAACTGTTAATATGTATCATACTCGTTTGGTGGCTCAAACAACAGAAATTTGTTTTCTCAGCACTTTGGAGGCTGGAAGTCCAGGTCGGAGGTGGCAGCGGGTCAGTTTCTGTTTCCTTCTGAAGCCATGCTCCTTGGCTTGCAGATGGCCATCTTCTCACCGTGTCCTCACGGGGTCTTTCCTGCATGCGCATATTGCGTTCACATGTCAGTGTCTTGGTCTTGTCTAAGGACACCTGAATGACCTCGTTTTACCTTAGTTACCTGATTAAAGTCCTTTCTCCAAGTACAATCACATTCTGAGGTATGAGGGGGCAGGATTCACTCCCTAAGACCCCTCCCTACATACCCCTTGTAGTGGCAGGAAGGGGGCACAGGAGGCAGGGTTTGGGATGGTTCTGGGCAGACAGGTCAAGGAAGGAGAGTCTTGGAGTCCTCGGTGGCTTTTCATGCTTTATTTAGTAGAGGTGGCCAGGTACGTGTCAGGCAGGGGTGCCGGGGGGCTGAGAGGCTGGCTGGCATTGGCCTGCCAGCCTTCCAGTCCCCGGCGCATCTGACCCTCTCAGCTGCTTTCTACTGCTGCTGCTCTCTTCAGTACTGTTGGTCCTGTTGGTTCTGTCGGTCGGTCGGCCCTGGTGTCCTCATGACGCCGCCCATTTAAGCCTGTGTCCCAACTCAGGTGCGCCCACTTGCTCATGCCCACCCTGGAATGCTCGCAGCACCGCAGGTGTCCATCATCAGTGGTGGGAGGGTGGAAAGACCTGATCATTCTCTGACCCTACACCCCTGAACCCAGGAGAGCCTGCCTGTGCTAAGGGGAAACCTGAGATAGTAAGAAAGATGAGAGAGCTGTGCTGCTGGAGTCTCTCCTAGGAAGGAGCTGAGCTCAGGACCCACCAAGGAAAGACCTATCCCCAAGGCCCAGAAAGGAATGGTCGCAGATGGAAAGGGGCCAGACTGGCAGAGTGACCTGAGATGGCAAGACAAAGTGCTCACACAGAGGGCGATGCCCCCATTCCCGCATGACTCCTGCAGAGACGCAAGAGGCGAAACTGTCACAGGGCAACCCCAATGTGACATGGGTTGGCCTGACTGGCTTCTCACCAGTGCTTAAAAGGGACTTAGACTCAGCTGCAGGCACACACAAAAAGGTTAATAAAGTGTTTATTTACAAAAAGGGAAAAAGGGGGCCTCCTGGTGGTGCAAGGGGTTAAGCACCACACTATGAAGCAGCTGCAGCCACTGCAGCATGAGTTCCATCCAGTCCAGGGAGGGAACCCCATGGCACAGCAGACCTCTCCTGCCTCGCCCAATGCTCCCCTCAGCAGTGTATTTCAGTCGATCTGCCCCTTCTTCTCCCCACTCTGTCTCTGGTGAATCCTCTCACCTCCCCCTTCCACCTTTGGCCTGTACCGCAGTTCTTGTATGCATAAATAAATAAATATTTTTTTTAAATAAAAAAGAAGGGAGAAAGAAATTAATAACTCCTGGGAAAAGAGAGAGAGATAAATTGGTGAATGTGTCCTAACCAGTTCTGCTGAGCTGGGACCCCAAAAGCATGCTGAAAACTGGAGAAAAACCAAGGCCCCCAAGACCCACAAGTCTGGTTATGTACCAAGCCTGGCTGCTTAACTCCACCCTCAGCTCCCAACAATGCTCAACTTCAATGGTGATGGCATTATGGGATTTGTAGTCCTTGGTGTCTTAGCTCTCTCTTGTCTCGGGCGGGGGTGGGGCCTATCATACCTATTTGTAGAGTTTGTTCAGGACATCCTTTCCCCCCAACACCAGAAACAAAATGGACTCTTCCCTGTGAGGGGCTGATGACACAGAGAACGCAGGAGCAAACTCACCAACTTGTGGAAATGGAGCCTTAGGGGACACATCAAACCCCAGGGGGCCCCCAGAAGAACTCAGGGTAATAACCCCACCCCCCATGACAGGACAACCATTGGGGGAGGAGCAGGCCTGGCAAGTCTGCAGAAATGAGTTCTCCTGGCACCTGGGGCCACTGGTCACGTTGTGTCCAAGAATAAGCTTCTGGGCTGCATTTTGCAGTAGAAAAGCAAAATCACACTCATTTTTGAAATGAAACATAAGCTTTCAAACATTTCCAGAGATAACCTTACACTACCCCTCTAATTCTTCAAGTGTGATTTCACTCTCTGGGCAAGAGGGATGTCAGCAGGACAGGTCCAGCAACTTGACCTTCAGAGAGCCAGGATCCTGGGCTGCAGTTTAATTAGATCAGGGGTGGGAAAGGAAGATCTGTCAGGGCCTTGAGCCCCTCTTCTCAGGGTTACCCCTGCAGGAAGCTTGCCTTGGAGTCTGTGGTGTCTGTCTCTACCTTTTCAGTCACAGCCACTGCCCCCACCGTCAGTCCCCAGTTTGCCTTCCATTTTCTCTCCTCCACGTGTCAGGATTTACTAGGCTGCATTCTTCACCAGAGTAGCAGATGCCAGGTGGAGTGCAGTTAAAATGTTAATGTATGCAAATAACCACCTGTTTGCATTTTTACCTGCTGTCTCAGACCTAACATCACTCTGATGCATCTAAGCATTTCCCAGCACAAATGCGACTTGTTCGTTCTCGTCGTAGGGTCTCTCCCGAATTCCATCCACGACGCCCTCTTCGACTTGGCTCCGGGACCCACGAGCGGATCGTGGTGCAGTGGAGACGCCTCTGGAAGGCCAGCCGCGCGCATCGCAAGCACAGGAAAGCACATCAACCTAATCTGCCGCGGGACACTTCCCTCCTGCACCCCCAAATCCGCAAAGGAGAGCGCCCAGGCACCTTTGGACTACTGGTGTCAAGTCGTGCAGACGCCCCAGTGTCCGCCCAGGAGCCGCACCCCCCTTCCCCAAGAGCGCGCTCGTCCCTGCTGATGCTGCAGTTGCAAGTTTCTTTCCAGAAACTGAAAGGAGGAACTGGGGGTGGGATGTTGCTTTTAGGGCCCTCGTTTGTGGGGTGTGTGGAACTGTGCCTTCCTCTTCAAATCTTGAGGGGCTCGCGTTATGCCGACAGAGGCACGCGAAAAGAGAGCGGGCTTGGGGTAGACGCTGGAGCAGTGGGTTATCCCGCCCTGCGCTCGACTCCCCCGCGGCCTTTTTATCCCGGTAGATGATAACCCCCAGGTTTAACCATTTCAGCCGGGTGCTCAGACCCTTCCTTGCTATCAAATTACTCTGGTACAACCGCGTTTTTGCCAGAGTCCCTGTAAACTCGGTAATACAATAGTACCTATCTTCATGATTTTCACTGCTCACTCAGGATGAACCCCAGGCTGGCATCCTGCGAATTTAAATAAAAGACCCAGGTCTAGACTGGCAGTCCTCCCTCACACCCCTCTCCTGCCGCCTCCCAAACATCTGTGTCCCGTAGCCTCTAAAGACCGATGGAATATTTTGACTAATTAGCTCAGCACACTTCAAACCGCAAATGAAAGATCCAATTGGTCTTCCACAGAAGAGAATTGTATTTAATGTTACAGAGGACTCTGGCAACTAGTGACTAGCGAAGGTATTATAAAAGGGACAATCCTGAAAGGAATAAAATTCCAGAAGAATCTGCATCCCGTTTTAAGTGTCTGGTGGAACTGTTTGTCCAGGTGACCTTCTTATCTAACTCTCACATTCAATTTGATCCAATCTGCTGTCCCTGAGACTTGGGGGTGGGGTGACTGGTGGTAACTAGCCTTCTTAGAAGGGCCATGCCTGCCGCCCACCAGGTGGGGACTGCTTGCCTCCTCCTCTGCCAGGAATTAGGTAAAGCCCAACACCCCAGTGGGCAACTTAGGTACTGGCCAATCTGTTTTGTTTTGTGTTTTCTTCTTTGGTCAATAATATGTTGTTTTACAATTAGACTCTTGGTTAAATGAAATTCCCTCCTCTCCCCTCTATTGTAAGTCAATCTAATTTTCATTTAAATCAAAAGTAAATTTGCAAAGCAGAAAAACAACAACAACAACAACAAAAAAAACGGTGCCCCTGCTGAGATAATTTAAATCATTGAGGCTCTCAGTAAGAACAGAAAAGGTTGAGGGGGAGCAAAGGGAGGAGGACTGAGGCAAATGGAAACAAGCTATTGATAGCTGCCGCCTTTAGTTTTTGCAAATGGCATATTCTCCCCAGTGAAAACCATCCTGGACAACTGGAGGCTGCATGTGGAACTTTGGGCCCCTCCTGAATGTTGTCTCTTGGGACACCAAAGGGGCATGAGGAAACTTCTGGTTGTAGCAGAAATATTTATGACCTCTTGCTGGTAGTGCCCATATGACTGTATTCTTTTGTCAAAATTCATGGGCATAAAAGTACATGAGAAGAGTGGACTTTCTTGAATGTTGTATCAGTAAATATATTTTCAGTTTAATTTAGAAGAAAATATAGTAACTGTGATAATTCACAGGCCCAAAACCAGCCAATGAGAGTAAAATAATCTTGTTTTATAAGGGTGTTGAGATTGTGATTGTGATTGTGTGTGTGCGTGTGTGGTATTTGCCTCTATTATATTCTGTCATCTTGGACTTTTCCAGGAAATAGCATTTCAGATGCTACAAACTTGAGTTTACTGTGGACTCTTGTGAAATGAGCATTTAAAAGTTGTATCTTAGACCTCCCTGGTGGCTCAAGGGGTTAAATTGCAGCACTATGATGCATCCATGGCCACTGCAGCACCCTGACCAGGGAGCTGACACACATGGCACAGCAGACCTCTCCTGCCTCACCCACTGCTCCCCTCGGCGGCAGTGTATTTCAGTCTATCTCCTGTTCTGCTCCCGGCTCTGTCTCTGGTGAATCCTCTCACCTCCCTCGACTCTGGCCTATACTGCAGTTCTTGTATGCATAAATAAATCTTTGAAAAAAAAGTTGTATCTTGCATCCAAAATCAGGTGGTAAGGGTGAGGAGGGTCTTGAATACTGTTCCATAGACAACTGCTTGAAAAGAAAATTGCTTCTAGTACTCTTTGATTATTTTTTGGCCCACATTCCTTAGTGATGTAGCTCTAAATTAATAGGAAAATCATTTATCTTTCTGTTTCTAGGTTTTTGGCTATAAGACAGAGCGTGTTAGATTCACCTTATCAGTAAGGCCCCAAGGTAGGTAGTGCTGCCTGGAGGATGGTGTCCAGAGAGGCCAGTGATCTGCCACCCATGCCTTCCACAGCCACAAGCTTCAAGGGCAGCAGAATTTGCCTGCCACCTAGCTGCCATCTCCGTATCTCCTACAGGGTTGCTCCATGCAGGCACCAGTCTGTTTGGCTGCCTTCTGTCCCCTTAGTCCTCTGTGCAGGCAGCTCGGTAGGGAGTCAAAACTAGCGTCCCCAGCAAAGGGACACATAAGCCTAGTGACTTGTTAGGCCCTTGCAGCTCTAACAACCTAGGACTGAAACCCTTGAGAGATGGTGTGTCTCTATAGCTGAAGGGTCTCCCAGAAACCCCCCCATTTCACATCTCTCTAAATGAACCCTCCCTAGGACATCTTGACTAGGAGAGTGAAATGTAGCACTACTGCCATTATGGATGGGATGAGGTGAGGAGCACTGGACTGGATGCCAGGAGAGGGAAGGACAAAGCTTGCCCATTTCAAAATGCCCAGTGCCTGCTTTCCCCAAAGGCCCATCTTGGGTTGTGGGGTGCAGGGCATCACATACTCCGGGAGTCACAGCCATCCAACTTGTAGGGGGCAGCTTTGCTTTCTTATCAAATGGGTACTCCCCAGTGTAGGTTTCCATGACTTTTTTTTTTTTTCCCAAAGATTTTTATTTTATCTATTTTTTATTTATTTTTATTTATATGCATTCAAGAACTGGGGTATAGATGTGGAGGTGTGAGAGGATTTATCAAAGAGAGAGAGTGGGGAGCAGAACAGGCGGTTCTACTGAAACACACTGCTGAGGGGAGCAGCGGGCAAGGCAGGAGAGGTCTGCTGCGCCATGTGGGTCCCCTCCCTGGCCAGGCAGTAGCAGGGATAGTGCTGAGACTTAACCCCTAAGCCACCAGGGAGGCCCTGCTTTCCTTGATTTCGAACATAGCATTAGCATGAATAGGGTACTTCTTCATTCATTTATGTATTTAAAAATGCAGAAAAATATAAATAAAATGGTAAAATTACCTGCAAAGAAATCATCTAGCGATAGCCACGTGAATATTCATCCTTTCATCCTGTGTGAAACATATACAAACGTATATAAACACATATTTTTGAACAACTGGAATTACAATAGTTATTCAGCCTAAGAATCTTCTACCTTCACTCAACATTTTATTTATTGTCAAGTACAGGTCTACAATAGTTCTTTGTTTGTACAGACTTTTTCTGATCAGTTGTTTATTGAAGAACTTTGGTTCTTTTCAGTTTTTTAGCTTTATTTTTAAAATTTATTTATTTATGCATACAAGAACTGGGGTACAGGCCAGAAATGTGGGGGGTGAGAGGATTCACCAGAGACAGAGTGGGAAACAGAACAGGCAGATTGACTGGGAGTATGCTGTTGAGGGGAGCGGTAGGCAAGACAGGAGAGGTCTCCTGTGCCATGTGGGTCCCCTCCCTGGCTAGGGACGGAACTCGAACTCGTGCTGCAGGGACTGCAGATGCTTCATAGTGTGGTGCTTAACCCCTTGTGGCACCAGGGAGGCCCCTTCAAATTTTTGGCTTTAAGCCATGAGTATTCTCTTATATACATTTTTTTTTTTACTTTTGTCTAAATATTCCCTTCATAAATTTCTAGTGATAGGATTCTCAGTTCAAACAATATTAACACATCACATTTTGAAACCTACTGCCAAAATTCCCTCCTGCATGGTCAGTACCATTTATGTTCCCAGAAATAGTACTTGCATGCTCAATTTTCATTTACATTTCCTGGTTTGGGCAATATTTAATAAATATTTGCCAATAAGTAAAAATAAAAATCAGCCAAACAAACCCCTTATTATTTCTAAGATTCCCATCTTGTTTTGTACCTTTCAATTGTATGACCTTCCAGTTATTTCTCCAAGGTGATTAAGAGACTGTGTTTTTTGCAGTGTTAGCTTTACACACTCAAATGGACACAAGTCTATTCCTGAGTACTTCAGAGGCCCACTTCTCCCACTGGCACTACTTTACCACTAGAGGGGGCAGATACTGCAGCAAGATAATCTTACTTTGTCCGCCTGTGAAAGTGACAGGGGGCTTTGTCAATAATTAGGACTGGCAAATAAGTCTATTCCAGGATGGCCATTAGCACCCCAGATCGAATTAGCACATCAACACAACTGTCTGGTTTGAGACCTCATTTAAACTGATAACCAGTCATACCTGCGTCTAGATTTGCCACACCAGGATTATGTTGACAGTTGTCCTAATGATGTCAAAAAAGTTCTCAAAACACTGTTTAAAATTTAATTATATTAACATTAAAGATCAAGTAGGGGCCTCCCTCGTGGCGCAGGGATTACAGACACAGCCCTATCAAGCTATTGCCAGCCACTGCAACGTGAGTTCGACCCATGGCCGAATGGCACAGCAGACCTCCCCTGTTGTTCCTACTGCTCCCCTCAGCAGTGTTTCAGTGCATCTGCCTGTTCTGCTCCCCACTCTGTCTCTGGTGAATCCTCTCACTCCCAGCACCTCTGGCCTACACGCCAGTTCTTGTATGCATAAATAAATAAATCTTAAAAAATATAAAGATGAAGAATATTGCATATAGTATATTGTCCCTACAATCAAATTCAAACAAACATTTTAGTTACCACAGACCTGTGACTTAAGGTAGGTTAAAGGTTGTTAGAAAGAAAATTTATTGTAACAAAATATAGACTTGGTGTTTTTAATAGTAGCCGGGGTCTCAGTTCCTATATTATTCAGAAGGTTGAGCCCTGAGGCCACTGCACGAGGGGAGGGGCATGAAGTCCTTCTGGACTCCTTCCTTCTCTGACTCCCTGCTAACCTGACACCTCTTTCCCACCCTGCTTTCATTCTGAGTAGGGTTCTGATAGGCAATATCCAGATATATTTACAAATGAGACTTTGAAAATACTTGTGTGCTGTAAGATATAACAAATGATTAAATATTTTAACATTTTGGGGAACTAGAGTTCTCACATGGGAGAAGGAATAGAGAAATATAAAAGAAAGAGAAATAAGGGAAAATGCTATAGTGTTAAATTTGGATTTGAATTGAAAGGCTCACTAACAACTCATGAATATAATGAATTCTGTCCACAGAAAGGGCCAAGGATCAATAAAATCCCCACAGCCACTAAATATATTACTTTCCTTATTGAAAATAATTAGCGGCCTTGAAGATCTGGCTGATTTTATGTCTAGAATATTTTCTTGCACAAAAGCAATGAAGGGCTCAGAAACGGAAGGAGACCCTTGACAAAGCTTGAAAAGGATCCAACCAGCCAAATTTGGGGCAATTAGTGCATCAAAGAGAATAATGGGGCCTCCCTGGTGGCACAAGTGGTTCAGCACAATGAAATGATGGGCAGCCGCTGCAGCATGAGTTCGATTCCTGCCGCCGGCCAGGGAGGGGACCCACATGGCGCAGCAGACCTCTCCTGCCTCGCCCGCTGCTCCCCTCAGCAGTGTACTTCTGTTGATCTGCCTGTTCTGCTCCCCGCTCTCTGTGGTGAATCCTCTCACCTCCTGCATCTCTGACCTGTACCCCAGCTCTTGTGTGCATAAATAAATAAAATAAATCTTTAAAATAATAGAGAATAATGGCAGAAGTGGATACTCACATTTAGAATTTTTTAAAAATTCAATGAACAAGTGAGTAGATAGATGGTGGTTTTTCACTGATGGGTTGGGAGGTTTGAATAAGCAAGGGAAAAAACTAGAATGATCTGTGTGGTAATTGATAGTGTTGGTGACATCAGTGTTAACTCGTGTTTAGCTTAATGTAGATATTGATGATTCCATATAAAAATTTTTGTAGATAGGGCCTCCCTGGTGGCGCAGTGGGTTGGGCAGCACACTGTGAAGCAAACCACAGCCACTGCAGCAGTTTGATCCCTGCTGCCGGCCAGGGAGGGGACCCACATGGCGCAGCAGACCTCTCCTGCTGTGCCCACTGCTCCCCTCAGCAGTGTACTTCTGTTGATCTGCCTGTTCTGCTCCCTGCTCTCTGTGGTGAATCCTCTCACCACCCCCCACACCTCTGGCCTGTACCCCAGTGCTTGTATGCATAAATAAATAAATTTTTAAAAAATTTTGTAGATAGACGTCTCTATACAGGTTCATGCACAACTACGGTTTCTTGCTCTGTCAGGTCATTATCCCTTAACAATGGGGAGGCGTTCTGAGAAGTGCGTCATTAGGTGATTTTATCTTTGTGTGAATGACACAGGGCATAACTGCACAGACCTAGGAGGTACAGCCCATACATGGCGGGGCTGTATAGAGGACCACTGTCACATGCAGTGCATCTCTGACACAGACCTCATCAAATAATGCATGGGCATAATCCCAGTAGGAACAAGTGAACCCAGCACCCAGGTCTCGGTTTCCAGTCCCACTCTCTGATAAAATGAAGCAGGGCTCTTTCGAAACAGGACTGATTCTAGAACTGAGGCAGGAAATGCACCAAATGAGTGTAGAGCCTCTTGGTGTGTAAGAAAATACTCAAAACGAAAGAAGAAAATGCAAGCAGAACCTCATAATGACGACAGTATATCAAAGAGACGGATGAGGCAACTGAAGGAGCTTCCAATAAGCCAAAACTAGAATAATTTGAGCAACAAAATAAAACATTACCTAGTGACCTAGTTATAACCCAAAGTATAAATATACACAAATCCATACTGACATAGATGACTGAGAGCTGGGTACTAATAAGTTAAGGCATACTGAAAATTTCAAGTTTCAGCAAAAAATCAGTTTGATTCCAGCAGGGCCAAATCAAAAGTGGTAAGGACGATTTGGCAGATGGGAGCTGGAGCAAGACTTACAGAGAAGACACAGAAGTACTTAGGAGATTATTGATTGACTAAAGCATAACGCTAATTGGCTATTTGTGATTGTCTTTGTTACCCAGAAATCAAAAGTTCATTTACCCAATACATGTAAATGCCCAAGATAGCATCCCCCACCCCCCACCGGACTTGGGGGGAATAAAGACTTTAATTTGGGCCTAGATCAACAGAAGATAGGTGCCCCAAGACTCAGAGGGCCTAAATCTACCTCCTGGAGGGCCAGGGAAAGAGGCTTATATCATGTTGGAGAAGCAGGGCTTGAAAGAACAGAAGTGTTGAGTTCCACTGACTGGGGAGAGGGCACAGGAAGTGGAATTGGCAACTTGTCATTGGGTAAATGAAGCAAGGGGACAGAGGAATGCAGAGCTGGCTGAATCCGTTAGAGTAGTTGCAAATTGGCTCACAGTTAGAAAGGTCCTGTTCAAATGAACACATCTTCCTGGCAGAGGGACCCCTCGAAGGCTGTCAGGGTGCTTCCTTTTCTTGTCCTTTTGGTTCCGTGGCAACTTTCTTGGTGCTGGCTGTAGACTACCTGTTAGACATCCTATGCTGCTGCTTCTCTAAAAGCTGTAAAAACAAGCTCCTACTATAGTTAGCCACACCCCAGGGTTCCTGCAAGTGGGTGGATCAGCCATGGTTTCATTCTTAGTTTTCAATTCTATAGCCTCGAGGCATGTACAGGCTTAGTTTGTGGTTTTTTGTGTAGACCATGGCAAGAGAGCCACTTCAGTCTCATGTCTCCTGTTTAACTAATTCAACACTATGTTAATAAATGGGGAGAAGAGACAAATTTCCTGAGCAGAAGAATTCCAATGAATTTTGGTAGCTACTCCATTCTCAAGTCTAGTTCCCCCATCTGTTGATACATACCTGATGTGATGTGATAACATGTGAGTATCATTGCATTATTGGAGAAACTTATGCTAAAATAGGATTTCAGAGTCAATTACAGAATCCATAAAGGCAAATCACTGGTCTCTGGTTCCCCTGGTTGGCTAATGGACACCATTGGGCACTGGATAAACATCTTCAGTAGTGTGAGACTGTCTTTGGGAAGGTTTTTAGAGACCATCAAATATTGGCTCCCTATGCTATTTCAACCAAAGGTCCAATAAGCCAAAACTAGAATAATTTGAGCAACAAAATAAAACATTACCTAGTGACCTAGTTATAACCCAAAGTATAAATATACACGAAGTATAAATATCCCACTGCCCTGCCCTCAAGGTATTCTCCACCTGGGCTGTCCTCCAGTTTAAACCTTTTTGCAAGGCTTGGGATCTACTGCTCAAATGCACACTGTCCCCCCACCCCATGCTTTTTTTTTCACCAAAGCTTTGTTTACAAAATTATCTCTTGGAAGATGCAGCAGGAATGAGTTTGGACTGGGGATGTCCACTTGGAAGCAGAGAAACAAAGAGTCAGTGCCCAGCTGGTTTCAGGAATAGGAGCCTGGTCTGGGCAGATGGACAGCTGGGGGCTCAGTTCTCAGTGGGGCTACCTGGGACCCAAGGTAAAGCAGTGACACCAGAGTGTGTAAAGGGAACTTAAGGCAAAAGTCCAAGTCTTCCTGGCTTCATCTGCCTGACTCTATTCTAGGTGACTTTGGGAAGGAATGGAGCTATTAAGGAAAGTTTTCATTTCCTTCAGGAAATGGAAAGAGTTCCTTATTGATGCTTACCAGGAAAGTCCCTGCTCACCAGTTAGGACTACAGTGCTGTGAAAGGTTGAAATTGCAGGGAGGTTGACATTGCAGTTAGGTTAGGTATTAAGTCTTGATGGGTTTAGCACCAGCGCTTCCATTTTGACCCTACAATTGTCTTTTGTAACAGAATACGATTTCCCTCTCCCCTTTGCTATCTTACCTATGAGCTTGGAGGCAGGCTCACTTACTTCCTAGCACCCTGGTTGGGTACCTGCTCTATGCATCTGTGCAGGACCCCAGCTTCTGCTCACTCCCCACCTGCCCCTTCCAGTCAGTTCACAAGGAGGCAGGTGAGCAATGATTAAAATTTTCGAGAAGATGTATTACCCCGTGAGAGCCTTCCCACCAAGGCCTAAGCAAGTTGTCTTCATTTAGACTTAAATAAACCAAGTTGCAATTAAAAAAAAAGTTTGTCTTCATTTAGAGAGCACACCTCAAATGTTACCTGCCTGTCCCAGCAGATCAAGAAGTGGGGGGTGAGGATGGGAAGGAGGCTTAAATTCTAGTTTAAATGGATTACTTATTTTTTAAAGATTTATTTATTTATGCATACAAGAACTGGGGAAGAAGAGCAGGGATGAGAAGACTCACCAGAGACAGAGTGGGGAGCAGAACAGGCAGATTGAAATACACTGTTGAGGGCAAGCAGTGGGTGAAGCAAGAAAGGTCCTCTGCGCCATGTGGGTCCCCTCCCTGGCTGCGATGGAAATTGTGCTGCAGTGGCTGCAGATGCTTCATAGTGCAGCGCTTAACCCCTGTTAGGAGGCCCCTAAACAGTTTAATTGTTCAGCTGCATGGTTCCACTACAGATATCCATGGTGCTAATAATTTTCTTTTCAGAATAGTTTTAAGTATACTACACGTGCAAACCCTGTAATGAATCCTGCTGATTAGTCAGAAGCACTTTGCCAGAAAAAAATTTGGCCTACGTGTGACTCAGACCCACAGTCCTACATCTGTATCAGCTGCTAATACTCCTCCAACTTCATACAAACCACCCTACCACAGGCCGCAGCAGTCCTCTATTTTTTTTAGAGATTTGTTTTATTTATTTATGCATAGAGGAACTGTGGTGTAAGCCAAAGTGGTGGGGAGGGAGGGTGGCTGAGAATTCACTAGAGACAGAGTGGGGAGCAGAACAGGCAGATTGAAACACACTGCTGAGGGGAGCAGCAGGCAAGACAGGAGAGATCTGCTGCACCATGTGGGTCAGCTCCCTGGCCAGGGATCAAACTATTGCTATGGTGCTTCAGTGCTGCAGTGACTGGTGATAGCTTGAGAGCACTGAGACTGTAACCCCTGCACCACAAGGGAGGCCCAACAGTCCTGTCCTTAAAGGGGATAGGCTAGCTGTCCTGCCTACCTTTCAGAAAGCTCATGCAAAAAACTCCTATAAAAAAAGGCCAAAACAACATACATGAGAGCCATTTTAAACTGTATTTGGGGTCTGAACTATATATGATGTTAAACTTGGGAATTTTTAGTGTCGACTTAGAAAAATAACCATGTGGTAATATAACCAAGAGTTAACAAAGAAAGATTTGCTATGCAAAGAACGACTTTGGGTTTGGAAAAGTTTCCAGAACTTACTTGCCAATAATACATTGAACAAAGCATTGGTATAACTCTGAAGGCAACTGTTTTTATTTGGATGTAAAAATTTTACTCTAGTTTCTTTTAAAACTGTATTTTTAAACCTTAGCACTACTAGAAATTTTTTTTGAAGTACAATCTAATGAGAGTATCCATGTCTTTTTTGTAACTATTAAATTGAACTAGTGACAGAATGAGACTGGAATTTGCTTTGGGGCAGACATAATCTCAGATTAATCAGACAGATGAACAATGACAATGAAAATGAAAACCTGGCCACAAGGAAGAGCTGTTCCATTTGCCATGTTAGAAGCCAACTCTGGTTTGGACTTTTGATGAGGTCATGTGCTTTGGACCCCTCCTTCCTGAATGGTTCACAGAGTTGTTTGCTGTTCTTGTCAGAATCACTTCTTGTCTTCTGCCACCCCCTCCATATTTCCGTGGACCCCGCTGCGTGGCAAGGACACCACACCACCAGCTGCACAGCTTTCTTTCAGTAGCCAAACTTTCACTAGGGAAATGATCGTTACTGTAAAATAACCCTCAATCCTCATTCTACATTAGAATTAGCATAAAGTATTTGCTTTGAGCTCTTTTAAAAAAAAAAAAAAAGATTTATTTATTTATGCATACAAGCACTGGGGTACAGGCCAGAGGTGTGGGGAGATGAGAGAATCCACCAGACAGAGCAGGGAGCAGAACAGGCAGATGGACTGAAGTCCACTGCTGAGGGGAGCAGCAGGCCAGATAGGAGAGGTCTACCTTGCCATATGGGTCACCTCCCCAGCCGGCAGCAGGGATCGAACTCGTGCTGCAGTGGCTATGGTATGCTTCATAGTGTGTTGCTTAACCCACTGTGCCACCAGGGAGGGCCCTGCTTTGAGCTCTTTTTTTTTTTTTAAAGATTTATTTATTTATGCATACAAGAGCTGGGATAAAGGCCAGAGTCATGGGAGGTGAGAGGATTCACCAGAGACAGAGCGGGGAGCAGAACAGGCAGATGAATTGAAACACACTGCTGAGGGGAGCAGTGGGTGAAGCAGAAGAGGTCCACTATGCCATGTGGGTCCCTCCCTGGCCTAGGGCAGGGATTGAACTCATGCTGCAGTGACTGTGGTTTGCTTCATAGTGCTTTGCTTAACCCACTGCACCACCAGGGAGGGCCCTGCTTTGAGCTCTTATTCTAATCTGATACTCAATTATTTTCTAGGCCTTAGCAATAGATATTCTAAATGATTCTTGGCATTTCCCTTTTGAACATCTTGGATGTGTTTAGCACTTTTTCCTGCACTGTCCTCCCCACCCCCATTCGCTGTGATTGGTAAAAGACATAAATTGAAGAGCAATTGAGCAGTCATGACTGGCAATAGAAGAACTATTTCAAAGCAATGAGAAAATATTATTTTCAAATTACTACCCCAATGTGGAGTTTACATCTAAAACAAAGACCAAGCAAGCAGAAAATCTTTGTAATCACACCGCTTCTAGAAGGCTACATGTCTGTCCTTGAGCATACATGAAGACAAGGGACCCACCCTGACTCAAGCCCAATTTTAGCCCACCCGCTCAGGAAAGGGGTAGATGATCCTGCCTGACCTCGATTGCTGCCAGGGGAAAATCTCCTCCGGGAAAACACTGTACTCTGAAGACTGGCTTGTTAAGTACGCCATAAAACTTTACTGTTCTTTTTGGAGACCTGGCAAAGCCAACCAGATAATAAAAGACAGATTTATAAGCCTGGTGCCTGTTGGCACCTTAGTGATTCGGAGGTAAGTAGTTTGGACTGGCTCCCAGACGCTTTATTGGCCTGAGGTGTTCGTAGTGGACCAGTCACAGGAACGGGGGTGGGGAGGCCAGTGCAGGAAGGCTGCTCTCCTGTGGCCCGTGACCACCTGGGCTGTGTCAGCAATCAGCCCCTGTTAGAGCGCTTGCGTTTCAGCAACTGCCTTTCTATGAGGCATGTGATCCTAGGGCCTCCCAACACCTCTTTGCAGCGCCCGTAGGACTTCCCAAATTTGATGAAAATGACAATAGATGCAGAAATGGACATTGCTCTTGCTTCCCTTTTAGTTAAAGCAAAACTGGAAGGCTTAGTTCTGTTCTTACAAAGTGGAGGGAATTCTTAAATTCCTTCCATCCCTCCTCCCCTCCTTCTCTACTTCCCTCCACCTCCCTCCTTCACTGGGATTTCATACCTGACTCTGAAAACTCATTTGTACTCTAGGTCCAAAACTGAGCTTCTGTCAGATCCTGGCAATTGGACCTCTTTCTCTTGTCTTGAATGGCTGGTCAGTAACCATCCCAGAAATTCACTTGCTTCATTCTTGCCAGTCCCCATTCCCGACACCTGGATGGGTGGTGGCCCCACCACCCACCACATACTCCAGCCTCTTGGTCTCCTTGTCGCTCTAGTTCTTTCCTCTCGCTCCACTCTATGAGGTCTCCAGATAGCCTTGGGTGGATTCTAGAAGGGGGTAGGTGTACAGGGCCACCTCCTGCTATCTTCTGAATGACATTGGCCTGAGTGTTCTCAGTGGGAAATGAGCCAAGGTTGCAGGATTACAAGGTAATACTAGGTGTATCCTCCACCATCAGCACCTGAGTCTTGCTCTGCTTTATAAAATAGATACAATAAATCTTGGTTCAAGATCAGGAAAACCCCCACTTACTGTGTCCTCCCCAGGGCCCATGCTGGCCTTCTGCAGCAGCTCTCACAGAGCTTGTTCTGTGTAAATAACCAACAACAGCCCTGCTTCTGCACAGTTCTATCACTCAGTGGATGCGGTAAACATCTGAAGTGCTAATGGACATTCATGCACTTTACAAATAATTACTAAAGCAGGGTTGTTAAAAATGCAGAATCTTGGGCCCTACCCCAGAGTCCCAGAGCAGAATCTGATTTCAACAAGATGGGGGTGAGTCCTGTGGTCACTGGGGCCCCAGATAGTAAGCCCCGCTGTCAGAGAGGAGGGCATTTCACTCAGCCATAGGCTGCATCTTGCACCTGACATACAGTAAACACTTAATAAACATCTGTATTTATTCTGGGGCAGGGCCCAAGATCCTGCATTTTTAACAACGCTGCTGAAACTACTGGAATAGAAAAGGTCACTGGAAGTCCCCAGAGTGTGAGCCCAGCACCTGGGCTCCATCTGGGAGCATGTTAGAGGTGCAAATATTCAGATCTCATCTCAGAGCAACTGAATCAGAAACTGACTGAGGGGCTCACCAAGCAAGCCATCCAGGTGACTGAGGCATGCCAAAGTGTGGGAACCCCTGGTCTGGAGCAGGGGCCCTCAACCCTTCTGGTACATTACCACGCCTGGGGGAGCTTTTAAATAGCACAGGGTCCCACCCCAAATCACGAAATCAGAATCTCTGGAGGTGGGACCCTGGTCTAAAACTCCCCAGGAAATTAAAGAACCTCAGATTGAGAACCGGGAAGTAGAAACTACCAGTTCAGCAGTAAATATAGTCTAACTTTGTAGGCACTATACTACCATCTAAACACAGTAAGGCTGGAGAAGTCAGGGAGGCTCCTTAGAGGAGGAGACATGCTTGTGGCACCTCTTGAATTTAGCCAAAGGTTTTTTCAGGGACACAAGTAGTGTAAAGCATTCAGCAGAGTCTGTGTGGAAGAGGCAGAAAGCAACAGGGTGAGTCCAGGGCTCTTCTAGGCCCTGTTGGGAATGTATGACCCAAGCAGAGGAAGGGGAGTTGGGTGCAAGGGGTCATGGGGGGTGGGCTGGCACCCAAGAGGTGGGCAGGGGCACGCTGTGTTCTATGTGATAGTAGCCACTTTAACCTGCAGCTTGAATGACCAGGGGAGAGATGGTACCTGCACTGAGAAATCTGAACACTGCCCCCTATCAGCTGTGGCCTAGAAGACAGCGAAGGATCTGCTCACTGGCTCCTGCTCTGCCTTCTACCATCTTCCTGCATGGGGGTGCTGTGATAAATCATGGCCACATTGTTACAGGGCAGGGAGAGGAGCACCTCAGGAGAGGAGCACCCCAGAACCCCCAAGCCTGCCCTCTCTGAATGGGTTCTGCCATCCGCCGCATTAAGACAAACATATAAAACCTTTAATGGAAAGAAACTTTAATACAATTAGGGTACAATACAGAAAGGACAAAGAACATAGTGACTAAGTTAAGCATCCAAAGTTACCATCTCCTTGAGGGTAAAAGTCCAGCCAAATAGGATTGGCCCAAAGCAAGGCCCAAAAGCCTGCCACAAGTCCAAAGGACCTTTCAGTAGCGACCCATAGAAAAGGGTCAGAAAGAGCCAGACAAATCTGGGAGGAAAAGAGCAAAATCAAAATCAAGATGAAAGCTGCCAGTGTTCACCTCCCCACGGGTCTCTCACCCACATCTGTTCCAACCAGTCCAAGTCCAAAAAGCAAGAGCAGCTTCTTCACCTGTCTGCTCCACGTGCCTCCTCCAGGTCTTGCTGCTCTCCATCTTCTTTCCTTCCTTCTCTCTTCTCTGCAGAAATCTTCTTTTCCTCCTCAGCTCCACCCCCTTAGGGCAAAACCAGGATTTTGGAACTTCCCCTTTTCCTGGGAGGACCCTGTTACAACATGACTCCAGTGTAAAATTTTCCTGCTCCCTGATGGGCAGCAAGGCCCTGCCAGGTCTGGGTTCTGAGCTCCCTTCCCATCTCTCTTCCCTGCACCTCCAGCCTAGGGGATCTGGTTTACGGATGATTTCCAGGCCCTCTGGCATTCCTACAGGCTCACTCCTCCTCAGTCGTGATTGGCTGATGTTGTAGGTCCAATTGTGTTTGCCCAAAGAAGATATGCTGGAGTTTGGCTGTTACAGGGCAACCCTGATATGAAATAGGTTGCCTGGTGATGGGTCCTCTCCTGCATGCTTAAAAGGGTCTTATTTATAATAAGACTCAACTGCAGGCACACACAAAAATGGTTAATTTACAAAAAAGGGGAAAGGAAGAAATGAATAACTGAGGAAGACAAACTGGTGAATGTGTCCTACCAGTTCCACTGAACTGGGACCCCAACAGCACGCGGAAAGCTGATGAAAAGCCGAGACTCCCAAGGTCCACATGTCTGGTCATATGTCATGCCTGGCTGATTAATTCCACCCTCGGTTCCCAGCAGTCCTTCCTTCAGTGGTGATGACATTATGGGATTTGTAGTTCTTGGTGTCTTGGATGCTCTGGTTTTGGGTGGGGTCCATAAAACCTGTGTTTATGGAATTAGTTCAGGATATCCTTTCCCCCCAACACTACCTCTTAGCAGAATGTATCTTAATTTGAAAATAGGCCTTTACAGATGCAACCTGAAGACTGTGGGAGGGGAAGATGTTATCCTGAAGAAGAGCAGCAGAATTATTCTGTGCCTCTTTCAAGAGGGCCCTGAGGGCAGGATAGGCTATGGAAAAGTAGGGAAGATGGTGTTGAGCCTCACAGGAAGGTCTTGAGGCCCTGGGTGGAGCTCATGCACAGGCTGTGCCTCAGTTTCTTCATCTGTAAAATGAAGCAGAGTATTGGTACCTGACATATCATCCCTAAAGGCAGCAGTTCTGTGATTACAAAGGCCTCAGAGATGTAACCAGGAGGAACTTGTCACCCCAGGTTGGATACTGTCCTAATCCTGGGTTGGATTAACCTTTGCCCTCAGGACTCCCTGGCTCTCCTGCACCTGCTGCAGGCACACCCTGGCTCCCAAGCCAGGCCCAGTTAGGAGTCACCCTTCCCGCTTAGGAAGCCCCGCACCTCGTCTCAGAGATCAGAATTTGCCCTCACTAGTTTACGTCTTGCTCACTGATCAACCCCTTCACCTGCTGGCTTGGTGACAGAACCCTCTCCTCCCTGACTCTCCCATCACATCTTCTCCAAGGAGTCACCCACACAAGGGGGTGGGAGGGAGCCAGGAACATGCACAACACCTCAGCCTCCTCCAAGCCAAGGCTGAAGTTGTCCCTGCTTTGAAATTTCCTTCTTCCTCCCAACCCCCTTCAAAGTAGGCTGCACCATCCCACATGAACAGAGGAAATCCCCTCATGGAAAAGAGCCAGGTAAACCAAATCAGAGCAAACTGAGTGCAGAGGTTAGGAGCCTGTGTTGGAAGGTGCCAGGGGCACTGATTCCTTGTGTTGGGGGCCTCCCTGGTGGCACAAGGAGTTAAGTTGCAGCACTATGAAGCTATTCACAGTCACTGCAGTTTGGGTTTGATCCTTGACCAGGGAGCTGACCCACATGGTGCAGCAGACCACTCCTGTCCCACCTGCTGCTCCCCTCAGCAGTGTATTTCAGTCGATCTACCTGTTCTGCTCCCCACTCTTTTCCGGTGAATCCTTTCACTCCATACACCTCTGGCCTGTACTGCAGTTCTTGTACAAATAAATCTTAAAGAAAAAAAAAAAAAAAGGTGTGGGGGTGGGTGAGTCACCTGGGAATTTCCAGCAGATAATCTGGGTATATTTTGCTGCTCAGCACAAGCATCTTTAAAAAGCAGTCAGATAGTTGCCTGATATGCAACTCTTGGGGTAACTGGGGAAGGATAGAGAGAAACTCTCTGGATTATCTTTGTAATATCCTATTGCTTAATAATTATTCTGGAAGAAAAAGTTAACAAAAAGAGAAAGAAAGCCAGGTGGCTGGCTGTAGTTTGCCAAAACCTGCCATAGTTCAGCGGGTCACTGCCTGTGTCCTCTTGTTCTCCAGTTGCTATATTATTTCCAATGGTCTTGCTTCTCCTGCAGCTAAAGAGCAGAAGAGGCGGGCAAGAGTAGATGGAGTTTCTAAAGGAGTTGGCACCCACTGTTATCAGTTCCTTTAATTGAGCCTGCTGACAGCATGGGGGTAGGGGGGCTTGCAGGGGGACTATGCTTCTTCTTAGATAGAGGCTTTTCCTAGGTTAACTGCCTTAAGGTTTAGGCTCTGTTGCGGGAGGGACCTGGGGATGAGACTGTAGGCCATTGAGCTTTTGAGCCCCCTGCACGCTGAACCAGGATGGGAAGAACAGACACACCATTCAAGGGGCAGAGCAGAGGCCACCTCTCCTCACCAGGATGCACTGAGGGGAGACCAGGGCCCCCATGGCTGTGACCACACCTGCCAGCTTGGGTAGGGGTGGCGTTGAGACTGAGGGAGAATGGGGGAGGAAACTGCTATCTCAAGCAATCTCCACAGGCATTTCCTGTGTCAGAAGAAGGACTGACCGAAGAAATCCATGTGTTTTTTTTTTTTTTTTTTTTCTGCTCAGTATCCACACTTGCTTGTTCTGGTGGCTCTCTAGAGTTCCAAGGCCCTGGGTGGTGGGCTGCCTCGGTGCCTCTTACCCCTTCAGCGTGGTGCCAACCTCCTAGGTGAGACAGGGGCAGCTGCCAGCCAGCCAAGGCCTTTGCTGTCACCCACAGGGCTGTTCGGTGGCATCAAGAACAAGGAGACCCAGACTTTCCAGCATTTTCTAACACCGTAGGTTTGACTCAGGCAGGCGTTGAATTAAACAGTCACGTGATACAGGTCTCACAACTCCGGAGAGTTTCACGGAGGGGAAATACCTACAGCCTTGGAGAGGAATAAAACCCCCACCCCCTGCCTTGCCCCTCACCCTCTGGGTGGCTTTAGGCAAGTGGCCTAACTTCAGTGGGCATCTATCTTTCCTGCGTAAAAAGGGACTTTCCGTCTATCTTGCAAGGTGGCTGCAGGGATTGGAGAGGCTCGGTCTCCCCTGCGTTAGAGCCACAGGTGGTAACGACTGTTAGCCCGCAATCGGGAAGTTGCATCAGCTCTGACCATTTGCTCCAGCGCCTCGTGAGGCTTCTGCAGCTCCACTCACATTTCACTTCATCCATTCAATAAACATGGACTCCTCTGTCCCCGGCACAGCTCTGGGGCACTGGGTCTCTAAAGACTTGCGCCTGGATCCCTCCCATAAGAAGTTTAAGTTCCCAGCGGGGGATCTACAGCCTGTACTTACAAGGCTGTAAATCAAGATAGAGAGATGAGCCTCTGTTCTAAAAAGATAAAGTTAGTTGGTAAACAGTTCTCCCAGGTCTGGCTCATGCGGAGCCACTGTCCTAAAAAGCCAGTAATTAGTGAAAGAGAGACAGGGGCATTGGGCCTGGTTATCTCTGGCGTGCGGACAGACATCTGGCATCAGCAGCAAAGAAGATCCCAGCTTCTTCGGACCCCAGGGCACAGTCGGCCTGAGCAAGGCCGGGCCATTAGCTTCTGAGCCAGGCGGCGCTGGCTCTGACGCAGTAGTTATTGGAGGCTGTTTCTGCGTTCCCGGCTGATGGGACATCACCTCCCCGCCCCGTCCCGCCCCCTTGAACCCCCGTCGTCCACCCCCCCCACCCCTCCCCCATATACTACTATGAGCTTCTCCCTCTCCTCTTATGGCAAAAGGCCCCCACCAACCCCTCAGTACCAAAGAAAGGGGGTGAACGCTTTAGATTTCAGACGCTCTCCAGGTGGACGTCTGCTGGGCCGGGAAAGTCCCACTCAGCTGGTGGCCATTCACACAGAGCGGGAATCTTCCGCACATTCCGAAGTCTGGGCACCTGCAGAGCCCTCCGCTCCGGCATCGCCATAACAATGAGGCCGGCCCTGGGAAGCGGCTCTGGTCTTTCTGCATTCCCCGGCTTGCATGGGAAGTGTTTTTCTATAGCTCTATAGCCCAGACCCTCCGGTAAACAAAGTTTGCATCATAGATGGGATTACTCCCTCACTTCTGTCTTTTCCAAACCAGTACGGATCCAGCCGTGACTCATGGCCTTGATGATACAGACCTGAACAATAAGTTAAAAATAAGTATTTCGGTCAGGGGAAGAAATTCTAAATGGAACACAAGACTCGATGTCTAAGGATTCTAGGAAAATGCCCCATCTGAAAAACTTCAAGTGAGATAAAGCAGATAAAGCCCTGCTGCTGAATAAGAGGAACTGGAGAAATCTTTAGTAAACAGGGTCATTAGGCTTGAATGTTGTCCCCAGAAAAGGCAATGGAAATTTGGAGAGGGTATTCAGGCTAAAAAACAGAACTAGAGGTTCTATTAATGCCCTCGGGGTTAAGTATCAGTGCTAGCACCTTCCATGCATCCCAGGCCAGGGAGCTGGCCCACCTGGCACAGTAGGTCTCCCCAGTCTGGCCTGCTGCTCCCCTCAGCAGTGTATTTCAGTAGATCTGCCTGGTCTGCTCCCCACTCTGTCTCTGGTCAATCCTCACCCCTCTCCATACCTCTGGCTTGCACCCCAGTTCTCCTATGCAAAATAAATAAAATCTTTTAAAAAGAATAGACCTAGATGTCAGGGAACTTCTGAAATTACATGAGATGGCTTGCAATGCTGAAATGATGCAAAACTTCACCCAGTAAAAGCTGTAAGGGGTAGGTTGGTGGGTTCACTGCTTTTTATGTAAGATAATAAGCCCAAGAAGGGTTGTCTGCATATTAACTAACAGCTAAGCATTAACTCCTGATTATATACTGCCAGCCCCAAAAGAGTGTTTGAACTAACCTCACCATACTACTTCCATAGTCAATTCCTTCCACTACCTCTTCTGGAGTCCTAATTTCCTCTTCCTGCAGCAACCAACCCTGTCACTCAGTTGTTGACTAATTCAAGGTCAGGCAGTGACATTTAGTGTATCAAGTGCTTCTTTACATGAACAGGCTCACCTCTCCTCCTCAGAGGGGTTTATAACTCAAACTGTTACAGGGCAGGGAGAGGAGTACCCCAGGAGAGGAGCACTTTAGAGTTTTTAAGCTTGCCCTTTTTAACTGGGTTTTGCTATCTGCTGCATTAAGACAATATATAAGGCCTTTAATGGAATAAGGAACTTTAATATAATTAGGGTATAGTATAGAAAGGATAAAGAACATAGTGATTAAGTTAAGTATTTAAAGTTACCCATCTCCTTGAGGGTAAAAGTTTAGCTAAATAGGATTGGCCTAAAGCAAGGCCCAAAAGCTTGCCACATGTTTAAAGGATTTTTTAGTAGCGACCCATAGAAAAGGGTTAGAAAGAGTTAGATAAATCTGGGAGGAAAAGAGCAAAATTAAAGTTAAGATGAAAACTGCCATTTTACTTCCCCATGGGTTTTTACTCATATTTGTTCCAACTAGTTCAAGACTAAAAAGCAAGTGCAGTTTTTTTACATGTCCCTCTGCTTTAAGTGCCTTTTTTAGGTTTCCTTGCTGCTCTTTATTTTCCTTCCTTGTTCCTTCCTTTTTTGCAGAAATCTTCTTTTTCTTCTTAGCTCCACTCACTTAGGGCGGAACCAGGATTTTGGAACTTCCCCTTTTCCTGGGACGACCCTGTTACAAAACTACATGATGTTGGTGCTTCTCTATCATAATCACAGCATAAAAGAATGAAACTGCCTGTAGGGTCAGAGAAATCAGGTCTTTCCATCCTCCCACCACTGGTATAATGATGGACACCTGCGGGGCTGTGCGCATGCCTAGGTGGGCATGCGCAAGTGGGCACACCTGGGTTTGGACACGGGCCTATATATATGGGTGGTGTCATGAGGATGCCAGCAGCAGCAAGATCACCAAGCAGCAAGACCAGCAGCAGCAGCAGAACAGCCGAGCCGAGCCTCCCCCCAACCGCCTGCCATGTACCTGATGCCACCTCTGTAATAAAAGTATAAGCCACCGAGGGTTCCAGAACTCCTTCTTTCACCCCCCCCCAACCCCCCCCCCCATCTGCTAGAACCATCTTGCTCTGTGCCGCCTTCCTGCTGCTACACTGCCTCTCGCCTATATGGCTTTAGGTAGAAATAGAGCTTTTCAGAGTGTTTCTAGAAGATTCCACGGTGTTGGCCCCATCCAGCAGGCCTCTATAATTTCCTGCCACCTTCACTCTGTCTTTTTCTCCCTCCCCCCATGCAATTTTCTTTCTTCCCCTTGACTTAATCTCCCCGTTAGATAAGACTGATTGTAATTCAGTGCCTCAGAAAAAAGTGGGTGAAATAAGGATAAGGGAAGTTAGAAATGTTCTGCCCTCATAGCTGCAGGAGACTGGGGTGCGTTTTCCCAATAAGGAAACCCTTGATGAAATCACCCTTCTGTTTCAGGCAGGACCAGCCTGCTCAGGAAGTTAAAATCAGCAGGAGAATTTCTTTTGCCTAATTCTGTTTAGCAGACATTACATAGATTGTAATAAAAGTTCCAAGGTTCGGGAAGGAGGAAGAAGTCCTCGCCTGGCCTGTGACTATTGCACTCCAGTTGATTTGCTTGGGGCCTGAGCTGCTCGGGGTGAATGTTGGATTTGACCCAAAGCAGAGATTCAGTGAGTCTCAGTAACTGCATAAATCAATGGGCACAGGTGGGCTTGAAGAAGTGTTCCTAATCACTCTACTTTGAGAATCAGGAAATGTTAACTACCTCCAGTCAATAGCTCTGGACAATTTCAGGCTCTGTCACTGTCTCACAGTCTAAAATATGAAATTTAAAATGTCTGCAACATCTACAATAACAGAATGGTCCCATCCTTCATATTCTTCTTCTGAATTTTATCTCTCAGTGTCTGTGAAAACAAAGAAATTTTACAAATCAGTAAGTGTTGAGCAGAGTCAGGACAAACAGAAGTGCAACAAGTAATGACAAAGGTCGAGGTGGGAGGTTATCTGGCCTTAATGTGTTGAAGCTATGTACTTGGAGAAGGGACAAAATGAGCCATTACCGGGTATGACAGGGAGATAAAGTGTAGATACCAGTGGACATTTGTCCAGCAGATGGGAAACATCATGTTCTTATTACTTATGTGTCTACACATGGGAGTATAGACTATGACATCACCCATGCCGTAGCTGTGTGGATCGGGGTTCCAAATCCAAAATGATGAACATCACAAGTGCAAAATCACCAAGTTTTGGCTTTGAGCATTATCAGCAAAGGTTAGCATAAGTGCCATTTGTGTTCTGTATTGTTCTGGTGAATGAAATATCTGCTAAGGTGGGGGGGGGAAGGAAGGGGGATGTGACTTGGACCCTAAATAACTATGGCTCTAGAGCACTTGCTCATTATAGAGCACAGTATTTAATGTCTTCATTAATTCTCATCTTCATTAATTCTCTGTCCTCACCCAGTGTCACATGGGTAGAACAAAGCAGAGACAAACTGTATAACTGTACAATCTCCAAGTGTTCCACAAGAGCATTTTAGGGATGCTTTGAGATGGATACATTTTATAGGTGTGGTAAGCCCCTCTGAATTCACACCCTTCCTTCTAACCATTCCTCCCTCTACCTGTTTCCCTCAGGGCCCTTTTTGTCATGGGGTCAGGCCACACCCGAGGCTACCAGGTGGATGTGTTTTCGCAAGAGAATGGGTAAAGCTTTGCATCAGCTTGTCACTGGGAAGGTTTGCTTAGTTTGGGCATTTATCATAACCTTTTGGAAAGTTTTCTTGCCTCCCCCCTTCCACTCTCAGCCCTTATCCCCATTTTGGAGTTTACTTCCTGTCAGACAGTCTGAGATTTCATTACTATTCACACACAGTGAGAAATGTATTTCAAGATATTTGCAACATCATGAAAAATGGTTCCTATTCTTCTGGATTTTGTTTCATATTTTATATGAAAAAAAAAAAAGAGCTCTTGCAAATCTTTTTAAATCATTTCAAATTTGAAAATGAAGTCCAGCAGAAAAATATAACAAGCACTTAACTAAAGAATTTTGAGAGAAGTAAAAATTGTCAATGAAGATAGTGTAAAAAGTTGGTTTCTAAAAAAATAAAGGAAATGCGAAGTAAAATAGAAAGAAAGTGCTTTTTTATTCCTTTCAGATAGGCAGATGCTAAAAACAAAGACAATATATTGTGGCCCAGGACTAAAAACATTACTGCCTGTGGAGTATAAATAGGTATAACTTTTCTGGAGAACAATTTGTGTCAAACTTCATGACACAAGAAAGAACTGCATGGATGACTCAGTGAGGTAAAAGAAAACATTGGAAGGAAACAGTAGAAAATATTACTTTAAACTTAATGGGGTAGAACCTGCTCAGAACAGAGCTAATGTTAAAATCTATAAAGGGAAAGAGTGAACTCTGATTCCTTAAAAAATTGAAAGCTCTCTGCACAAAAATATGTTATCAAACTAGATACAAGCATAACATTGGAGAAAATAATTTCTCTAGTGTGTATGAAGGACCAGAACTTAGTGAGAGAAGCTAAGTTATCAAGTGTGATTAGTAGCCATGAATAACTGGTTATTAGTGGACTGGCTAGTAAGTAGTAATGCTATATAAACTTTCTGCAGCATAATTTGTCAACAATTAAAATATGTTTGGTTCAACAACCTCAAATAGAATTTACCACTTCAGATATACATAGAAGACTATAGATACCTATATTCAAGAATGATCCAAGTAGCATGTGTATAATAGCAAAATATTGAGGGCCCTCCCTACTGGCACAAGGGGTTAAGTCTCACCACTATGAAGCTATCTGCAGCCACTCCGGCAGGAGTTTGATCCCCAGCCAGGGAGCTAACCCACATAGCACAGCAGATCTCTCCTGTCTTGCCTGGTGCCCCCCTCAGCAGTGTATTTTAGTCAATCTGCCCTTCTGTTCCCCACTCTGTCTCTGGTGAATCTTCTCCTCCTCCACCCCACTCCTCTGGCCTATATTCCAGCTCTCATATGCATAATACATAAACCTTTTTTTTTTTTTTTAAGATTTATTTATTTATCCATACAAGAGCTGGGGTACAGGCCAGAATCCAGGGAGGTGCGAGGATCCACCAGAGACAGAGTGGGGAGCAGAACAGGCAGACTGACTAAAGCACACTGCTGAGGGGAGCAGTGGGCGAGGCAGGAGAGGTCCGCTGCGTCATGTGGGTCCCCTCCCTGGCCGGCGTCAGGGATCGAACTCGTGCTGCAGGGGCTGCGGCCCTCCTCATAGTGGGTTGCTTAACCCACTGCGCCACCAGGGAGGCCCCATAATACATAAATCTTTTTAAAAAATAGCAAAATACTGAAATCCAACAAAGTGTGCACTTCTGGTAGACTGGTTATTAATGGCTTCAAGTTCTGTTTATGCCACTTACTTAAGGAGACAGCTCTGTGGTAAGGAGATTTAGCTATATCACTAAGTGTGCAAAGAAGATTACAAGCAGGATATGGAGAATCTTCTAAATTTATGTGTATATGTGTTCATATGTCTATTAATATAAATATCTAGAATGTTGTATATTAAAAATAATGAGTTTTTTCACTTGTTGAATTGGGTAAGTTGAATTGGATAATTCTGAATTCTTATTTTTTGTGCCTTTGAATTTTTTCTATTGAGTAGACATAGATGATTCATTTAATGAAAAACTATATTAATGTTTCAACAGAAAAGATGAAATGACAGAAGGATTATATCTTTCTCCCAAACTCCCTATTTTGTACCTTTAATATGCCCAACAATAGGCAATATTCTGAAGAAAGTTCATGGTTTTATTCAAATTTCATTGAAAAAAGAAAACTACTGCAATTTAGAAATGACAAATGAGAGGAGAAAATATATCTCACCATCACCTATTACGATTATGTACAGGTAACAGTTTTTGATTTCTGTCTCACTCACATTTTATGATATGGTTTCATTTTTTAAAAACCAACACGGTTGTCTAAGAACATACATTTGCATTTTTCAAGAAGAGAGGAAATTGAAATAGAAAGGACTTTCACCCCTATGAAATATGTGAATAGCATTTCTATTTTACTGAGCCATTTTGTGAATTGGGAGTAGCAGGAGGTAATGAATGTGTGGACCAAGAGAAGGACCCCATGCATGAAAACCCCAAGCCAGATTTTGATGGAGACTTTTATTTATTTATTTTTGAAGATTTATTTATTCATGTATAAAGAACCAGGGTGGAGGCCAGATATGGGGGAGTGAGAAGGTTCATTAAAGAGAGAATGGAGAGCAGAACAGAGGATCTACTGAAATACACTGCTGAGGGAGCAGTGGGCGAGACAGGAGAGGTCTGCTGTGCCATGTGGGTCAGCTCTCGGGCTGGGATTAAACTTGTGCTGCAGTGGCTGCCAATAGCTTCATACTGCTGAGACTTAACACTTGGGCCACCAGAGTGGCCCTTGGTGGAGATTTTTAGTTGCTGAAAATCCTTTTTCTTTTTTTTTTTTTTAAAAGATTTATTTTTATTTATGCATACAAGCACTGGGGTACAGGCCAGAGGTGTGGCGGGGGGGGTGAGAGGATTCACCACAGAGAGCAGGGAGCAGAACAGGCAGATCAACAGAAGTACACTGCTGAGGGGAGCAGTGGGCACAGCAGGAGAGGTCTGCCGCACCATGTGGGTGTCTCCCCCTGGCCGGCAGCAGGGATCGAACTGAACTTGTACTGCAGTGGCTGTGGTTTGCTTCATAGTGCGTTGCTTAACCCACTGCGCCACCAAGGGAGGCCCGAAAATCCTTTTTTCAAACCATTTTTGACTATGCAGATGGAAAATCTGATACTTAGAGAAATTCAAGAAAGTTCAGGTTCTGTGGTATGCATATTTAACATGGTGCTAATTTCCCTGAAATCCAGAAACATTAGGTCACATACCCAAGATCTCATACAGAAACAATAGGTGAGGATTGGAACCCAGAATCCCCTAAACTTGAAATGACCTTCAATATGGAATTCTACTCCTTTTAAAATGTAGTGTTTTTAAGGGTAGCCTTTCACTATTTTCTCCTCTTTCTTTTAAAAACAGAGTGTAAAAAAGAAAAAAATACTGTCCTTTAAAGATTGCAGATGAGAAGAGAAAATTCATGTCTGAAATTTAGAAAGGATATATTGACCTATTTTTCTTGAAATGTTTTTAAATGTATGCCATTTAAAAATCTAGAGTTGTTGGGGCCGCCTTGGTGGTGCTAGGGTTTGAGCACCTGCACTGTGGGACTTCTACAGCCACTGCAGTGAAAGTTCAATCCCTAGCCAGGGAGGGGACCCATATGGCACGGTGGACCTCTCCTGCCTTGCCCTGCTGCTCCCCTCAGAAGTGTGTTCAGTGGACCTGCCTGTCCTGTTCCCCACTGTGTCTCTGGTGAATCCCCTCACTGCGCCCCACTTTCCCCCCCTCCCTACGCCTCTGACCTGTACCCCAGCTCTTGTATACATAAATACATTAAAAGGGAAGCTGTGGTACATATACACGATGGAATACTACTCAGCAATCAAAAATGAAAAACTAGACGCATTCATAGGAACATGGATGGAACTAGAAGGGATTGTGCTCAGCCAAGTAAGTTAGAAGGCAAAAGAAGGGTACCAGATGGTTCCTCTCCTAGGAGGAATATAAGGGAACCAAATAAGGATCAAGGAAAGGAATAAGAACAATAAAAATAACAGCAATGGAGACACAAAAACCAAAAATGAAAAGACAAGGACAAATTGGGGACACTTGGTGGGGAGGGGAGAGGGGAAGGGTTGAGGGCAGACGGGAGCACGGGGGACTGAGGTGATAGTGCACTGATGTTACGGTGTTGGGGAATACATGGGGATTATAATTGATGTCAAATATACGTAAATTTAAAAAAATTATAAAATAAATAAACACATAAAATTTTTTTTAAAAAAATCTGGAATTGTTAATAATTTACCCTTGAATAATTAAATATGCTGCTTCATGCTATTTCTTTAAATGCTACTGTTTATATTAAGTAGATTTCAAGAGACCCACTTAAATAAGCAATATCCAGTTGGGAGCTCTCCTAAGAGGGACCTTTCCCAGTCAAAGCTTTGGCTTTCACCCTTAGTTCTTCGGTAGCACACAGGCAAACATTTCCAAGTTTCTTCTTTACATCTGCGTAGGCAGGAAGGGACAGTGTCAGCTGTGGATCTGAAAGCAGCCAGGGCCCTTCCTTACATTTACACGGACATGCAGACATGAGAACCTCACTGCATTATGGAAACTTCAAACTTAGATTGAATGCTGAGCTTTTCCTCCAAGATCATGTTTCCCCTCTTCCAAAGAGAATCCCAGGAAACAATGAGAAAAAGCACAGGAAATCTCCAAACAAATGAGGGGAAGAAGTCAAGACCTTAAGAAGGCGCTTTACCTTAGAAATAATTCTGGTAACCCTGTGAGATATCTTTTTGGAAGAAAACCTGAAATGGTTATGATGCCACCTGAAGTATTACTGCTTATTTATTGCAAGTCTACCACAATAGCTGCAATTTGTTAGGAGGAAAGGCTGTTATGACTGACCTATACAAATAGGTTTATGGACTCCAAACTCCACTCCAGACCAATATCCAAAAACTACAAATCCTATGAAGTCATCATCGAAGAACTGATCATTGGGACCTGAGGGTGGAGGTAAGCAGCCAGGCTGGCTATAAAACCAGACATGTGGGCCTTGGGGGCTCTCTTGGCTTGGAGCCAGCTCTCAGCATGCTGTTGGGTTCCAGCTCAGGGAAACTGGTAAAACACATTTACAAATTTGTCTCCCTCTCTTCTCATTGTGTCATTCATTACTTTATTTCCCCTACTTTTATAAATAAAACCCTTTATTAACCTTTATTGTGTGTACCTGCAGTTGGGGCTTATTATAAGTGCCTTTCAAGCATGCAGGTGAGGACCCAGTCAGGCAAACCCATTTTATATCAGGGTCTCCCTGTAACAAATTGAAGATTGAATAAACAACACACTACTAATAACCGAAACATAACTATAAGAATCTCCTTACTTTTATAAAGTTGTCATAGAGTTTAACAAATGACTTGAGCAATCACCCAAAACAGGTCACTTGAGCCATTGAGGGAGATATTACATTCTGTTCATATGTTTTCAAATCCCGGGGTGGAACTGATAGGGCACCAATGGATTTGAACCTTTCTTCACACCCACACCTTTGAACCACCTCTCAAATTTTTGTTGCTATTCTTAGTGGGACACGGGTCTCCCTTTCAGCTGCCCAAGGGAAATCCATGGAAACCGGTTTGAGAGGTGGTAGGAAACTGAGCGAAGATCCTCCCATAGGTAAGGCACCTGAATTTCAGAATTAAAACCTTTTGTATTTGAATCCAACTCTGCCCAGTTTGCTTGCTATACAGCCTGGGGCAGTTTTCATATCTTGTAAAATTCAAATGGTACTGATTTTACAATGTGGCAGTGGAGATTAAGAATGCTGCTCCCTGAGACCTATGCCCCATTCATGTTATCTAAGCCATTTTACATCAGCCTCCTTATCTAGAAGCCTCCAGGTACAAAAGCAAAAACAGAAGACTGATTTGCTGAATAACAATATAGAACTGAAAACTTGTGACAAAAACAAACCCATAACTAAAAATAACATCTCAGGGAGATTCCCCTCCCATTGGAGAGTGACTTCAGAAACCATAGCCACAAAGAATGAGCACCAGGGGCCTGGTGAGAACCAGGGGCCTGGATGACTCAGGAAGTCTCCAAAAGGGGGTCTTGGTGCCAGCCAGCACCTTTCAGTCCCACCTGCTCAGAAGTTTGTGCTCAGGACCAAACATTCCATTTACACATTTGAGTGTCCTTCAAATATTTAATGATTATATATACTGGTTATGACACTATGATTTAAAACAAATGTTTGTAATCACTTCTCACAGAGAATCAAACCACAGAGAAAGCATAGTAAACTTTACTGACTTGTTTTACGGTAAAAATTACTCTTTAGGCTGGAAGGAAAGAGCTGTCTTTCTTTCTTTCTATATAGATGGATAGCCACAGAACTAAGCATAGCCAACTTCTCTTTTTCACTGAGGTTTTACTGTTAAGGAACCTTGTGGAAAACAAAAGCATTGATTACACAAACATTCTTAATCTTTCCACTTGTCATTTTTTCTCTTGAAAATTTTCCTTTATGTTATTTTAAGAAAGCATATGTGGTGCTTGCTAGAAATATATTGATTTGTTTTACATTGTTTCTAGAGACCTCCTTAGTGTCACAGGGGTGAAGGTCACAGTGCTATAAAGCTACTGCCAGCCACTGCAGCACAAGTTTGATCCCCGACCAGGGGCTGACCCACATGGCGCAGAGATTTCTATATCACCCGCTGCTCCCCTCAACAATGTATTTCAGTAGATCCGCCTGTTCTGTTCTCACCGTCTGTGGTGAATCCTCTCACCCCCTGCACCTCTGGCTTATACCCCAATTGTTGTATACATAAATAAATCTTTTAAAAAAATGTGTCATATACTTGAAAGTTGCTAACAGGATAGATCTTAAATTCTCTTAGCACACACACAATAGCAATGATGTGAGGGCATGGAGGTGTTAGTTAACAATGGTAATTGGTACATTTTATTTTATTATTATTTTTTAAACATTTATTTATGCATAGAAGAACTGGGTCTAGGCCAGATGTATGGAGGGGGCTTGTTGAGAGGATTCACCAGAGACAGAGTGGGAGCAGGAATAGGCAGATGACTGAAATACACAGCAGGCAAGCCAGAAGAGGTCTGCTGTACCATGTAGGTCACCTCCCTGACCAGGATTTAACTCAGGCCCCAGGTAGGCCCTTAATTGGAACATTTTAAAGGGACACAAGGGTATAAGTTGATTATACCTGTCCTGCAACCATCCCAGACCGGGTAGGTGCATCATCAGTTCAAGCAGTCTCCTTGTTGTCTTAGCTGTTTTCATGACATTATCTACTGTACTCTACTGTACCCCACCAATCTCCACTGCACCTCACTGTACTCCACTGCTGGACTTTGGCAGCTTGTGGTGTCCCGGGGACGCTAGCCTTACATACCCAGTCTCTCAGCCCAGGTGTCCCCATCTACACATGCTCACACCCTACTTCAAAAGCCTAATGGGGCATGCGTGCAGGACTATGGGTGTCTATCTTTGACACTAATGGCGGAAGGGTGGAAAAACCTGATAACTTTCCATTTACCTTACAATATCACAGAATAGAGAGTAGTGGGAAGAGTTGTGTGGCCCCAAGTTTGGAAATTCGTGGCAAGAGTCCAGGCAAGTTGGAAAACACATGTATATAGCTTATAATCCAAAGAAATACAGAGCCAATGAGGCCAGCAGGTGGACACCGCAGACTCCTTGGGTAGAAAAGCACCGAGTGATGACATCCATATAACATGTAAGAAATAAGACTCAGGATGTCCTGCTGGGTGGGGATCCAATGAGCAACCCAACTTCCTGATTACAAGGGAAGATAGGCCCCAAATTTGTGTAGTTTGAAAAAAATAGGTTTTTTAAAAAAAATTTGTTTATGCATACAAGAACTGGGGTACAGGCCAGAGGTGTGGGGTGGGTGAGAGGATTCACCAGCAACAGCGTGGGGAGCAGAACAGGTGGATATACTGAAGTACACTGTTGAGGGGAGCAGCGGGCGAGGCAGGAGAGGTCTGCTGCTGCACCATGTGGGTCACCTCCCCTCCCAGCTGGTGGCAGGGATTGAACTTGTGCTGCAGTGACTACAGTTTGCTTCATGCCCCCAAAATAGTTTCTTCTTAAAGTAATATTTCAACCCACTGAAGAATCTGAATCAGGTGTAGAATGTTTACGAGGATGCGTTCTTCAGGTAGGAAATTGTTCATGCTGGGTGTTCTATATATGTTAATGGTTAAGAAAATATAATGTGTAAGGAATTTTGACTTATGGTTTTTTCTATGCAGTTAGTGTTCAAGAAAGCTAGGCCTAGTTTCAATGGGATTTACTAGGCCAACTCTTTGCCACCTGACTTCTGTTTAGATGCCTTCTCTAAACGCCCTTAACTTATGGACACCCAGCGCTTCAAGTACAAAAGTAATCTTAATGGTGCGCCATTAGTTTGTTCAAAATCTAGTCAAAGATTGACCCTCCAGTGTGAGTGTTGACAACACAGTGGTGGTCACTTTACAGGTCATGTATACTGATGCCCCACAGTGAACTCAGGGTGCCCCTGACATCCCTTCAAATGCTCAATTAATCAGCGCTGTTCCTTCACAGACTAAACTCACACTGTATCCCATCTGCTTATTTACATGACTTAAGAAAGCCCTTAAGGTATTTAAAATTTGTTAAACTTCCCTTTTTACCATCTGTGAATTGTGTTGGGATTGGAAACAAGACATGTTTCCTAGTCACTGTCTTTCACAAAAATGTCTACAATAACACACAATCCAAACCCTCCTTCCACAAATAAGACTAACAAATAAGTAAAAGATGAGAAAATATGCCTGCACGTCCAACAGATGTCATCAGTTTTGCTTTGGAAAGGCTAAATGCATAGGAATCATAAAGCGTTGTCTTGTTTCTAAAGGTGCTATGGATAGCCTGAATTCAGCACGCTGGAGGTGTAGAAATACCATGTGCCACAGTTTAAACACTGGGCTAAGAAAGTTAACCATGAAAGAGGCTAACACTGCTTCTCAAACTTTAAAGTGCATAAGAACCACCCTGGTGGTGCAATGGGCTAAGCAATGCACTGTGAAGCAGACTGCAACCACTGCGGCATGAGTTTGATCCCTGCTACCAGCCCAGGAAGTGACCCACATGGCACAGCAGACCTTTCCTGCCTCACCTGCTGCTCCCCTCAACAGTGTGTTCGGTCAGTCTGCCTGTTCTGCTCCCACTCTGTCTCTGGTGAATCCTCTCACCCCCTACACTTCTGGCCTGTGCCCCAGTTCTTATATGAATAAATAAATCTTAAAAAAAAAAGAAATGGTTTAATGCAGATTTTAGGCCTGGAATGGGGGACGGGTGGGGCAAGATTCTGCCTTTCCAGAAAGCCCCAGAGAGCTGTGGGTGTTCCTGCCCCTGGCCTCTGAGTGAGGAGTCAGAATGGTAGTTGTGACTCAATCCAGAACTAGAGTTTCCTTTATATTGGAGGCAAAAACTGTTATGCAAGTTATGTTATGCAAGTTATGAGGTAGGTTCCTTCTACTCTTAGTTGGCATTTTCCTTTCTAAGAAAATCTTGGTGGGGGGAGTGCATTTTTTCAGTCACACTGACACTGATAGGTCTCTCTTATATTTGAATGTTTCTCCTTTTCTGGGATCTCTGTCATCCAGTGTCTCAGTAGTGATTCCTCTGGAATTGCCTAGTCCTTTGAAACATGGGCCCTATGAAAAAAGAAAGATAGTGGTTCTGTTACTAAGGTGAGGTTGGCTATTTATTTAAATGACAATACATCTTTGAGGGCCGGGAGGCTGGTTTTGAGGCCGAAGAAAGCACAGGTTGGAGAAACAATGGCCAAAGTTGCTCACTTGTCACTTCAGTGCTGGCGAGCGTGGATGCAGGTGCCCAGCAGGGCCTAAGAGCAACATCCCTTGGGGTTGGTTATGACCCAGGCATCAAAGAAGTTCACCTCTGAGCCCAGCTGCTGGGAGGAAAGTGATACCAAAGGAAAAAAACAAGGGTGGGGCCTCTGTGAGAGACAAAATGTCCCTCACTTTCACCAGGACCTAGGATCGGCTGTGCAGAGGGCTGAGCCCTTGGCTAGAGTTCTGGAGGACTGAGGTGAGAGAGAGAGAGACAGAAAATTAGGGGAAAGTTAGGGGAATGTGGGAAGGGGTACCCCCATTATTTCAGATGTTATAACAACTGGAGATCAAAACAACAAAAGTCTACCTGGACAGGTAGACTGAGCCATCCTGGGCAAAGTCTACTTTTTGACGCTAAATCGGTGTTGTTATTACTATCAAGTAAGTGCTTTTACTCGTTGTTTGTTCTTCCGAACCAACCTTTGTCCCCACTGTCCAGACACCAATTTCCTGGTAGGACACTCTGAGTTCCATAATTAGATTAATAACTGGAGGCTTGGCAAGAAACTTAGGTTTCTTCTCATTTGGGCCCATGAAATTTAGAGATTTCTAGTGATGAACTTATCTAACATCAGATGATCCCACCTAAAATTGCCCACTCTTTCAACTTAAATAAGACACCGACTACTACAAACAAGATTTAGCTCATATAAAGTTGTGGATGCAGCTATGCATACAAACACAGTATTTCCCCTTCCTGAGATATTTAGTCATCTTTACTCTCAGCCCGATTTTCTGAAATCTTGTGTTACTATTGCTCTCTGTGGCTCAAGATCCTGAAGATTTCCCCCATTTTTCATATCTTTATGTCCTTTCATTACTTGGTCAGACAGAAAAGTAGACCAACTGGCTGAACTCTGATTTGTGTGTCATATTTCGCTCTGTAGTTTAATGTCTGCTGCCACTATCAAATGGTGACACAATCCAAGCATTTTTTGAATTGCCAAACAGAGATGAAATGAAATGGGTACCAATGAATGAATATTGAAAAGGTGTGCATCAAAAATTATTTTATTGGGGCCTCCCTGGTGGCGCAGTGGGTTAAACAACGCACTGTGAAGCAGACCGCAGCCACTGCAGCACAAGTTCGATCCCTGCTGCCGGCCAGGGAGGGGACCCACATGGTGCGGCAGACCTCTCCTGCTGTGCCCGCTGCTCCC
>JAGFMF010012290.1:8600102-8662239 GCA_019455555.1 Galemys pyrenaicus
GTTGATCTGCCTGTTCTGCTCCCGCTCTCTGTGGTGAATCCTCTCACCCCCCCGCCACACCTCTGGCCTGTACCCCAGTGCTTGTATGCATAAATAAATAAATCTTTTAAAAAATTATTTTATTGTTCTATCTTTCTTTGTCAGTGCATTTGGGTGGCCCCTTCCCAACATTTAATACTGAGTTCTTTATTTACTGCTGACTCATTAAGAGACGGACAGAAAAGAGGGGCGCTGGAACCTGTAAAAGCAGCCTCTATCAAGACCTCTAGCCACATAGGTTAATTCTGGCTGCTCCTTTTTTTTTTTTTTTTTTAAACAAATGAGATTATCTACTATGTGCTCTTTTTTAAAAAAATATTTATTTTTTTATTCATACAAGAACTGGAGTACAGGCCAGAAGTGTGGGGGGTGAGAGGATCCACTAGAGACAGAGTGGGGAACAGAACAGGCAGATTTGACGGAAATACGCTGCTGAGGGGAGCAGTGGGTGAGACAGGAGAGGTCTTCCATGCCATGTGGGTCTCCTCCCTGGCCAGCATCAGGGATCGAACTCGTGCTGCAGTGGTTGCAGTGTGCTTCATAGTGCAATGCTTAACCCACTGTGCCACCAGGGCAGGCACTATGTGCTCTTTTGTATGTGAGTTCTTCCTCTCCCCATTGTCTGTTCTGTTCCACCATGTTGTTGACTGTGGTGGAGATAGTTCATTATACTTTCTGTATAGTAGTCCACCATGGGAGTGGTTTGCAGTGTGTTAATTTATTCTACAGTTGTAGAATAAATAAATTTGGGGGCACACAAACATTCTTGTACATGTCTTTTGATGATTATGACTGTTTTTAATGTAGATGTAGGAGGGAAATTGGTCCACATACATTTGTACTTTATCTGCATAGTCTTTGAACAATTAACATGAACACGAGTCACACATTCAAAAATTACAAAAGAGCCTACAATGTAAAATAGTTGTCCCTTATACTGATTCCTGTCCCCCAACTCCTCATTCCCCACTAAAAAATGCGTTGTATGAGAAGAGCTAGCATTACCACCCAGTAAACAAACAATAACACAAGCAAAACCAACCTTTATTATCTTTTTTGAACTGTCATATTTTATCAGTGTTACAGCTTTATAGCTACTTCCTCATGGTCTTGGAAATGCTAATGAGTCATACATGTACATTACAGTTTATATCTTATTGCTAAATCTATCATCTGACTAGATTAATTCCCATAAATTTAGGAGGTTGGTATAGGGTTACAATACCATTTCAACCACCGTGTGGCAGGTGGGATTGCTGGGTCTAGGGAAATCAACTCTTTGCCTCAGGAGATGTTGGGTTTTAAGGGGCACAACTGGGGGTCAGTTTGGAATCTCTGTTTCAAATCGGGGATTTCTCCTGCAGTAAGGAATGAAGTTAGCATCTGACAGTAGCTATGGGGAAACTTGCAGGGCTTTTGCGCCCCTGTGTCAAAGTGTTTGTGGCCCAGTAGTCTGCCAGGTCCCCTCCAGGACAGAGCTTCCTGCTGAGCGCTAGGTCCTCCCCAGGAGAGGACAGGTCTCCTGTGCTTCTCACAACAGCTTCAGATGCCAGCAAAACTGTATTTATTTAGATAAATTTGGGTATTTTGTGTTTGCTGTTTAAGAAAAAGTTACTCATGCTGAACTGCATGTGACCTTCTCCCCAGCCAGCGTGTGCTTTGAGGTCTAAGGCTCAAAAAGTGATTCATTTCCTCTTTCTCTTTTGGTTTCCTTTCTCTGACCTTTTCTTTTTTGGGGAACTTGACAGAGTGGTCTGATTGTCGTCGCTGAATTCTGTTTGGGATGCACTCTGTCCTGCTTCTATGCCCCTTCCAGTGTCCAGGGCAGGGTGTTGTGTTTGCGATGAGGAACGTGAGCATTTTGAAATATGATTTAGGGACTTCTGGGGTGCAATGTCACACTTTCTGGCCCTGCCTTCCTCACTCTGGGACTGGGGTAGAGGGCCCAGGGGGTGGGTTCCTGTCTCCAGACTTCTTGCTGTAACAGGCACCTGCTAATTTTGCTGCATTCTTTCTTTGCCATCAAGGGCAAGATTATTCAACCCCTTCCCAAATAGGAAACAGGTTCAGAGCAGTGAAGCAACACGTAAGTACACATAGAAAATGAATGGTGAAGCTGCACAACCACGAAGAGGTGAGAAGGTGTAAGATAACTTTATGCAACTCTCCCCATAAACCTGACAGCCTAGAGACATAATTCTTTGAGACTCGGATTGTACTTATTTTCAAAGAAAATAAAGCTGCTTATTTTAGCATTTCAATTGCTATCCTCACTTAGAGTTATTTAAAAGTCCCCTGGAGATTTGGATGAGGACGAGGATGAAGTAGGATGGGCTCTGCGAAGCAGAAGCAGCTAAAGCAGTTTAAGGGAGAAAGGGCGCTTGGGCACAGAAGACTGCAGCTTTATTTGAGGCGACCTGTAGAACAACCTGTGACACTTTAATCCCGTGAGGCAGAGATGATGACGTGTAGGCCTGTTTGCAGGCACAATGGGGAGATGTGTGTAAGTTCTCGGGAAGGAATGAATGTCAAGGGGTGAAGGGGCCCTATTGGCAGAGGACAGGCGTCCAGGTAGGAGACTTTTGCAATTAAGTCAACGTGCAGTACCATACCTGCTAGCAAAGCAATTGGAGAAAGGACATCAATCCCAAGGTCACTTTAAGAAGAGATGCATATTGATAACAGCTTGAATGGAGGGCTGAAGAAGAGGTGAGAAGTGACCAGTGGCTTCCAGCTTCTCCTCAGGGAGTGTGCAGTAATGATGTTTCAGATTTATGCAAAGTTATGCTTGAAAGGGCCAAGCCCTGGCTGGCTGCAGCTCCATAAATGTTTCCCTAAGACTTTTCTCTCTTTTCTTCCTGCAGCGCAAAGGCAGAGCAGGCTCACAGCCTCTCCCCAGCCTCCCACCCCTGCAGCGGGGAGAGCTATGACCTCACATGCTGCCCTGAGAGCCTGTCCTGCTGCTTCAGGTCTGGGGCTCTTTCTGTCGAAGGCTCCAGGCTTTCAGCACTCAGGGTACAGCCCTCTGGGTGGGCTTGCCCCAGCTAGCAGGTGGGGAGGGCAGGGTTAGACCCTGTTCTTCCAGGACTGTTGCCTCTTTATGTTGTCATAGTGCTATTTAACTGGCCCAACTTTCACATTTCCAGGAAGTCAAATGTATCCCAGCCTCCAAGTTTAAATGATGAAAATATCTACCTATGATATCTCCAATACTCTTTTGTATGCTTGATATTTATATTTAAACCTGTGAACCCTTAGGAATTTGTTCTGATGTGCATAAGGAGGCATTCTCCCCCTGAATGCACAGACCAACTATGGAAGGCTCAACCTTGTCTCCACTGAACTGAAGTGCTGCCTCCAGCCGTAACTTCATTGACACGTGCTTCAAGGCTGGCTTCTTTAACCTGTACTCTGTTCAAACATTTGACATCATAATTTTGTCTTTATATTTGCTTCATAATATTTTAATACATGAAGGGTTGGTTCTTCTCAATATCACATTCCTAAAGAAACTTCCTTGGGATTCTAGTTGGAACTGTGCTAGCTTTGTGGAGTAATTATAAGTCTTCTCACCCAGGAGTGGCTTCCATATGTCCTTGAGACAGAACTGGAATTCTTCTTCTTTTTTTTTTTTTTTTGAAGATGTATTTATTTATGCATACAAAAGGGGGGTGTAGGTCAGAGGTGCGGGGATGAGAGGATTCACCAGAGACAGAGTGGAGAGCAGAAAGGGGAGACTGACTAAAGTACACTGCTGAGGGGAGCAGTGGACGAGGCAGGAGAGGTCTGCTGTGCCATGTGGGTCCCCTCCCTGGCTGGAGGCAGGGATCGAACAGACTTGGACAGTCCAGGGGTGGTCAGGATGGCTTCTCAGTGATTGCTTGGGAAGATGCTGATAAGGGAGGGGAGAAGGGTCCTGGGCCTCCAGCCTCCCCATCTAGCAGGCAAGGTGCTTGGAGACCAGGCTGCAAAGCTGGATGGTGAGTGGACGCTGCAAGAGGGCTTGAGCTCCCTTTGATATTTCTCACCTGAACCTTGTGACAGCAATTTTTTTTAATTGTGGTATAATTGACAGATACTATTTTATTGGTTTCAGGTGTACAACATAATGATTCGCTGTTTGTATACATTGCGAAATGCTCTCCAGCTAAGGCTAGTAAACATCTGTCGCTACACAGTTAGAAAAAAATCTTATTTTCTTGTGATAAGAACTTTCAAGATTTGTTCTCTTAGCAACATTCAAATACACAAGGCAATATCATTATCTACATTCACTGTACTGTACATTACATCCTCAGGACTTATCTATTATATAACTGAAGGTGATACTTTTGACCCTCTTCATGCATGTCTCTCATTGCCCAGCCCCCCTCTCTAATAACAGTCTGTTTTCTGTAATTATTATTATTATTTAAAGATTTTATTTATTCATTTTTGTGTACAAGTGTAGGCCAGAGGTGCAGGGGGGTTAGGATTGCACCAGAGACAGAGCGGGGAGCAGAACAGGCAGATGGACTGAAGTACACTGCTGAGGGGAGCAGCGGGTGAGGCAGGAGAGGTCTGCTGCGCCACGCCGGCCAGCTCCTTGGCCGGGGATCAAACTCAGGCCTTAATGGTGGTTGCACTGAGACTTCACCCCTAGACCACCAAGGAGGCCCTGTTCTCTGTAATTATGACTTTTTTTTTTTTTAAATGATTTTGATTTTTTTGTTCTTTTTAGATTTGAATATAAATGAAATCATATGGTACTTGTCTTTTCTGTCTAGTTTATTTCACTTAGTATTAGGCTCTCAAGGATCAACCTTCTTGTCTCAAATGGTAAAACTTCATTTTTTTTTGTTACTTAATAATAAATTATTTATACAGTTAGATTGGGGTGTAAGGGTGTTTTGGTCGGCGGGAGACTGCATATGAGGCGGTGACCCCAGTAGATTAAGCTATCCAGCCTCGGTGCGTAGAAAGCTACATTTACCATCTAGGTTTGGGTAGTTACACTATGATGTTGGAACAATGGTGAAATCACCTAGTAAAGCATTTCTCAGAATGATCCCCATCATTAAGTGATGCATGGCTGTGTGTGTGTGTGTGAAATATTTGCTTTATACGTTCATCCATAGATGGACATTTAAGTTATTCTCACATCTTGGTTGTCGTAAACAAACCTGCAGCAAACATGGGCACACACATATATCTTTTCGACTTGGTGGTTTTGTTGTCTTTGACTAAGTACCCAGAAGTGTAACTGCTAGATCATATAGTAGTTTTATTTATTTATTTAAAGATATATATTTTTTTATTTATGCATACAAGCACTGGGGTACAGGCCAGAGTTGCGGGGAGGTGAGAGAATCCACCAGACAGAGCAGGGGGCCGAACAGGCAGATCAACGGAAGCACACTGCTGAGGGGAGCAGCGGGCACAGCAGGAGAGGTCTGCCGCGCCATGTGGGTCCCCTCCCTGGCCAGCAGCAGGGATCGAACTCATGCTGCAGTGGCTGCGGTCTGCTTCATAGTGCGTTGCTCAACCCACTGCGCCACCAGGGAGGGCCCAGTAGTTTTATTTTTAATGTTTTGAGAAAAACACCATTGTGTTTTCCATAGTGGCTGCACCAATTTACATTCTCACCAACAGTGTACAAATGTCCCCTTTTCTCCATATCCTCACCAACAACTTGTTATTTCTTGTCTTTTTGATAATAGTTGTCCTAATGGGCGAGAGGCAAGAGCTCACTATAGTTTTGATTGGCATTTTCCTGATATGAGTGATGTGGGGCATCTTTTCATTACAAATTGGCCATCTATATGTTCTCTTTAGAAAAAAAAATGCCTGCTCTGATCATTTGTCCGTATTTAATTGGATTGGTGTTATTTTTTTTTCTATTGAGCTTTATGAGTTCTTTATGTATTTTGAATGTTAATCTAATGTTGGGTATATAATTTGCTAGTAACTTCTCCCAATTAGTAGGTGCTGTTTCATTCTCTCCATGGCTTCAGTTGCAGGTCAAAGAATCCCTGAAGATGGCAGGCCAAAACCTGCAGTCACAGGAGGCAGAGAGGGGTGCTCCCACAGAGGCTGGAGAGAGAGCGAGCATGGCCTCCCCAGACCCTAACTGCAAACCTATAGCCTCCAGAACCTCAAGAATGCATTTCTACTGTTAAAACCATCCAGTTTGTGGCATTTGTGTTACGGCAGGCCCAGGAAATGAATATAGGAGAAATGCTGTTTATATTTATATTGAAGAAAATAAGCCTTGGGTCTCCCTGGAGGAACAAGAGGTTAAGTCACAGCACTATGAAGCCATCTGCAGCCACTGCAGCACACGTTCGATTCCTGGCCAAGGAGGTGACCCACATGGTGGAGCAGACCCCTTCTGTCTTGTCTGCTGCTCCCCCTCAGCAGTGTATTTCAGTAGATCTGCCAGTTCTGCTCCCCACTCTGTCTCTGGTGAATCCTCATCCCCCGCACCTCTAGTCTACACCCCAACTCTTGTATGCATAAATAAATAAATCTTAAAAAAAATATCAAGTCTTGTTTGAGAAAGAAAGTGGCCTATTGCTGTTGGGAAGTACAGAGATTTTATATGCCAGGCAGAAACATTGCCTGTCTTTGCTAACACTTCCATCTGGCATGAGAATTACCACGATGTTGTCTCTCTCTGGGTCTTGACTAGTCAGCCAGAATGAGCTTACTGGCTTTCCCTGCATCTTGCCTCCCAAGAATACTTCTCTCCCACTCACTCTTCAACACTTTCTAGCTCTACCTCACACTGCTCTTGTTCTGCATAGAACATGCTTCTTTCCTTTGGCTTCCTTGCTTGGTCAAGTTCATGGTCTAGTCCATGGAGATGCACTTGTGGGCTGGATGCCCCTCGCCAGTTGTCCCACCTGGCACAACACAGATGCATGTGTGCTTGAGCCTGCATGAGAACTCACCTGTATCACCCCAGCCTTGCTTCTCAAAATTTTGTCCATAGAGCAGAAGCATTAGCAACAGGGCTTAAGCTTCTCAACGCAGCCTGATCTCTGGAATCAGATGTATATTTTAGTAAGACTGAAGTTATTCTTTAGGCACGTGGAATTTTGAGAGTGTCTGGGGAGCTGGTCTGTTCAGGAAGGTACCATGGCTACCCCACGGTGGAGCCCTGTGTCCCCAGGGCCTAGGGGTGCAAGTCTTGAAATATGGATGTCATCACACTGCACTCATCACCAAAGCACCCATAAGCTGATCAGGGCACCAGGCTAATTTCATATCAACAAACATACAGGAAAAAAAAGTCTCCTTTTACTGTAATAAATACTTAGGTTTATGGCCTCTAAAATTTCTCACAGGGTTCTTTTAAAACCCCCCCTCCCCCATTCATCCCTTATATTCTCTGGTTTTCCTGTCAAGTTCAATTTTCCGCATGAAATACATGAATGCCTATTCTATTACAAATCTCTTACTAGGTAATCTTTAAAGTGATTTTTTAAAACACCCTGAAATGACAACTTGGGCACAGTCATGTCATTTTTTTTATTATTACGGTAAAGATGGTTTACAACACTGTGCATGTGATTTAGGGAAGAGGCTCACACCTCCTCACGTGTGTCACACCACACCCACCACCAAAGCCCCATGATCCTTTACCCTAGACCACTGGCCCTCCCTCCCCCCTTTGTTTCCACCCCTTCCCTCCCTCCTCCTGGAGTCACCTCAATTCTGCAGTCATGTTTCTGGCTTTGTTTTGATTTAGTTTTGTCAGTTCCTTTGTTTTGTTTCTCTATAGTCTACATATGGGTGAAATCACCTAGTATTTGTCTTTCCCTTTCTGGCTTATTTCACTTAGCATCACACCTTCAGTTCCTTCTATGTTGTCACAATGGCAAAAGTTCATCTTTTTTTTTTTTTTAAGTAAACAAGCTGTATTCTATCCTATATTGTAGCACATCTCCTTAATCCACTCCTCTGTCGTTGGGCAAATAGTTGCTTCCATAACCTGATTACTGCATTGTCAGTTGTGAACTTGGTTTACGAAAATTGCTATTTTATAATAGTCTTAAAAATTGTCCTCCCCATTCATTTCATTTCTTTCTTTTAACAGAGAGAGCAGGGGAATCTAATGCATTATGTTCAGTCCTAACTTTGTCAGCTCTCAAAATATCCCCTTATATGCATATTTCTTGCAATGACCCTTTACTTTTCCCGAGAGGCATACATCCAAGGGAGCTTTTTCACACTTTCTAATTCTCTTAGTAAAATGTTAGGTCTGAAAAAGAGTTTATGGAGCATCTTGAATCCAAACTTTTAAAAAATTGCCTGTAAACAGCTGATTTTGACCCACCACTGAAACCCACCTGGCCCCCCCCCCCCCCCCCCNAATCCAAACTTTTAAAAAATTGCCTGTAAACAGCTGATTTTGACCCACCACTGAAACCCACCTGGCCCCCCCCCCCCCCACGCTTTTCTCCTCCCTTTTCCTTCCAGCAACTTGAATTTGCAATTCCCTAAAATGCACCACTAGCCTAAGGTTTGTATGTAGGGTTCAAGAGAACAACAACCTTTTGTAATGATAATGTTAGAGGACAGGATTGACACACCCTTTGTAGGTAAACAATGGTATAATTTGCTTTTCTTTTGTTGAATGTACTTACTGCATTTCAGGGGTCAAGATTTGAACAGAAGTTTACTAATTTATCCACTCAGGAAGTTAGTGGTGTTCCTTAAGAACTAGGTCAAATTGAGCCTTGAAAGGGTCCCAGAAGTTTGGGGACCCCAGGTTTAAGATAACAAATTTGGAGGCAGTATCTCCACTAAGCTTCCTGGGTTGCATGATTTTTATCTCCTGAATTCGAACCATTCCGATCTGAGCTTATGGTAATCAGAATTGAAGTGTTTAGTCGCGAGTAGTTTTGTCCTAAGGATCCAATCGTCTATACTTCTGTAAATAAATGCAGGATTGTGTTGACTGAATGATATAAGGTAAATAAGCTGAAATGCCTACTGTGGCCAGATAATGTGAAGAGAAAAGCAAACAGCCAGGAAGTTTGCCAGGAATGGGGGACTGAGGAGGAGGGGGAGGGGACTCCCGCCCAAGGACCCTCTAAGGGGAGCAGAGGTTACCACCCCATTCCTGACCTGTGCTGCAGTTGTAGAATCTGCATTTTTGGGGAACGGCATCCCAGCTGACTAGCCAAAAAGATTTGCCAAAAGATGCCAGAAATCCAGGCTATTAATGCAATCTTGCATTTTGAAAAATGGTAACCGAATCGTTTTCAGAAGACATTTTGCAGAAAGAACCAAACCAGGTATTTCAATGAAGTCTTGATCCTTTACTCTGTGACTACGTGAGTTTAGGCAAAACGCTCAAACTCTGTGAACCTCAGGTTTCCTAAGGAGGGAATGAGAACGTGTCTGCTTAGCCTAAAGTGACCGCTGCTATTTCGTTCCTTTTTAAATTACTCAAGGAAACATCGTGCAAATAATCCCATATCCCCAGGTAATTCATTCTTCCCTCCAAAAAACTTTTGAAGGGGCTTCCCTGGGGGGCGCAAGGGGTTAAACACAGCACTATGAAGCAGCCTTAGCGACTGCAGCACCAGTTGGATCCCCCGCCAGGGAGGTGACCCACATGGTGGAGGCGACTTCTCTTGCCTGCCAGTTGCTCCCCTCAACAGCCTAGTTTAGTCAATTTGCCTGTTCTGTTCCCCACTCTGTCTCTGGTGAATCTTCTCACACACACCCCCACCCCTCTGGCCTGTACCCCAGTTCTTGTATGCACAAATAAGTCTTTAAAAAATAATAATAATGGTTTTCTACAGGTTTACTTACTCTTTTTTGTTACTAGGATCCAGGGGAAGCAATAGCTACCTCTCCAGAGGGAATATACTAAAATCAGTCCTGACGGGGTACCTCTCCCTACTCGCACCCACAAACCATGCACACCACCTTCCACATCAAAACGGGGTTTGCTCACTCGCTCACAGGTTTCAATCTGCAGCAACTGCCTAAGAATTTCGATTTGATGCTTTTCTCACCCCGTTTTAGGCATATCTCTACAATTTATTGAAGTTATCCTCATTTCACCCCACTCAGTTCGAAAACTTTACTTTTCCGAACTTTTTTGGCGATTGCTTCAGAAGTCTTCATTCGCTTACTGAAGGTAAGGACGAAGACCCCGGATTCTCCCCACGCCCAGCTTGCAGATGGGAAAGCCTTTCTCTTCCAGCCCCCGCAACAAATTGTGATTGACTCGACCTCGGCTGGCTGCAGACTCTCAATCTGCCCCTGTCCCCCACCCTTGTTTGCTAAGGGAGTCATCTGGGGGCTGCACAGGGTCGGGTCGGACGAGCGCCCAGAGCCCCCCGCCGCGGGCCGGCGCCGTGGCGGGACGGAGCTTGTCCAGACAGGTCGCCTGGCGGCGCGGGATTCCCTCCCGCCACCCGTGCGCTCGCGGCCCCGGGGCGGGGAGAGGGGCGGGCCCGGAGTCAAGTTTCTCTACGTCACCGGGAAGTCCCCATAAGGTCTGCGCGCGGGGCGCCTACGCGCCAGAACCTCGCAGGTTCCTTGGTTGCGGCGTTTCGGGTCTCGGACTCCGGCCCTCTGGCCCATCCGCGGCTCGCGTTCTGCAGGCCCCAGGTGCTCGCTGGGGGGCTGTGTTCCCCCGGGGTTCTGCGGTAGAGCTCTCGCCGGCTGCTTGCGGAGATGCCTGGGAAGAAGGCGCGTAAGAACGCGCAGCCGAGCCCTACTCGGGCTCCGGCAGGTAGGAGCTGCGGGGCCCGCGGCGATCCTGGCCTGGGCGGGGGCCCGGGGTGGGCTCTCGGTTGGGACTGGGTCAGGTCGGCCCGCCTGCAGGGGGTCTCAAGGTCTGCAACCCTGTGAGTGATTTAGGGCTGTCGTCTGAAAGTTCTTTAGGGTGTTTCCCGCGATAGTGGAGATAGCCAGGAAGAGGGAGCCCGACTTGGGATTAAGATGCCTGTGCATTTTAGCGCGGGCAGAAATCCTCTTACCTGAAACCGCTTTCCAGCATCCTTCTTTGCTCTGCTTAGAGGCCACGGGGAGAAAAAGTGCAAGTGCAGGCCACATCCACGAGGAGAAAGTGGCGGCCACGGCAGGTGGCCCGGGGAGCTGCCTGGCTCTCACCACTTCTCGAGAGGGCCCTCTTTTCGCGGGTCGTGGGCCTTTGAGGATCCGCTTTGCATATTACTCTCCACTCGCAGCGCGAACAGCAGTGACAACGCAGCTTTTCTCACCACTTTTAGACGAACGAGTGATGGAGGAGGTTGGAGGGCCCAGAGTTCAGGAACCTAGCAAGTCTTGCATTTTAGGAGCATTTTTTAACATTCTAATAATCGATAAAGGTTGGAGAGGTGAAAAGTCGTAGTTCTTTCCTTTTTTCCATCCTTCACTCTCTTCCCGCCCTCTCTAGCTCCATCAAATAATTTCCAGCCCTGCCCCTCCCCCCTTATAAGTCTTATCAAACGAGGCAGCCATCCACCTAGGGCCACGATTCTGTGGGTCACAAAGCGATTACATCAGACAGTAATAGGGTCCCTTTAAATTTAGTTTCATTTTGTGGGACCCTTGGGGGTGTGCAAAGGAAGTGGTTCTTTGCAGGATGGTCTTGGCCAAAGTGGTACTTAACCTGCTCTTGCTTGGGAGCGAAGGCTTGCCCACCTTTTGTGAGGTCCAAGAATTCTGACCATGTTTCCGAGGAAGGCCTTACCTGTGGGTAACCTCCACGGAACCCACTTAGTTACCAAAAACCGGGCAATCCTTCGACTTGTTTAGATAGTAATAGGCTTTTAAAAAATGGAGACAAATGACATAATACATGGTGTCAGTTTTACAGGAAAACAAACCTTGTTTAATAGGTGTTGTGAAATGATTGCCACAAGTAAGTTACCCTCCATCACCTCACACAGTTAAACATTTTTTTTTACAAAACATTTATAGATGAGTAATGGCAACAGATTAAGGAAATAAGTGGGAGCTCTCTACCCCCCCCCCTTTTTTTTTGTAAAACAAAAATGTAAAAAAATTTTTTGGTAAAAATGGTAATAATTCCACTTAATAATTCGGGTCTTCCAAAATTGTAGACTGAAAAATGATGGCTTTTCCGGACAATAAGTCAATATATCCTACCTACTTTAAAGAACAGCTCTTTGTTATAAAAAAATGTTTGACTCTCTGACCTATGAAAAATGGCATCTTAATGAGATTCATTGGTCTTTTGTTAGGTATTATGAAAATTTCACCACTTCTGCTAGAGAAATTGGTTGAAATGTACATTACTACATATTTGCAGTTTATTTTGAATACAAATAGGTTCTTGAAGGATCTGCTCACAAAATAAACCAGATTTTAATTTATAGTCATCGTAATTTTTAATATTAATATCATGATCTTGAAGTGGACTAAAAAGACCCTGAATTACTTTTTGAAATATTCAAGAAAATTGAAATATGATCAATATAAATGTTAATTTCATTTACATAAACATTTGTTTGAAAATTAAATAAGCATTATGTTTCTTAAACTAGCACTCAGCTAATTACACTATCAGTTCTAAAAAGTAGTAAGTATATGAATTAAAACATTTTCATTCCATAAAGGTAATGAATTGGTACAGACTGGGGTTGTGGGAAGAATTTAGAGTAAAATAAACAATTCTGGGTCTCCCTGGTGGCGTAGTAAGAGTTAAAGTCTCATCGCTATCAAGCTGTGCCAGCCACTGTGGCATGAGTTCCGTCCCAGCATGAGTTTCATCTGCCCAGGGAGCTAATCCACTTGGCCACATGGTGAAGCCGACCTCTGCCTAGTGCTCCCCTAGCGCTTCCCTAGACAGTGTATTTCTGCTTCCCACTCTAGTGAATCCCTGTGTCATGGTCTGCCCTGCCCTCCCCTGCCCCACACCTCTGGCCTGGACTCCAGTTCTTGTATGCATAAATAAATAAATCTTTAGTCTAACTTATTTTAGACAAGACTTTTAAAAAATTTATTATTTATTTTTAAGATTTATTTATTTATGCATACAAGAGCTGGGGTCCAGGCCAGAGTCGTGGGAGGTGAGAGGATTCACCAGACAGAGTGGAGAGCAGAACAGGCAGACTGACTGAAACACACTTCTGAGGGGAGCAGTGGGTGAGGCAGGAGAGGTCTGCTGTGCCAAGTGGGTCACCTCCCTGGTCGGCTGCAGGGATTGAACTCATGCTGCAGTGACTGTGGTTTGCTTCATAGTGCGCTGCCCAACCCACTGCGCCACCAGGGAGGCCCAAAATTTCAGTTTTTTTAAATGAAAAGAATAACTTCTGCTAAGGGTGGCATATTCTTGCTGCCATCTAAAAAACAAATCTTACTTGAAAACAGTACATAAAAGAACAAGAACAACTTCTATTTCCCCCAACTAACGTTAAAGGGAAAAGGAGGACATTCTCCTAGGCTGGCTCACTAACTAGTTCGCTGGAATGTTGGACATAATAACTGACTGTATCCAGGATGCTTTTTAAGAAAACAGGTTTACACAGGGTTTAAGTTCAGAGAAAGGCTTCACTGAGTCAATACTCAACCTTATCCATGGGATGGACGTATTCACTCTTGTTGGTTTTATAGTTTGTCCACATAATTTGATGTTTTGCTTTCCTTTCAGAGTCTGAGGTTGAATGCGCCATGCAAATCAGGAGAATTGGAGACAAACTGAATTTTCGGCAGAAGATTCTAAACCTCATCTCCAAACTCTTCCACTCAGGAACCTGACTGCTTCAGAAGCTTTGGAATGAGGAGTCTCCTTTAAAATGGAAGATTCCCCAGTAGGCGCAGTTTTTATCAATTAGAGGAGAGAAGGCCTTCTAATGGAGAAGAATGTGAAGGAGTTCTCACTTGCTTCTGGATGCCCTTGGAAAGGAAGATGGAATATATAAAACTGACTTTCTGTTGTAGGTTTGCCAGAAGTCATTCTCTGGGTTGTGAGGATATTATACATCTGCTTGATTTGTTTCTTTTAAAATAAGCATGGAAGAGCTTTAAAAGTAGGGAATTGATTATTGATACATAATGTTTTTGTGTAGAGAATTATTCTAGTATTTTTGCTGAAGGTCACTGCCTACCTAACGAGTGTAAAGGGGTTGACAAATGATTACAGTGAGGGCAGTGGCCAAGAAACAAACTGTGTTTCTTGCTTCTTTCTGTTTTTGGGTGATAACTCCACAACAATGTATAATCTTTGGTTTCTATATTATCTTGTTTTAAAAGTAAAATTTTAATTTTGAGAACACTGAATATCATAGTGAATGTTGGTTTAATAGGTCACTACAACATAAGATAACTTGATAGTTTGTTTCTTTTGATTTTCTGTTTAGATGACCTGTTCAGATGACCCATCACATTAATGTGTTCCTGTGGGTCTTAACTGGAAAGCGTGTGCTTTGAAAAAATAAGATAGATGTATAGGAATATTATTTGCTATAGGAATGGTCTATTCTTGCAGGCTGAATGAAAAGATAGTGTGTGGGGATTTTGCATAGCCAGAAATAATGAAAAAAGTGAATTAGACCTTTTACTGCTATAATTAAAATTTAGTAAAATGAATGGTGGTATTATAAAGTACTATAAATAATTTGCTAAGAACATGTGTTTCTAAAGTCTCTAAAATGCTGTTACTCAAAGTCTCTGTATCCTAGAAAGGTGCATTTTTTTTTTTTAAAGAATTAAGCATGTTTTCATAGTTGAAAAGTACTTTTTTTAAAAAGGGAACTGATTGATCACCGCGTGAACCCCATTTAAACACATGAAGTTTTTCTCTCTATGGTTGGGATTAGTATTATGTGAACATTCCAAAAAAGGGTTCATGAATGTCATTTTTATTATTATAAGGCCAGGCTATCCGCAAAGCCCCCAAACACGTAAAAAAAATATTATGATTCATCTTTAATAGAGATAATCTTATTTATTTTACCTATTTATAGTGATAACTTTTTTGTTTAGTTGAACATACATTAGTTTAAGTTGCAGTTTTGGGTTATGAGACCAGCGTTTATTTCGTACTACTTGAACTTTTACAGCAAGAATGTTTTAATATAGGCTATGGTCACTTTAGATGGAAATTACCTCAGCATCTGCTTTTTTTCAGTATTATTTCAAGTTAGTTTATTTAGTTGAGAAGTTTTTTTGTCTGCCTGAAGGCCGATATTTTTGCCGTGTGGATATTTATGGTATGTAACTGTATTTATATATATACTTATCAAACTTGATACTGTAGCTTTAAATGATTAAAAACTGATCACCATTCTTTTCTGTGTTTTTCAAATGTGTGAACTACTGAATATTTATTATGAAACTCAATTTTTGAGCTGATTACCATCAGCAGGCCCCTTTTGACACCGATCTCCATTCCAGTTGATGGGAGTGGAGAAAATGGGGGCATTTGGTATGATTTCTGCTGTCGAGACAGTTTAACTAGGAAAGGAAATAGTGAAAAATAGGAAGTGAATGCCAGGCATCTAGGTCTTGAGAATTGCTGAGTGCCTTTTTGTTAATATCCTTGAGAGCTTTATTTTAAGTAGCCTACAGAGATCCACAATTAGTGCTGTTGGGACCCACAATTAGACTGTCGGTGTGCTGGGCGAGAGGCCCTCCCATCTAGTTCCTTTTAAGTGACCACATGCTTCTCCCTTCCTCTGTCACCAGCCTTAAGCTGCTAAATTACTTCATCTGAAACTAGTCATGTGCAGTGGGTGTAACTTAAGTGATCTTCCGGTTTCAGTGTGGGAACAAAAAGATACCCCTAGTTTGTATCTTTGATCTGGGAGTTACATCTTCAACCCAGCCCCTCCCTCAAAGTTAAAATACTGGAATGTGAAATGCCTCCCATATGGGGAGGGAGGCAGAGAATAGGAGGAAAGAGCTAGGAAGCTGGGCAGTCAAGACCAAGATCACCAGCTTCCCCGGGTGGGGTGGGGAGGAGGGAAGGATTTTGTATTGGAGAAGTAAGAAGGGGAAACTGACATCATAAAGGGGTGCCATTGATCTGCATGATTCAATTTGAAGGTCATTGGGGGAGTAACTCCTGTTCCTAAACCTCTTTGCATAGCCAGAATTGAACCCAGGGTGGGTGTTAATTTTGTTAGTAGTCCTCATGATGCTCTTAAGGAGTAACACAGGAAGGCTTAGATGCAATTCACAATCTACAGGTATGACAATTCTCTTTGAACTATTAAGAGTTCCCAAGATATCCACATAATTGTATCTATTGGCTGATTAAAAAGCGACTAGGGCTTAAAAAGTGGACATTTGTATTTTAAAGAAAACCTCAAGAGCCTATATACTTGAAAAGTCATGTCTATCTAATCAGTGCATCTTTGAGATCACTGTTCTTCAGAGACTCTGTGTACTATGATTTGGGTTTTTAAATCCCTTGCAATAACTGCACCCCACCCTCATCCCATACCTATACACTCAGGCAGGAACAACTTAAATTGGGAAAATACTGTCAAGCCCCTCAAACCTTCATCAGGAATGAGCCACCAGGAAGACAGGTGACACCTTGCAAAGTACAATGGCTGCAAGTGATTAGATGCAAAGAGCACCCATGGAATCCCGAAGCTGGACTTGCACACAAAACCATTCATGAGCCTTGTGACCTCCCTCGGCCAATGAACCTCGCTGAGCCAGAACTACTCTCTGAAATCAAGATATCAGATCATTTTTAAAAATATTTATTTATTTATGCATATAAGAGCTGGGGTATAGGCCAGAGTTGTGGAAGGTGAGAGGATTGACCAGAGATAGAGCAGGGAGCAGAACAGGCAGATTGACTGAAACACACTGCTGAGGGGAGCAGCGGGTGAGGCAGGAGAGGTCTGCTGCGCTATGTGGGTCCCCATCCTGGCCAGGGATTGAAATCACCCTGCACGGCAGCGGATGCTTCACAGTGTGACTCAACCCACTGCCACCAGGGAGGCCCCAAGAAACCAGGTCATCTTTAAGGTTACTTGGAGTTTAAAACAAGAATGGGATGGCAAGGGGGGTCTGAAGAGGGTCTTAAGACAGACACACCCTCCCCCCACCCCCAATCCAGCAGGGCCCCTCCTGATTTCATTTCAAACAATAGGAGAGAGAAAGATTTTGGAAAAGTAGGAAAGTGGACAGGAAAGCCATTAAAAAAAAGTTTTTTTTTCCAGGCTCTTCTTCCAAACATTGATTCTAAGTCCTGGAAGAGGCTGGAACTCCTCGGTCTTGTCATTTCTCGTAGATGAGCATTCATTGTGCCTTCTGTCTTTTCTCACAGCCTGTCACTCTGCAGGGCTGCTGAGATGCAGCTGAAAACAGATGGGACCACCTGACAGAACACACACTATCATGTAATCACTTGAGTAGTCTCACATAATAGGTCATGTTTCAAGAACAAAAACTTTGCCAAGACAATCCTATCTCAAAGTTTCCTTTCTCTTTCAAGAACCTTGAGAAATCAGTTTAACACATTCAGAGTGAAATAGTCACACCCACCTACTGTCTTCTTTTTCAAATTGGCTAACTTTTTAAACCACCAGAGAAATGAGAAAATTCGTGAAAGTGATAGATGAGGGTTTAGGATTCTTTTACTTAGTGCATCTGGGTACTCTACTCTCATTAGAGTCTCCAGAGTGCACGGTGCTTGGGCATAGGTTTGGGTTAAAAATATGCAAATAACCCTTTGATTATTGTGTTTTAGAAAAAGACTTCTTTTGATCGCTTATGAGATTTGCCCATTTCAACTTTACATCTTTTCAAAACCACAAATTTCCTCTCCCCACAACTGTCATTGCATGGGACTTTGGACTTTTTGCCACTTCTGTGGAACTCTGGATACATTGCTTGATCTCTGTTTTCTTATAAAAAGGTGTAAAACTCCCCCATTTCCAAACTTATGGAGAATCAAATGAGGTGAGAATGTGCCTGGCGTCAGCTCAGTAATGTCAGTTACTTTTGTCTTCAAGTCAGAGGGTCAGATATTAGCTTCTTTACAAGGCTGTGGAAGATCTTGTCCAATTAAGATTGTTAGGCTAGAGTGAAGGAAGGTAGGGCAGTATGGGACTGGGAGGAAATGGCAGTTTTTCCCTTGATGAGGCCATCTGTTTTTCATTTGTAACCTCCCAGTGATGACAAAACATTTCTTTCACCCTGGACATAACATGTTTCATGAACGCTATTTAATTGCCTGAAGCCCCTTGCATGTATTCAAGAAAAATTCAAGTCCCAATTTACATAGTACTTCCTCAACATATAGGAAGAACACGCTGACTAGTTATTTTGAACTTGAGTTGATTTGGGGTAGCTGGCTTCATTGGGGGAAATCCTGGAGGACCCACCTTCCCCTAGAGGAAACTGAAAAAAAAAAAAAAATAAATAATTTGGATGACAAAGGTCAAATCTTGTCTGCTTTTATTCTTGGCTTCAAAAACTTGAGTTGCCTGCAACCACAGGGGCCACTGAGTCTGTCTGCTTGTTACAAACAAAACTGTCACAAGTACCACTTAATTATCACCCATCATGAATCAGGCACAATAGAAATATAATTTTATCATTTCACTTACTGGGCATAGCTCTCCTGTCTGGCAAATATTATTTATTACCTTCTCATTTAATAGTAGCAGAAACCACTTCAGATAACCAGCAATTTCCCCAAAATCAATTGGCAGAAGCGTGGTAGACACAGGATGTGAACTTGTGCCTTTCCCACCTTCAAGCAGGCTTCTCCAGCAGCCCACAATGGGTTGGGGGAGGGTCCCCATTCCAGAGCGATGTCGTTTGCTTTCCAGCTCAGGGCCTCATTAAACACAGTCAAATTTTATACCCCTGATTTTCGGAGCGAGCAAGGTTGAATATTAAACCAGGTGATACGTCAAAAATACCCACGGCCACACACCAGTTTTCGCTTCTTTAGCGAGGCATTGAGACTTTGCAATCGCCGGGATGAATATGCAAACTCGGGAATGGGTCTCGAGTCTTTCTGAGAAGCCCCGGCATGCCAGCTGGGAGGGTGCCTCGGCAATCCTTACCTGGGCGGGATTTTGTGGGAAACGTGTATGGAATTAATTCTGAACGATACGCTCCCCACCGACTCGCTTTTTCACCAGCTCAAACCGAAACAGCCCTTTGTGACACAGACCTGCAGGAGCTATTTGTAATAGGAAAAAAAAAAAGGATTAAAAGAAGCCAGTCAAAACAGCAATTTGTGTGTTTTGTCGGCTGCCCCGCCCATCCCCCTCCCAAGTATCTGCCCTACTCCGGGAAAGCCAAGAAGTCAGGAAGAAAGAAAAATTGCAACCACCATTTTTTTTTTTTGGACCCATGTAAACAATAGAGCCCATGTAAATTAACTCCTCTGCACTCTTGATTCATGTGGACAGCGTTGGAGGAGGGGCAGAGGTCTGCCGCTGGTTATGTTTATGAAGAAATTCTTTGGCGTTTGAAGGTTTTTTGCTAGTAAAAGATTCACAGATTCTCTGTCTTCAGGAAAGAAATGTATGCTTTTATCAGCTCATCAGATGCAGAGGGGGAGGGGGGCAGCGAGAGAGACAACGCCAGCAACTGTAAATGAGTCGTCTCAGAAAAGAAGGAAGTTCCAGAATCCTGGTTCCACCCTAAGTGGGTGGAGCTAAAGGGGAAAAAATTATTTAGAGGAATAAAGGCAGGAAGCTGGAGAGCCGCAAAAAAGCTTGGAGGGACATGTGCAGAAGTTGCGCTTGCTTTTTGGTCTTGGACTGGTTGGAACAGATGTGGGTGAGAGACCTGTGGGGAGGTGAACAATGTGGGTTGCTACTGAAAGATCCTTTGGACGTGTGGCAGGCTTTTGGGCCTTGCTTTGGGCCAATCCTATTTGGCTGGACTTTTACCCTCAAAGAGATGGGTAACTTTGGATGCTTAACTTAGTCACTATGTTCTTTGTCCTTTCTGTATTGTACCCTAATTGTATTAAAGTTCCTTTCCATTAAAGGCTTTATATGTTGTCTTAATGTGGCGGATGGCAGAACCCATTCAGAGAGGGCAGGTTTTGGGGTTCTGGGGTGCTCTTCTCCCTGCGCTGTAACAATAGACTACATATAAGGACGTCTGCTATATCACAGGTGAGTCTGGGTTCCTGGGAAAGTGCTAGCCTGGATGGCACATCTGAGCTTGTGTTCCAGATTGGGAATGAACATGAAGGAGGAAGAAGAAGGTAATCAGGCTCATGCCTGCTGGCTTGCAAACCACTCGTTTTCATGAATGCACTGAGAGCTCCTTCCACTAGGCAGAAGGGATGGGTGTTGTCTGATTCATGAAAAGAAAAAGGAAAGAATAATCTGGCCAAATTAAATGGTGTTTATCTCCACCTTTTAGAAACATACATGCTAAATCTTAAAAGTCATGGAGGACTTCCCTCCATAATAGACACTGTGGGAGGTACATAGACATCAGCCCCTTTCCTAATTACAGCGTTTCATTGTTTCACTCCTGATGGCTATGGGAAGTTCTCTGGCTCTGGTTTGTGCAGGACTAGGTCTTGTTTTCAAAAGAGTCTCCTGTTCTGGGAACACATACGGACTCCAGCCCAGAGGGACAGCCGTTCACTCTTGTATGCTTGTAATGTGCTTGTATGTATAGTGAGTATGCATAGCGGATTTAATTCACGATCTTCATCTAAATAAACTACAGCTACTTCTTTCTCAACTTTTGGTTCTTATCTGAAAAGGGGATTATCCTACCCCCCCTTCCCTGGCTCTGTGGAATCACAGCCTTTATAAGGGGATTAAACTTGATCAAGAAGGAAGAGTGCTTGAAGCCTAGGGCCTGGCTGTTAGTCAATCCTTAAGAAATGGTTGCTAAAAAATATAAAGTACTTTGGGGGATTACAGAGTTTATAAAAGCCAAATGTTATGATTTTATTATAATTTTAAGAACATACTGAGAAGAGATGAAAAGAGTATCCTCTCTGACTGAGTTGAATCAGATCAAACATCTGTAAACGGTCCAGATTAGTAGTTATAAATCAGGCAGGCATTTGCTAGAGAGAAGAAAAAAAGTCAGGAAGGGCTTTTATTGTTTTTTTTTAAAACTGTCTTTTATTTCAAGTAAAGATGTGTTCATCAGATAAGGTAGTTCACTGTTAGTTACTGGAAGACAGAGATGACTCAGAAGTCTTCACAGGCAGGTCTACCAAATTTTCACTGGTTCTAAAGGCTGGTGGTCCTTGATTGACTTCCTCAAACCTACTATACTTACATCATTTTGTAATCAGTCTTACTCATCCATTTATTCACAGACACTATTATCTTCAAGGCCACTAATAGCCCAACTGCCACCTCTCAAGGCCTCCTTTACTATTGCATCATTCTCTGCCTCTGTGTACTACCTCCTTATGCAAAATTGTTAGCATACCACCACATCATGTGCTTTGAATCCTCTTAACTCTTAGCAAGTTCCTCTTTCCTTTGTTTTTTTTTTTTTTTTTAAGATTTATTTATTTATGCATACAAGCACTGGGGTATAGGCCAGAGGTATGGGGGGGGTGTGTGTGTGTGTGTGTGTGAGAGGATTCACCACAGAGAGCAGGGAGCAGAACAGGCAGATCAACAGAAGTACACTGCTGAGGGGAGCAGCAGGCAGAGCAGGAGAGGTCTGCTGCGCCATGTGGGTCCCCTCCCTGGCCGGCAGCAGGGATCAAACTCGTGCTGCAGTGGCTGTGGTTTGCTTCATAGTGCGTTGCTTAACCCACTGCGCCACCAGGGAGGTCCTCCTTTGGTTTTTTAAATGCCAGTTTTCCAAAGTTCCCCTTTCAGTCATTCTCTAAGACTAATGACCTCACATGCTCCCTTTAAGCTCATTGATTTCCAATTTTTATGTCCATCTGGCTTCTCTACCCTGGGCACCAGGCCTGACTGTCTACTGCTAAATTTCTTCTCTTTCTAGAGTTTGTGCTTTTCATTAACTTTGGATTCCTTTCTTTCTCCTCTTTATTGTTCAGAACTCTTCAAGGTCAAATTCAAATTCCATTTCCTCTGAGAAATAGTTTCAGATTGTCTAGATCAGAATGGGACTTCTGTCTTTTATCTTTCCATAGCGTTTTTTCTGATCATGAGCCAACATTTATTTCATTCACATTTATGTTAATTAATTTTGTTTGCATCACCAACTTAATTTTACGCTCCTATAAACATTATATAAACCTAATTTATCTCTTATATCACTTAGCAAAATGGCCTTCATTTATTCAATTACTCATTCATCTATAAAATAATTTGTGACCATATGGTGCCAAGAACTACACGTGACTCTGAAGCTACAAATATCAAATAAGCAAGAACAGATGTCATAGCCTCAAATGTTCCCAGTCCAGTGAAGATGCAATTCACCTTTTAAGTATGGTGCTAAGAGGTGAACACAAAGTACTGTGGGAGCTCTGAGGCTCACAAAGTGTGTTTGTGTGTGTCTGTGTGTGTATTTGGCAAGAGATATTGTCTTCATGTTGCTTAAAACGGGTGTATTAGTTAAATATTACTATGTAATAAGTTAGTCCCAAATTTCACAATTTACAACAGTACAGATTTATTATCTCTTAGTTTCTGTGGGTCAGGAGTCTAGGTGTGGATTAAATGGATTCACCGGTTATTCCAGTGTTAGAACTTCTGCAAGACAGCAATCAGGGTGTTGACTCTGGCTGTGGTCTTATCTGAAGATTCAAATGGGGAAGGATTTATTTCCAAGCTCTGTTGTGTGGTTATTGAAAGGACTCAGTTCTTTGACGTTGTTGGTTAGTTGGTTAGAGGTTACCCTTGATTTCTTGCCATATGGGCCATCAGAGCAGCATGAGAAATACCAGAGAGAGAGAGAACACAGATAAGACAGAACACACAATCCTTTTTTTTTTTTTGTTAATTATATTTGACATCATTTGTAGTCCCCAAGGAGTACCCACCACCATTTCACTGGTGCACCATCACCTCAGTCCTTTGTGCACCCTCTGGCTTCTTCCCCGTCTTTGTCCTCCTGCCATCCCCTCCCCCCACCCCCATGGTCCCTTTGGTTTATCCCGGCTTTTTGGTCTTGTTGAGTTTTTTTGTTTACTTTTGGTTATGATTGCCCAATTCCTTGAGCTTCTTCTTCTTTATTGTTGTTGTTGTTCTTTCATATTCCTCCTAATAGTGAAGCCATCCGATATTTTTCTCTTGCCTTCTGACTTGTTTCACGGAGCATAATTCCTTCTAGTTCCATCCATGTTTCTATAAATGGCCCTAGTTTCTCATTTCTGATTGCTGAATAATATTCCATTGTGTATATGTACCACATCTTTTTGATCCAGTCATCTACTTTTGGGTATTGGGTTGTTTCCAGGTCTTACCAATTACAAATAGTGCTGCAATAAACATAGGAGTACAGGTGCTCTTTTGGATTAGTGTTTTTGTGTCCTTTGGGTAGATTCCTAGGAGCGGGATTGCCGGATCATATGGTAGTTCCATTTCTAGTAGACTGAGGAACCTCCATACAGCCTTCCATAGTGGTTGGATTAGCTTGCATTCCCACCAGCAGTGTACCAGGAGAACACACAATCCTTAATAACCTCACCACAAAAGTGACAACCCATTACTTTGCTGTATTCTACTTGTTAGAAAGTAGTCACCCACACTCAAGGAAAGGGGGTCATACAGGGCATGAATACCAGGAATTAGATTTTTGAACTCCATTGTTTAAAGCTGTCCACCATCACAATGAATCTTAAGAATGAGCACTTAACTAGCATATATCTCACAGAGGAGCTGGCATGAGCAAATGCACAATGAAGACACCAGGATGGCATATGAAACACTTCAGTGCTGCTGGCTTTTAAAATAGCAGGAGAGGCAGCATTTAGGTTGTAAAGATAAGTAGGGCCTAGTTTGCCAGACTAAAGGATTTGCACTTTATCTTATACAATGATAGTGGTAGTAGATGTGGGGGGTAGTTGGAAAGTTGATATTTTAGCTATCTCAGTCTAGAGTCTATATAAAGAAAATATGAGTAAAATATGAGAAACCACAGAGGATATTGTTACAAAAGATGATAAAGGCCTCAATGATGACAGAGGGTTAGATTAGAAGAGGGGACAGATGTGAACTAAAAAAGAGAAGTAGGGGCCTCTCTGGTGGTGTAGTGGGTTGAGCTCCACACTGCGAAGTATCTGTGGCACAGCAGTATGAGTTCGACCCCTGGCCAGGGAGGGGACCCACATGGTGCAGCAGACCTCTCCTGTCTCCCCGCTGCTCCCCTCAGCAGTGTGTTTCAGTCCATCTGCCTGTTCTGCTCCCCACTCTGTCTCTGGTGAATCCTCTTACCTCCTGTGCCTCTGGCCTGTACTCCAGCTCCTCTGGTATGCATAAATAAATAAATCTTTTAAAAAAAGTTAAAAAAAAAGAGAAGTAAAGTTGATTGACTCCATTTGTACTTGTGGGACATTCAGGTGGGAACATTCTGTAGATAGCATGGATATATGACTGGGGAAGGGATGTATGACTGCGGAAGGGATGTATGACTGGGGAAGGCTGTATGACTGGGGAAGGGATGTATGACGCAGGGAAGAACTTGGCCAAAATTTGGGAGTCAGATGAACCGCAGTGGTAGTTACAACTAGATGAGCTGAACAAAGAATGAGTTGAAATATACACTCGGGAACACAAGGATCTAAGGATGTGTAGAGAAAGAGAGGCCTGTGAAAGGTAATAGAAATAGTTATCAGAAATGGTGAAGGAACTATCTGATACTGGAAAAGGTAGGTGAAGTGGGTGGGGACCAGGGTCAGAGAAGTTGGTCAGAACAAAGACTGAATACCACTTGCATGTTCATGCATTTGCTCCAGCCTTCATTTGAGTCTGCTTTGTACCAGGTGCTGGGATAGATGTGAACAATAGATCCCGTCCAGAGGGATAGCATAATCCAGACAGGGTAATGGTCAGCAGAGACAGGTGTAAGTGTCCAGAGGACACAAACAGGGCCATGGACGAAATACTCAAGTGGAAACTTCCTGAAAAAACAGCAGAGGCTAGGACCCCTTGGTCACACAAGGGGTTAAGTCTCAGCACTATGAAGCTATTGGCAGCCAGCTGCTGCATCATGAGTTCAATCCCCACCCAGGGAGCTGACTTACATGGCGCAGCAGACCTCTCCTGCCTCGCCCACTGCTCCCCTCTGCAGTGTATTTCAGTAGATCCTCCTGCTCCCCACTCTGTCTTTGGTGAATCTTCTCAACCCGTAGCCCCTGCACCTCTGACCTGCACCCCAGCTCTTGTATGCGTAAAAAATAAATAAAATAAAATCTTAAAAAAGCCCCAGAAAACAAGCAGTCTAGTCTCAGCAGTCCAAGGAGGGCTGGTCCTACAAGGCAGGCCCAGAAGCTCTGCTGTGCAGCTCCTTGGTCCCAGCCTGCTGCCTCCATCCAGGACCAGGAGATGTGCATCACAAGGGACTGCATTACAAATGCCACAGATAGTGGCTTAAAATGATAGAGATTTATTCTCACACTATTCTGAATGCCAGAAGTCTGAAATCACAGGGTCTGCAGGGCCACACTCCCCCTAAAACCTGCAGGGGAGAACATTCTTGCCCCCTTGTTAGATGCTGGTGGTCCCTGAATTGGTGTTCCTTGGTTTCCAGAGGGTTCCTCCAGCCACTGCCTCCAGAGTGACAGGTGCTCTCCAGTCCTGTCCTCGAGGTTTTTGCTGTTCTTATAAGGGTACCAGCCCTATAGAATTAGGGCCCATCCTAATGCTGATGTCTTAACTTGATGACATCTGCAAAGATCCCATTTCCAAATAAGGTCACCTTTACAGGGGCTTGGACATATCTGCTGGGGAGAGTGGGGATTCAACCTGAATTCAATCTAAAACACGTTTAGGAGAATTATTGTGCTTCCCTAAATTTGTTTCAACGGATGGATCAACTTTAGTATATTACATAATGTGTTTGAGAACTGCCCAATAAATGCAGCGTGTGAGACAGAGGGCAATCAATGCCTTCCTCATCTGTGGGCCTTGCTAGGATTAGTAAGAGAAAATCATCTGTGATGGGGCTCACCGCTAATTGAGGAAGAGGGTGAGTGACCTGACTTTCTGTTGTCTCTCAGTTCTTAGTGGGTGCGCTGAGGCGCCTTCTTTCCCCAGCTTGGGCTCACTCATCATTTGCCTAGAGGTAGGTCTCACCTATCAGAAGAATCTCAGAGTGCCAGTGTTTCCCCTGAAATGGTGTGCAGGGAGGTTGCTTTTCTCTGCGGAGAGGTCCTTTGTCGTTGTCAAGGGAAACTGTGGCTCTAAATTAGGGGTGACTGGGCTGAATGGGAAGACCCCCTGCCAGGATGTAAAATGCCTACTTTTAACCTTAGAGATTCTGATTTAACTGGAGGTGGGAGGAGCACTCCTCCAGCCCCCAGGTGAGTCTAGTGTGCAGCCAGGCTGGGACCCTCTATGCCAGGTGATCCCTGCCCTGCTTCCCGCACGAATATTTAGATCTGACCCCATCCACTGTCTGGTGAGAGAGGCGGCTGCCAAGAAAACCCCCAGCTACCGGGGAATGCAAGGGGAAAGACAGATGGGAATGGACATCGATCATGAACCTGAGAACTGAGTCAACTTGCAGCCTCGTCTAATCCAAAATGGGGCGTGGTCGCCTTTGCAGAGTGACTCAGTGGGTCATTTTCAGGAAGTGTTTTCTTCTTTCCTAGGAACGTACTCGCGAAGGGGAGTAAGCACCCAGGTAAGTGAAAAAGACTGAAAAAGATTTTAGCTTCTCTTTTTTGTTTGACTAGCTACCCATAAGAGAGTCGGCCTACCTTTCTCAGCCAACTGGAATCCTACAGACCAGGGTTCCGCTGACGTCCCTGTACAAGCCAGGGCTGGACAGACCCGGCGATAAGACCCAGAAATCACTGGACCTCTCCCGTTGCCATTTATGTCTCTGAGGACAGGAAAGCTGGGCGTGGGGCGTTGTGGTGTTATGACTGGGGGGCCTTCGCACAGTCCTGCGGCAGCTGGGATGACTCAGGCTGCCCCTTGAGCGAACAGGGGAGGCTCTGCAGGGTGGGGCCCGCCCAGTGGTGCTCAAGGCCTCGCAGGCGTGTCTATTTTAAGCAACAGCATCTGGTAGCAGGTTTGCTGGAACTGCAGTGTTGGCCAGGGAGTAGGGAGGGATTAAATCCTGTCTCTAGGACCCTGCTTTAATCATAGTTTACTCTTTTCGATTGCTTGGTGTGTGCCAGCTCCTGCATTAAGTGCTTTGTAAGTGTAATTTTGTTTAATCCTTCCAACAACTTCCACAGCTAAGTATGATTATCCCCCTCCTTTTTTTTTTAACAAGGAGGGCAGGCATGAAGGAAGTTTGGAAGTCTGCCCAAAGCCAGGACCAAAGGAATAGGTGGAGACAGAAATTGGAATGGTCTGATCCCATAGCCAGTGTCTATGGCCTTCAGGACAGACGGACACTGGGGGAAATCCACTCACCAAGGGACTACCAAGCACCAGTTTGCAGGGATTGTGTAGAACGCAAGTGCTGAAATATATGGTCTTGTTATCTAGCTGTCACTAGCTACTGAGATCTACTCAGATAAAAGGGAAAGGGTAATTTTCAGTTCAATTTACTCCCTCACCAGCGGTGGTGCAAGCCTAGCTGACTGATTTAGTCCCCTGGTCTTTGGTTCAGCTCTAAAATGGAGATAACATGACAACTGTGAACTAGACAAGTGAAAAGAGGTGGAAATTGTGTTGAAAAGTAACAGGCGGGGGCCTTACTGGTGGCACAAGAGGTTAAGTCACAGCACTATGAAGCATCCGCAGCTACTGCAGCACACGTTCCATCCCCGGCCAGGGAGGGGACCCCATGGTGCAGCAGCAGACCTCTCCTGTTTCACTGGCTACTCCCCTCAGCAGTGGGTATCAGTCAATTGCCTGTTCTGCTCCCCACTCTGTTGATTCATACAGAATATAAGGTTGGTATAATGGATAATAGTAGAGAAATGCAAGTTTAGAAGGATACTCCCAGAAAGTTTCTCTGATAAAGTGAAGAGAAAAGTAATGCGGGAGCAGGGATCCAGTTGGGAGTCCATGACCGTGGAGTAGAAAGAGAAGGATCCCATCCAGCTGACAGCATAGCGAATGAGTGACAGGCTGCAAGGGGTGGCTGCAAGCTGTATTGTGGTCAGAACACCTTACCCTGGCCTGAGTTGCCTCAGCTCAGTGCCGGCCCAGCTATCGTCCAGACACCTGTGCTTCACTTTTCTGAACACCTGTGACTCTTTTTTTAAAAGATTATTTCTTTATGCATACAATAATTGGGGTGCAGGCCAGAGGTGTGGGAGGTGAGAGGATCAACCAGAGACAAGAGTGGGGAACAGAACAGGCAGATTATATTGACTGAACCACACTGCTGAGGGGAGCGGTGGGCAAGCAGGAAAGGTCTGCTGTGCCATGTGGGTCCCCTCCCTGGCTGGGGATTGAACCGTGCTGCAGTGGCTGTGAATAGCCTCATAATGCTGAGATGTAACCCCTGCGCCTCCACTCTTGAGTTTTCATTGTGCTACTTAACGGGGCCATGGCGCAGAAGCCACAGCTTTGAGAGTGGTGATGGAGCATGGCTTGGCTTTTGGCAGTAGGTGGCTTTTATGATAAAGTCCATGGCCACCAAAGAGGTAGTATTTCATTTACTTATTTAGTTGTGGTAAAGTCAGTTTAGGATCCTGTATATATTTCAGGAGTACTGGTTTACACCTGTTCAGTGTATGTGGCCACACCATGCCAATACCACAGTCTAGTAACTCTCTACCACAGTCCACTGGGTGCCCTCCAACCACAGAGTCAATATTTCAGAGTGGGGAGAGACTTGAACTCAGACAAAAGAAGCAGTTCTTGTCTAAGTGTCCAACTAACTTGCTGAGAGAACTTAGAACTCACTTGTTCTCCACATGCCAATATCCACATCCAGAAAATGTCAGGGTAGACACGTGAAGGAGTGTGTATGTGTGTGTGTGTTTGTGTGTAATTCCTTAAAACCCACTAAAGATTCATGGTCTTGGCTGTTTTTTTATTTGCCACCTATCCTATACACTGAATGAAGGAATAAACCAAACCAACAAAGTTCCTCCCAGCAATGTCTGCCCTCCCTTCTTCAGAGGCCCTTACCTAGGTCCAGTAGCAGAAAAGAGCTTAGAGCAGTATCCTGTGTGTTTATACGGATCTCTGACTGTTTCTGAATTCCAGTAGAATTCTTGGGTATTTACAGAGCTTCCCATATTCAGAAGAGAGTAAAAGAATTACAGATTCATCCCACCTTAAATATTACCATGAAGTGGGGCCTACACACTGATAGTTACTCTGGTTCCTGATACTTTCAAATGCAAAATGGCTTACATTGATAAGAACCTTGTAGAGCATTCTGGTCTTGAGGCCTGACAGTTACTGCCACTTGTAAGGTCATTTCAAGTTTTTAATTTTTTTTTAAAGATTTATTTATTTATGCATACAAGAACTGGCGTACAGGCCAGAGGCGTGGGGGGTGAGAGGATTCACCAGAGACAGAGTGGGGAGCAGAACAGGCAGATCAACTGAAACACACTGCTGAGGGGAGCTGTGGGTGAGGCAGGAGAGGTCTGCTGTACCATATATGTCCTCTCCCTGGCCGGGGAGCAAACTTGTGCTGCAGTGGCTTCGGATACTTCATAGTGCAGTGTTAACCCCTTGAGCCTCCAGGGAGGCCCCAAGTTTTTAATGCTTTAGACATACCACAAGACTGACTTTGCGCTCATTCAGTCTGCTGTGAAATAGAAGGAAATAAGTCACCTGGAACTGGCTAACGTAGAATTCTATGCCAAACGTAGTTTTTCTAAGGCTTGCTAAGTGCTGCTTGTAATCTAAACGGGAGGCTCCTGTCCACAGTTGTAGCCCTGCCCGAGCTCCCCAGATGACGCAGACTTCTGGAATGTTACCAAACATGACCATGCTTCATCTGCGCAGAGACAACAGTGTCTGGTTCCTTGTAAACCTTATTCATCACTGAGGGGGGTCTCATTTCTCCTGATAACAGGTGACTTCCCTGTCAGGTGCAGTGTGACCACATCATCCTATCAGATTCCTTGCCCGGGATTCCCCCAGGACAGACTGCCTTTGGCTGTCAATGTTTTCTTGGATAGCTGGCAGCTTTCTTTGACTATTTCCCCCAACCATGCGTAAGTGAAGCGAAGTAGCATAGCATTGTAACATTGTGTAAGTTTCAGATGTGCATCATTAGAAGTAGATGTCTGTCTGTACTGCACTCAGTTTACTAAGAGTCCAGCTCTGTTCTTGACCATACAATAGACGGTGTACGTCAACTGACAGCGATGTATCAGTGTGTGTGTGTGTGTGTGTGTGTGTGTGTGTGTGTATGAAGGTGATGGTCCTGGTTATTTCACGAACATTCTGCTACTGGGTAGACAGAAACCAAGTTTTGTTGCTTCAACAGGGAATGCTTTTAGCAGATTTTTAAGACTCAAATGGTTGACTTTTCATTTTGAAGGTCAAAAGTCTTGAGTAATGGGGCCTCCCTGGTAGCACAATGGGTTAAGCAACGCACTATGAAGCAAATCGCAGCCACTGCAGCATGAGTTCGATTCCTGCCGCTGGCCTGGGAGGGGACCCACATGGCGCGGCAGACCTCTCCTGCTCTGCCCGCTGCTCCCCTCAGCAGTGTATTTCAGTTGATCTGCCTGTTCTGTTCCCCACTCTGTCTCTGGTGAATCCTCTCACTGCCCCATGCCTCTGGTCTATACTCCAGCTCTGTATGCATAAATAAATAAATCTTTAAAAAAAAAAGTCTTGAGTAAGATGAAAAAGATTGAGAGGAGTAGAAGATTATGCAGTCAGTTCTCCCACCACTGAGCACTAGATGAAATTTCCCACAACAGAAAAGATGGAAGATAGAGAGAGTTCAGCCTGTCTGCGGTCACGGGGCCAGAGATGACCTAGGCAAGGTGCTGAAGCAGGCTCTGCCTGTCTCCCAGAGGCTATGAGGTGCGTCTCTGGGACCCAGAGGCTCCAATGCCCTTCTGAGCATCCTTCACCTCCTCCGGGTCCAGGCGTTCCTTCCATCAGGGAGATTACATGAGAAACACTTAGGTTTGTATCCCAAGCCTGTGCTCAGGGTCTTCTACTCATCTTTTGCTCACTGAGGGAGTGTCCCCTTTCAGCAGCCTCAGATAGTAAAGCTGCCAGGGAAGCGCCTTTCTAGTTCCTCATAACCTTTCCTTAAAATCCTAATTGTACTGACACTGAACAGAGCCATGCAGGGTAGTGACGAATCCTTTGCTCTCTGGGACAGACAAGAACTGCTTCTTTTGTCCCCCCAAATTACAAGTTGACTAACTCAGATGTATTGTCTTTCCAGGCACACATGAAAACAGAACTGTCCATTGCACTTTTAGAAAACTTAGTTGAAGTTATTCACATGACTTAGAGTTATTGATGTAGTGACTCATTACAGAAATTAATGTTCATGGTTGATTTCACCAGATCAGTTTGGGAGGATATAACCCTGAAAACATCTCTTTATTTGTACTCTTTTTTTATTACCAGAAGCTAGCAAACAGCCATACCCCCATTAGTAGGGGATGGTGGAGTTTTCATTCATTTGAATATGGCTCAGTGTAGACGAACTGCCACAAATAATCCCAAAGCATATGTGGCTTAGCCAGAGGAAAGGGCTCACTAATTGCTTATTTGTAAAGTCTAACATGGATGTCCAGTTTGACAGACACTCTAGGTACCTCTCTTCCAAGGGGATTCAAGGACCCAGGCCCCTTTTATCTTGTGGCACCCCCATCTTTTTGCTTCAAGGTCACTGCTATGAGCAGAATTGTATCTGTCCCCTACCTAAATCTATATGTTGAAACCTTAATCCCCAGTATCTCAGAGCCTAACTGTCCTTGAAGATAAAGCCTTTAAATAAATGATTAATTAAAATGAGGCCATTAATGTGGCCGCATCCAGGCTGGTGTTGTAGGGGGAGGGACCGTGGACACACAGAGATGCCAGCACAGAGGAGGACACGGTGAGGAGGTGGCCACCTGAAGGCCAAGGAGGGCGGTCTCGGGAAACCGGACTGTCTTGATCTTGAACTTCCCGTGTCCACAAGTGGAAGGAAAAACAAAATGGTGCTTGAAGCCATAGGCTCTGTGGTACTTTGTTAGGGGTGCCCAAGTGGGTTGATTCTGACTCCTTGGTATTGTGCAAAGAGCAGGTGGGGTGGCAGGGACGGACTAGGCAATGCCCAGGCCTGTCAGTGGTGGGGTGACGAGTGTCTTTTCCATCTATGTTCCCTGGCCCAGAATTTGTTTATGTGGTGGCGGTATTACAAGTGTTCACTTATGATTACTCTTTAAATTATTCACATATGTTTTAAGGCCTCTTTAGTATCTTTGCTGAAAAGCACCATGAAATATCAAAAACCAAAGTATTAAATATAAAAGTCATAGTCTAGTGCCGCCGATGTAGTATTTGTTTAGTTATGCTGGGGAGCTCAGATCAGAGCCAGGGAGGGAACGACAATCTTTCTACTTTCTTTTAGGTAAATCTCTCATTATTTGAACTTTTTGTCATTTTTTTAAATCTCAAGTTTGCTTTTTAATTAAACAGTGATTAGGATAACTTTTCATAAAAACAAATAACCCACAGGATTATTTTCTGCTATCAAAGGACATTAGATCTTTTAGAAAGAGACATGGGTTGTCTGATTTTCTACAAAGTTGTTCTGAAAAGAGTCAACTGCATTTCTCTAACAGATTTTTTTTTCTAATAATTTTTCAAAAAGGAAAACAGTAAAGATGTTAAGGAATGAGTCACTGACTGAAAGCCTTTCTCCTATTTTTGTGTTTGTGTTGGTTCCTGCCTGTCTCTTGGAGGGATGGAAGCTGTTTATTGATTCCGGTTCTGACTTGTGTCATCCAAGAAGCACAGTTGTATGGAAATAAAGGGCATGGAGTCTGTGTTTGATCCCATCTCTCTAGAGCTGGAGACACCGGGCCAGTGTACCTCTCCTTGGCTCAGTTTCGCCGTGCATAAAGAAGGGATAATAACAGAACAAACTCTGCATTGGTATGTGGCTGAAATGGGGTCACATATAGAGAGAACTTAAAGCAGTGCCTGGCATTCATAAGTGCTCCATAAGTGTCAGCTATTACTGTTATTAATACCTAGCAAGGTGCTGTCATCTTCTATGAATTAAATCTGCCAGTGTTTGCATTAATGTTTTCCAGAATAGTAGAAATAATCAATATGAAGAAAGATAGTAGGTTCTTTAAAAGCGAGGACACTTGCATAAATGGCTAAGAGTGAGCACCTGTTTTGCTGATTCACATGTCTAGACAGGCTTCCTAACAGGTGCCTCTGAATTCACACTCCAAACCATGGTCATAATCAAAGGCCTGAACTCTGCTGCCCAGTTCTCCAGACCTGCCTGACGGGAAAGACAGGGCATGGTGTTGAAAGTTCTCTCTGAGCAAGAGTGTTGTTATTATGATCAGAGAAAGGAACCGTATAATTGCTGAGAAAGACTGAGCTTGATTTCTAAGCAGGGGGAAGTGGCTGATGGAGGACGAGACTTGCCAAATACGTATGGGTGAGTTAGTGACTCAAAATTGGGGATTCAGTCAGAAGAAAACTTTTATCTGATGAGTGAAATTAGGAGGCTACTCAGCTCTTTGCCACATGACTTTCTTTTCTTGAACTTTTCACCAAGAATTCTTTTTGTTTTATTTTTTCAATATTTTAAAATTTATTTATGCATGCAAGAGCTGGGGTACAGGCCCAAAGGCATGAGCGGGGGTGGGTGGGTGAGGGGATTGACCAGAGACAGAGTGAGGAGCAGAACAGGCAGATCAACTGAAACACACTGCTGAGGGGAGCGCGGGCGAGGCAGGAGAGGTCTGCTGTGCCATGTGGGTCCCCTCCCTGGTCTGGGATTGAACTCCTGCTGCAGTGGCTGCTGAAGCCCCACAGTGCAGTGCTCAACCTCCTGCGCCACCAGGGAGGCCCTTCACCAAGAATTCTTGTAGGGTTGCACAGGGCACTTCTGGAAGACTGAATGTGTAAGGACAGCCTGGTCTTGCCAATATTCTACCTGTTATTTCATGCCTAAGGGAAGTTTCTCTTCCGTCTGCCCACTCTATCACTATTTCATGAACTTCAGACTCAACGAAATGTTGAGTCCAAATGTGGGTGGTTTTAGGAATGGGTGAATTTAGGTGTGTGTGTGGGAAGAAGAATGGAAAACCTCAGACGTTTGTTGCTGCAGTGGTGTCCCCTGACACAAAATTCTTTCTTGAAGCAAAACATCTTGAATTTAACAGAGCAGATAATACGAACAGATAACTGTTATAGCAGGCTTTGTGGTGTCAGTATCCCCAAAAGGATCAATAAGGAGAAAAGCTGACTTCTGATCACCTTGCTAAAGGTCAATCAAGACCCTTGAGCCTGGGGAGGTCTGTGAGTATGATGCAGAGAAGGCACATTGTTTAAAGTTAAGAGCAGTGAGGGTTCTAAGAGCATTTGTATTTGTCCTTTTTTCCGAACTGCAGAAGCACTCTCTGGTCTACCTGGAAGAATCCAGTTGAGGGTAGCGGGAGTCTCATCCAGTTGCAGGTTTGTCAGAGAATGTGTTAGCTCTATTTAATACTCTCTTAAAGAGGAAGCCACTCCCCTATGTCTGCCATCTGAAGTCTCCCCTCCCTCTCCTTGAGCCCCAGGCCCCTAAACATAGAAAAAAATTTCCACCCCCTCCTGCTCCATTGTTCTTTGAAATTCGTAATCCCGCACACTCTAAGTAACTGTGCTACTAAATTGATTTTTACTTTGCTAGTCTGCCTGAGGCTGTTTTGACTACTTGTCCAGTTTGAGAAGAGCCTGGTTTGGGGCACCAGGGGAGACTATTCCCTGTGCTCCAACACTCCCATCTTAGGTCCTGGTACTGTGCTGCTGTGTCATCTTGAGCAGACTAGTTTTAAATTTCAAAGTCTTAATGGTCTCACTTCAAAAATAGACATCGTAAAATCTACTGAAATTAGTTGCCTCAAGGTAACATTTTTAGTTTCAGAGGTGGAAGTAGAAAAAATTATTTTTCTTCTAGGTGAATTTATGTACAGGGAATGAGTACAACTACTTGAACCCTTCCTCCAGTTTTCCCCATTTCAGTTCTGGAAACCACCTTTTTAAAAAAATATGTTGCAGAATTTTGATCCCTTTTTAATTTTTTTAAAGTTTTGCGTAGAAGAACTGAGGTGCACAGGTTGAGGTATGGAGGGTGAGAGGATTCACCAGAGACATTTCTAAACCCTAGAGACAGAGTGGCGGGCAGAACACAGGTGGATCTACTGAAATACACTGCAGAGACAGGAGAGGTCTGCTGCACCTTGTGGGTCACCTCCCTGGCCGGGGATTGAACTCAGATGGAAGCACCGAAACTTAACCCCTAGGCCACCAGGGACACCCCTGGAACCCCAATTAGGGTGCCATTATGTACTCAGGATTGATCAAATCACTGACATGGCTGACTGAACTCAAACCTCCAGCCCCTGCTTCTTTCTCTAGGTGGTAAACCAGTTCCGTCCTGATGTGATCTAGGAATCCCAGCTCCCCGCTAATTCCTTAGCATACAAACCATATTGTTTTCACTCCTGAGATTTCAAGAGTTTAGAAACTCTGTGTCAGGAAATGGGGGCTAAGACCAAACACACATTTCTTAATGTATCACACTGGGTCTGTTGAACCAATAAGAAGAGTAACATTCTTCTTCCATAGGGATTGTTGCAGGAATGCTGATATGATGGAGAATGTGCAGATAGTATATCTTGATGGACATACTGAGTTGCCTTGGAGACATTGACATAGGAACCTTTCTAGGGACCAATGAGGTGTGACTAGGTATCATGTCTGAGATTCCTACCATGGGAGAAAAAGAACAAAATTCAATCATACTCTGATATTTTAAACCTGGTAATGGAGATTCAATTCAAGCTTATACATTATTCTCAAGATACATTAACCTGATTATGTTTAAGTTTCAACTTATTTAGGGACTGAAAAGAAAGTCCCATACAGGTTGTCAGTGTCTTTATAAGAAGCGAGCATTATAACTTATAAAATCAATAAAGATATTTCCAAAATAAAGCTATAGATTAATTTCATTTATGGATACAGATGTAAAAATCTACATAAAATATTTACAAATCAAATGTTGCATTATATTGAAGAACCAAATTGCTTATAATTTTATTTTCAACATAAAAGTTGTTGTTCAACATAAAATTGTTGTTCAACATAAAAATATCTATAAATGATAACTTATTATAGTGACAAGTTAAGGGAAAAAAAAAACCAACTGTTGATTAGCATTCAAAGGCATGTAATAACTCAGTATCCCTTTCTGAAAAAATGCCTCTTAAATTTAGTAAAAATTATCAAACTACAAAAGTAAACATCATACCAAATGTTATCATATAAAAGAAGTAAATTAAAATTAGGAATATGACAGGAACAACTGCTCTCTCAACTTATGTATTAATTCTGTGTTGCTTTGGAGGGTTAAGTTAATGCAGTGAAAGATTAAATTATCTTTGTAAATTTTGGAAAAGAAAACACAATATAGAAGTATTAACTGAATCTATTAAGTCATTTGGACTTCTTTGTTATTTTCCCTTTACCTTTATTTATCATTATTGAATAATGATATATTTCAATACAAAAATAAGTTTTAGATTTTTATATCAACAGATATAATAATCTTTTCTTTAAAGTAGGATTTTCTATCCTTGGGTAGAAATACCTTCTCAATTTAAGACTGTATGCAAATTCCTCCATGTTTTCTTCTAATAGTTTTGTGCTTAAACTTTTGCTTTGTTTGGAATGTCTTTTGACTTAAGGAGTGATATTGGCATCCAAATTCATTTATCTTCAAGATGGCTGCAACATCATTTATTAACCAATGCTTTCCCCACTATTGATTGAAATGCCAACCTGCCTGTAAATTATAATCTGGAATGTGGTTTTGTCTGTTTCTGGAACCTATACTGCTATTTATTTATTTTTGCCATTCTGTGGTATTTTAATTATTGCAGCTGCATTTTATGTTTTAATATCTAGAAGAATACGTTTCTAGAGAATTTACTATTACTAGTGTAAATTTTTAGAGAAAATCTTCAGGATTTTTAAATGGTGAAAGGGAAGCCTGAGCAGAATCGAATGACAATGCAGGAGGAAGGAGGGAAGAGGTGGAGGAGATGGTTTCTGAAGAGAGTTTGAGGAGGTGGCCTTGACCAGAGGAAGAACAGGCTGACAAGGGGAAAGAAGGAGTCAGTGAGTGCATAACCCTTCTAGGAAAAGTTATCTTTCTCCTTGTTCTTAGGCCTGCGTTTGGTGCCTCTTATTCCAGTTCACTCCGACCATCCCTAATTGATTCAGGAAGCTCAGTCAGGCATCATTTTTTTTTTTTTTTAAGATTTTATTTATTTACGCACACAAGAGCTGGGGCACAATCCAGAGACATGGAGGTGCAGTGGGGGGGCGGTCCGAGGACTCACCAGAGACAGCGGGAAGCAGAATAGGCAGATTGATTGAAGCACACCACTGAGGGGAGCAGTGGGTGAGGCAGGAGAGGTCTGCTGCGCCATGTGGGTCCTCTCACTGGTCAGGAATTGAACCCACTCCACAGTGGCTGTGGAAGCCCCACAGTGCAGCACTCAACCCTTTGCACCATGAGGGAGGCCCTCAGTCAGGCATCATTTCAGAAGGAAACAAACAACCTGTGATATGGTTTGAAGAGTTCTGTCCAGCCACACACAAATGCATTCAGTTAGAATCTGCTGTGAGTTGATTTGCTTTACAGTCATTTTCTATAGTTTCTTTACATAGAAAAATGACTCATAGTATGAATAACAAAGCAAATTTTAATCCTGTTTCTCTTCCTCCCTAGTCTGGAGGGAGGAAAGGAGAATAGTAATGTCCTTGTCCAAAAGCCAGGCAAAGGGGTGAAATTTTCTTTTCTTTTTTTTTAAAGATTTATTTATGCATACAAGATCTGGGGTACAGGCCAGAGGCAGGGGGTGAGAGGATTCATCAGAGGCAGAGCAGGCAGCAAAACAGGAAGATTGCATGAAAGACACTGCTAAGGGGAGCAGTGGGCGAGGCAGGAGGTCTGCTGGGCCATGTGCATCCCCATCCTGGCCATGTGAATTCCCATCACACTGCACAGCAGTGGATGCTTTACAGTGTGATTCTCAACCCACTGTGCCACCAGGGAGGCCCCAGGGGTAAGTTTTCTTATCACCATGACCAGGATCCAGTTGTCATTCACTTCAGAGAAAGAACAGGCCCCTCTTCTCCCCCTGAAGTTTAAGGTCTTAGAGGATACAGGCCTTGACTTATTTAACTTGGAAAAAGCTACAGGCACACAAGGCTAGCCCAGCAGGGCTAATAGCCTGAAAGGATGAGTGGACATCCAGATGGTCCCAGTACTGATGGCCATAAAGTCCTTCTTGTCATGGGACTTGACCACTAGCCGGGCATGACTAACACACCTGTCTTTTAAAAATAACCAGCCCAGAGTAAGTCACACATAACATATGACCTTACATTCCAACTGCTACTCTGTACTCAAATGACATCAGCCTGTTTGATCCTTAACAATTTTGATGAATTTAAAAGAACAGTCTTTGCAATTAAGGGAATCTCTATACAAAATGCCTTTTACTTTTGGGGGTCTGGAACTCCAGAGGGGATGCCTCTGGGGACACTGACAATTTCTGAGGTTTATGGTCTTCAGTCTGTGGTCTCCCTGTATTTGAAGGGTGGGAAAGGGCTTTTTAAGGGAATACACATCTGGATAGTTTTAAGGAATGGATTCTAATACTTAGCTTCATATGTATATTTACTTAAAATTATCAGTTTAGAGATTGCCTTTTAGGCATCTTTTACCCACTTATTATGAAACTGATTTAGGTTACTGCTGCTGCATATGAGTGCTCCTGAATGTGAAGTATAAAGTTTTAGGGTCACGTGAATCATTAATAAAGGGCTGATAGATTCTTTAGCCAATCAGGGAGTTTTCAGATGGAGGAGGATGTCATTAGCTTTTAATTTGACAACTAAGTGATTTAAATTTAGAAGTAGACAATGAATAAAGTAACCTATTTTTAGTGGTATAGCTTTAAGATACTTATCAGTAACACTGAAGTTGCTCAGATAACTGAGTGACATTTCTGTACTCAAATTCCTCCTACTTCTTTTCATATGAACGAAGTTGTCTGAATTGTTTGAAAAAATAAAAATAAAATTGATGCTCAACTAATTTACTCAGAGACCTAGTAGAACGAAAGACTTGTTTAACATCACATTTTTTCTTATCAGTGTGTAGTTCTTTCCCCTGTTCTTGTTTCATCCTTTGGCATTCTCAATTTCCTTTTATATCAGGAATGAATTCCATGTTCAAAAGTATGTGCCCTGAAATGACCAACCAACATTCTCTTTGAAATGGGTTCCCCTTGGTGTCAAGCTAGGGGCAAAATGCAGCCCGGCCAGGGCCGTTATGAAACTGGAAACTAAAAGTTTAATCTGATTTTTAACCTATATAATCATAAAAGCAGAGATATTTGTCCTTGGTGGTATTTACCCTGGAGCACAGTGAAATTGAGTCTGACACCTTATTTAATACTTTTTTCTATACTGTTATCTTATCTTGTCAGCAAAGAGTTGGGGCTTAGACACCCAGATGATGACAAAATTTGAGAAAACCTTTGAAAGGCGAGGGGATTACACAAGCTACACCGAACAATTAAATCATTTGAAACTTTTTTCTACCTCTGATGTGGTTGCCTTTGGTTGCCACATTCTTGGAAATAGAGTTTGCATGGGGAGATATTAAACATAAACATTTAAATTTACCAGCCCACTCACACAGGAAATAGATTAAATTTATATAGGCAGATTTTAGAATCTGAATGATTTGGGGTCTTATGTGTCTGCTTTCTTTAATGGCAGCTCAAAATGGATAGCTCTTAAATATTATTATTATTTTTTAAAAAATTGATTTACTTATGCATACAAGAACTGGGGTACAGACCAGAAGTGTGTGTGGGGGATGAGAGGGTTCACCAGATATAGAGTGGGGAAGAGAACAGGCAGATGGATGAAATACACTGCTGAGGGGGAGCAGCGGGAGAAACAGGAGGGGTCTGCTGCGCCATGTGGGTCCCCTCCCTGGCCGGGGAGTGAACTCATGCTGCAGTGTCTGCAGATGCTTCATAGCGCAGTACTTAACCTCTTGCGCCACCAGGGAGGCCCCCTCTTAAATATTATTAACCCAGAGAAAATAAGGAAAAAAAAAAAGAACCAAGTTCTGAGAGCTGCTCCAGGGTAAATGGTCTCTCAACACTGGGAAACTTACTAGTGACTATGTTGAGAGGCAGAGGACACATAGGTTGTTAATTCTGTGGACCACATGAAAGAGGAGATTGGTGATGGTCAATATGAAGGCATACAGAGAAGGACAGCAGGGGCTACAGGTCTCTGGGGTACAGAACCCCACCCACCATTTCATTGAACTGGCCATCATCTTTTTTCATAAAGTATTAGGTCCCACCTATTGACGAGTTTTTCTTTGATAACATCTATAGAAAACACATTATTTTCTTAGAACTGGGAGAGTGGGTTTTTGTGTCTTAAGAAAGTTCTTAGATTTTCATCCTTCTTTATAGGAAGTTAGGCTTTAATTTTTAATTATGATTAAAAAAAAGTTCTGCAAAATGTGACCAGTAGAACTAGTAATGCATAATTTGCATTACCTGTCAGCAACGTGTGAGTTCAGGCACATGAACGAAATGTCCCACTGCCTGCCAATGTTCAGTTTATTGTTACCCAACTCACAACTTAGCTGACCATAAACAATACCTAACCACAGTGCTTTTTTTGTCATTTCAGGATCTTACTGTACCACAACGTGTCACTGAGGTACAAAATTAAGGAGGGAATTGAAACTAGGGAAATTTTTACTGTTAAGAATACAACGAAAAAAAAAAAAAACACAACACAACAGTACTTGCTTTATCATATGAATTCTGTGCTTTCTAGTTACATGAACACTGCATGGTTGGTGTAGTTGTTGGTGAGAATATCATCTCCCATTTCTTTGGCTTAGCTTTTTGGGTAGCCCCTACGGTGACTATCAATATACATTAAGTATTTAATAAGGAAATAGATGCCCAGTTATTGGCTCCAGTCTTCACTTCCAGTGACTGGGCACTTTGGGGAAAACCATAGTTTTTTCTATAGATTTGAGCTAGGTAGCTTAAACAAAGTTATGTAGCTCTTTTAAGTTATATGCTGAATTTTGGTTGTTTATTAATAAAGTGTGCAATAATTAGCATTAAAATTCAAGCATACAAAATGTGCTGAGTAAGATAGTGAGCCAGAGGAGAAGTAAAAATCCAAAGCTACTCATAAAGGCAGTGTTTCATAAAAGTAGAAAAGTGTGTGTGTGTGTGTGGGGGGGGGTGGTGTATTAGCTCATAAGAGCCATAACAGTGCACTACAAACTGGTGGCTTTAATTTTCTCCCAATTCCGGAGGGTTTAAGTTTATGAAATCAAGGTGTTGGCCCTGTTGACTTCTTTTGAGGCCTCTCTCCTGGGCTTGTAGATGATCATCTCCTTGTCTTCACATGGTGTGTCTCTGCCCAAAGTTTCTCTTCTATTTTTTTTTTTTTTAAAGATTTATGCTTGTAAGAGCTGGGGTACAGGCCAGAGGTAAGAGGATTCAGCAGAGACAGTGGGAAGCAGAACAGGCAGATAAACTGAAATACACTGCTGAGGGGAGCAGCAGGTGAGGCAGGAGAGAACTGCTGTGCCATGTGGTTCTCCCCTCCCTGGCCAGGAATCGAACTCAGGCAGCTATGCCACAGATGCCTCACAGTGTGGCACTCAACCTGCTGCGCCAACATGGAGGCCTAAAGTTTCTCTTCATATAAGGACACCACTCAGTGGGTTATCGCCTATCCTACTGAGCTTATTTGAATTTCATTATCTCTTTTAAATCTATCTCCAAATGCTATCACATTATTCTGAACATGAATTTTGAGAGAGGACACAGTTCTGTACCTAACAGTGGGTTCATGACTTTAACAGCTTGATGGAATTGTAAGTCATGTGCTAGAAAATGGACCCATTTTTAGTGCAATGATTCGTAGTAATTTATGTGGTCTTGTGATCGTGCCAACAATCCCATTTTAGAAGGGCGACATTGTTCTGTCTCAAAGCACACAATGATGGAAAGGGAGTGTTGGATGGTGTCCAGTTTTCACATTCTTAAGTTACTTATTAAAATTTATATTTTAGAAGCTCTCTTGCCCACCTGTGACCACGCAGGAACCTCTTTTTTCTCCTTTTTCTAATAAACCTATCCTTTTAAAGTGTAATATGTATACGTTATTTTTATTTATTTTTTTAAGATTTATTTTGTTTATGCATACAAGAACTGGGGTATAGGTCAGAGATGGGGGTGGTGAGAGGATTTATCAAAAACAGAATGGGGAGCAGAACAGGTGGATCAACTGAAACACGCTGCTGAGGGGAGCAGCAGGCGAGACAGGAGAGGTCTGCTTGCGCCTTTTGGGGATTGGAACTCCTGCTGCAGTAGCTGGTAATAGCTCGATATCACTGAGTCTTTAACCCCTGTGCCACCAGGGAAACTCCCTAAAATAGCTTTTTCACTAAAGAGCTGAAGTGATCACCTTACATATGTGTGGACTTAGGACATAGAAAATCTCTGCCCTTTTTCCAAGTTTTGCTGTAAAGCTCAAACTAGTCTCAAAAAAAAAAAAAAAGTCTTAATAAAAATAAAAGAAAAGAGTTATCTGTTGGCCTGAAGAGCTCCATAATTACTCATATTGGTGTTCATATATTTTTGTACTTAGCATTTGACCTCTTTTTTTTAAATTTTTGCCTTTTTTTTTTCTTATAAGGATGAAGGCACAGCCCCCAAAGTGGGCCAAGGAAATATCCTCAAAAGCGCTGGGAAGAGATTAGAGTTTATGTTAACTACTATAAAATCAGGTTTTCAAGTTCATGAACAAGTCATAGTTCATAAAATTTTAAGTATATCTCTTATTAGATTGCACTGAATTGCACTGGAGAAGCCATTTTCAGTTTGAAGCTTCCTGTGCTTTTGCTCACAAGTGTCTCTCCCCCAGATGCCACGTATTGTTTTTGCAGTGTGTGAAAAGGAAAATTAATTTCTACCATTATACACAATCATGTCAGAATTGAGAACATCTGAATTTGCTCAATTTGCATTCATTTGATCTCGGCTTCGAAGTATTCTAATAATAAAGCCACAGGTGGGTCTTCATTGGAATATATATTGAGAGAAACATTTATAGGGAATTTACTTACCATTAAGGCTTCCTGAAGACTGTTATTTTAATTGAATTCTTTATGCCTTGAGTAATGCATCAGAATGCAAGGTGGACCCTTTCTTGTGAAATTGGGGAAGGTTTATTGTGGCAGGGAATGTGAAAATGGAAAATGCGTATGAATATTCAGGATGATTCTTAGATAGAAAGTGATGTTCTTCCCCCAGAATGATTGGTACTCACCTGTTTAGCTTTTGTTAAAGATTTCACTGAGCACTGTGCTTGGGGCCGCTGCTTATGGACTAGTGGACTAGCACCTGCAACTTCAAATAAAATCAAGCACTGGACTGGTTACTTATATTTAGAACATGTGACTGCCAATTCTTTTTTTTTTTTTTTAAAGATTTATTTATTTATGCATACAAGCACTGGGGTACAGGCCAGAGGTGTGGGGGTGGTGAGAGGATTCACCACAGAGAGCAGGGAGCAGAACAGGCAGATCAACAGAGGTACACTGCTGAGGGGAGCAGCGGGCACAGCAGGAGAGGTCTGCCGCGCCATGTGGGTCCCCACCCTGGCTGGCAGCAGGGATCCAACTCATGCTGCAGTGGCTGCGTTTTGCCTCATAGTGCGTTGCTTAACCCACTGCGCCACCAGGGAGGCCCCAATGACTGCCAATTCTTAGATTGAATCACTCAGACTAGTAGAGAACTGGTGTATTCTTTGGAACATTGTCTTCTTAAATATGTTACAAAACATTTTTTTTCTTAAGTGAATTTGTTTTTTCAAATGGAACCCATTAGCAGTGCACTGAACCATATGTGGAAAGAAATCAGATAACAGAAAATTCTATTGCTTTGCCCAGAATGTTAATTTTAAATATTTGTTTTTATAAACAAATCTATCTTAATACTCTCGTTTTTTCTTCATTGAAACTGAAGGCTAACAGGGCAGTAGAATACAGCCTTAACACATACCATGCTTTCAGGAAAATCATTAAAACCTGTTGTGGATAAGAGACTCTCCAGATTTCCAGGCCAGGCTAAGATCTACAAGAACAGGGAGGGTCTAACTGCAGGGTCTGTGCTTAATGGGTATCTCAGGGCAAGAGCAAACTATCTGTCTTGCTGACCTCTATGGATTGTATTTTGCTCTTCAGGCCAAGGTGGGGGAGAAGGCGCTCTAGAATTGTTTGAGATACAATGTTAAGGGGCATGTGAAATTACGTTCATTAAAGATAAGCTTGGTTGGAAGCTCAGAGACAGAGGTGGGACAAAGGAGCATCGAGGTAACTTTCAAATTTCTGAGTTAATGACCAAAATCTGCCTCCCAAATCCTGGCAAGCTATGAGATTTGTGAAACTGATGTAGGTGCAGACCTGTGTTTTATTTTTTTTTCCCAGTCTGTGTTTTTCATCAGAAACTCTTCTTTCATTCTTGTTCATTTCATTCCTTGCAAATGGGAGTGAAAAAAAACCTGACCTACTTTCAAGCTCAAATTTCCTAGATTTTTATCCAAATGCTTCCATTATGGTTGACCCCAGATTACTCTCTAACGAGTGAGACACGGTAAATCATAAGGGCACCTACTTCTGTAATAGGGTGGTCCCCCAAAAAAGGGGAAGTTCCAAGATCCTGGTTCTGCCGTAAGTATGGTGGAGCTAAGCAGGAATAAGAAAATGCTGGAAAAAAGAAATTGGGTGACACAGAAGGAAATGAGAAAGAAGGAAGCAGGATGGAGAGCAGCAAAGAGATGTGGAGGAGGCACGTGGAGCAAAAGGAAATATAAGAAAACTGCATTTGCTTCATAGTCTTGGACTGGTTGGAATAGGTGTCGGTGAGAGATCCATGGAGAACTTAATAATGGCACCTTTTATCTTAATTTTAATTTTGCTCTTTTCCTCCCAGATTTGTCTGACTCTTTCTGACCCTTTTCTATGAGTCTCCACTGAAAGGTCCTTTAGACTTGTGGCAGGCTTTTGGGCCTTGCTTTGGGCCAATCCTATTTGACTAAACTTTTACCCTCAGGGAAATGGGTAACTTTAATTGCTTAAGTTAGTAACTATTATTTGTCCTTTCCATATTGTATCCTAACTGTATTAAAGTTCCTTTCCATTAAAAGCCTTATATGTTCATCTTAATGCAACAAATGGCAGAACCCATTTAGAGAGAGTAGGTTTGGGGGTTTTGGGGTGCCCCTCTTCCTGCCCTGTAACACTTCTAGTGCGACATGAATTGCTGGGTCTGTCAGTGGTCACTGCCTTGTGATTCCTGTAAATGACACAATGTGCATTAGGCGTTCATTTGACCACAGGGGTAGTTTGTTCTTGAACTTTAAGAAGTTGCTTCCTTTTTCTCTAGTTTTCAGGATTCTATTCTCATTCTTAGGGCACCAGCCCCTCCTTAGTGGAAGGTAGCCCCTATTTATCAGACCACTGCACCCATCTTTCCCTTAATCAAGAGTAACCTTTGTGCAGTTGCTGCTGGCAGAAGACTTTTAGGGCATCTCTGTGGCCAAGGTGGGACAGACAGAAAGACCTGTGGGATAGGGGAACCCCAAATCTGGCGATGACCTCCAGTAAATACAAGATAAACCACAGATCAATCTTAAAGGAAATACATTAAACGCCAAGTTTGCCAAATCAAATTGATTTCCTAATCAATTCAAATCAAGCTTCCAAATAAAATTCAGCACTGGCTGTGTTCTGAAGAGTGGACAGATTTCTAAGTGGGACTTGGCTTGCTCCTGTCAATGTGTGCCTGCATCTCACAGATATTTGTTATTACAAAATCTTTATTATTGTTAAATGTATCACCAGGATCCAGTGAATTATTAGAAACACAAAAGTGAATAGGATATCATCTCTGCCAGGAGGGAACACAAGTTAATCTCAGAATTGTTTATGTATTATGTACATACATTATTATATACTATGTATAAATTATGCACTTGAGTGATTTTTAAAAGTATTTTAAAGAAATGTCATAGTAGATGACATAGTAGAGATGACATAGTAGAGAAAATGCAAGTGTGTATACAAATTAGTTCTAAGGCTTGTAGTGTCCTCCTAATGAAACATTAAGACAAATCTTGCATATCACATATATACATATGTCTTCAATTTAACAGTGAATGTTTATTTGTTAATATACAGTACTCTGACATCAACTGCATATTCAAATCAGCTTTCCTTTATCGGTGGAACCCTGATGGATTTCCCCCATTTGAATATTAAATGACAAAAACAACTAATACTTGAAAGTCATCTTATGATACGTCAGTTATTCCTCCATATAGCTAAATTAAAAAAAAAAAAAGACTTACTAGGGCTAACTAATTTACACCACTAAGCACCCAATGACATTTTAAGGTAGTTTGAAAAGAAGTTTGCCGAGAGATCTAACATCCTTCATGGTGATTGGTTTTAACTCTGCGTTGTGGTGTCACAATGAGACTGTACTTGGCTCTCCTTTGTAAATATTTACTTGTTCTAATAAAAGAGAAATAGAAACGGGTTACTCATTCTTGTGATGAGAACAAGGAAGCGCAGGAACACAAACTGTTTGGGGACACCCACGGTGACAGCTTCACCTTTTGACCATGTGGATCCTGAGTGGGCTGACATTGCGGGGGACACTGAGCCCACCTCTGGGGCATCTGTCTGGGGAGTCTGGTATTCCATTTTTAGAATGTAGAAGGGGAGCCACTAGAAGTGAAAGCAATCCTCAGAGCTTTAGATTGAGGACAAGCCCACAGAAATGATTAGAATTCTTGAGTCTTAAACTGTTCTGATTCCTGGGTCTGGTTTTCCCCTAAATTAGGTCATGGAACATAATCTGTCTAGAACAGAAATCCTTTTCTTTCATTTTAAAGCTTAACTCCCACTCCTGAAATGTACACGAGGCAGTTCCTACATCATCAAAGTGCCATGTCAGAGGGAAAGCATCTTTAAAATTCCCCCAACACTAAATTCATTGGATTTAGGGTGCAATGGGATAACTAAAGCAAAGTTTCGTTTTTGGTAGCTCACATTCAAGCTAAAAAAAGGCACTTCGCAATTCTGGATATGTCATAAAAGTGAATCTCAAGCCTCACACTTCAATCAAGCCACTTACTAGAGAGGACAGTTTTTAAAATGAGAAGAATCTATGCAGTTCTGCAGAATGAGCGCTCCCAGGGGACACACTCTTGTGCTTTTTCTTTCTTTTTTTTGGTCACGGTGAAGGCCAATATGGCCAAGTTTCCAATATATTCTACAACGATCATTGCCAAATGTTCTCAAGTAGGTCAGAAGAAAAAACTGATGATCTTTATGCGCTACTTTGATGACAGGAAACGCTGAGAAAAGAATAACCGTGTTTGTTGCGCTGGTGCCTTTTGCCTCAACTTTTGAGAAGTGCAGGATCATACAATACACTGAGGTGGCTTCATGTTATAATTAGTCATAGGGAATTTACCTGGGCAATTTCTGTTCGACCACTTAGTGCACCTGGGGTTAAGCCGCAGCATTCTCAAAGCTCTGGGTTTGTTAGTACAAAATGACTCACACTTATTGAGAGTGGGAATGTGGTCTCTTGCATGAATTCCTTGTCTTCCAAAGACCCACAGCCACTGCCTTGGAGAGGGAGCCAGTTTTGTTTGTAGAAGACTAACGGGAACATGTGGATGGCAAAATATTCTGTGTATGACTTAAGGGAGATGATGGCTCTCGTGCTGAAACAAAGGTACTTTTAGCACATTTAAGTGGTTGATGGGAATAACAGGAAGAACCCTTTATCCTATACATTTTAAGCATTCAGAGCAGGTTTTTCTATTCAAATATACCATTTAAAAAGTATTATTTCAAATGTATAAAAGTGGAATATTCATTCAATTAATAATTTATTTTGGGAGTCCACTATATGCCAGTAAACCCGTTTCCGTGTTTGGGATTCATCAGAGACCTATATAGACAAAAATTCCCAGTCTTATGAAAAATACTGGCTGTTCTAGTAAGGAGAGAGGCAATAAAGAGTTTCTGCAGAGACAGCTTTGGATGGATGGGCACTGGGACTGGATTTAGCTAGCTCCTCTATGGGCAGGAAAGCAGTATATGTGGGCATAGGTGCCCAGTTCAGATATTTTTTGAAAATAAGAGTTACAGGGATGGTGACAGTGACTCTGCTGGTCATTTTCCATTTTCTGTCCTTGTAAAGGTGGTGGACCCGTGGAAATTGGGGTGTGTGATGCTCTCATAAGGGTTCAGATGACAAGTGTTGAAGCAGTATTTAAAGCTGCTTGTTACCTTGCGAAACTGAGTTAATAGGCTTTCCCCTCCCTGAAAATTCTTATTACTTTACTTTTTAAAACTGTGGTCAACTGAACACAATATAATCTTGATCATTTTAACCATTTAGAGGTTTACACCTCAGTGGCATTGTGTCTATATATTACCTGTGTCTCCATCACTCGATCTATTCATAAATGTTTTCATCACCCCCAACATGAAGTCTACCAATCATTCCTCTTGCTTCCCCCCAACCACAGTAAGCCCCACTCTGTGCATTTGTCTTTTCTAGGTACCTCCTATAAATGGAACTACCAACATTTGTCCTTCTGTGCCTGCCTTACTGCACAGTATAGTGTTTTCAAGGTCCATCCATGTTGTAGCATTTCATCCTTTTTTATGGGTGAATAATATTTTTAGTAGGTTTAGTACAAACATAATATTTTTAGTAGGTTTAGTACAAACATCAGACAATAGCCACAGTGTGTGCACAGGGGCGCTAAAGAAAAAATCCTGGTCTGTCTTCCTCTTTGGTGACTCCCAAGTTCCCTAACCCAGAATCATTCTCCATAAATATTTTGTGAGCTGATTCACTAGCATCCCTCTAAGCCAGACTGAATTTACATGGGAAGGCAGGATCTTGTTCTGAGCGAAGCATCAGGCCCTGGAAGGCTGCCAGGCTCCCTGCTCTGAGACTGCCTGCTGCCAATTCTTTCTGCTGGGCCAGTGGAGGCAGGTGCAGAGGGTGATGGCAACTGATATTCGCAGCAGCTGCTACTTGCTGACCGGAAACAGACCCATCACAAGCAGGGGTGGAGAAGAAACATTTTGGTACTGGTTCCCATAATTTTCCTCCTTGGAAGGACACAGTCTTTAAACTGTCAGAGCCCCCCCCCCCAAAAAAAAAAAAAAAAAGAGAAAACAGAAATGACAGTGATTGTATGTGACCTTGTATAACTTTGTGTTCTGTGACTTTGTGGATGACTTCTGGAGTTTGAAAGACATGGATTTGGTACTGTTGAATCTCAAAAATCATGCTTTAGAAGGAATACAGCCTCGTTTTCCAGATATCTTTCCACAGATGAATTGGTGATTAGTGATTAAATTTTTCTTCTAGAATATTTACAGTGAACAAATTCTTTTGCAGTGAGAAAAAAGTTAGAATTAATTAAAAGACCAAATCTGTCTTAATCACCACTGGGCTTCATCTTCTCCCAAAGCTGCTGCTGTGTTTCAGGGCATGGGGGAAGGTGGGGTGGGAAAGGAAGTGGCACAGGGTATCTCCTTAGATCTGGTGGATTTTTTATGTTAATACGAATTTCTATTCATGCCCCAACTTGCTGGTGGTGCCATTTTGCTGGGAGACCCACTTAACCTCAACATGAAATGTTGGGGTGGCTGAGTGCTGCCACAGGAAACTCTCAAACCTTGTTCTCTCCTTCTGAGGAGAGTGTGTATGGAAGCAACTTTTGCAACTCAAGTCTCACCAACAGGCCCTCTGAGCGGGTGGCAGGCACAGCTCCCTACAAAGCACACACCTGGACACTGACAGCCTGGTGGTTTCATCTGCAAAACAGGAAGGCCTTATATAGCAAAACCTCAATGAACAGGAAGTGAGCAAATCCAAACCCCGCATGAACCAGTGGCTCTTGTCACCGAGATCAGACTTTTAAAATAATTGTACTTCATGTTCCTGCTGTTAAAACAAACAAACACACACCCTCCCTCCTCTCCCCCAGCTCCCCAGCTTAACTTGTCCTCACTTTCAGAGTACAAGAGGTCTTTTGATAGATGTTGTGGTAGAACACTGTCCCTGGCTTCACACTACTGAGCATTTCTGTAATTAATATCTCTTTGCCTTAATTACAGTCTCTATTCTTAGCCTATAGATTTGTATATGACACATTTTTCAGTTTTCTTTTGATAGCAAACTATAAGAGGGCAGTAATTAAAAACATACAGGGTTGCTAAATATGGACTTCTTAAAAGGTCCACAAAAATTGTTCATCCCAGAACTTGCTCTCTGACACAGGCATTCTGTATGCCTAGTAACTCCATATAAGGGCATAGAACATTATCGTTGCCAGTGCTGCTACATCTGAAACCCAGTTCTGCATTCACAAGATTTCCTCTTCTCTCTTAGCCCCACCCTTATTGCCCCTGCTTAGAAGGTTTGAGGTAAGTTCAAACTAGTTTTCTTCCTAAAAAAAATCTCCCAAATGCAGCTTCGTGTAAATGCTTCTTCTATATATTTTAGAGCCATCACTTTCTCAGCACTAAATCTATTCCGTTCTTTATTTCTCTATCAGACAATGATAGTAGATTCTTTTTCATTTTAAATTGTAAAATTTTGTCACATAATTCAGTGGTTTTTAGCATATTTACAAAGTTCTACACTATCCCCATCATCTAATTCATCACCATCCCCAAAAGACAACTTGTACCTATTAGTAGCCAGGCCTCATCCCTCACTTCCCTAGCCCTTGCAAACAAGAACCTACTTTCTATCTGCATGAATTCCCCTATTCTGGGTAATCGATGTAAATACAATAGTACAGTGTAGGGTCTTTTTGATTAGCTTCTTTTATTTAGTATAATGTCTCTTAGGTTGAGCCATAGAATATCATGTGTCTGTTCCTCATTTTTTATGCCTGACTAATATTCCATACTTATTTATAATATACCGCACTTATTTATCCATCAGCAGTTGATGGACACTTAGGAGTAAATTTTTTTATTAATAGTTTCTCTTGCTTCTTGATATCTTCACCTTGATGCATTATCTCCATTTTGTCCATGATTATTTTAAATAATTCTGTTTACAGCACCCTGTTCAAAACTGTGACGGCTCCACCATTGCTGAACTTCAGAATGAAGTCCTTACCACAGGCACCCATTGTAGTCTCAGTGTCTCCTATTTCGTACTTCAGATGCCCTGTGTGACAGAGCCAGCACCCCACCCCTTGGGTCTCCAATCTGGCTGAAATTCTCCCCACCCTCATCCTCCAAATTGTGAACTTGCACAAATCTTCCCCAGGCTCTTGATGAGAACACATGGCCCTCAGCATTTTCTACATTTTCTTTAATTAAAATGGCTAAGATTCTGTCTGGTAATTATTTCCCCCTGGATTGTCAATTCTACCCAACATGGGAGCCCTGGGAGGAAAATGCTGCCCTCTTTTCAACGTCTTAGCACCATTTTGTTGACTAACCCTATGAGGTGTAATCAGTGCTTATTCAGTCAATGCATGTTCTGTTTCTTTAGCCTTTATTTTGAAACTTTTATGGAGTCAATGAATGTGACTGGCATCCATTTTTTAAAAAAGATTTTGTATATGCATACAGAGCTGGGGTACAGGCCAGAGGTGGGGGGGGGGTGAAAGGATTGACCAGAGACAGAGTGGGGAGCAGAACAGGCAGATCGACTGAAATACAACTGCTGAGGGGAGCAGAAGCTGAGGCAGGAGATGTCTATCCGTGCCATGTGGGTCCCCTCCCTGGCCAGGGATCAAACTCCCGCTGCAGTGGCTGCGGAGCCCCACAGTGTGGCACCCAACCCCTGAGCCACCAGGGAGGCCCCCACTTTTTTTCCAGTGCAAAAATGAGGTCTGCTATTTTGTGATGGGCTTCATTTCACCCCAGGAAAGAGGCAGAAGGGAGCTCTTTCCTGCTGGGTCTACTGTCTGCCCTTCCAGATGATTTTTACACATCTTACCTTCTCTTTATCTCAAGGTCCACTATCTGGCTGATTGTTGTTCTCATTTGAAAACAATGTGTCAGAGCCTTGAAGGAAGCTTTTTTTTTTTTTAATCGTAAATAAATTTTATTTTCTGTTCCTCCAAGATGACACTGCCAACAGTCACAGATTTGCATACAATTCAGTCCTGTAAGTCCTGTATTGACTATTTACAATTTACAGTAGTTATTTTTTCCTCTGGAAAATATAAGTACAAAGGTTAAGTAAACAACTCTTGTCTGCTTAGGCCCCACAGCCAGAATTAAAGACCTGCTTCTGCCTTATCCCATCACCTCTAGGGAGAAAAGATCATGAAGAGAAACTCTGGATTTGATAGTGAAATCTGGATTTGATAGGAGTATTTGATACTCCTGAGTGAAAATGGTACTGAATAAAGCATGGCTCTGTGTAAGTTGTGTTGTGGAAAGGAAGAACTCTTTCTTCTCTCCATCAATGCATATTTATTAATGCATATTTAACATCAAGTCACCACTCTCTTTATAAGTCTGAGAAGCAGAAAAGTGACCAAAGCAAGCCTTTGTACCCCAGCCCCAACCTGCTGAGCTGAGGGGAAAGACAAGGCAACGGGCCTGCTTGAAAGCTTCCTATTCCCTCACTGTCCCCCAAGTCAGTGCTGCAAACCTGTGAGCAGAAGGGCCTCTGGGACTCAAAGAACCACAGAGCAGAGAAAGGGAGCTTAGGTAGTCAAAGTTGGGGTCTGACATCATCTGCAGGTTTACTTGTTCAAGAGGTATCAAGAAACAGAACAGCAGACGCATTGGGCTGAGCACCGCTGAGCATGGAGCACAGGGCCCTTCTGAGCTGGGCTTGGGGTCCCACATAGGTGGGTCCCCACCTGGGTCCCTCATGCGTATGGGTCCCACATAGGTGAAGGAGAGTCACACAACCAGATAAATGTTCATTCTGCAATAATACATTGCAGATACAATAATACAGTAACAACATAACTCCGTAGAGAAGAAGGACCAGGGGCCTCCTTGGTGGTGCAAGGGGTTAAGCACCGCACTATGAAGCATCCACAGCCCCTGCAGCATGAGTTTGAGCCCCAGTCATGCTCACTGCTCCCTTCAGCCATGTATTTCAGTTGATCTGCCTGTACTACTTTCCACTGTTTCTGGTGAATCTCCTCACCCCCCACACTGCTGGCCTGTACCCCAGTCCTTTAAAAAAGGACCCAAAAGAAAGCTGTTTTAACTATCAAATAGATGATATAAATAATCATATTTTCTATGTGCTATCCATGGTTCAAGTGCTCTGTAAATGGTGACCCATGTTTTTCTTCTTGGAAACACTCCAAGGAAGACACTACTGTGCTAGCAGAGGTTTTGTAGGTGAAGAAATGGAGGCAAGGGGGTTCAAGCAACCTGTCCCAGATTCTTCAGCACCCAGCCACTCTGGCTGAGTTGGTGATTCTGTAACAGGGTCGTCTCTAGGAAAGGGGGAAGTTCCAGAATCCCGGTTCCGCCCTAAGTGGGTGGAGCTGAGCAGGGAAAGAAGATTCTGCAGAGAGGACAGAGGGAAGGGAGGAAGAAGGAAGCAGGATGGAGAGCAGCAAGGAGACTTGGAGGAGGCACGTGGAGCAGAGGGACATGTGCAGAAGCTGTGCTTGCTTTTTGGACTTGGACTGGTTAGAACAGATGTGGGTGAGAGACCTGTGGGGAGGTGAACAATGGCAGCTTTCATCTTGATTTTGATTTTGCTCTTTTCCTCCCAGATTTGTCTGCCTCTTTCTGACCCTTTTCTATGGGTTGCTACTGAAAGGTCCTTTAGACGTGTGGCAGGCTTTTGGGCCTTGCTTTGGGCCAATCCTATTTGGCTGGACTTTTACCCTCAAGGAGATGGTAACTTTGGATGCTTAACTTAGTCACTATATTCTTTGTCCTTTCTGTATTGTACCCTAATTGTATTAAAGTTTCTTTCCATTAAAGGTTTTATATGTTGTCTTAATGCGGCGGATGGCAGAACCCATTCAGAGAGGGCAGGCTTGGGGGTACTGGGGTGCTCCTCTCCCTGCCCTGTAACAATTCTAACCACATTATACGTTGCATGTCTGAAATAAAAACAAGACCATTTACTTGACTATGTATGTGAATCTGCACTAACATATTTTGTGGAAAAATGACAGTTTTGAAGGTTATTTTAAGGAGATTTTTATCAATGGCAGGTTTCTATAAAGAAGCCCACTGCTGCTTTCAGTTCTAGACATGATCTGTCTATGCCTGGTCTTGCCAATTGTTACGCTCTTTCTTTCATCACTCCCAACTAGTCAAAAAGATACAGAAACAAACAGATGCACAGCATGCATCCCTAAATGAACATCAAGTCACCAAGTCTTATCCTCCAGCCTCTGGGCAAATAGCAGCATATCCTTCAAGGGCAGAGAAATCCCCAGCGAGCAAGTAAACAGCATTTGGTGGAACTCCTAAGAATGTCTCTGCTCATTTCTCAGGAAGACAACTGGCATATTTGAATGTGAAGAAAAGACAAGGCTAAATTGAATTTTGCTTTTCAAAAGGACTATACAGTGATTTTTAGAAAGTGTTTTCTTTGAAGTGTTCAAAATAAATACGAAGTGATGGTCTATCTGGAAGGTACTGACATTATTTGGAAGTTTCATAATTCATCCCTGCTTATCAAGGCACTGGACAAATGTCCTGCTTCTCTACTTTATCTGCCTCTGTGTGGGTGTTTGCTTCCTGAATGGGGTCTAGGAGTGCAGACTGGAGCCTCAGTGATGGTAAGGCAGCGATTTTTCTTTGAATCTGAATTGACCCAAACCAAAAGATATAACCATATAGAGAAATACTAAACAAAAATCTCCTATAAAGACACATAAAACATTTTTCCCTCTAAAAAGTAACTACTTCAAATCTATGAAAATCTCTTGAAAAATACTGAAAAACACGGGCAAAGGACTTGCAGAATTCTGCAGGTACTTCTCCCATAACTCGGGTTCTCTCCTGCTTTATTTTGCAATGATACAAGGCAAAACAGTTTACTCAAGAAGAACGTTTTAAATTTGACAGATTTTCCTGGCAGTCTCTCATCTTCTTTTGATTTACGGTAAGTGGTTTCCAGTTGTGTTAGCTCATTTCCCGACTCTCTCATCTCTCTCTCTCTTCTGCCCACTCTTACTCCATCTCTCTGGTTCGGTGGGAGCATTATCTATACAAAGCTCTCGACAGGATGGCATTTTGTAAAAATACTTCCTTTTTTTTTTTAAAAGATTTATTTATTTATGCATACAAGCACTGGGGTACAGGCCAGCGGTGCGGGGAGGTGAGAGAATCCACCAGACAGAGCAGGGGGGGAGAACAGGCAGATGGACTGAAACACACTGCTGAGGGGAGAAGCAGGCCAGGTAGAAGAGGTCTGCCTGCGCCATGTGAGTCACTTCCCCGGGATCAAACTCGTGCTGCAGTGGTTGCGGTTTGCTTCATAGTGTGTTTCTTAACCCACTGCGCCACCAGGGAGGCCCCAAAAATGCTTCGTAATAACAAATTTAAAAGTGAGTTACTGATCCACTGGATAATCCATTCTGGGTTCCTTAAACCTTCCTGAGGGCTCAGATTAGGAAACCAAAGGCTGACTCTTCTTGAACATGTTCTATTTTTTCAGACAAAATTGTTGCTGGCAAGTCAAATGACCTGTGGGAACAATACTTACTTATTTATTTCTTCTTTTGTAACTGCAAAGGTAAAAAGAAAGGAAATAATGGAGCACAATAGAACAGATATTAGCACACTCAAGAAAGTACCAATCTTTGGCCATTTCTTTTGTAAAATGAGTATTACCTATAAAATTGAAACCCTCTTTAGTCCCTTTCTAGTCCTATTTCCCTTATTCTCCCCACTACTACCCCCCCACAGGCATGGCATCATCATGGTGATTTGAGTGTGGTATCATGGCAGCCTGTGCTCTTACTTAAGCACAAACATATATTCTGTACAAAGAGCATATAAATGTTTGGATGTGTTTACAAGTTCACAAACACAGTGTCTTGCCAGGATCAGATTGAACTGTTTTGATCTTGGAGAATAAGAGAGGATAGAATTTCCTTAAATGATGACCTCACTTTTAGAAACTGTTCCCTGGAGCAAATGTTAATTTCTGGAATAATCAGAGCAGTAAATCAGAACGGTACAGACATGTATTCTTGAGGTAAATTCTTTTGTCCTGGCGACTTTATAAAGGTCTGCTGGAAAATGAAGCTCAGTTGGGATGACCCCTTAAGATCTGTGAACTTGAGGAACGTTTGCTCTTGGAACATGCTGACTGTATGCTTGATGTTAGCCAAAAGGCTGAGAAGTGATGGAGCATACTGACTTTAAATATTTTTTTTTCTGCATCTGTCAAAATCTTCAAGTGGTCTTCATAGTGACCACGTATTTGCTATATTTTAAATCCTAGATACAAGCAGTTACTGTAATCACAGTCATTGCTTTATCTGTTCAAATAATGGATTTTTCATGTCAGTGTGAAAAATAAATTTTAGGGAAAAAATTTAAAAAATGCAAATTAGTTTTCATAAATCCATATTTTTTCTACCTGAAAATTTAATGATTGTTAGAAATACACACTGAAATTAATAATTCTTCAAAGGTGTATAGGTCTATACTTCAATCTTAAAGAAGACTCTAACAGTACTATTAAAAAAAAACAACAAAAAAACGCTGCTACCAGGGTCTCCTTGGTAGCCTAGTGGTTAAATATCAGCACTTTTATCTCTAAGTCCTGCGTTGGGTCCCTGGCCAAGAAACTAACCCGCATATGGCAAGCAGACCTCTGTTTTACCTGCGGCTCCACTTCGCAGTATATATCAGTACATCACCAGTTCTGCTGCCCATTTTGTCTCTGGTGAATTCTCTGACTCCTAAACCTCTGGCCTACACCCCAGTTAGTATATGCAAAAATAAAATTAAAACAAAACCAGTTGATACCTTAGTACTTTAAAAAGTAAAATCGCCTAGCATCTTGACCTTAACGGGGGTGTTATAACTCTAGTAGCCTAGCGCCCTCTTGTGACTAAAATACCGAACTACATCTCACTAGATTTCAGCGATCAAGAACTTTGTTTTAAAGGTTCAGTGACTCCTTCAATTTCCAGTGTTTATCGGTAGTTGGATTGGCAGTGTCGACGAGTGGGATGACACTAGCCTCCAAGTTTTCCTGGGACCTCTTGGATATGAGACACTAAAGTGTGAAGTCACAATAGTCTTGGGCAAAGGGGGACCAGTTGGGCACTCACTCTACTTAGGTGCTTAGGAAATTGTGATGAATAATCCAGGTAATGTAACTGTTATCATGGAGTGGAGTGGGTGTTATGGGGGAGACACAGATGCTATATCATCATGTAAAATATCAAACAGCTATATGCTATTCAGGTAGGTAGAACAGGATAGTAGAATAGAAACTGACTTAGTGGTGACCTAACTCAACTTAGGTTGAGTGCTTGGTAAAGAAGATGATGCCATTTAAACTGACATGAAGGACATACATGAGCCAGTCATATAAATTAGGAGGTAGGGGGCCTCCCTGGTGGTGAGGAGTTAAAGTCTCAGCACTATCAAGCATGAGTTGATCTCCTGGCCAAGGAGCTGACCACATGGCACAGCACAGCAGACCTCTCCTGCTTTGCCTGCTGCTCTCCTCAGCAGTGTGTATCAGCAGATCTTCCTGTTTTGTCCCTACTCTGTCTCTAGTGAATCCTCTTGCCCCTCATACTTCTGGCCTATACCCCTTTTCTTATATGTGTAAATAAATAAAAATAATTCTTTTTAAAAAAGAAGTTGATAAAGAGAAGCATTAAAAAAAAATAAGGAAAAAAATAAATTAGGAGGAAGAACATCTGGCCAGACAGAAAAGTTAGAACAGAGTCCTTAAGTCAGGAATAAGCTACATGTGTTTGAGGAACCAAGACAGTCACTGTGACTTGAATATAGTAGTGTGTTAGATTCCTACAGCCTCTGCAACAAATGACCACAAACTGATGGCTTAAAACAACAGGGAGGGGCCTCCCTGGTGGCGCAGTGGGTTAAGCACCACACTATGAAGCAAACCGCAGCCACTGCAGCACGGGTTCGATCCCTGCAGCCGGCCAGGGGTATGACCCACATGCTGCAGCAGACCTCTCCTGCTATGCCCACTGCTCCCCTCAGCAGTGTATTTCAGTCAATCTGCCTGTTCTGCTCCCCACTCTGTCTGGTGAATTCTCTCACTGCCCTAGCATCTCTGGCCTGTACTCCAGTTTTTGTATGTATAAATAAATCAATCTTAAAAAAAAAAAAAAAACTACAGGGACCTGTTGCCTCACAGTTCTGATGGCAGGTTCTCCACTGGCTTTTGGTGGGCCACCCTCCCTCTGAGGGCTCTGGGGCAGGGTTCTCCCTTGCTTCCCTGTATCTTCTGGTAGCTCCTGGGAATCCTTAGCCTTCCTTGGCTTGTGGATGCAGCACCCCAGTCTCACCTCTGTCTTCTCAAGGTATTGTCTCCACTGGGACTTGTCAGAAGGACATCAGCCCTGGGGTTAGGGCCTCCAGCAATGACCTCATCTTACTTTGATATTTGCAAAGACCTTATTTCAAAATAAGGTCACACTTATTTTGTGATTTTGTGAAGAGCCTATTTTCAACAGACCTATTTTGAGGGACACAATCCAACTCATCACAGTAGACAAGATACTTGGAGCGGGACAAGAAGAGGACAGAGAGGTAGGCAGGACCCACGTCACGCAGGGATGCATGGTAAGGTCATAAGAGGTTTGGTGAGATTTAAGAAGCAGAGATGTGACACCACAGCCATATATTTATTTTAATTAGTTAATTAATTTATTTTTAGTAAACAATCTGAATTGAAGCAAACTGTATTATAATGTTAAAGAAAGGTTACTACCGCAGCAGGCAGACTGCAGGAGGAAAGGGGTTAGGAGCCAGTGGACGGAGTGGGACAGAGTTGGAATATGTCTTACGGCAAGAACTGTTTTTTTTTTTTTTGAGGGCAAGAACTGTTTTTTTTTTTTTTTGAGGGCCTGGGAGCTGGTCTGATCAAGCAAGGACATCAAGGATAATTGTTGGAGTTGTGCCTTGAACGATCTGGTGGATTTTTCTGTTATTTCCTGGATTGAGGAAACGTGGGGGAAAGCAGATTTAGAGAAGAAAATTGAGAGTTTTGTCTCTGCAATGGGAAGACAGAAGGACAGCACTCTATTTCCAGCCCCCAGGTTACTTGGAGTATGTGAGGAAAGTCAGTTGCTACTCTGGGGGTAGGGGTCGGGGGTAGGGGGCAGAGGAAAGAGATGGTTTTCTGGAGCAACCAGGTTTTGGATGAAAACAACCTGGCTTGGAGAAGAGACTGAGGGAAGAGTCTGAGGAGAGAGGGAGTTTCCCATGATTCCCCTTCTCTCTTGGTGACATAACCAAGATGAGGCTCTTGTCTGCAGAAGACTCTCCTGCTCATGTGTTGGGCAGTAATGCCTCTGGGATTACAAATGGCTCTGGGGTTGTGAATGGCTCTGGTCACATCTGCCATTTGGAATTCACGCTGAATGTGAAACAGTCCATCTGCCTACTTCACAGTTGGACACCCTCACTGTCTGAACCACACCAACTAGTTAGGAAGCATGTTAAATTAAACTTATTATTTCTTATCTGATGAAACACAATATTAGACAAAGAGAATGATTTCATATTAAGGATCTAGGTCTAAGGTATTGTGAACACATTAACAGATTTATTGGCCTTTTTCAAGGCAAACCAATGGTTGTGTGTTTAGACTTCAGACCAGGCTAAGATCCTAGGAACCCAATGCGAAATAACCTTTATGGTAAAAGGAGGAGAGAAGAGGAAGGGAAAGGGGGAAAATGCATATTTCTTTCATTTTGGTTTATTTTTATTTTCCAGCCCTGACAGTTGAGCGTCTCAGCAGCCAACCAGTCTAGTCCAGGTGTCACACAGCAAGTTCTGATCCCATTTGGTTCTACCCCAAGAAGTGGGGAAGTGAGGGGTGAAACTGGCTTCTCCTTAATCCCCCCTACCCCTCCCCCCTTCCTGGAGGACCTAAATGGAAACCCCCCTGACCTGCCAATTATGCCAATTACTGGAAGGATCTAAATGGAACATTTTTTTCTTAATACCTCCAGAACGTGTTTCAACCACCAGGAGAGAGACTCAGGAAGGTTAAGTGCTGGGGCTCTCTGTCTTCCTTTCTTCTAGCTGGACCCAGGGCATTGTGGTATAAACAAGATGCTTTTTTGGGTACAAAAATAGCTTTGCTTTGTTTTAAACTTAAAATATTTGGACTAGTTGTTTATCTTATAATTTACAAGCCGAAAGTGTATTCCTTTTGGAGTTCAGATGAGTGGATTTTGACAAACACAGGGTTGTTTCACCACGGCCACGGCAAGGCAAGAGCCATCACGTCACTGCCCATTTGTCTATCGACTCTTAAGGTACATTACAGTTTTATTCATCCCTAGGCACTTGATCTGTATCAATTTAAGAAAAATGTTTACAGCTTTAGAAAGCTTGTCCTCTCACTATAAGCCCCGCGTGAGAAATCGCTCTCACCCTCGCCCCACACGACCCGGATGCAGCTGCTTTCTGTGTCCAGCAGGGCTAAGAGGCTCTTTGATGTCACTCTTTGCTTACATCCAAAAGATCCCAGTTCTCTTTATGGTTTTCCCACTTTTCCTCATAAAATGGTTATTGGGATCCTCACCATCTTTATTCTTTAAACATGTTCAAGCGACTCTTAAAAACACGGCGTCTGGTGTTAGAGACAGGCCCCAGAGAACATGACGCCCTGTGGGCCTGACCAGTGCACATTCGCCTTCTCTCGGCTCTAAGACCCTGGCGTTACTTTTCGTAGCCATAACTCACTGTTTCCTAACAATGAGTATTCTGAGCAATTAAACACACGCACACACGCACACACAGACGCCCATGGCTTTAAACTCATTTACTCCTTATCCTGTACATGTGGCTCTGAACGATATGCCTCCAAGTAAAGGCTTTTGGATTTACCTTTAGTAGTGTTTTCTGTGTCCTATTTGACCTGAGTTCCACCTGTTCAGCTGGCCCAGGCGCTCTGCCTCTAAAGCACATGCGTGCTCTCCTTGCTCAGTGTTCCCCGAAGGTTGGAAGGTGGGCGGCACCTCACTCACATCTCTCTCTTTAAATCCTAAACCTCCTCATCGCCCGTTTTCTCTGGTGACCAGCTGCAGTCCTGTTGAGGAGGCTCTCGGGACACTGATAACTGGGTTTTATCAAAAAAGCAAATGTAGGGGCTAGCAAAACGTTGGCCCATAACCGGGACTATTTCCTTATGATGTACTGGGCAAGTCATTGGAGGGACATGGTCTGCTGTAAAGAATAAAAGGAATGATCTATCAGTGTATGATTATTTCATCAGTGTGTAATTAATGAGTTTCATGTAAAAGGGGGAAGAACAGACTGGATTAAATTGTAAGGATTATACAGTCACCCTTACAAGTGTATTTGCATAAAAACTAGTTTTACATAGAAGAGGATCTGTTTTCAGGGCATTCTGTAATTCTTCTTCTTGTTTTTGTTCTTATTCTAGATCTTCTCATCTTGTTCTCCTCCTCTTTATCCTCCCTCTTTCCCTCCCTCCCTCCCTCCCTCCCTCCCTCCCTTCCTTCCTTCCTTCCTTCCTTCCTTCCTTCCTTCCTTCCTTCCTTCCTTCCTT
>JAGFMF010012290.1:8664405-8676149 GCA_019455555.1 Galemys pyrenaicus
TTCCTTCCTTCCTTCCTTCCTTCCTTCCTTCCTTCCTTCCTTCCTTCCTTCCTTCCTTCCTTCCTTCCTTCCTTCCTTCCTTCCTTCCCTCCTTCCTTCTTGCTGTAATTACACTTGATGTGAGAGATCTCACTTGATGTGAGATCTACCAGCTTGACCAGATTAAACCAAAACTGAAATTAAATAAGTTATTTATTATTCATTTAAAAAATTTTCTTATATTGTTGTTCATTTTTGTACAGTAATTGTTTTTTCTCTCAGGTATTGTCCCCATAGTTTTTCTGCCACCATATCACCTGGTGACCATCATTATATTCCCTTGTGCTCTTTTCCCCCCATTTGAACACCCCCCTCCTCCTTACTGTTTGCCTCAGCTCTGTGGTGTTAAGGACTTACTCATTCTACATAACTGAAAGTGCATGTAGCTAATCTTTTACTCTTAAAGATTTTGGTAATGAAGTGTGTGGATGAAACTAATGCTGTCATACTAAAAGCATTACTTATTATAATCACAGAACCATGCATTTTCCTGTTTTCTTTCTTTCTTTTCTTCTTTTTTTAAAGACTTATTTATTTATGCACATAAGAGCTGGGGTACTGGTCAGAGGTGTGGGCGGTGAGAGGATCCACCAGAGAAAGAGTGGGGAGCAGAACAGGCAGACTGACTGAAGCACACTGCTGAGGGGAGCAGTGGGTGGGGCGGGAGAGGTCTGCTGCGCCATGTGGGTTCCCTCCCTGTCCAGCAGCAGGGATTGAAGTGCTGCAGTGGCTGCGGTTTGCTTCATAGTGCGCTGCTTAACCCACTGCGCCACCAGGGAGGCCCCCTGTTTTATTTCTTATGACGTTGTTCCAAGTATCTAAAACACAAAAATAACTCTCATGTACCACCACTCATTTATTATGAATAACATTTTTGTTATATTGCAGATTTTGTGAGGAGTGGAGAGGGGAGGACAAGGCTGAACTTCTCCTCACCCCAACAGTTGTAAACAGTTTATCCTGAAGTCTATACCACATCTTTGCATACACGTGCTCTTGTTTGTTAAAAACTAAAAACATTAAAGTTTGTTAAAACTTCCACCAGTTTTATGGGTGTAAAGAGGCAGGCCATTATTTTAAATCTTTTCACTTAAAAAATTATGCATACAAGAACTGGGGTACAGGCCAGAGGTGTGGGGAGTGAGAGGAGTCACCAGAGACAGTGGGGAGCAGAACAGTCCGATCAGCTGAAATACCCTGCTGAGGGGAGCAGTGGGCAAGGCAGGAGAGGTCCGCTGCGCCATGTGGGTCAGCTCCTTGGCAGGGGATCGAATTCCTGCTGCAACGTCTGCCCCAATAGCTTGATAGTGCTGCGACTTAATCCCTTGTGCCATCAGGGAGGCCCCCATTTTAAAACTTTTTGAACTGCTGACTGGATTTCCTAAGTTTGGTAGCATGGTTCCCATTCCTTTGAGCAACATTAACTTCGTAATTTTAGTGGTCCTGTCACTTCAATTTAACAGGTCAGCTGATCTCCACCAGGGCAAGGCTACATCCACATCTTCCTCCAGCTTTTTATATTATTGAATAGTATTTGGGTTAATTTTGGACATTAACTATTTTACTTTACTATTTTTGGAAAATGATATTTTGAGTATTGTAAGGTAAATGGAAAGTGATCAGGCTTTGCTGCCCTCCTGCCATTGATGTCGATGATGGACACCGGCGGTCTTGCACGCATGCCTGACGCAGGCACCTCAGGTCGGGTTTGGGCATGCGCAAGTGGGTGCGCCTGGGCTAAGACATGCCGCGTATAAAGATGGCGTCACAAGGACGCCAGCAGAGGCGAGAGCAAAAGAAGCAGAGGCAGTAGCAGAGCAGTGGCAGAGGAAGAAGGAGCCCAGAAAGTGAAGATTCGCGGGGGGCTAGGAGGCCTGCAAGCCCCATAGTCCCCCAACCCACTGCCTGCCGTGTACCTGGTCGCCTCTGATGTCAAGAGTAATAAAAGTCTGAAAAAGCCAGTGAAGGCTCCAGGACTCCTCCTTGACCCGTCCGCTCTGATCATGGAGAACCTGCTCCGTGCCTTGCTGGCACTACAAGCATCTTTAAAAATGTTTGACTTTTTATGTGAACATAGTATTTAGCTACGGGCACCGAGGGCGTTGCAGGGTAAATGAGTTAAAAGACAGGCTTTGTTACACCCTCCTGCCATTAGCCTCTATGGCCAGCACCTGCGGTCTTCCACAACTTCCATCATTTAGGACATCTGGGCCCAGGAAGCACGGGCGGGCGCGTGTGTAAATGTGTACACCTGGGCAGTGGTGACTACACCAGGGCCTAAGAGCCAGGATGGAGCTGCTGGACGGAGCTGCTTGGCAGAAAGGAATGCTTTTGGAGCTATCCGCTGCCCTTCACCAAGGAGGGTGGCGTGGGCCGTCCTTCTGACTGTGGTTTCAGCGGTGAACTTCTTGTGTCTCATCCTTGTCGTCGCTGTGCCAGTTTACTGGAGGTGAGAACCGATGGCGATTCTACCAAGCCTGGGATGGTTGGACCACAGGTATGTGCTAACATTTGGGGAGAAGTTTAGATAATCAAAATAAGTTATTTTGCATTTATAGATGGCCATTTGCCTGATATTGGACTTTTCTGTATCTGTTAGAGTAATTGCTTTACAGATAGCTGTTCTTATCGTTAGATTTAAATAAGTCATTCCAGTACTTATTTAGTATTCTTTCAGAAGAACTATGGCTGGGTGAGCCATATTGCTAATTTCTTGATACATAGTCGCATTTATATCATTTGCATATATTACTTTGGTATATAACTGAATTTTCCAGCAAACTGAAACTTATTTCTTAGCCAAATAAATAAATTAAAAAAATTATCACTTGAAAAGCCCTTAGGCATAATCCAACATTCATAATATACTAAATATGTAATGACATCTTTCTTTGATCAGCTATTTTACTTAAAAATGTCTCCTCCTTGACTGTTTCTAAATTAAATATTCTCATAGAGCAACTTTAATTTGTGATTTTCCCATCTGCATGATCTAAACAGAAAACAGTATTTTGCGGCCTATATGGCAGGGGTCTGGAGATCAGAATGCATTCTGGACACCCGCCCTGTTCCCCCAGGGTCTACGGCTTCTAGGGGGCACCTCGATGCATTTCCTCCAGTAGGACTTTCTTGCTCACAAATGGCACTTGATGACGAATTTAGGCCCCAGTACTTTGATGTCTGGAAGAATGTGCCTGGGGAGTGAATGGAAGTGCCTGGCTTCCCCGCCAGATGAGCTGGTTGGCTGTCAGTCCATGAGCAGGTAGTGACTAATCTGGAAGGTTGAGGGGTAGGCTGTGAAGCCCTTCCAGAGAGGCTACTCACCCTGCCTGTCCCATCCTGCCACGTGTCTCTCATGTCCCTCTCTTTCACTTCAATATTGTCATCTTCGGAGAGTGAGAAAATCTAAAGGATTCTTCATGAGAATTCTCAGCATGTTGAAAACAGGAAAAAGCCACACAGGCCCTTGAGATGAGACTCATTTCAAAATACAGAAATTGAGTAATTTAGACTCACACTTGCACGATTTCTGATACCATGAACACTGCAATTAAACCTTTTGAATTCAAATTCAATATTCTCCACTTACAGGACTTGTGAGGTTGGGGAAAGTACATGGGGCGATGGACGTTCCCAGTACATAGGGTTCTAGGATGGATGATGAACACGGGTCTTACTTAGCTCTGTCTCTCCACATACTTGTTCAGCGACAGTGTCATCGTGATCACATTGCTTAGGGTGCTGGAGCTGCACGAGAGCTCAGGAGTCCCTGCAGAGACTATTTATTTGATTTTTGTTCCTTGAAAATTTTATTGGCTTGCACTTGCTGATAATTTTGGGACTAAACTTCACCCCTCCCTTTACTTATTTACCCTCCGCCGAAGTTCCAGTGTGTGGTGATCATTTAAAATTTTTTTTATCTTCTCAACTTCCTCTCTTGAGTTCTGTCCCCTTTTCCTGATAACCAGGCTCTTTCCCTTACAGATAAAATATGGGGGTTAATCTTTCCCAGCATCCTACCGCCTTTAAATTTATCACCCACCTCCTTTCAATGAATGCATTGTTACCCCAAGTCTGATCTCCAGGCCATCATCATCATCACCACCTGGGAACTTGTCACATATGTCCATGTGGGCCTCACCGCAGACCTACTGGGGCAGATTCTCTGTGGTCCATAAATTCTGCCTTGCCAGATGGTTCCACTGACTTTTGGGAATCGCTACTCTAAATCACTACTCTAAAGTGTCTACTTGTGGGACACTCACCTCCAAACTTCCCTTGCCTATTCTTTTTTCTTTGTTCTCATCTTTGAGCTCCATCATGGGGGGCAGAAAGACTATGGGGAGCAGTGGCAGGACACTCGGGGCTTTAAAGCGACATCGGTCCTATTAATTGCTTTGTGGACACCATCAGGAAGCCCACACACAGCTGCTGGGGATGCCTTACCCACAAATCCTCTCATCTGGTCCATGGGTACCTCCAGAGCTGTGCCTCCCCCTTCCCCTGGAGCTGCGACCAGCTCCCTGTGCATCCTCTTGATGGCAGCAAGAGCTGCTATGGCGGACGGTGAGCGTGTGTCGAAAGCTGGCCTGATCTGTGAACCAGGAAGAGATCACGAACTCGAACTCTGATTCTGCCCTTGGGAAAGCCAAAGAAAGGCTGTCAGTCAATCCCGGGGCACTGCAGGATTGAGAGAAGACACCCAGGCTCAGGCATTCTGCCGTAAGAGGGAGCATGGGGTGTGGCCTGAGTATATCCACAGAGGAGAAAAGGACATGGAGCATGGGTTTCCTTTCGGCATCCCTGGGTGGGCGAGTGGAGGACTACTGCGGCTGGCTGGAGAGGCTTTGCTTTTGGACACAGGTGCCTCCCTTTCTTGATGTGGTTCCTTGTTCTCTTGGTGAAATGGGCTCTCTTGCTAGGATCTGCCCACCTGTGGCCACAGGGAAGTCACCAGATGGCCACAGTTCTGGACCTGACACAAAGCCAGGAAGCACCTACCTGATGGCAGCAGTGTGTGCAGAAAATCATTGTGTGTTTAAACTACCAATGGGTTTTCTGTTATTTGCAGGTTAGCACAATTTCAGTAGAACTAAGCTCAGAGGAGTTTTTCATGAATGAGTTAGATTGGAGATACCCATAAGCTGGCCAAGGTGAAGGGCGAGCACTACTTGGAGCATGAGTTTAAGTTAGGGGCCAGTGTGTCAATGTGTTCCTCTCTGGGCTGATGCTTCATTTGTTTTGTTTTTTTTTTTTTTTGGCTAGTTAGATAACCCTACAAATGTGACTCTGAGAGAGGCACAAAGAAGACAACCACAATTTGGTGTTAGAACAGATTGGTGCAGCCCTTATTTTTTCTCAATGGGGCTGCTCTTGACATTTTGGATATGTTTCTTCATTCAGAGAAGCCATCGAACCCATCATAGGGTATTTATCATAACAAGCTTCTGCTCATTAAATGCCTGCAGTGCCCGTCTGTTGTTTTGACAGACAAAAGTGGATCTTCACATTTCAAATGTCACCTGGGAGGATGGCCCTATGCCTGGTTGAGAAGTACCTTCCCAGAGCATGTACCAGAGTTTCTGCACCTAGTTGGGTATTTGACTCCATGGCTCACATTCAGTGGCATGCTGGTAAGCTAGCTTTCCCTCCCTCTGCTCCTAAGAACAACAATTTCATGTTGTTAATGCTATAAGCACTGGCATTTGAAAAGCTCTGTTATATTTAACTTTTGAGAGGAGCTAGAAAAAACTCTGGGATCCCCTCTGCAGATAGAAATTCACAGTTGGAAGGAGTTTAGTAATCACCTAGTAGCCCTTGCTTTATGGAAGAAGTAACACTACAGAAGGTTTACAGCAAAATGTGCATATTTTGCTAAGACAAGCCAGTCTTTGATGAGACAAGGTCCTCATCTTGTCTCCCCTGGAGATTTATCTTCCCTGGAGATAAATTCACTTGTGACCACTTCTCTTTGAGTTTGTGAAGATACACCTAATATGTGCAAGCTATTTATTTATTTTTAAAAATTTTTGATTTAAGATTTATTTATGCATATAAGACCTGGGGTGTAGGCTAGAGGTAGGGGTGTGTGTGTGTGTGTGTGTGTGTGTGTGTGTGTGTGTGGTGAGAGGATTCACCAGAGACAGAGTGGGGAGCAGAACAGGCAGATGGACTGAAATACACTGCTGAAGGGAGCAGCGTGCAAGACAGGAGAGGTCTGCTGTGCCATGTGGGTCACCTTCCTGACTGGAGATTGAACTCATGCTGCCGTGGCTGCAGACAGCTTCACAGTGCTGCACTTTATCTCCTTGTGCCATCAGGGAGACCCCAAGGAACCTTGTAGTTTGATGTCATACCATTTGTTTATATTTCCTTTTGTTTATCTTGCCCTGGTAGTACTTTCCTGGGTTGTGTGCAGCTGTTGTGTCAGAGGCAGGGCTGGAACTCAATTTCCAGGTATAATTAACAGGACCAAAGTCATAAAGCCAGGAAATAGGGAAGATCCAGGATTCACCTAGGTTGGTTGAACCCATTATATTGTACTGGATCTTATAGAGAAAAGGAGGTAGCTCCTACCAGCTTGTTTTTTCTTATTTTTAAAATATTTTTATTTGATTCTTTTTCTTGTAAAATTAAAAAAAATTGCATATATATTTATTGTGATAACATTAGTTTTATAGCATGTATGGCTTAGGGGTACAGGTTCACGTCTCTTCAGAGGTATGTTGCCTTGCCACAGACACCACCATAGTCTCACTTCTGTGGAGTCAAATTTCTAGGGTTTGTTTTGGGTTAGTTTTATCTTCTGAGCATCGTGAGAAAATATGCAAGGCTGGATTTGACCACTAGGTGGAAGAATTAACCTAATGTGACTGTCTCCAAACCCTTTATGGATAAAACCTGAGGCGCAAGTAAAAGGGGCTCTAACATTTCTAGGACAATCACTTCTCATGCACCATAAAGCCACACCTAAGATTTGCATTGTCCATTTAATATATTCTCAACCTTCAGAGCTCATCTAAGCACCTGCTATTCTGGAAAGCAAAGACAGATGGGAAAAAGTATTTTACTTGGTGTCTTTGTTTGATGATGAAAGGTATCTTGATGATGATGATGAGGTATCTGATGAGCATCTGATACCTCACATGGAAAAATGAGGGAAAAAGTAAAAAATAGTTGATACTGTAGTAAAATGCAAATCAGCCAATGATTTCACCACTCTTGGAACTAAACATGCTGCTGATAAAGTGAACCTGTTTTTTTTCATCTTGTAACCATGGAAATACTGTTTCTGTACTATAAAATGTCCATTTCCAGATTTACAGTTGTATAATTTCATTTGTTCCATTTGTGGTACATGAGAGAGTTTTATTCTTGGAAACTTATTTATGTAAAATATACAACTGAAAGCCAAAGGGAAGAAAGGGGAAAAGCACTTTTAAGAGATAAAAAGAAAGAGCAAATGAAAGCAAACTCAAGACCCAGTGAGAAGGTCATCAATGAAGACTTAATAAAACGTTTGAAGTTATGAGTGTATGGGACTTTCACCAGGGTAAATGTGAAGGGTGCATTTTCTTCTTCTACCAGTTAGTTTGACTTTGAGCAATGTGTTTTGGGATTCAGAATTTTAATTTTATTTCATATGAGAACATACTCAAGAGTTATGTGTTAAGCACAACAAAATTTTAAATCCTTAAGACAATTCATTTTAGATGTGTCTTTATTTAGCAAATTGAGGACTATAAAAGGAGTCTGTATAAAACTTTCAGAGAACAGCTGATAACTTTCAAGGCAACATGTATCCTGATTCATGCAACCCAGATGACTGTACCCCTTGCTTTTGAATATAGTTGCTCGGGGCTCAGACATTGGAGAAAGATCTCTGAGTCCACCCATGCAAAGCCCGCCGGCATAAATAAGGACTTTCTTCTTTTTCTCTGCATGATGCTTGCTTCCCTGACGGAATTCTGCTGTAACAATATTTCTTTACTTGATATGTCATACTGTGTTTATCTATTCCTACAGTAGAGGAATGTTTGGATTAGTTCCAGTTTTTGGAAATTAGGAATAAACATTTCTGTAAAGTTTTCTGCATACACATTAAGTCTTCTTTACATTTGGCTGAATGCCTAGAAAATGGGTTGACAGGTCATTGGTATGTTTAATTTTATAAGAAATAACCAAATTATTTTCCAAAGTGACTAACATTTTGCATTAGAAATGGATAAAAATTCATCTACATGTCATTTTGTTTGTTCTTTCTTAAAGAGAAATTTTATTTAGGTTAAATACCTTCAATTTAATCTCTGTTCTTATTGATGCTATATAGGTTTACATGACTATGTTTCAGGTGTACGGCTTTTCTCTTCAACTGTGTATTCCATACCATGCCCAATATAAAATATATAGTTCCCATCCACTACTCAATCATGTCTTTACCTATTCTACTCCCTACCCTCACCTCTGGTCACCACCATTTGGTTGTTAAGAGTCTAAGAGTTGTTTTTTTGCTTGTCCATTAAGTTTCTTTATATTACACAGTGAAATCACATGGTGCTTGTCTTTCTTTTGCTTTTTTCTTAACATAATTCCTTCAAGCTCAGTCTATGTTGTTGCAAAGTATGAGTTCATCTTTTTTTTTTAATAGCCAAGTACTATTCCATTGTGTATGTGGGCTGTGTCTTTATCCACTCAGTTGTCATTGTGCATTTAGGTTGTTTCCATATCTTACCAATTGTGAATAGCACTGCAATCAACATAGGCATGCATATAACTTTTTGAACTAGTAAATTAAGATTTTACTTTTTAGAACAATTTTGTACTTAGAGAAAAATTGCAAAGATAGTAAAGAAAATTCCCACATGCTATAGTTATTTTTCCCTACTATTAAAACTTCTTTAGCATTTTCCCTCTTCACTTAACCTTTAAACATCTCCTAACTCTCTTGCAGGAGCCAGGCCTTACTTTCCTCTCCTGCAATGGTGCCCTCATACACTAGTCTCTCTAATAAAGCCTTGCCTGATTGAACTACAACTAGCATTCACTGGCAAATTCTTTCCCTAAAGGACAAAGGACCAACTCTTTCAGGTGAGGGACTGACACCTTTACCTCCATAGGTGGCTTTGATCACCTCCCCTCCCTCTCATTTTCTAAGAGGACTTTGTCTGTTATATTGTCTTTTTCCCACACCATTCATTTCTCTTTCTGTTTTTCTTGCGATCAGCCTTAAAAGTGTGTCTCTGAACAATGCTTAACCTTTTTGCTTTTAAAACTTATGGGTTTGTTCTAATACTATAGGTTTCAAAAACAACAGAATCGGGCCTTCCCTGGTGGTGCAGTGGGTTAAGCACCGCACTATGAAGCAAACCACAGCCACTGCAGCACGAGTTTGATCCCTGCTGCCGGCCAGGGAGGGGACCCACATGGTGTGGCAGACCTCTCCTGCTGTGCCTGCTGCTCCCCTCAGCAGTGTACTTCCATTGATCTGTCTGTTCTGCTCCCTGCTCTCTGTGGTGAATCCTCTCACCTCCCCCACACCTCTGGCCTGTACCCCAGTGCTTGTATGCATAAATAAAAAAAAAAATCTTTAAAAAAAAGAACCAAAAAAAAAAAAAACCCAAAAAACCCAAAACAACAACAACAAAAAACCACAACAGAATCTGGTTGGTTCTGATTTAAGTGATCAGTGTGGGTTGGAAACACCAGTCTCTTTTAAACACTCCCACATGCAGCGCCCTGGCCACCATCACCTGGTGCTCTGTTAATCCTTTAGCATCACTTGAAGGCCACTTGCCCTAAGTCTTACCTCTAAATCAGGAGCTCTTGTTGTGGCTGTTTGTTTCCTTAACAACATTTGTAGCATCTCCACTCAGGGTTTCTAACCCTCAGCACCACTGACACTTTGGGCTGGCTGTGTTCTTGTTTTGGGGTCCTGTCCTGCATATTGTAGGGGGTTTTGCAGCACTCCTGTTACAGGCAGACAAAATACACCAAAGGACCAAACCTGACCTCCTTCCTTCTCTTTTAAATTAAATTTGATTAGCACACAGTCATATTTATTTCCCTTTGGCCTATGATGCTTTTGAGCTACAACAGAGTAGTGGCCATGAGGCCACATAGCTCACAAAGTTCAACATTTGCTGTTTGTCCCCACAAAAGTGTGTGCACCCCATTCTTAGAGTGTGTTCAGAGTATAGCGCTTATGTAAACTATTAAAGTATCCTTGTGCCTATGGTTATTTGCAAAATAGACTTCTGTTTTGGTGTCTTAGTATTACCCCCAGCACATGTTTCAGCAATTTGTGTCACAAAACCACAGAAACACGCGTGTGAAGGCAGCCTTCCCAGAGTCTGTTTTCTCCTGCTACTGTATTGCTTTTGAAGTGCGTCACATTCTTCTTTACCTAAAAGGTCAGAACTTCATTTCAAAATTTTTTTTCAACCTTCTGGTTTTCTAAAGATCAGTTATTTTGTTAAGAACAAGAGAAAATTAAGAAAAGGGAGATCATCTCACATCTCTGTGCATAAAAGACATTTTAATACCCCCTATCTTGCTGAAAGCCATGGATCTGTTTGTTTTGTGGCTGCCGAGAGAACATACACATTCCTTTTTAAATTTAGTTAATTATTTTTGACATCGTTTGTATTCCCGGGGAGTACCCACCACCATTCCATCTGTGCACCATCACCTCAGTCCCTTGTGCTCTTTCTGCCCTCATCCCCGTCTTTGCTCTCCCCTCCTTCCCTCCCCCCACCATGTCCCTTTGGTTTATCTTGGCTTTTTGGTCTTGTTGAGTTTTTTGTTTGCTTTTGGTTATAATTGCCCAATTCCTTGAGCTTCTTCTTCTTTGTTGTTGTTGTTGCTCTTTCATATTCCTCCTAATAGTGAAGCCATCCGATATTTTTCTCTTGCCTTCTGACTTGTTTCACTGAGTATAATTCCTTCTAGTTCCATCCATGTTTCTATAAATGGCCTTAGTTTCTCATTTCTGATTGCTGAATAATGGAATAATAATATTCCATTGTGTATATGTACCACATCTTCTTGATCCAGTCATCTACTTTTGGGTATTGGGTTGTTTCCAGGTCTTACCAATTATAAATAGCGCTGCAATAAACATAGGAGTACAGGTGCTCTTTTTTTTTTTTTTTAAAGATTTTATTTATTTATGCATACAAGAACTAGGGTACAGGTCAGAGTCAGGGAGGTGAGAGGATTCACCAGAGAAAGAGTGGGGAGCAGAACAGGAAGACTGACTGAAACACACTGCTGAGGGGAGCAGCGGGAGGCAGGAGAGGTCTGCCAAACCATGTGGGTTCCCTCCCCGGCTGGCAGCAGGGATCGAACTCGTGCTGCAGTGGCTGCAGTTTGCTTCATAGTGCAGTGCTTAACCCACTGCGCCACCAGGGAGGCCCCAGATGCTCTTTTGGATTGGTATTTTTGTGTCCTTTGGATAGATTACTATGAGCAGGATTGCCGGATCATATGGTAGTTCCATTTCTAGTAGACTGAGGAACCTCCATATGGTCCTCCATAATGGTTGGATTAGCTTGCATTCCCACCAGCAGTGTACCAGGGTTCCTTTTTCTCCACATCCTCACCAGCATTTGTTGTTGGTTTTTTGGATGTGTGCCATTCTTACCGGTGTGAGGTGGTACCTCATTGTGGTCTTGATTTGCATTTCCCTGATTATGAGGGATGCTGAG
>JAGFMF010012290.1:8676199-8723912 GCA_019455555.1 Galemys pyrenaicus
TTACCGGTGTGAGGTGGTACCTCATTGTGGTCTTGATTTGCATTTCCCTGATTATGAGGGATGCTGAGCATTTTCTCATGTGCCTGTTGGCCATGTGTAGAGAACATACACATTCTTGATGGGTCTGAGGGTAGCCTTCATTGTTCACTTACCAGTTGATTCACCAAGCATCAGGAATGCCTGCCAAGCACTGGGTCTGGGACAAGGAGAGAAGCATAAAATGCTCTTTGCTTGCGGCCCATGAGCAGTGAGAGGTGTGGAGAATGACTTGGAAGACAATCTCACACATACAGGGATGTGATGACTATAGGGATACAGGGACGCCCCACCTACAGGCGCTGGACAGAAGAGAGAACACACACACATCTCTTAAATGATGCTTCTATTTGTTGTACATAAAGATATATATCAAGGGGCCTCCCTGGTGGCGCAGTGGGTTGAGCAGCGCACTATGAGGCAAACCACAGACACTGCAGCACGAGTTCGATCCCTGCCGCCGGCCAGGGGTGGGACCCACGTGGCGCAGCAGACCTCTCCTGCCTGGCCCGCTGCTCCCCTCAGCAGTGTGTTTCAGTCAGTCTGCCTGTTCTGCTCCCCACTCTGTCTCTGGTGAATCCTCTCACCCCATTCCCACACCTCTGGCCTGTACCCCAGTTCTTGTATGTATAAATAAAGTCTTTTAAAAAAAAGATATATATCAAAGTGCCTATACCCATTAGTTAGAAAAAGATTTCACCCTCAAATCTGAAACTCAAATTTGCATCAAATATAAGAATGTCCAGGAGGAAGGAAAATTCCCTCTGCCTCTTCTTCTCAGACTGATATTATAAACACATTAACATTAGACAGATTAGCAGGATAAAAAGAAAAACAATAGTTACATATATGGGGGGCCTACATAGAATAAGGATTTCTAAGCTAGTGGGGGCAAAAGGGAGTATATATCCTGAGCGAAGGAATGTGGTAGCCTGGGGCTTCAAAGAGAGAGGGGGAGGATGTAGGAGATGAAGACCAGATACTCTGTAATTGGGTGTTTCCCTCAACAAAGAGATAGATTTCTTTGATAGAATGGTTATTTCTAATAAAAATCCTAATTCTGGATAATAGCAGTTTTATTCTGGATAATACCACCGATTATTCTTCTAGGTAGTTAAGGGTGTGGGAGGGGTGGGAATAAGTCCTGGGCCCAGAAGGTCAGTGATCCTCTATTACAAATGGAGGGGCAGGGTCCCTGAGAAGACCCACCCAGTGATGCAGGGACTCAGCTCCTGGCTGAGATTAAGTCAGAGTAGCGATACAGAGAACTGCCCCTCACCTGCCAGGGACGAAGAAGGATGGAACCCCCGAGAGCTTCAAAATGGGAGAACTCATGGCAGGGAGAACCTGTGGCAGTTCTTCCCCCCAGACTCTGTGGGGTCATCCTGAGAAAGGGTGGGGGTAGGGAGAGATATAAAGCAAGCCTCCTTCATGCATGCCGGCATGTGTGTGTGGCCCTGGGGGTGCTGTACCCTCCTGCTGTCCACAGTGGGATGTAGCAGTTTGTTATGTGTCTTTGCTGAATGTCTCCTACCAGCTGGAGTGGGTTCTAGCAGCTGCTCCAGGGCCCCAGCTGTTCAGGCCTTGCTTTCATTGGAAACACCTGTTTGTCTAGTTTTGGGCAAGCTGGTTGCCTGTGAACTCAGCTCTTTGATGAGTTTTAAACAGCTGTGATTTTGCAAATTATCTAGCCTTCTGAAAAAAGTGAGAGCATACCCTTTCCCCCTCTTTGCATGCTAATCAGAAGCCAGTAAGTATCACTTGAGTGAATGTTGTGTGTCCAATGACGTTAGGATAAGAGTCTTTCAAATTGAACTTTTTACAAATTTTATTGTTGAAAGTTCCAGATATATTAGCTAAGAAAATCACTTATATGGGAATCCAAATACTTACAAAAACCCCACATACTGGAATTGTTATAAAAGAACTGTTTCAAACAATCATTACTGATTTTACAGAATTCCATGGCAATAATTGAACCAGGATTTTCCATAGGGGCAGTATCTGCTAATGGCAGAATCCACTCACCTGCAACTGTCCATTTATGGTATCAGCTCCACTCACTAACATGTGACAGGTGCTGCCTCCTTGCTGGCGAAGCAGAGGCCTAACAGTTAATGTACTGCATGTACTGCATTGTGCCTGTGTGCATATGGTCATTCTCTCTCTCTCTCCCCTCCTGATTTTAAGAGACATACACTTTGGATATGGTTTCATCTAGGATCAGTCCTAGATTCTCATAAGCTATACTATATACTAAAATAATAACTACCTTTTGTACTTTACAATGCTATTATCAGGCTCGAAAGTACTTCAGCTGCAGCACTCTGTGCAAACATGGGTTTGGGGTAATGGTGACTGCCTAAACACAGTGGCCTGTTTCCATTTCACTATTTTATTGGCCAAAAGAACCCTCCCAAACCCCAACCCCTCCTCCCAATCCTTACCCCACACAAACTATTTTTATTGTCCGAATGTGTAGTCGAAATTTGAGTCAGTTTTCCAGTTATCTTTGGGGATTAAGTTATTTTAAATGCTATTCTTCTAATTTTTTATGACACTAACACAAGTGCATTGAGGAAAATCACAAAACACGATAAAAGCAGAAAGAGGTGTCAGCGCAAGTGCACACGGGCACCACTGGCGGCTAGGTGGGGGCGTAAGCTGAGGACTATTTTTCGAGTGAGTCAGTATATGAGAGACTAGGTTCGGGCTGATTTGGTGGGTTAGCGAGCACTTTATGGGTCAGATTTATGATAATTCAGTGAAAACAAACATCTAGCATTCCTTCCAACAGCTACCCCCTCCCATGCGGTTTCCATGAAAACGTTGTGATATAGACCTCCCCACAAAGCCTATAAATAACTTATGGATAAGGCAGTGAATATTTTATATCTCAGAATTTTACATACGGTAGTTTTGTGATAGAGTGACGTTAAAACAGAGTATGGGAACGGGTAGCACTTTGTTTTCGTCTTACATTTTTAAGAACTGCTCTGTAGCTGCTGAACGACTCTTAAGATGTCTCAAGGCATTTATCATTTAGTGTACTGTGAAAATAAAATGTGGCACAAGCAATACGGGGGAAAATTGAGTGTGTCGAAGGCGCTGGCTCTCAGCAGGAGGTAGGACCGGTGTCCTGGCAGCAGATGGAAGCCCAGGAGCCAGAAGGAACAGGAAGGAGCTAGAAACCACGAACAGTCAGAGACACGGGGGTGGGGTTGGGGGTGGGATTCAAGGGTGAGAACTAATGATGGGGCAGTTCAAATACGGACCTGATAGTTCTCATCATTGCCAAGGAGTAAGAAGTGTCTGTTGCTGCTCAGATGGGCAGAGCAGATAGAAGGATACCTGTGAAAATAAATTCCTTTTAGCAGTTCAGTCTTTAAAAAATTCATTTATTAAAATTTTATTTTTTATTTCCATTTTTGCTTTCACAAACGTGCATTTTCCACTCACCCTCCACCAAATCATCGGTGCTAAGACGCACTCTACCATTCTCCCTAGACTGGGGATTACAGGAACAAGAATAATTCACTGATGGAAGATTCTAGATGGAATGTGTTAGTAATGAAAAGAGAGGGCACAATAGTTGATCTTCCAGTGATAATGATGATGATAGTGTGTCTGGAGACACAGACCTACCAGGTCAGCCTTTCATGCCTCTGGGTTCTACATCCTTGAGCTCCATCAGCTTCAAATGAAAACTTCCTTCTGCATAAATAGGCCTATGAGGGTGTGTCTGTATGGAACCTGTACAGACTTCTTTTCTTGTTACTATTCCCTGAACAATACAGTGTATTGGAGAACCATCTGGGTTGTTTTTGATTCGCAAGAAGGTACCCTTAGTATCTATCCTAACTCAGAAACATTGGAATAATTGGGTTTTACATCCTGATTTTTAATATGCAATCAAGTTTCGTTTTTCTTATTTTGAAGCAACTTGAAAATTTTTTTCTACCTTCTCATTGCCATGTTCTAAATTAGACCAGCATCCTTCAAAGCAGTACACTGTTGAAGGTTCCTAGAACTCCAAGTTCATTCCGTATGTGCTTTCTAAGCTAAAATACGCCTTGTGTGACTTTGCTATCACTCAACACATACAAATGCTCCCTATAACCTTTGAGGTACATGTTAATTTTCTTGCCTTTAATGCCTGTAGTATCTACTCCTTGTTTTCCACATCTGTCTGCAGAATCTTTCCTTTCCATCGTTATCTGTAACCCACTGGTCTTCAGGTCATATGTAAGTCTATTCTAGACTAAGCTAATTTATTCATTCTATTTTCTCAGCCTAGAAGGCTGTTCTCTTTTTCTCCCATTAGTTAGACTTAGCTCATCATTTATTAATTTTTCAGCTGGTGTTGCTTCAGTCAAATGAAAAAAAAAAAAAGTATATGGTTTTAGAATGCCCTCTTTTATCCTATTTCCCTGGCTCCCCAATCTAATTAAATAGGCTGACTTAAGGAATGTATTTCCTTTCCACATCTTTGTACCAATTATTTGTATAGGAGTAAACAGCCAGTGGGTGAGTAGAGCTGGGTTCTGGGCTCATTGCAAAAGCCTTATCTATGTTGATTTGCCACTAATAAGAGAGGCAGCAAATAAGTCAGCACCATAGAACTGAGAAAGGTGAGACCTGTACCTGTTATTGGGCACTGGAGTTAAAATTCCTTAATAATAGTGAGTCCAATTTTCTGCATGAGTAAGAAATTCCGAGTTAAACATTTATTATAGTTTATGGCAGCAATGCTATAAGTATCTTAAGTTTTCACTCCAGCAATTTCCCTGGTGAGTCAACCTTGCCCTTCACCTGTTTCTCTTTCCCTGATGTCTGGAACAGCTTACTGTCATCCTCATTTGATGCCCTTGATTCCTTTATTGCTTTAAACTCCATAACTTGAATATGGTCCATCAAATTTTCTACCTTTATATTTTCTTGATACTGAAGATCAGTTGAGCCTGGGAAGCAAGAATTTCTCGAGGGATCAAAGAAGAAGTTCTGTGAGTTTCAGCATTTTAACTCATTTTCTTTGTTTGGGAAAGCAAACACTGTAATAATCCAAAGTGAATGAAACGATACCCTGTAATTTACAGAACCTATGACTGACTGCCGAGCTTTGCTGAGTTAATGTGGAATAACTCTAGGGTGGTGCTTTTGTCCCTTCTTCACTGATGCCATGGCCATTGAGTCCTCTCAACTCTCTAAATTGAAGAGGGTTTACTTAACCCAGCACACTGTCAAAGTAGGTCATCCTTGGTGCAGCCTGACTTCCAATTTCCCTTCTGCATTGGAAAGGAATAGAATTTCAATATAAGTCCTCAGTTTATGTGCAGCTTCTTGATGTCTGAACTTTTGATTATTAATTTGTTTTTAGAGGCCACCTGCTCACTCTTTTGGAAATATCTGCCTCTTCCTCAGTGAATACATCTGAAAGTGCAAGTATGCAGTCAGTGCTCATCTCTTGGTCCCTCCAGGGAGAATAGTGAAAAACAGCGATCATCAGCTGATACAGTACACAGAGTGGAGAGAGCCTCGTCTGTGCCCTTGGTTCTGTGATCAAAGATTCCGTATTTGCTTATACCAAGGAAGAGGCAGACTTATCTTGTTCTATTTTTTATATGTATAATATATAACATATATGTACATTATAGTTGTCATCATTTTGAGACTCTCTTGGCCAAACAAATGAAATACCCCCCTCCCAAGCAAACTAAATCCCAATAATAATAATTTTAGTAAAAAAAAAAACACTTTCATATAGTGAAATATTTTGCTCCCATGCATAGCTGTATTTTCAGAGTATTTGAGAAAAATAAAAAATGTTCATCTTTTTAAAAAAAGATTTATTTATTTATACATACAAGAGCTGGGGTGCAGGCCAGAGTCCAGGGGGGTGAGAGGATTCACCAGAGACAGAGTGGGGAGCAGAACAGGCAGACTGACCAAAGCACACTGCTGAGGGGAGCATTGGACGAGGCAGGAGAGGTCTTTTACGCCATGTGGGATCGAACTCGTGTTGCAGTGGCTGCGATTTGCTTCATAGTGCATTGCTTAACCCACTGAGCCACCAGGGAGGCCCCCAAAAATGTTCATCTTAAGTAAAAATGTATTACCTTGATTTTATAGATCTGTTAGAACCTACCTTTTGTATGTGAGCATAGAAAGAATTATAAAAGATACACAATATTCACAAAGGTTATTCTGTGAGATAGGATTGATTACAGTGGGTTAAATTTTTTTTAAAAAAGATTTATTTTATGCATACAAGCACTGGGGTACAGGCCAGCGGTGTGGGGCGGGGGTGAGAGGATTCACCACAGAGAGCGGGGAGCAGAACAGGCAGATCAATGGAAGTACACTGCTGAGGGGAGCAGCGGGCACAGCAGGAGAGGTCTGCCAAACCATGTGGGTACCCCCCTGGCTGGCAGCAGGGATGGAACTTGTACTGCAGTGGCTGAGGTTTGCTTCATAGTGTGTTACTTAACCCACTCCACCAGGAGGCCCGGATTAAATTTTTTTTTTTTAATTTTTTTATTAGTTATATTTGACATCATTTGTAGTCCCCAGGGGGTACCCACCACCATTTCACCCGTGCACCATCACCTCAGTCCCTTGTGCACCCTCTGGCATCTTCCCCGTCTTTGCGGATTAAATTTTTTAAACATATTTATTACAATACTTTTCTAGACTATGTGTTTTTGAATAATTAAAAAATAAGTGTAAAATATTTGCTTTCCTTCTAAGTTATTAGACATCCTGCAGTTCCTTTTTTTAAGTGAAGATTGTCTCAAAGGTAAGAGAGCTGATTAACTGAGGTGGCAGAGTTAGGAATTGTCCCAGCCTGTGGGACAGGTCATGTGTGAATCCTTGCATGAGTTTTGGGAACTACTGTTTTATATGTGTGACCTTATTTGCTTCTAACTGGAGGGGAGTCTTAAGTCCTGCTTTCATGGAGATATTCAAGAGGGAGTTTGGAGAAAAAGGACTGAGTCTAATTGCTCTACACTTTGATCCAGGATTGTCTGACTTGTTGAAATGGATTATGGGGGTCTTAATTTGAGTGAGGTGTGATGGCATACACCTGAAGTGGTGAGAATCTGTACCGTAGTCAGTGTTGTAAGCCAATGCTACCCCCAGTAAAAGCAATACACTTTTTATTTATTTATTTTTAAAACTTTTTTTATTTATATATATTTGACATCAATTGTAATCCCCATGTATTCCCCATCACCATATCACTATCAGCTCAGTCCCCCGTGCTCCCACCTGCCCTCAACCCTACCCCTCTTCTCTACCCACCAAGTGTCCCCAATTTGTCCTTGTTTTTTCATTTTTGGTTTTTGTGTCTTTATTGTTATTATTATTGTTCTTGTTCCTTTCCTTGATCTTTATTTGGTTCCCTTTATTCCTCCTAGGGGAGGAACCATCTGGTATTTTTCTTTTGACTTCTGACTTACTTCGCTGAGCATAATCCCTTCAAGTTCCATCTATGTTCCTATGAATGTGTCTAGTTTTTCATTTTTGATTGCTGAATAGTATTCCATCATGTATATGTACCATAGCTTCCCAATCCACTCATCTGTTTTTGGGCATTTAGGTTGTTTCCAGGTCTTACCTATTGTAAAGAGTGTTGCTATAAGCATAGGGGTGCAGGTATTCTTTTGAATCTGTATTTGTGTCTTTTGGGTATATTCCTAGGAGTGGGATTGCTGGATCCTATGGAAGTTCCATTCTTAGTAGATTGAGGAACCCCCATACTGCTTTCCATAATGGTTGGACCAGCTTGAGTAATACAATTTTTAAAGAGAAAATAGGTATAAAACAATCCTACTATGCAATGAGGAGTTACTCTGACATAAGAAAATTTTCTTTTGGTGATAGCAGCATCTATAATCTTGTTACAGAGTTAGTTCCTTAGAGATTCTTAGGAATTTTAGGGTTTGATTCTTGGGGATCTGCTGGTTCAGAGCCAGATACTTTGCCGTCTCAGAAACTGTCCTTAAAGAAAATGTTTTTGGGTAGTGTTATTGTCACTTTTCCACTGGTGGCTTGCTTGTTTTTCTAAATCATATCAATGCCCTTCTTCTAGCTGTCTTTTACTGTAGGCTTCAAGCAATTCTTTTTGGAAGTGAGAAATAGAAGGAACAAGCATATAAACATATACTCAATATTACCTGCTGTGTTTCTGTATATGCAGGATGTATGTTTAAATAATGATAACTTATTTCATGAAAGTGAAATACCTATAAAATGTAAATTTTAATATTTTCCAATTTGGCTTTTGAATATTCAATTTTTGCCCTAAAATGTGATTACCATTTTTATTTCTTTTGGCCTTTTAATTCACTGCTGTTTTGTAATTTGAATTAGCTTCTCCAGACTGCCAAGGATATTTTGTATGTTAACTTACATTTTTAGGGCCTCCCTGGTGGCGCAGCAGGTTAAGCAACGCACTATGAAGCAAACCGCAGTCACTGCAGCATGGGTTCGATCCCTGCCGCCGGCCAGAGGAGGGGACCCACATGGCTGGCAGACCTCTCCTGCCTCGCCCGCTGCTGCTCTCGGCAGTGTGTTTCAGTCGATCTGCCTGTTCTGATCCCCGCTCTGTCTGGTGAATCCTCTCACCTCCTGCGACTCTGGCCTGTACCCCAGCTCTTGTATGTATAAATAAATAAATCTTTAAAAAAAAAAAACAAAAAAACAAAAAAAACCTTACATTTTTATTCATTGGATCATAGCAGAAATTAAATGAATATGAACTTCTGATATGAGTTCTTGATTTATAGAAATGAGATATGCCATTAGAAACAGAAATCATTAATTTAGAGTTTAGAGAAGGCAAAATTTTAAAGAAAATTCTTACAACTTTCATGTTATATTTTAAAAAGATTTATTTATTTATGCATACAAGAGCTGGGGTGCAGGCCAGAGGTGCAGGGTCGGGGGGAGTGAAGGTGAGAGGATTCACCAGAGACAGACTGGGGAGCAGAACAAGTGGATCTGCCGAAATACACTGCTGAGGGGAATAGCGAGCGAGACAGGAGAGGTCTGCTGCACCATGTGGATCAGCTCCTTGGCTGGGGATCAAACTTGTGCTGCAGTGACTGCTGATAGCTTCATAGTCCTGATACTTAATCCCTTGCACCACCAGGGAGGCCCCAGCTTTTGTGTTATTTTAATTGTCTTTCCTTTTTCTCTCTCTGGTCTCTCTTATTCCTCTCTTCGGTCTACTCTTTAGAATCCATTTTCCATCCCACACTGCTTCAATGGGATTTTCCTGGTAAATTACATTTCCCCACCCCAGAATGTCCTTGTTTTCTAAGACCAAACTATTTACCCATTAAAAGTAAGGCCAAACTAAAACAACTGTTCCTCTGTCAAGATGTCTCAATCTTACCTGCCCTCTCCCATGCGCTGCCACACTTAGGGACCCATTCTCCATGAACACCTTGTCATGCCATATTAAGACATGTCTCATTCATTTCTGAAACCTTGCTACATCTCATGGCTCAGTGTGTGATTATTAATAATGAATAGTAAAGAAATTGCATTAGTAATCGATTAGCCAATTTTAGGTACTGTAAATAACTGTGGCAAAGATTGCCTTTCTTTTCTACTTGATTTTAGATCAGTTTCTGTGTTGTCATGAATGCAAATTAATTTCAAACACAGAAATTTAATATTCTTTTATAGAAACATGCTACAGGTAAAATTAAAAGAAAAATGATGTTTTTTCCCCTTAATTACCTACTCATCAATCTTCTGCTTCTCCTCTCACATCTGTAGTCTGGCTTTATTATCAATAAATGGCAGTTCTGGAGCTCCCAATCTAATATCCTAGATGAGGAACCAGCTGATTTTGGCAGATATTTTTCTATTACCATTTTTCATGTTTTGTTTTACATAATTGAGAAAAGTCAACTTTAATATTAATTTTAGAATTTATTGATCTATGATTTTTTTAGAAATCTGTTATTGAAATCAATTTGGAATTTATTGTCTTTAGTTCTTCAGAAATATTGATTTTTGATGCTTAGATAAAAATCCCTCTATGTGTTAATTTTGATGACCCTGACTTATATTTGAGGATGTATGTGCTCCAGAGATTTTATTGCAGTAGTCTCATGATGATTACCAGAGTGAAAAGGAACAGAGCCTTGCAGAAATAATTCCAGAACTGTTACAATCAGTGCCTTGGGTCCTTTTACTTTAAAATTTTGAGTTTATGACTTAAATCAGTTTTTGGAAGAATTGAAAGTACAGCTTCTTGCTACTTTATAACAAATATTTATTTTCATAAAGAATATATTTTATATATTAAGAAAGTTCAGAACTAATTTAATGTTCTCTAGCAATCCTTCATTCACAGATAAAAAGGCCTTTTACTTTTGTAAGACAACAGATTAAATTACTTGGTTTTATAACAATAGAAACTTTGTGACTTAGTTACCTGGTAGCTATCATAATGTATATGGATTTCTTCCTAATTAATAGCACCAAAAGATAAAAGGCCAACTTTTAAACCCTGATTAAGTGATCTACTTATATAGAGGTTTAAAATAACTACCTTTTAATCATTTTTCAAGATGCTGCATGTGGCTGGGCTCAGCTGGGTGGTTCTTCTCCACCTGGTGTTGATGGGCACTGGAGTCTCCCAGGGTTCTCCTGGGCTGGATTCTCCACAGTGGGTCATTCATCTGGCTGCTACTTGATGCTGATTATTGACAAGAGCTCCTTATTTCTCCTCCACATGGCTTCTCTTTTTGGCTTAGCTTTGCCATAACATGGTGCCTACATTCCAAGTGGATATAAGTGGAAGATTTCTGCCCTCATAAGACCAGTGCTCACATGTTCACTTCCATTGTATTCCACTGGCCACAATACACCATTACAGGAAAGGCCTCTTTATGGGGAAGTGGAGATCAACATTAGTCTCTGTTTGGGAGTAGTACATCGGTACAGGGAGGGAGGAAACTCATGTCTCTATTTCTTGAGATTATATACCACAAACCTCTCCTGGAGCATTTAGTTTCATGTAACTCACAATTTTGTTCTATTTAAAACCTTGCTGGAAATGTTGCTATTTATGGAAGCTGGTGGTTTAGACTGATGATCCTTTTACAGTGAGAATTAGTAAATGGGGATCTATGAGACTTTTGCAAATATATGCAAAATATTGTATAATTGAAATTTTTTTTTTCCAGGGGAAAGGAGGAGTTATGTTTAGAAGTCAAGTGCTTAGACTCAGGAGTCGCCTATCATTTTCTTTTAAATTTAAGCTCTGCAATTCACTAATTACATCATTTTGAATGGATTCTTTAATCTCTCTAAACTTCCATTTTTTTTTCATTTATGAAATGAACATGATCATATATGTTCTACAGGTTGCTATGAGGCCAAATCTAACACAGGAATCCCCTAGAGAAGTCTAGAGAAGGGGTGCTGAGCAATATGATACCAGTTTAACCAAGTACAAAGTACTACTTGATTCCTAGAATTTCTCATCTGTACATTTAAATGGACCCAGAAAAAAGGGTGATCTTCTACCCAGGCTTTGTCCTGTGGGACCCATACTTGGATAGTATGAAAATGCACAATAAGCTTCTGTTTACAAATAATGGCAGTGATGTAACTAATCTTGTTTTTCTGATTCTTTGACTTCCGTGGATTTCAAGTCAAATTTTGTACTACTAAAGAGTAACTATCTTGAGACTTCTCCCTGCCCCCTCTTTTTTCTTTCTTTTTTTTTTTTTTTAGCACTTTCCTCTTAATTAGTCTGTTGGGGGAAGCCAGAAGCTACAAAAGCTGTGAGCAAATGTCAAGGACAGTAAAGGGTGCTATGACTGAGATCCTTGTAGACTTGCAAACAAATCTGCTGACTAGAGCTTCCCAGCTCTTAGGATTGAAACATACATTCCTTCTGTCCAGAATAAGATAAATAAAACAAAAGGTTGTTAGATTATAGTAGAGGCTAGTTACATGCAGATGGGCTTGACACACAACTACACGACCTTGTACTTCTGGGCTGTGCTTTTTTTTTTTTTTTAAAGATTTATTTATTCATATAAGAACTGGGGTACAGGTCAGAAGTGCAAGGGGTGAGAGGATCCACCAGAGACAGAGTGGGGAGCAGAACAGGCAGATGGACTGAAATATACTGCTGAGGGGAGCAGCGGGCAAGGCAGAAGAGGTCTGCCGCACCATGTGGGTCCCCTCTCTGGCCGGTGCTGCAGTGGCTGCGTTTTGCTTCCTAGTGCGTTTCTTAACCTACTGCTCCACCAGAGGAGGGCCCTGGGCTATGCTTTTCGTAGCAAATGACATAAGCTTGTTACTTGTTCTCCTGCTCAATAAAAGCTACAGAGAAGTTGGGAGGTTTGCTATTTGCCTCAGAGAGCAATAGCCTTCCATTTCCTTGCTTCGACATCCTGTCTGCTGGTCTCATCCCTGAGTCACCGAACATAGAGTTACAGCAACATTAGTCCTCTTTGTAATTACTCCTGTGTATGAATTTTTATTTTGTATATTTATATTATTTGTCATTTTATGTAAGTTAAAGATGTTTATATTTTAAAATGCTTTATCTTTTTTGTGTAGGAAACACAACCTCGTAATTCAGATATCTATAAGTGAAAAGTGAATTGAGTGAGAAGTCTCCTTTTCATTCCTGCCTCATGCCTGTATTTCTTGTTGCTCTTGCCAGTTTTCTAAATGCCTATTGAAGAATACAAAGTAATTTTACTTCTATCTCTTTTTAACTCAAATGGTAGCATGTCAATTACATGACTCTGTATCCCTTATTTTTCATAAAACAAATAAATATACAGATAGCTATGAGAGATCTCTCCATATACTTAGATACATGAGGGTGTTTTATTCCTTTGGGATTGGGCTGAAGATAAACCTTTAATTGATAAATGATGAGCCAACTGTAAGGTATAATCCAGAGTTCAATCAAAACAATTTTTGTTTCATTAGTTGTGATTATGGTATATGCTATTTATTTACCTCCTCATTATTCCTAATAATGAAATAGACTGTGTCTTTTCTGGTATCGTTGGACTTTCATTTACTGCTTCAGAAGTACTCATCTCTCTGCCACAGTTCCTACATCAATCCAAAGTATATAAAAATAATCTTCAAAAGCAAATGGTCTCAACTGTCTCAATTTGCTATAGACACAATTGCCACTGTGCCTGGCGCAAATCCTCAAAACCCAGGCAGGTCAGTGTTTCTTTACATCTGCTTGACCACATTCTCATTCTTGATTTGAGATACTGCCTCAGGCTCTCAATCTGTAGGCTAGTCACCTCTCCTGGGGGACTGAATTTGTCCTGAAACCCTCCCATTTTTGCATTGGTTAGTACGGACAGTTATCTTTCTCCTAATACTCTCTGTCTTTTAAGATGCACAGTAGAACTTGACTCAGAATATCTGCACTTGAAATCACATGGCTTGTGATCCCTTTCCTCAGTTTTATCACTACCTGGAAACCCTTGCAGCCACATCTCAGGGAGTTGGTTAGACTGCCCTATACACCGCTAAGTTAAGTTCATGTTCACCATTCTTCTGTGGATAGTCTAGCTTGTACTAATGGGGCCTCAACTGGAGCAATGTCCTTGACATGGGTTCAATTTTTGATTCTCATCCCCCCACCTGATGACCACATATTACCAGGCACACTCATTCAACATGTATATATTACGTTCAGTGTATTTATGGATCAGACATTAGAAGTGATATTATTGAATAACCTATTTGACCTACAATGGAGTTGATGAGACAAAATTTTAGTAAAGTCCTAACCTGCAGAAAGTATTTCAAAATATAACTGTATACAATTGCTTTTCAGATCTGGCTAGTGAGTAGCAAATGTGGCTTTAACAATACTGTTGTACTCTTTCAAGGCTTACAATTTTTATTTAAAGATTTATTTATTTATGCAGGGCCTCCCTGGTGGTGCAATGGGTTAAGTAATGCATTATGAGGCAAACCACAGTCACTGAAGCACAAGTTCGATCCCTGCAGCCGACCAGGGAGGTGACCCACTTGGCACAGCAGACCTCTCCTGCCTCACCCACTGCTCCCCTCAGAAGTGTGTTTCAGTCTATCTGCCTGTTCTGCTCTCCACTCTGTCTCTGGTGGATCTTCTCTCCTCCCATGATTCTGGCCTGTACCCCAGCTTTTGTATGCATAAATACATAAATCTTTTAAAAAAAGATTTATTTATGTGTACAAGAACTGGGGTACAGGCCAGAGGTGTGTGGGGGTGTGTGAGAGGATTCACCAGAGACAAAGTGGGAACAAAACAGGCAGATCTACTGAAATACACTGCTGAGGGGAGCAGCAGGTAAGGCAGGAGAGATCTGCTGTATCATGTGTGTCCCCTCCCTGGCCAGCGATCGAACTTGTACTTCAGTGACTGTAGATGCTTTATAGTGCAGTGCTTAACCCCTTGCACCACCAGGAGGCCCCAGGCTTCCAAAATTTTGAAATGGTAACTGCTGGCTCATGTATGATTATATTTCTAGAGCGATTTAGTCTCGTTTACCTCCATAACAGGTGAACTAAATTAGAAAAGAATTATCCAGAAACTAAGGTGCCTATTAATCACTTTTCTGAATTTATCAATCATAAGTGCCCATTCACTTTATCTGCAGCATCTTAAAAATAGAAATATTATTGTTTTTTTAAGACATGTTAAATATTTACATGCATATATCTTACATCATTGTTGATTTTTGTACAATGTTTGCTTTCTCTTCTCAGCTGTAGTCCCCATAAAAAAAAGAAGCATTATTTATATTGCACAATATTAATTACAGATAAAGTATGTCAAACTGCTCATTTTCAAGACTAACCCTAACTGACAATATATGTGGAATAATTACAGATAATATTGAATAGGGACTTATATCACATTCAATTTGAATGGACTCCTAAAATCACAGATGATATGAATTAAGGATTTCAGTTGAAATGAACTTTATGCTCATATTCCAAAGAATACTTTACTAATTGTATGGGAAATTAGAAGATGATGATGCTATTTTTTCAGTTTCATATTTTATAATCATTGATATTTCCAATATTTCTCCTATGAAGGAAAAAAAAAAGCAGAATCACATGTGTAAAAAAAGACAGACATCACTGCAAGAGCATGTAGAGAAAATCCAAATCAATAATAAGTAGAAGAAGAGAAATTTGTCTGTAATTTAATTTTAGGATTTTTTTTGGACAAAATGACCTTTTTTATGGTTTCCTCCACTGTTTACTTATTGTTAATAGGTTTTTAAAAATATATGCCATCTATAGCAGTCTGTTCTCTAATTATTCAAAATGTGATTTCTTTTTTTGTGTCCATTCAACAAAAAGATGAAGGTGATGTTTCTTAGATGAAGGTACAGACTGTATAAAGATCTATCTTTCTTATTTCAGTGCACTGAAAAGAAGCATTTTCTTCATTCATGGCAGCAAATTAGAACTAAGTGAGGAAAATCTGATATAATGATTCTAAAGTAAAAGAACTCTATTGATTTTCCAAGTCTTCAGCTTTTTGTTAACACTCTTATAATTGCTGTTAAAAAAGCAATTTAGTTCTTAGACATTCTGGGAGAAAATGCCCCCACTAGCTGAAAGGCACAGACTTCGATTCAGATGGTGAGTCTGTTTTAGTTGAGGTAGTCTCTGTTAGCTGTCGGGCTGGCAGCCTCATTGCATCTCTGCCGCCTACTCAGGGGATGTCAGTCTCAGGGGGCAGCCATGTTTTTGTGCCAAGAAGATGAATTTGATGGGCACAGGGCTTTTCCCTCTAGCTGCTGAGTGAGTGCAAAATTGCAGGCTGTGTTTGGACCACAGAGATGCCCGTTATCATAGCAGCCTTTGCATTTTCTGGATCCAAGTTCAGTATAAAATGTCAATGTGTGTGATTGAAATCCAGCTTGGGGAAGAGAAAGAAACATTGGCCAGAGTTTACGTGCACACAGCAAAGTCGAAGAGTGGCCAATGGACACAAGTGAGAGGCAACTTGGACTTTTAAGCTGTGGAGTGAGAACTCCACAGACGGGGCTCAGTGTTACTTGCTCTGCCCTTTGGGTTGCAGTGATGTCGCCCCCTCTCAGATCAAATCAATAATTATTTTTTTCCTAGCCACTTGATGTGCAGCAGATCTTCCTGAGATACCTAGCACTGTGATGACTGCTCTTGTGGTTTCGCAAAAAGATGTTAGGTGCAGCACCTAATCTCAGGTAACTTGTAGGTGACTAGAAGAGTTAAAACAAACATAAAAATATGACAAGAAAGGTTGTAAGAAAACACTTAAATGTAGGTAGACGGAATATACCACAGGCAAATGAGATTAGTCAGGAAAGAGATTAGTCAGTGTTAGGTCCATTTTAAAGGGTGAGGTTATGGGACTTAACTTTAAGGTGTGCATGATATTTTTTTTTTGTTAAAGATTTATTTATTTATGCATACAAGAGATGGGGTACAGGCCAGAGTCCAGGGAGTTGAGAGGATTCACCAGAGACTGAGTGGGGAACAGAACAGGCAGACTGACTGAAGCACACTGCTGAGGGGAGCAGTGGGCGGGGTGGGAGAGGTCTGCTGTGCCATGTGGGTCCCCTCCCTGGCCCGCGGCAGGGATGGAACTTGTGCTGCAGCAGCTGCGGTTGGCTTCATACTGCGTTGCTTAACCCACTGCACCACCAGGGAGGCCCAGGTGTGGATGGGATTTATGAGTACAGGGGAGGTAGCATATAGGGCAGCTGGGCCAGCCGTATCCCTGGTTCCCCTACCCCAGTGCCCCACAGTCCAGCACCTGGTCCTGTCTTCCGTAGTCAGCACTGGCCTAATTTCTGAGCACCCCCCCTAAGTGGGAGGTTTCTGAGCTTTGGTCTGTGCCAGGTTTGCAGATCTCCTTTGCTACCCAGCAGGTCCTGGTAATCACTTGGGTGTTACCTTATTTTAATGTTTGTGGCTTAAATTGGGTCCCTCCTACCACTTGTTAAATATGTGCAAGGTCTAACCATTGGTACCTGTGAATGTGACCTTTTTGGAAATAGGATCTTTGCAAATGTTCTTAAGTTGAGTTTATAATGAAGTAGGGTCGACCCTAAATTCAATGACCGATGTCCATATAAGAAGGAAATTTATGCAGAGAGACATGCAGAGATTAGAAAAGAAAAGTTGTAGCAGGGAGAAGGCCTTATGAAGATGGAGGCAGAGACTGGGGTGAAGAAGCTACAAGCCCAGATTTGGCAGGGGACAGGTAAGACTGTTCCCTGGAGCCATAATTTATTTTACTTTAACCAACCCTTTTTTCTTTTTTAAAATATTTATTTATGCACACAAGAGCTGGTGTACAGGCCAGAGTCGCAGGAGGTGAGAGGATTCACCAGAGACTGAGTGGGGAGCAGAACAGGCAGACTGACCAAAACACATTGCTGAGGGGAGCAGCGGGCGAGGCAGGAGAGGTCTGCTGTGCCATGTGGGTCCCCTCCCAGGCCGGCAGCAGGGATCGAACTTGTGCTGCAGTAACTGTGGTTTGCTTCACAGTGCACTGCCTAACCCACTGTGCCACCAGGGAGGCCCCCAACCCTTTTTTTCTAAAGAAGGGATAGTCACAAACTCTGGGGAAAAAACAAGTGTAGCAAGAGGTTCAGAGCAGAGATGCTGGCGCCAGGCTTCCTGGGTAGGATCCTAGCTGTGCTCCTTACTAGCTTCTCAAGATACAAATCTTAATTCACCTTAATCTCCTTTCCACCTGTAGGTGTGATAACACAGGCAGTCTGTACAGTGGAGATTAGATGGCTGTTTATTTTTTAAAAGATGTATTATTTATGCATACAAGGTCAGAGGTGTGTGTGGGGGAGTGAGAGGTGGGTGGGGAACACAACAGATGGAATGACAGAAATACACTGCTTAGGGGAGCAGTGGGCAAGACAGGGGAGGTCTGCTGCACCATGTTGGTCAGCTCCCTGGCCCTGGATGGAACTCATGCTGCAGTGGCTGTGGATATGTGCAGTGGCTTCATAGTGCTAAGACTTAACACCCTGCACAAGCAGGGAGGCCCTAGATGGCTGTTCAAAGAGCTGAGCACAGCGCTTCATGAGGAAGAGGCTCTGAAAGACGAGTTATCATAAATCCTTGTTTGTTCTGCATTGGCTCTCTTTGACTGGTGAGGGGGGAGGTTCATTTATTGTTCTATTAACAAGATCACAAAAGCATCTAATGCACATTCACAAAAGCTAAATGTATCTTTCAAAGCAGTCTTTGTCATTTAGTTATTAAAATCTTCAGAAAATTTGTAGGTACTCATACTTCTTTCCTGAAGGGAAATTATTTTCTTCCCATCACTGGGCAAGAAGTGAAAGTCATATTGACTTTCTTAAGAATAGTGGCAGCACGACATAAGAAAATAAGAAAGTAAAAACTGACGAAAAGTTTTTCCTTTCCTAATCACAATATCAGTGATAAGCTGATCTTGAACTATTTGTCACACACTTTTTATTAGTTTCACAAATTATCAGAAAAAAAGGGAAGATGCCCTATGCGTTGAGATATTGTACATGAAAATTAAAATATGCTTTGTTGTTTTCATAACTGTGAATGCATTTTTCGGGGTGGAGATAACAATTTGATCCCATTAGATAAACTACATTTTGGAAGAAGAGACATAGAAATAATTTTTTTGTGTGTGCTGAGGTATAACCCAGCATGTACACTTTCACTTCCACTCAGGGAATCAACTTATTTCTAACATTAAAAAATTAACCACCTTCAAACATTTCTGTTTTCAGGCTTATCCAACTTTTAAAATTCTCAACCTCTACCTTTTCTTTAGTTTCAATTGTTCCAGAGAGTCTCCCTTAAAACCTGTAAACTGAAATAAAAAAATAGATCCAGCAGTACTCGTTTACGAAGATGCGTGTGATTTATCTGCAACTAATAATAACTGTGATTCATGTTTACTGTATTCCATGCACTTAGTTAAGTGCTTTTCTTTTCATTTATTCCTCATAGTAACTGAGCAGTTATCACCACATTAAACAAATGAAGAAACTGAGGCACATGCATTTAGGCAACTTGCCCAACCACTGTTGGTGGTGCTACATGATGGAGAAATCTTTAAAATCCCACAAACCAGGCCATCTGACTCTAAAATCCAGAGCCACACTGATTTGCTTTTTTGATAGTGCTATCACAGCTAAGAGAAGATTGCACGTCAGGGCAGAAGGGTATTTCAAGGCCGGAAGGAGACATAAAGGTTTAGGTTACAGAAGCTGGTTGAGACCTGGTGAAGAAGGGAGCCAAAAGAGTTCAGCAGAGCCAGGGTTCAGCAGGTGGACCCCAAGTCATGAATAGCCAGAATGCAAGAAAGCAGGGGTATTAATATTTAGATGGTGTCTTTAAGATATAACCAATTAATTTCAAAATTAAGTAAGCTTTGGAGACGTTCATATTCCAGTGCTTTAAAGCTTGATATTATTATATTTATTAACTGATCATTTTTTATAGCCAAGGAGGAAGGTTATGTTTGACAGATTTTAAATTATCTGGATGACATGATTAATAGCATTAATATGTGCTCGGTAGTAACAATGTTTTAAACCTAATATTAGCGTGAGAAAGTAGTGAATTTTAATGCATTGGAGAATAAGAAGAGTCGGAGGAACACCGCATAGGCAATTCATTATAATCACTTTGATATAAGATATGTAACTACATTGACAAAGCACAGCTTGCTGTACTTGTTTCGTCCAGGGGCGGCTGATGGAGGTAATGAGGGGGAAAACTGTGTGCAAGACTGCTTGGGCTGCTGTAACAGAAGTCCACAGGCTAGATGGAATAAACAACAGAAATTTGTTTTTGCACAGTTTGGAGACTAGAAATCCAAGTTCAAGGTGCCTTCAGCGTTGTTTCTGGTGAGATCATTATTACTGAGCTGTGGACTGCTGCCTTCTTGCTGTGTCCTCTTATGGGCTTCTCTGTGCACATACTGGGTGAGAGCTCTGTGTCCAGCCCTCTTCTTAGAAGGACACTATTTCTAGCAGATTATGACCTCATGTAACTTTAATCACCTCCTACTGGTCCACCTCCAGATATAGGCACCTGAGCGTATCTGACTTTCACAAGTGGGGCAGGGACACAGTTAACACAGTGAATCCCAGGCTGAAGTCAAGACTGAAGTCAAGTTCTGGGCAGTGGAGTGCTTGGGAGCCGCACCCTGGGCTGCTCTGTGTGGGTTTGAATCCGGTCTGCAGGGAACAGGGCTCCAGACCTTTCTCTTCTAAAACATTCTTTCTTGGGGCTTCCAAATGGTGATGGTAACCACAGTGATTACCTCCCAGGATTGTTATGAAGACTGACTGAATGAAAGCATGAGAAGTACATAGCTGGGACCTGGTACTGAGGTAGGTTCAGGAAATGCCAGTTATTGTAGTGTCATTTTAGTTAGGTGGGTTTTAGTTTTTGGCCAAATTAGACACTGGGTTACATACAAGGCTGGAAAAAAAAATCACATAAAGATTTTAGCAGGCAGGTGGAATTGACATTAGAGATATAAGAAAGATCTCAAAAGACAGAGAATTTATTTAAAGCATAAAGGTCAACTTGTTTACCTCCTTGTTCCTGAGAAGTAATTGAATGAATTGTGAAAATAATATGAGAAGAAAGATTTTGTTCTTGTTTGAAAAATGTCAGCCTTATAAAGAATCTACAAGGATGCAATGACAATATAAAATTTATATCATGAAATATGCAAACTGAGGTCAGTATTTAAAAGTGTGAAATTCTGGGGAAGATGTCTCATGAAGACAGTATGTTAGTTATAATTTTTCATGAGGTGTATAAAATTACAACAGATATAGAAACAAAATAGAAAAACTAAAGGCATGGTATTATAAATTGATTTTGACATTTTATTAAATCAGAGTAGGCTGCTTCATTAATACCTCAAGTGAAGCAACTCCTAAGACCCACCTGGGATTATGAAATCTCCAGGAAAGAAATACATAAATAATAATAATTTTACATAATGATTGTTATCGTATATAAAACTAAATAAACTGGTTGGAAGGAATTAAATAAATTACTCATCAGAAGCTTAATCTTCAGACTAGGAAGACCTTATACATGGATATTAGTAGTATGCAGTGGCTTAAAAAAAATTGCACCCCAAATTCAGTAGCTTTAAACAGTAATAAACATTTATTACCTCACTCAGTTCCGGTGGGTCAGTGATTTGGGTGTGGATGACTTGACATTTTTTACTCAGTTTCAGCCACCATCAGTCATCTGAAGGTTTGGCTGTATCTGGGGATCCCCAAGACAGACCACATATGGAAGCAAACAGAATCAGAAGTTCTAGAGCCCAGTGGGGTGAGTCTGCTGGTATGTAGGGCTGTAAGAGGATAAGTCCTTTACCTACCACTCTCTCTTCTGCCTGTGATGTTCCCACTGTGTCAGCCATTCTCTGTGGCTTGACCATGCCAAGCATTGTCCTGTATCAGGCATTCCATTTTGCTTACAAACAGGAAAAGAGAGAAAGAATATTTATTGTTGATTTTGATACTGGCAAGTACCATTACCTGTATTTTAACAATACACTATACTAGAATCCTCACACAGTAGGCTAAAATAATTATTGAAAAAAAAATAACATAAGACTAAAGAAAAAAAAAACAATAGTGGCTGGAAATAGTATTTTAATTTTATTCTGAGTTCTTGGGAAAAAATATATATATATTTTACTCATATAACCATTTTCTGACTGGATAGAAAATGTAGTGCCAAATTAATCAAAATATTATTTTATTAGTTTCATTCATTTTACTTAGTACAGTACTAATTTTTCTCAGTCTACAGTATTATTTCTCTTTTTTGGGCTATGCTTTCTCCCCTAGTAATGCTATACTTCCTACAACTTGCCTGTTCTGAGAGCTCGTGGAACATGAAAATGTGGACAATTTTAAGTTGTGAGCTCATTGACGCCATTCTCAGAAGGTTGAGCATATAAAGTAACCAATGCAAGTAATGACTAATTTTCTAGAAATCTGAGGCGAGGGTGTTGTCAGGAGAGAAGATGTTCCTGACATCAGCCACTCCAGGCAGTCCCATTTCGTACGAGGACTGGCATGAACGATTTTAAGAGAAAATGAGGCAGCCCTAGCGCAAAGGAAGCATTTTTTTTTTTACCTGCCCTGAGACTCAGGGCCACAGGTAGAAATCCTTTTTTATTATCATCACTGTTGAAAGCCCCAGAAATAATCATTTCAAGTCAAGATGAAGCTCTCAGAGCATCCTGGGGAAGCTGGTTTCATAAAATTCTCCATTTTACTGGTGAAATTGTTTAATTAAAAATACATTTCACTTACTTTCTCCTAGTCAATAGATATGACAAGACCATGTCATCACAGCACCAGAAACATTTATGTCTCCTGGTTTAATGCCTCCTAGGTCATTATGAGAGAAAGTACCGTCCGTTCTGTACATGTTTGTTCGAGTCTTTCTGCCACTTCTTTGGCAGATGGAACAGGAAAACCAGCCATGACAAATGGTGTTATATTTGCTCCTTTATCTGTCTCAAATTATTCCTATTTGACTATTTCCTCATTTCCATTTTTTAATCATTAAATCCAAATGTAGAATTTCCTATTTTGTTGCTCTTCCATGAGGATCTGAATGTCTGCTCTTTGTTTAGGATTACTGTAGTTACAAAAGGGATCTAGACACCATCTTTCCTGCTAACCTGTAATATCATGTGCTCATAGGCAAGGATCAGAGGAAAATATCAGAAAGTAAGTGGATGTAAGGCAAAGTGATCACTATGGTGAACAGATTTCTTTGCAAAAGGTAATATATATGTGAGATAAATATGGACTGACATAGTTCAGTATAGTTTTACTGAGGTCTGAGAACTTAAGAAAAGCCTTGAATTGTAGCCAATAAGTTATTGATATTGACAATAAGTTATTGGTATTGGTAACATTTAGCTCTACTATTTTATAAAAGCTAATTTGAGATAGTTGTAGTTACTTTCAATATTGTCTTGCAAAGGAGTTTGCCTGAGTTAGTGACAGAATTGAAATTCAAACCTTGTACTCTTTTATGGTCAAATAGTGAAGTCTTTTCACTGTGCAGAAGTGAAAAGTAGAAGTTAGTGACGCATTTAGGGAGCCAGCAGAGAGGTAGAGACGATCATCATAAGCCAAGTGTAAAGTGGCTGAAATAAGGTGCTATGCTGTGCACCAGGCCAATATGATAGCAACACTAAAAATGTTCAAAATCTGTAATGAGCCATCCTTTGTCCAAAATGACCTGTTTCAGATTGTCAAAATTTCCAAAATTAGTTAGGGTGTTTAAGTACACAAGCAGCCCAAACTCAAGTACTAAGAGTAAAATGATGACGATGTCAGTGGACTGTATGTGACTAGCCGCACAAGCCTGTCACCAGCCAGACAGTTGGGCATCACCAGTGGGCCATTTACAGCCAGGTGAGTGAGAACTGCAAAGTGAGGACAGAATGGTCCCGTTTGTTGCTAAGGTGGTGGAGGTACACAAAGGGTCACACCAGCTTGTCCTCAAAAGACCATTTAGAGAAATGAAAATAAAAGGCTTTTAGGAATGTTCGGGAGAAGTCTTCTCTGGGTGAAGCAACTGTCAGGTCCTATGGGGACAGGGAAACGCTCAGTGTTAGACATCACTGTTCACTCTGGGAGCGCAAATGTTCTGTGAAGCACTTTTGCTCTTGCAGATGCCCGTCTGGAGCCCGAAGGTCTTTGTCCCTGCCCCGTCTTGTCCCTGGTTTCTCATCCAAATGCCCTGGATCACTGTGGCCCGCCTGCTTCTGTGGCCCAGGTCCTCCCCAGTCAGTGTTCTTTGATTGGGTGTAGTGGAGTGTCCGTGGGGGTAACACTTCTGATTTATATCCTTGGCAAAGCTGCTGTCTCCCCTTGTCCATTATTTTCATTTACTCTAGAATATGGATTCCTCTGTGCTTTTCAAATTAGTTGGAGAAACAGAATCATCACCTAAAGCATAATCTGCTTGTTCCTGTGTTTGCCCCCTGCTGATTTTCAGTGCTTACCTACTTTATCTGTTCCTGCTTTGTCAGGATAAAATATGCAAAAGAAAAGACTTAATTATCCTTACTATTCCTACTTACCTGTTTTTTCATGTTAACTATTGCTTTTTAAAATCGCATCCTAGGTATGGTAGGGTTTATTACTTACCTGCAATTAACATTTTAAAATTCTAATAGAAGCTCAAGGTCACTATAAATTCCTATCCTTGGTCTTTTTTAGCTTGGTCCAGTGGGTCTGCTTTTCCTGCCACAACATTCCTTATTTGGCCAAGCCTGCCACAAAATAAATCCTTATTCTCATACAAAACCAGAGAAATGAGGAAGCTAGAATTCTCAACTTTTTAAAAGTCAGACAAGATTGCAATCACTCCAAACAAATCTTAGAGTAAAGCTGTAGCAAGTCTTCACGAACAGTGCTTTACATAACAGTGGTTTATGTAGAATTTTGAAAGAGAAAAGTTCAAGAGAATTTTTCTGGGGAAGAGAACAGATGGGGTCACAGAGCCATGAGAAGGTTTGAGGACAGTGAGTCAGTAGGTGGAAGAGTAGACAAGCCAGCAAGCAGAGCTCACTCAAAGAACTTACTGGTTTCCAAGTTTAGATGATATGATAGTGATCTTTAATAGAACATTTTTTTTTCCTGCTAGCTCAGCCATATTTTATTATTTTTCTTTATTGTGGTAACTTTGTCTACAACACTGTACATTATTTAGGGGGACAGACTGTAGGGGGATTCTTAGATTCAGTCACATTTTAATGACAGATGTCCCAAGATAAAGTTTCACTATCTACTCTTGTAGGATTACTGTGCTTAATATCATTAAAGATAAGTACACACATGGATAAATACATGGAATAATATTTCAGACGTTCACAATATATTATTCCTATTAGGTAACATCATGGTGTTTTTTTTTTTAATAGTTTCTGATTATCATAATGAACAAATGGCTGATGTTACCTTCAGAAGCTATCCAGAAGACTGCTGTAACCCCAGGCATCTGTTCAGAGTGGTACTATGGTAATCATATGTGTGTGTATAAATATATTACTGAGGCAAATGGTAATATATGGAATATTCAAGCATCAAAATTGGTTACAGAAAGTTGGATACAAGTCTAATAAGTTTTTCATACAAAAACTCAGGGATTTTATACTTTGCCCTAAGGGGGAAAATATAACAGATTTTTAGTTTGTCAAGTGCTTGAGCTGTGCAGAAGCAAGGCCAAAATAATTGCATAATATGGGATAAGCATAAATCCAGTAGAGGGACTAATTATCTTCTACTAGCATGCTTCCAAAGTGAGTAATTTAATTTTGTTTAAAACTTACTTTAAGGGGCCTCCCTGGTGGCGCAGAGGGTTAAGCAATGCACTAGTTCAATCCCTGCTGCCAGCCAGGGAGGGGACCCACAGGGCGCAGCAGACCTCTCCTGCTGTGCCCGCTGCTCCCCTCAGCAGTGTGCTTCTGTTGATCTGCCTGTTCTGATCCCTGCTCTGTCTGTGGTGAATCCTCTCACCTCCCACAACTCTGGCCTGTACCCCAGTACTTATATGCATAAATAAATGAATCTTTAAAAAAAAAAAAAGAAAAGAAAAGCTTACTTTAAGTTCAGGATCTTGTCCATATATAGTTTGCTTGTTAGTTGTAGTTTTAATTGCAAGATATAATTGAAGATCAAATTAATAATTTCTTGCATGTCTTATATTTTGTTAGTCATGAATCTTTCCTGTTTTAACAGGGAAAATGGGAAGTCTGAAGACATAAATAAACAATTGAAGGGGAATCGCCTCTGTGTAGTGCACACACTGGAACTGTATCCCCCCAGGGGACTGGTTCTTTTTGTCCTTTCATTTGAAGCTGACTTACTGGACTTTGCCTGGGGGAAGACAGAGGCCAGCTCAGGAGGGCTGGGTCCCTAGCCCTGTCTGCCTTTCAGGAGCCTGGCTTTTGGCCCTGACATCACTCATGGATCCTCAAACAGCAGGGTCTTTCCTGGGGGCCCTGTGATGCCAGCAATTTTTCATCATGAGCCCAATACCTAGGGGCCTTCTACTTAAAAGTCGCCAACTTTTCTGTACCAGAGGGAGGCCCACTACCTATTTGCTTTCCAACTCCAGTACCCTATTAGGTGCTAAACTTTCTGGGCACTGCCATGTCTCCCCACTGTTAGTGAGTCCAGCCATCACTCCCTGGCCAAATCTGTCCACTTCCAGAAGCAAGGCCTGAACAGGCTCTGCACACGCTTCCTCTCAGCGTCATCTTCTAGTGCCCATGAGCCAGGCGGCCATAAAGGCACAGCCCTCATGGTTGTTTGCTGGGCAGTGCCAGCGTGAATACAGGATCTGGACCTGGTTGGGACCAAGTCAGCACAGGGCTGCTGGAGGGGAAGGTGGGCCTGTCTCCTCCAGCTGCTGGGGCGTCGTCGGGATGGTGGGGGGCAAGCTGTCAGTACAAAGCCGGTGATTGGTGTGACTCAGGCATAGGAGGACTCTCTGTGGAGCTCACAGGGAGGCTGGGACAGCTGTCTTGCCACCTGGGGACAAGGGGCAACTCCCTGTGTTCCTTACCTATGTAGCTGATATGTCATTGTGTGATTACACGATTATACGGGTCAGATTGCACATGTCAGCATGCAGGCCCACCTGCTAGGAGATGCTGGACTCCCAAGATCCTGAGGGGTCTGGCCTATTCTGTGACATTCTGGATTAACATGTATTTTATGTTATTTTCTCACTATAACAGCAGTGTGAATTATGAGAAGCATCATTGTTTCCAGCATAAATAAGAGTAGACAATCTAGACTGTTGTAAATTGTTTCTGTAGGCATTTCTGTGGATCTAGGCTCCTCTGTCCAGTCATGGCTTTTGATGGCAGACCTGAGGACAATGAAGGGGGTGAGGGGAACAAAAAAAGGCCAACAAGAAGCCACATAACTGGGTCTGAGTAGGTTCGGGTCTAACGAGAAAACTAAATACAGAGTTCAGTGGGGGTTTGAGTCTCTGTTGGCTGCTTCCAGGGCTGTGATCTTGAGCCAGTGTCCTCATTCCGATGCTAAGCAAGATGGCTGCTTTCAAGTCCTGACAGGAATAGTGTCAGATGCCATTTTACCTTAAAAAATTGGTCTCGTCTCTTCTAGTAACGCTCTTTCCTTTGATTTATCCCACTGAGGGTTAATGTCAAAACAACATTTCGGGAGCAAGAGCTGAGAAATATTGTCATCAGCTTTAGTACGTTGGCAGGAATTATATTCTACTTCAGACTGAATTAGTTTATCTCATTATACAGGCAGTCACTTATCAGAAGCCCAGTAAAATGGGACATGAGGCAAGTAGCTTTGTAACAGGAAGAGGAAGGAAGGCACGAAGGACATTGCAGGGTAGACACACTTGGGGAGTTTAGGCAATGTGCTGACGGGTCAGAAAATGCTAAGGAAAATTATCTGAAGTCTGATAAAAAAATAGACATGAAGTTCTGCATTTCTGTCCAGACTCGAATTCTAGGTGTACCTTTCTTCAAAATATCATTTTATGCCATCTTCTGGTAAGGTGAGAAGGAAATGGGGAATTTGTATCAGCAGATATAATCAAAAGCTTCATTTGATAATTTCAAGGAGTGTGTCTGATGGTGCTATAATGGTAGTATTTAAATAACTTGTTTAATTATATTTACATGTAACTAAATGATAACTATTTAGAATTGTGCCTCAATACAAGGTAGTAAATACTTTTGGTATTTAATAATCACATACTTATTGAAGTATTTCATCAAAATTTCAAGATAATATCTAAAAAAGACAATCACATAACATATTATACTAATATTATAGTATTATACATCTTAAAATATCTACCAGCAAATGAAACTATTTAAAAATCAGTGCATGAGCCATTGAAAGGACAATTTAATATTTTTCTTATGGAATTAAAGTTTTTCTGGAACATTGGAGCATTTTACAGTGTTAATGAATAGTTAGGTGATTTCAGAAATGTCTCAGTGATGGAAACGTCACTTCCCACTTTGGCTGACAAAAAGCATATTACCACTTTCAATATGACTCAATTTCTTTGCCCTTTATATGGGTTTATTTTGTCTCATCATTTTATTTATTCATAATCACTGGGCATAGCACAATTCTTGGGGAAAAGGGAGGAAAGACATCATGGTGATTAAGAGCTGAGGGAGACAACCTTTTTTTTTTTTGCTTTTGTTTTGATACTCAGTATCTGTTTTCCCTTTCCTAAAACAACACCCCAGCATTTCTTACTGGGAACTAGTATTGCCCAAATTGGATAGAAGGTAGAATATTCTTGTTCATGTTGCCAAGGTTGTTGGTTAATCATACACCCTTCCCCTACTTATCAGAGATTAGAAAAAAGCCACAAATTAGTTGTTGGTGATGGATCATAGGTGCAACACACTGCAGTGACGGAGGTCCCTGGTTCTTTTCCTTTTTAACATTCTTATACCTTGATGCCATATGCCCACATATAAAGAACATTACACTAAAGAAATTAAATAATCATGATTTTTAATAAGCGATATGCTCTTTTTATTTATTTTTTTAAAGATTTATTTATTTATGCATACAAGAGCTGGGGTACAGGCCAGGGTTGTGGGAGGTGAGAGGATTCGCCAGAGACAGAGCAGGTTGCAGAACAGGCAGATGGACTGAAATACACTGCTGAGGGGAGCAGCGGGTGAGGCAGGAGAGGTCTGCCTTGCCATGTGGGTCCCCTCCCTGGCCGGTGATCGAACCTGCGCTGCTGTGCAGCAGATGCTTCACAGTGCAGCGTTCAACCCACTGCACCACAAGGAAGACCCTGCTCTTTTTATTTTTTATAATTAATTTATTTCTCTCTCTGTAATACATTATTGTTCAGGTGTAATCCCCATAAAATTCCCATCACCATAATCATAGTCCCTTGTACTCTTTCCTCCCCTGTTTTGATCCCTCTCTCCATCCCCCTACCCTGAAGAATGTCTCTGATTTATAGCTGCCTGCCTGTTATTTTTTGTTTATTATTTTCCTCATCCCTTATTTGGTTCCCCTAGGCAATATGCTATTTTGGACATGAAGGGAAAACTAAAACACACATTAATATATCCCTAGACATTCAGGGAAAAAAATCTTTTGTGCCACCATACACCCTTAAAAGGAAATAGTAATTTTGTTTAAAACACTTTTTTTCTGAAATATAATAATTTATATTTTTGTTGATTCCAGTTCTTTTGAATTTTTTTACATAATATGCCATCGCCATTTTAGAGTGAAACTTCTGGAAGCATTTGGTAAATTTAAAATGATGGTCAACCCATCCCTTTCTAGTTTCAAGACATTTTCCTCACCCCAAGAGATAACCCACACTTATCACGTACTCATGCTGTACCCCACCAGTTCTTGCTGCCTTGATCAGCCTGGTAGGGTTTCTGGTCTTTTAAAGCTCTCTCCAATTTTGTGAACTACTTTATATATTTGTGATAGTTGCGTTTCTACTTAAATTATTCAAAGTCATTTTCCTTAACTTGCAACTAAATAATTCCAGTGAATATAAGATTATGAATTTTGGAATCACGTAATTTCCTCCACTGTGAATAGTATTTGTCAGGATTACATGAAATAATGCATATAAAGCAACTGGCAGAGTCTTGGTACAGAGTATAATAGATGATAGGTATAACTATTAATATTTTCATTACTAGGTATTAGAATTTATTTAATACATTTTATTAATAATACATTATTTAATGCATTTAATACATAGAATTTATCTAATACATTATTTAATGTATTAGAATTTAAGGTATTAGAATTTATTATAAATTATAAAATTTATAAATTAATAAATTTAATTTAATGAATTAATTATTATTCAATAAATATTTGACTTCATCTGTAATGTATTTGCAATAACTGAACTTGACCAAGTCTGGGTTTGAGTAAATAATTAGATACAAAGACAAGACATGTATTTATGTGATCTTTGCAGGGGAGATGAAAAGTGATTAAGTAAAGAATTATTCAGAAAAGTACTGGAGAGTGTGAAAACTTTTTCTCTCATTCCTGATATTTCTCCCCAAATGAAGGAATGTCAGTTGCTGTCACCCATTGGCCCCTTTCATCCCTTTCATTATTTGATGAGTTTGGAAACAAATGGTTGGCATGTATTGCTCTGCTGCTTACTCTTTCTTTTTCTTAAAAATGAGTTTCCTGGACCTCCCTGGTGGTGCAGTGGGTTAAGCAACGCACTATGAAGCAAACCACAGCCACCTCAGCACAAGTTCGATCCCTGCCCCCCACCAGGGAGGGGACCCACATGGCGCGGCAGACCTCTCCTGCCTCCCCTACTGCTGCCCTCGGCAGTGTGTTTTGGTCAGTCTGCCTGTTCTGCTCCTCACTCTGTCTCTGGTGACTCCTCTCACCTCCCACAACTCTGGCCTGTACCCCAGCTCTTGTGTGCATAAATAAATAAATTAAAAAAAAAGAAATGAGTTTCCTCCAGGAAGAAAAGCTAAGGTCCTGTTCCGCCTGGAAGTGTGGCAAGAGCAGCACTGACACAGACTGCTGTGGTCGGAGGCTGATTTCACTCTGCTCTCCAGAATTCCTCTGGGCTCCATTTGGTGGCAATACTTTTTGTATTTTTTCTTTACTCGGGAGAAAAAAAAATGGTATTTTAATTAGTAGCTACAGAAAGAAAATACTGACATAGAGTGGGGAACACACAATTGTGAGATGAGATGAACAGGAGTGGAGGGGACTGGGCTGCTAATTTTCATCCAGTCTGGTGTAGCTGTATTTATTGGACTGTTGATGTGAATTCACATCAGGGGATCTATGGAAAGATATACCTTTCTATAATTGAGAGATAGCTGAAGTCACTCTACTCACAGGCTTTGCTTGAATAGTACTTGGGTTAATTTATGTAGCTATAATTTATAGATTTGGAGCTGACCCCTCTTTTGATAGTTTGATTTAGAGCCAATGATTTAGATTTCCTGCATGGCAAATTAAATAAAACAAGCAGCTCTATATTTCTCAAGCTACTCTATTTTCTTAGCTGAAACAATCATTTGTTAAGCTAATGGGAAACAACTGTCCAAGTATAGAAGTATTAGAAGAGACATAATTTCTTTTTTTTTTTTTTTAAAGATTTACTTATGCATATAAGAACTGGGGTACAGGCCAGAGTTGTGGGAGGTGAGCAGATTCACCAGAAACAGAGTCGGGGAGCCGAACAGGCAGATAGAATGAGATACACTGCTGAGGGGAGCAGTGGGCGAGGTAGGAGAGGTCTGCTGTGCCATGTGGGTCCCCTCTCTGGCTGGGGATCGAACTCGCACTGCTGTGCTGCGGATGCTTCACAGTGCAGCACTCAACCTGCTGTGCCACCAGGGAGGCCCCGAGACATAATTTCTTATAGAGTTAATACTTTGTTCAAGATTAAGTTTTCTTTAGTAAGCCCAACTATCAAGAACTAAGAAGGGGAAAGGTTAGAAGAGGATCTATTGACTAGAAAAAGTGATTTTTGCAGAATAGAATCAATATAGTGGTGATAAAAATATGTGCTGATATAGTACTTAGCATAGTCACATAAACTTTCTTGAAAATGAATTCTTTGGTTTGGGTTATGCTTCAAACAGAAAACATTACTCCTTTTGGAAAGGAAGTATCCTTACTAACCCAAATAAATATGGGAGGAAAGTAGGCAAGAATTGGAAAAAGAACTTATTCATCTAACAGGGTTGACATATATATGAAGATTGACAAGCACTGTCATTTTGGGGTCAACATATACTTGGAATATATTGAATATATATTGAATTCTATGTTGAGTATACTTAGTAAAAAGTCATGTGGCTTTATTTTCCCATAATGTCTCCATGGATACATCATGTTATGGTAGCACACACACACAATATTTTTTATGACCCTCATATGAACAGTTCAAACTATCTATGAGTTTAGGTAAAGGAAAAAAAAAGGGGGATGAAGAGCCAATTGGACACTCAGGCTGATTTCTCAGTATTTTCTTGTTAGTAGGAAGTCCAAGGTCATTCTTTAATACTTCCCAGTCTCAGGGAACTCCTGGCCCTTGTCCACACTTCCTGTGCTCACCTAACCTATCCTTTTGGTTCATGCTGTTTCACTATGTCCAGCTTGCTTAGAGCATCCAGTTTATTAAAATCTTAGCTTTTAGGAAAACGATACAATGCTGCCTCTTCTATGACATCTCTCCTGAGCATCCTGGCCATAAGAATTGTTTCTTTCAAAGAAGAAAGACACATACTAGATGATTTTCAAAGGAACAAATGAAACAAAAACAAATCCTTTGACCGACTATAGAATTGAGGTTGCCAGAAGGGAAGGTTGGTTTTGTGCTTTTGACTTTCTCCTTCCTCCTTCTAGAATGCCGCTGCTACCTGGCAGCCTCCTACTTCCCATTCGCTAGGGCTCTGCGTGTGTTACTATCTCTGTCATAGTTTTTCTGACTCTTCAGATCTCAGGAAATTCTTCATTCCTGTTGCTCTTGACCTTCATCTCACTCTAAGTTCACACATTAATAAGTGTGTCTTCTCTACAATGCCCCTTCAGGACAGAGCCTTATTGGTCCTTGTTTTCCCAGCTAAAGAAGTTTGTATGAATTTTATAGATGGAAACATGTTGTTAGAGGAAATTATGTATCACTTCAAAATTACTATAGACTAGTGATGATGGGCTGTTGTTTCATCAAAGAGCCTCTTTTGTTCCACCATGATCTGAAGCCTCAAGGTATCAAGGCAGAGACTCTTCTCTCCCCTTTAGGGACAAAGCCATTTTGTTGTAGTTGGATATATGCCATGTGATGGCCTTTGAAGCCAGACTTTCCTCACACAGTGATTTCAAGATGAGGTGTGACTCCTGTTCTACCTCTTTTTCATGAGGACTTTCTGGATTGGTCATTAAACCATCTCATTTTCCATGCTCTCCTGGACCCACCACTGTTTGTTTTTGACCAGGTGACTCCTTCTCAAGCTCCCAATCCTCAGTTATTCCTGGAGAAATGCAGGACTGTATTAAAATCTTTACAGAAACTGAAAAGATCATGGTGCCCCTATGGTAACATCAAACTGAATGGAAAAACACCAGACACTTCAAAATTACCTGATCATAACAGTTCATTGGAGCTAAATTTAACTTTCTTCTATGACTTTGCTGCTGTGCCCTAACCCATATTTCAGTTTCTTTGCACTGGCCAGGTATTCCACCAAAAGGTTTGTAAGATTTGCTCTAATGGTAAATAATATTCATTTTCATAACTCTAGGACATCAGAGGGTTTATTAATATTCAATACTTATCATAGGTTCATGCCATTTTGGCTTTAAAGGAGATTTTAGAGATCATTATTTCAGTCTATGAGTTACCAAGGTTTACTGAATTTAAGAGTTTTTGCAAACTATATATACCTTGAAACAGTAAAGCTTGAATTTCTGAAGATCTGGATTGGTTTTGTTTCTGCCATCCCATGCTCATGTTCTCTGTTTCTGTTTTCTGGAGGGTAGGATGGTCAAATTTAGTGTGCAACATTTGGCATCTACTGACACTAGAAGATTATTTGTTGCTTATCTGAAATTCAAATTTCACTGAGCATCTTTTATTTCATCTGGTAGCTTTATGTGGGGATAGAAAATAGAAAGAACTCTAACTTTCTTTGAGAACTGTATTAGTTACTTTTACGTATTGTAGTAACTCTTAACAGCAATCCTATAGTTAAAAAAATTAGAAAATAATTTAATACAAATACTGAGACTTGGAGAAGTCGAAGTCACACTCTTCGTGCCAAAAATGGAACACAAAAATGGAACTCTGCAGTAGGGAAGAGTTTGTTACAGGACAGGGAGAGGAGCACCCAGAACCCCCAAGCCTGCCATCTTTAAATGGGTTCTACCATCCACCGCATTAAAACAAACACAAAAATCTTTTAATGAAAAAGAACTTTAATACAACTAGGGTACAATAAAAAAAAAAAAACAAAAAATATAGTTACTAAGTTAAGCATTCAAAGTTACCCATCTCCTTAAGGGTAAAAGTCCAGCCAAATAGGATTGGCCCAAAGCAAGGCCCAAAAACCTGGCACACATCTAAAGGACCTTTCAGTAAAAACCCATAGAAAAGGGTCAGAAAAAGTCAAACAAATCTGGGAGGAAAAGAGCAAAATCAAAATTAAAATAATAGTTGCCATTGTTAACCTCCCCAAGGGTCTCTCACCCATGTCTATTCCAACCAGTCCAAAACCAAAAAGCAAACGCAGTTTCTTCACATGTCCCTCTGCAACACGTGCTTCCTTCAGGTCTCCTTGCTGTTCTCCATTTTTTTTTCTTCCTTCTCTCTTCTCTGCAAAAAATCTTCTTTTCCTCCTCAGCTCCACCCACTTAGGGCAAAACCAGGATTTTAAAACTTCCCCTTTTCCTGAAACAATCCTGTTACAATTTGAGTAAAAATGTTTGTGATTTTCTTTTTTTAACACTTTTGTATTTTAGAGGGGGGGTTTCCTTTCTTTTTATTGAGAGAGAAAGTCATCTTAAAAATTTATTCTTCTTCTAATAGAAACATTAAAATTTTGGATTGCAATGTTTTAAAAATAATGAGTTATAATTTTTTTTTTAAATTGAAGTAACATTGCCTTGTAACATTATATAAATTTCAGGTGTTTATCACTGAGAATTAACGTACATATTCCATTAAGTTCTCCATTAAGTTCAGTTCCATCCTTCACCATACCCATTTCTTCTTTGTCCCAATTTACCTATTTTTTAATTTCCTATAGTTATTTGTTTTCTCTCTATACCACTTATGAGTGAAATAATATGGTAATGTCATTTTCTGTCTAGCTTATTTTACTAAGCATAATTCCCTGTAGGTCCATCCATGTTGTAAATGGCAAGATTTAACATTTTTTTATATAGCTGTATATCATCATAATGCACACAAATCTGTGAACACACACATCAAATCTTTACCCATTTATCAGTCAATGGGCACTTAGGTTGTTTTCAGTTCTACTGTAAATAATGCTGTAGTAAACAAGGGGATGCATATATGCAAAGTTGTTATTCTCTCATAAACATGGCTAACCATGCAGACTGGAACCTCACTCAATAAGCATGTATTGAATGGCTATCACATGTAAATTATAGTAATTAAGAATTTTGGTGTATTTAAAGATGAATAATTATGCTTTTACACTGGGAAACTGAAATCCTTAATTCTTTCTGTTCCCAATATTGTGGAGAAAATTACCTTCTGGATTTGCTCCATTGAAATTCAAAATTAAACTCTTAAGAACTTAGCTTTGCAGAATGTCATCACATTTGCTTTCTGAAATACACATTCTCCTAGTTTGCACAGTGAGGCTCTTAGTCTTGAGTCAGGCTTCATTCTCTAAGTTTCTTGAGACTCATCTTATCTTTGGCATAAAATGCTAGTTTTCCACTTACCTTTTCTCCTGAAAGCATATTCTGATTCTGAGGACGTACTATATTCTCTTTAGGTCCTGCATTGTGAGAGTAAAGGATTTGGAAGACATTTTTTTTTTTTTTTTAACTAGAGGCTGTTAAAATGGGAAGCAAGAGAATGGAGTGTTATGCAAATGATTTTAATGTGCATCCAAGCCATACTTTTTTTCTCTCCCACAAAACATTTTCAGTATTATCCTATGAATTGAGTTTTTCAGTTAAACCATCATTCATGGACAAGCAGTTATAGTTACTTCTTTTCTAATGAAGTCCTTCCAACTGCAGAGGATACTGCATACATTACCCGAGGCAATCAATTTCTTTCATTGTTATGTTTGGCATAGGAGAAGGTCACTTCACAAACATTTACTGGACACCCGAACACCCGTTGTGTGTAATGAGTACTACCCTGGATTTGGGGAGTTTGAAAAATGGAAAAGCTATTTGTGCCTCTTCAGTGATTTGGGAGAGAGTGGTGCAGAATATAAAAGCTCAAGTTTAAAATGAAAAGAAGTTTAGTTAGAGCTGGGCCTGGAGATACCTATCATCAGATTGAAGAAACCAAGTAGCCTACTAACCACTGGAGGAAAACCCTTCCTGTGTGGAAGGAGATAGGACCTTGGTATAGGCGGAGTGAGGCAGGATCCCAATGCCTGTGGGGAGAAGCAGTAGGGACCTTGGGGGGCGGGTGAGAGCACTTTCTCAGAAAGTAACACTTGGGAGTGGGTAACAGAATACAGGACAGTTTGAGATAGAAAGGGAAGATTTCTTGTCAGAATCTGAAATGTTTTCTGGTTATTGGCTTAGACAATGAATACTTTTCTGTTCAAACATCCAGGAACCAAACTTGACATTTCCTTAGATCTCTCCCTGACTTTGGACTCATGTGGAAGTTAGGTGGCTGATCCTTGTCTTTTCTTTTGCCCCTTAGTGGTCAGAACCAGGCTTGGTAATGTAAATTGATTATGTTAGGGAGGTGGCAGCTGATTGAGCAGAAATTCTAGTTTAAACTGCAATTCTAATTCTGACTGCAAAGCCCAGAGTCTTTTCATTATAAGGTAACAGCAGGTTCATCCTGCTGGAAAGTCTGACAACCAGATGACAGGTAGGACCAGACTGTGCCTAACAATGATTCTTGATGAGTGAACGGATGAATGAATAGACAGTGAGGCAGCCACCTAGACCAGCGACCAATTTAAAGTTACAGAATTGAATGAGTATTTTCTCAAATTTTCTCTTATGAACTGTCATTTTAAATTAGGTTTGGATGGAACTTCTTATAAAATAGATATATCTATTATAGAGATTAAAATTTGGATTTAAGAAAATATATAATCCTATTTAATTTTTATATTTTACTATTGGGAAGAAATTCATGGAAAACTATAAACATTAATTCTGTAATAGTGTCTTTTTTTCTTTAAATAATGTCCATCATGTCCATAGAAGAAGTACATCTCCTGTGTACTAGTAATTTGAAGAATGAAACTACATAAAGGAGAGTAAAATGTAATTGAGTATTAAGTATTCTGTGGAAAATTATCCTGGGTCTCATTAAAGATGATTTAGAAACAGTCATGAACATCATTTTAAGACCTCCATTTCCTAGTCATTTTATTCCATGAGTTGCTGAAAAAATAAAAACCTGACAATTGGAATTCATGTGAAATGATACCACACTGTCTTCTGTCCTTTGAGCAGTGCTTCCTGTTCTATATGGACAGTGAAAGTTACTGTCAACCCTCAGCATCTCAAGATCTAAAGAAAATTGCTCTCTTGAATCTCTTTGGTCTTTGTAGATATTCTAAACAGTTCTTTTGACCAAGAACAGGATCATTTGCAAGATAGGGACCAGTTGGAATATGACTTCATAGCAGAGCAGCAGATTTCAGAAAACACTGCTAATGGGCAGAGAAATTTCCTGGAGAAGAGTTCACTGGCAAAACTGGAAGAAAACAGATGGGGTAAATCTTCCAGGAACATCCAGATGTTGACACTTTATTTTCAGGGCAGTTCTTCTAATACAGACTTGTCAGATATAAAATAATGTTTTATAGTTCTATTCAAATTACTTTTAAAATTCTGGTTCATCGTGAAATGGTTCTTTTCAGCATTAATCTTAGCCATGGATTTGGACTGTCAATAAAACATCCTTCAGAGAACGCTGTTTACAATACATTTTGTATTGTGTCCTAGTTTGGGCAGAAAGAGAAATTATTAGGGGCTTTAGTGGATCCCTAATATGTGGATATTCATATGTAAATGTTTATATTAATGTGCAATAAAATTCTCCTGGATGTTAAAAAAGTTCTTCCCTCTTTTGATGTACATCAAATTATTCAAAATGAAAAATTAATCCCATCAGAACTCACATGGTTGTGGTTAAATCTGTAGATAATATGACATTACAGTTGCTTATTTTTTTAAAAAATGCTAACAGGCCAATATCCATCCATCTGCTTAAATCTGAAAACAATGTCACACTAAGTCCTGTACTCTCCCTTATTTCCCTATATCCAGTCACCGCTCATGCAGACCAATTATCCTGAATCTTCAGCCCACTGCCACCTTTTGATGTCACAATTTCTGTGCAGGTTATCTTTATATAAATCTGTCTGTCTATCTATCTGTCTATCTGTCTGTCTATCTATCTATCTATCTATCTATCTATCTATCTATCTATCTATCTATCTATCTACCTACCTACCTACCTACCTATCTGATATCTAACCAAAGCAATTTAATATACGCTTTATATAATAATCATACAAAATATGACATCTTTACTGAAAATTAGCTATGCTCAAGGATTTCTTTAGATAGTTACATTCATCTCTTGGGATAGTGAATATATATATGGCCCTTAATAAATTGATCTTCCCCCAGATTAGTCATATTAGTCATATATATCTATCTATGTATCTATGTATATATATATATACACACATACACATTAAGACTAAATATATATTGATACACACATACTTTAAGACTAATCTCAGGAAAGAAGATCAATGCATTAAGTTTCTAATATCTTACTCTCTACTATTCCACTTATTTATCTATTGCCCAAACTATTTGTGTACTAATCTTGTGTTAGGCCTTATATTAGTTACTAGGGAATTAAATATTAAAAATGAAAGGTTAATCCTGTCAGAACTTACACGGTTGTGATTAAATCTGCAGATAGCATGATATAACAATTTTTAAAAAGTGTTAACAGACTAATGAGAGTACAACATTCTTAATGGTATAAAGCTCATCTGATGTCTTTCTTACAAACCACACTTTAATTATTTATAGACTAAGAAGTTGCTGTTTTATAAATTGCCAGAACTCCCTCCTCCTGACTTTGTTATCACATACTTAGCTCTGAGATGTATTTCAGTTTATCTTTAGTTTCGAGGTCATAAATCCTAACCTTCATTAAGATAGAAGTCTTGTAAATTTCTCTGAATCTTGGATATTACTTTGGTACTGAAGAGAACATCGAAAATTCACTGTTCTCTGTGGTTTCCCAGCTGTGAAGCATGTCACATGAATCCTATCTATCTGTAATGGACTATATTTTAATCATAGTCCTCACACATTTATTATAAAACTATTTATCTACTTACCTTGTCTTTTGTGACTTTCTTGAGGGAACAGGGTTAGCTTACTCATTTTGTAACTAAATCTGCACAATATTCAATATATAATAGGTGCTCAATTTTTTTCTCCCAAAAGTAAGTGAATTAAAGCATATTACTATTTTGTTCATGATTTGGACTGTAGATTGCAAATGTTTGATGAGACAGTAGTTAGTCTTGCTTGTTGACAGACCCACCTTTCTATTTGATTCACTAATAATTTATTTAAATTTTTATTTATGCATACAAGAGCTGGGGTGCAGGCCAGAGATGCAGGTGGTGAGAGGATTCACCAGAGATAGAGTGGGGAGCAGAACAGGCAGACTGACCGAAACACACTGCTGAGGGGAACAGTGAGAGAGACAAGGAGAGGTCTGCTGTGCCATGTGGGTCAGCTCCTTGGTTGGGGATCCAGCTCAGGCTGCTGATAGCTTCATAGTGCTGAGACTTACCCCCTTGTGCCACTAGGGAGGCTCTGATTCACTAACAATTTAGAGATAACCCAAAGATCCTTTGAGGATACGAACGCTTTCTTATTCTTCGATACTAACAGAAGCACCTCTTGAGGAATTCTTTAGCTTGGTTGGCATGATACATAATGCCCATACTTCGGTGTGTCTACATGCTTCTTTGGGTGAGTGGCATGCTTGTCGAGATTCAGGTCTATTTGTTCTAGTACCTGTTTATACCAGCTATAGTTAAAGTAATTATGCCATTTAATTAAGTTATACAAATGTACCTATTATAAGTGTCAAAAACAGGAGGGTTATTGTTTCTGGGGAAATTGACTCCTTCAGAAAGATAGGAGAGAGTTGCTAACTAATTGCTTTCAGATTAGTTCTGGGCATGATTTCTGAAAAAGATTGGGAAGATGGTGCATTCATAGGACTTGAAACAAATTTCAAGTTCTAGTTCTGTTCTTGAAGCTGTGACAGATGCATCATAAGTGTTAGGTTGAAGATGAACTCCAAACAGTGGACACATACCAAGGAAAAGCCTGACTTGTTGGTTAATCAATCATACACACAATCAATGAATACACACTTAAATCTTCGAGGTTGAGATAAAATATTCAAGGGGAATATGTATCATTTTTATGATTACCCACCTTAATTTGCTTTTCTGTTATGTAACCTGCTACTGGTCCTGGTTGCCTTGGATAAGATTGCTTCTCATGTATTTTCAATCTTCCTTCTGAAATGCTGTATTTTTTCCTTAACAAAATCAAGCACCTTTCTCCAATTACTTTCTCTGTATTTCATGGGGGAGTTTGAATAGATTTTGGTTTCCCAACAACTACTTAGAGTACTCAAGGGGAAATCTCTTCATGAAAACACAGGGATCTGAGTACTTTTCTTGATTTTCATAGAAGCCATTCATCATGCTGTGATATGCAGAGCCTGAGTTAAATTGGCATAGAAGAGTTTATTAGCGTCACCACTAAACAGATTTAAATCAGCTATGGGTGGTTATGTGCAGGGGGTGAAATTAATTCCAAAGTTGTTGTTATTACTTACTGGATTCCTTAGCATGGAATAGCATATTTAAATCCTTGACCAAAAGTTTGAGATTCCAGAATAACATACTCCTGAGACACACAGTGATTAGGGATGGATTTCAAGCTCTGTTATGAGATGAGCTTCACTGCCTGAGGAAAGTGGGCTTGGCCTCTCCCACACTGCAGGGTGCACACTGGAGAAGAAGACAGGGAGGGCACGTCTTGCTCTAATGCTCCTCAAATCTCCTGAGGGTCCAGCAATGTGAATAGGCAGTGAAACAAGTTTTCAAAATTAACCATGAAGTCCGGAAAAAAGACAATGTCCAGATGATTTTTGCTTTCTGAAAATTTATTATTATTTTTTGAGATAAATAGATATAAAACATTAGTCTCCAGTGTAAAACATATTCATTATTTGTATATTTTGAGAAATGATGAACATATTAAGTTTAGTTATCATAGTTTCAATTTTTTTTCTTTTTCAAAATTTTATAAGATCTTTAATAGAAAAGAACAATAGAAAGTTGTGAATAGAGATTGAAGAAGCAAAAGGATATAGTTTCTCAATGAAATACCAAAAGATGTATATAATATTTAACTTATTTAAATGAAGAAAAAAATAGCCTATATGTGCTTTTAAATGATGTCTCTATTTGCATAGGAAAACATGAGGGATGGAATGTGCAATGAAGACTTTATTATAAGCAGTATATTATCAGTAATAGCCATTTTATATGTTGAATATTAATTCTATGGTAAAGTGAAAGAGCAGAAGAAATATTTGAAGAGTCATTGGTAAATATTGTGCAAAAATGCTTTTGAACTGAAGTAGAAATGGTTAGCAATCTGTTTTATCTTTCAGGGATTGATTTCACTAAATGAATGGAATGTTAAGTACAGTAGTGTATGTACACACACAGTGGAATATTATTCAGACATTAAAATGAATAAGGGTAGCTAGTGCATGGAACCACAGCATAGAACTTTCTGGCTAGTAAGAAGCAGGGGCAGTGGCAACAACAAAACTTACTTGTCTAATTAATTGGGCGAGTACTTTGCAGGTGGATAATGGAGGGCAGGGTTCTGAAAGCCAGAAGAGTGAGAATAAGGAACATTTGAAGGAATATTTTCTGTGGTTGTGTTCAAGAAGATAGTCAATCTACTGCTCAACTGTCCTCAAAACCATGAGTGGTCTATCTATGAGCCTCGGTTCTTATGTACCATAACCAGATGTGGCCACCACACCCTGTCTTGCATTTGTTCATGCTAAGCAGCATTTATTGGATGTGTGGTTTCTTTTGATATATTTCTCTTTTTTTAAAAAAATATTTATTCATACAAAGGCTGGGGTACAGGTCCCAGTCGTGGGAGGTGAGAGGATTCACCAGAGATAGAGCCGGGAGCAGAACAGGCAGATGGACTGAAGTACACTGCTGAGGGGAGCAGTGGTTGAGGCAGGAGAGGTCTGCTGTGCCATGCAGGTCCCCTCCCTGGCCGGGGATCGAACTGGTGCTGCTGATGGGACTGGAACTCGTGCTTCTGTGCCGCAGATGCTTCAGTGTGGCGCTCAACCCGCTGCGTCTACCAGGGAGGCCCCTCTTGATGTATTTCTTTTTTTTTTTTTAAAGATTTATTTATTTATGCATACAAGCACTGGGGTACAGGCCAGAGGTGTGGGGGTGAGAGGATTCACCACAGAGAGCTGGGAGCAGAGCAGGCAGATCAACAGAAGTACACTGCTGAGGGGAGCAGCGGGCACAGCAGGAGAGGTCTGCCACGCCATGTGGGTCCCCTCCCTGGCCGGCAGCAGGGATCGAACTCGTGTTGCAGTGGCTGTGATTTGCTTCATAGTGCGTTGCTTAACCCACTGCGCCACCAGCGAGGCCCTTGATGTATTTCTTTAATATACATTTACAAATTCCATGCCACCAGCATGCTGCCTAATTTACAATAAGCATCAAGTGGATGTTTGTTGTATAAATGAATTTTTCATCACGTGTGCACATTAGATGAGAGTTTGACGAATTGTGCATGATAAACTGTTGAATATTTATTAGTAGTACAAATGGCACACTATATAAATGTTCATTTTTCAAAAACTATTCTAAGTTTTAATTTGTCTAATTTAGTAAAAACAGCATTTTCCAAACATTTTACAATTTTTATTCTTGAGGGTAAGCTAGCTGAATTAATTTTACATATTAATCTCTTACTTCTTAGCCCAAGGGCTGCGGAATGCTCCTCAGGATCTGCAGGTCAAGGAAGAATTGGGACCTAGGCAGTGAGGATATTTTTTTGTGTGTATGAGAGAAATGTTATGAGATACTTAAATGGAAGGACTTTGTTATATACATAAGTTAAATTCCCAAGCACTGCAAGTGGGAAGTATGAACTTTCAAGGTCCACATCTTACTGTGTTGAATTCTGTGACTTAATAGGCATAACTTTAACAAAGAATTTATTTATTTTTTTTTAAGATTTATCTATTTATGCATACAAGCGCTGGGGTACAGGCCAGAGGTGTGGGGGGGTGAGAGGATTCACCACAGAGAGCGGGGAGCAGAACAGGCAGATCAACAGAAGTACACTGCTGAGGGGAGCAGNGGGCACAGCAGGAGAGGTCTGCCACACCATGTGGGTTCTCTCCCTGGCCGGCAGCAGGGATCGAACTCATGCTGCAGTGGCTGCGGTTTGCTTCGTAGTGCGTTGCTTAACCCACTGCGCCACCAGGGGAGGCCCTTTAGCAAAGAATTTAAATGAGAATGAGTAGGCTCACTTAACCCCAAGGGTATTACTTACACGTGTCACAGTTCTTATTCATAGGTTCTCTTCTGAAGAGAACCTCAGAAAAAAAGAAAACACAAACATATAAAAATCTATAGAACTGAGGCTAGCAGTGGGGGAGGGGGCGGGCTAAGGAAGAGGACAAAACAGGGAGGATCACAGTGGAGTGTGGTGGAGGATGACGGATGCCTCGGAGGCTGGGTGATGTGGTCACACCACCCGCAGGGAGTGCTCCTACACCTCTGAACTACGTACACTGTTGTAAACTAATGTCACGTCAATAGAAAATAAATAATGTATAAATCCCCATAATTGATAGTCATTTAAATTTCGCAGACTATGATATACAGAGATAAGTTAAAGCTGGATATAAATATTCTATACAGTCATTCATTATTTCTCTTAAGGAAAATGAAGAAACATAAAAACACACTCAAACTTCATAAACTCAACAAGGGACTTAGCGTTTTTGAGTTTTTTCTGTCCAATATACCATTTTCCTGAATTTTATGATAAATGTATTCAAGATACATGTGCTGTTCTCAGTAGATATTTTGATCTTAAGTTATAAAATGTATAAGAAGCCATTCATTTACACATAATTGTATAATCTGTAAACAAGGATTAATTTCTATTTTTGGAATACTTGTATTTCTTACTGGTGTTTCTTGTGTTATATGTACTGTCTGACATTGATAGTATAACATTGAACAGACCTGGTGGAAGTGGGTATCTTTTCCTGTTCTTTTTCTTTTAAGGGAAATGTTTCTAAAGCTTCAACAATGCTAATGAGGTTTTATAATTAACATATAGTTTACAGACATTCCTATCCTCCTATGAGGTCAAATCATAAATGGTTATTTAATTTTATCACATTTTTTCTTTATGTATTGGATTGCTTGCATGGCTTTTGCTACGTTGATCCATTAATGTGGGAAATCAAATTAACAATAATTAAAATATCCTTGATTTTTAAAGATAAATACTACCTCTGTAATTATCTTTTCTGTGAATTGCTAGATCTTGTTTGTAAATATATATATATATATTGGATTTCTGTATGGAATGCTATAAGGTGCAGGGACTACAATATTTGTTTCTGCTACAAAAAAGAAACAAAAATTTGGTTCTGTCCATCAGGTTTATGAGGGTGGGGTGAATGGGCATCCTCATCTTTCTTCTTCTAGGTCTATCTGTGAAAGAAAAGAAGTCACTGCACGCCATTTGGGTCCTCCTTCCCAAATCCTGTACAGCCCAGGGAGGAGTAGAACAGCCTGCTGTGCAGGTGAGGGAATTACTAACACAGTGCTGGAGAAACTCTGCCAGCCAGGACCTGCTTCCAGTGGGAAGTCATCTCAGGGAAACCAGTGCTGGTTGACAAATCAAGAGGCATGTCCTCTGACAGCTGTCAGTGTGTAGCTGCTGCTGGGACAGGCATTTCCCCAGGGAGAAGAAGTTTCTGGAGAATTTATGACCCTACAAAGCTGTGATCACTTCTCCAAGGTCTGGAGTTGGGAAAATGCTGTTCCTTGGCTACTTTTCAGGGATCAAGACTTTGGTCTCTGATAATGACTGGTTCAATGTAAAAGCTGCCGCTTGAAAGACACATATGGCTATAGCATAGGTCATTGAACCTCACTGAACCTTTCTACTACCCCAGGATCAAAAAGTCCCCTTTCTCCTCTCTGCTGATCAGCTGTGCACACATCATGAGTTCAGGCCAGCAGCACCCATCATTTGCTTTCTCACTTACTGCAAGTGAGAAAGTCCCATTTATTTTCTTCAGTTAAAAATGACATTCCACTCTCCCAAGGCAAGAAACTAGCTTCAGCTGGTGATTCCTAGCTAGGTTTTAAAATGAAACATAAAATTATAAAATAACAGCATATCAGAGCCTCTTCCTCTGGTTCTCTTCCAAACTTTTGCTTGGAATATCAGCTCATTCAAGAGATCTGAAATGCGGTGTTTGTATCAATCAAGTCTATGAAAAATTTAATTTCCTGCCTTCCTGCAAAAAAGAAAATTGATTAAGTAAATTATAGGGTGCAAAGGATCAAATTTTTTCCCACTATTTATTAATCAGAGGTTCTTGACAAGGCAACATGAGCTTCAAAGTTAACTCTGGAACTATGTGTGTAAAGCTTTTGCTCTGAGTACATATATACATTTTTTTTAAAGGAAGGGGTGTATTGCTCTCATTTTCTGTTCTTAAGGTATCCCCAATACCAAATGCTCTTAAGCTACCCCAATAACAAAAGATTAAGAACCACCAATTTGGTGGAAATACTTTTAAAGTCTTAAGAGCATCTTTTCTGAGGATACAAAGAATACCTTGGACAGTTACCAGTGTGGTCTACTCTCCCCAAGTTAATATTTGGCAAGTTGGGTTAAGAGAAACAGACACATGTACAACTCTGCATTTCTAATAGTTTACTATCAAAACATTCTTTTTTATTTTCACATATGCTTTTTAAGAAGTTTGTCTTTTTTTTAAATTGAGCTAATATTGGATATATCTTTTAGGGATATAAGTTCATGACTCTTTATATGTAGATTACAATGCCACACCCACCGCCCAAACCCCATAATCCTCCACCATACTCCATTGGCTCACTTTCCCCCTTTGTTTCCTACCCTCCTAAGCCTCCTATCTAGTAGCTTCAATTCTGCAGTCAGATTTCCAGGGCTTCTTTTGGTTTAGTATTGTCAGTTCTTCTGTTTTGTCTCTTTACATCCCACATATGAGTGAAAGCATCTGGTATTTGTCCTCCTTCTGTCTTATTTCACCATCCCCTCTACTTCCATTTCTATTGTCAGAAATGGCAAGATTTCATCTTTTTTAAATAGCTAAGTAGTATTCCACCACATAGTTGTAAGACATCTTCTTAATCCACTCATCTGCACTGGGGACTTAGGTTGTTTCTATAACTTTGTTATTCTAAAATATGCTGCAAATGAACACATGTAGCACTTCAAGTTAGTTTTTTGTATTCTTTGGGTAGATACCGAGGAGTGGAATTGCTGGATCAGATGGGAGATCTATTTTTAATATCATGAGAAATGTGCATAAAGTTTTCAATAGGGCTGTTCTGTGATGTTTTAAAACAGTTACAAGGATCCATGGAGAAGCTAGAATTGACTGAAACTTTGAGTTTTTTTTTTTTAAGATTTATTTATTTATGCATACAAGAGCTGGGGTACAGGCCAGAGATGTGGGGGGTGAGAGGATTCACCAGAGACAGAGCGGGGAGCAGAACAGGCAGATTGACTGAAACACACTGCTGAGAGGAGCAGCAGGCGAGGCAAGAGACGTCTGCCACGCCATGTGGGTCCCCTCCCTGGCCAGCGGCAGGGCTAGAACTCATGCTGCAGTGGCTGCGATTTGCTTCATAGTGCGTTGCTTAACCCGCTGTGCCACCAGGGAGGCCCTGAAACTTTGAGTTTTATTTTTGACTTTTGTAGTGATGAATATCGTCTCCTTTTTGATGAAATTAATGAATGAAAGTATAGCATGGGACGCTTAGTGGAGGCTGAGTCAAGTGTATGCACACATGAAGGAGGAATCACGTAAACCCAAAGTTACATAGACATGTAAATAACTGATAAATTCAATGAAAAAAACCCCAAAAGTAGTTGTTACATTTAGTTTTAATTTGAGGCATTCTCTCTGGTGGATGGAGGTGCTTAATGCTCAACTACTGAGCATTAACTAGGCATGTCACCTACGGATTATCAGTAGTTTCCCCTAAGTGGAAACTGTCTTTCTCAGGAAAAGGAGGGCTTCTTCAGGGAATTTAATTTTAATATAATTCTGGGGCTTGCAGATCTGTAAATTTTGATTAGGTAAAATGTTGATAATAATTACCTTGGCTATCTTTTTAGCCAAAGAAAAATTGAAAGATGAGTTATATAAAAGAATATGGTGAGAATGGTGTGACCATCTCATTTTCAGAATGTTTTAAACATTAGAATGCCAATAATGTTGTGTGCAAAGATTTTCTCCTAGTTGGTAGGTTGTCGCTTTGTTTTGGTTAGCGTGTCCTTTGCTGTACAGAAGCTTTTAAGTTTGATGTAGTCCCAGCTGTTTCTCTTTTCCTTCACTATCTTTGCTTTAGGTGTTGTGTCTCTAAAGATGTTATTGATGTGTATGTCATGTAGGGTTTTGCCTACTTTTTCTTCAATATATT
>JAGFMF010012290.1:8725507-8749024 GCA_019455555.1 Galemys pyrenaicus
GACCTGGAAACAACCTAAATGCCCAAAAACAGATGAGTGGATCGGGAAGCTGTGGTACATATACATGATGGAATACTATTCAGCAATCAAAAAAGAAAATAAAACTAGACTCATTCATGGGAACATGGATGGAGCTGGAAGGGATTATGCTCAGCGAAGTAAGTCAGAAGGCAAAAGAAAAATACCAGATGGTTTCTCCCCTTGGAGGAATATAAGGGAACCAAATAAGGATCAAGGAAAGGAATAAGAACAACAACAACAACAACAATAATAATAAAAACACAACAAAAATGAAAAGACAAGGACATATTGGGGACTCTTGGTAGGGTGGGAAGGGGAGGGTTGAGGGCAGATGGGAGCACAGGGGACTGAGGTGAGGGTGCACTGGTGAGATGGTGATGGGGAATACATGGGGATTACAATTGGTGTCAAATATATATAAGCAAAGGAAAAATATACATAATAAAAAATTATATAACCTAAAACTGTAGGAGTAGAAATGGGGGAATCAAAGACAAATTTTTGATTACCAAAAAAACCAAAACATTAGAATGCTAATAAATTTTCTTAACACAGTTTTAGAGCAATTACTCCTCAAATATGAAGCACATACCTCACGCAAAGCAGCTGGATGAAAGAGACAAAGCCCCTGTTCCTGTAGAGTTTATATCTAAGTGGATATAAACAACTAAATATTAAGCTTAATGATAAATAGATAAGAACTTGCCAAGAAGAAATATAAAATAGCATAAGATAAGAGAGTTGTGGCTGTGTAAGAGAAGAGAGTCTACTGATATTTCTCTAAGAGGGCAACTTAGGATAGAAATAAACAAAATAAGAGTGGGTATCATGGGAAAATACAGAAGAAAATAGAAGAAAAGAAAAATTAAGGCAAACAAGGGAGGAAGAAATGGAAAGAAGACAAAGAGAGAAGAAAAGAAGGGGTGGGGGAAAGGCAAGTGCAAAAGCTGTCAGGACTTGCTTGAGGTAAATTAAAAGAAATGATCTTAGCATCCAATATGAGTCATGATAGAACATTTAAATAGACATGAGCATAACATATGCCAAACAGCAGGCATCAAAATCAGATTTCTCCTTCTTCAGCTGAGTATCACATTTTAATGGTATTATAAATAGTAACAACTTCCTTCTTCCTTTTTGGAATTTTGAAAACAAAATTATGTGTTTATGGATTATGTGAGCAACTTCCTTCTACAGATATATTCATAAAATACAAAGAAATAGGAATAATAAAATCCAATCTCTAAATGAGAGATTTCTTAGAGTAAGATTAAGTACAACTTATTACTAATAGAAATCTTAGGAAATGCTTTGCAAAGAGCGTCATACATTTTAGAACTGGCTTTATCTCCCTTAGTTACTATAGCAACAAGCAGGATGCTGTAGTATTTTTAATAAAATTTAGGGTTAAGGTGGGTGATGTATTACACAGAGCATTATGCAGCAAATAAGAACAGGTTGAATACTAGATGCACACCTGATGAGGTCACTTAACTAATTTCCCTGCAAGTTTCACTATGTGTAGCCCCAGTTTTCACCATCTTGCTGGTTCCCTCCTGGTTCCTCCTCCTGCCTCAACTCCAATCTCCATCACGTCTCTCAAGCTATTGAAAGAGACTTTTGATGATTGTAATTTTTCACACAATATTACTTTATTTCTTTGTGTTTCAGCTCATTTTCACCTTCTTGTCAAACTCAAAACAGTCATTTATAGTTTTGTTTAAATAAAAATCATCTCTAGTCAATTGTGGCTACGTGTGACAATTTAAATCTCTCCCACAGAGAACTTAGGGTAGAGAATTGCTTATTTTAATTTATAAGTCTGTAAGTTTTAATCATTGAGCAATATGATATCAGTTTCAGTGATAAATGATCTCCTTTGGAGGAGATCACTTTCATTTTTCTAAAATCCTAGAGTTAGCAGGTGGCAGAATAAAACTTTGTTCCCAGACCTTTAGATTTCTATGCCAAGATTTTTAATATTACACCAGTGACACTTAGACGCATTAATAGAAAGACCACAAAAGAAACTCCTAAGCAACACTGGAAATTGTAGACTTGTTGTGAAGTCCAAAGTCCAAGGTGACTTCAATTAAGAAAACAGGACATTTTACAGAAATGTCAGAGAAGAAGCACACAACTATTAAACAGCTGGATACTAGAATTTGTGGAGACTAGAAGATCAGATTTTGCCAAGCTGTGATTATGCCTCTGACAGTGACTCCACGGTACATGTTGTGAAAGGACACCTTTGTTTTCTGTGACATTAACTTTGAAAGGTTATGGTTGTAGGTAAAAAAAATTCCAGCTTCCTTTGGTTGATTTGTAGGATCACCCGTGAATTCTACTAAACTCTCCAAAGTCTGTTTGTCTGCAATATCAGTCTATAAAAATACCATATAAAGTAACAATTTTATATAATGCCTAAAACACCCTTTAGAAATTTAATGATGGGACTAAAGTATCCTGTCACTGTGACATACAAAATTATAAGTACAAACCAACAGGTAATTAATGGGTGAAAATTTACATATTACTGTGAGGCCAAAAATAGTTACTGTCTACCTGTAACTGATGGTATCTTGCTCAGGCATCTCAATTTATATTGAAGCTGGAGTGCAAATGTCTAGCAGTGGAATTAAACATGTCAATTAAATGTAACCTAGTTCTTTCATTTATGGCAGTCTCTTTCAGATCAATTCAGTATGATATGAATAAATATACTTTGTAGAGTTTAATTTTAATTCCCTGCCAGGTAATTTGCTCTCTCTTTTTTCTCTCTTTTCTCTCAAGATAAAGAGTGGAATGTGATTCTGTGCACAATTTTGGCACGTGTGGGACTATGTCTTGCCATGCCTCTGTCTGTACATTGACCTCTTCTCTCACTGTGGAGGTGACTGCGTCTTAGCCTCTGTTCTCAGATGGACTAGTCCTTGATGATCACGGGAGCTCATACTTCAGTCCCATCCCAGCTCCACTCTTTTTTTTTTTTTTAAAGATCTACTTATTTATGCATTCAATAGCTGGGGTACAGGTCAGAGTCCAGGATGGTAAGAGTATTCACCAGAGACAGAGTGGGGAGCAGAACAGGCAGACTGACTGAAACACATTGCTGAGGGGAGCAGCGGGCGAGGCAGGAGAGGTCTGCTGTGCCATGTGGGTCCCCTCCCTGACTGGAGGCAGGGATCAAAATCATGCTGCAGTGGCTGTGGTCTGCTTCATAGTGCATTGCTTTACCCACTGTGCCACCAGGGAGGCCCCCAGCTCCACTCTTAACAGCTCTCCAGATTCATGTAGATGTGACTGATATCCAGATGATTCTTGGCTTGGTTGACCTTCACTATATCACCCAGGTAGTGGCTCATATCAGCTTGTTGGAAGAAAATTCTCCATGGGTCTCTGACATTTATGCATGTTTTATGAGCAAGAGACAGGTAGTCCTTTGTGCTCTATGATCACTTCAGGAGTATTTGTACATCGACTGGTTTCAGAAGGTAGAGACACTGTCTCCCTCCGGAGTTTGGAGCAGGCACATTGGCTGCCCATTAAGATAGAGTTGGCCTCTTGAAGCTGTGTTCACTTGCCTTTAGTTCTCTGTGTGGTCCTGCGGGACTGGGGTTTAAAGAACTAGCATGAGTAATACTGAAACTCAGGCTACTGATGTTACAGTGGCTCATAAATTGTCCTTCAGCTTTGTCCCAAGAGTCTGGTATTTTCTTCTGGTGTCTTTGAAATAGTGGCAGTCTAGCTTATTACCATGCAAGCAAGGTAATGTCTCTGACCTTTCTGTTCTGAACACATTCCTCATGGTGGAGACCTATGGCAAGCAGAATTGGGACATTCAACCTTCTTCTGGGTTTAACATAGGGAGGGGTGTGTGGGAGGCTTGTTTCAGACGATCACGGATGTTGGGAACATCAGAGTGCTGTCTCAAGTTATCTCCTTGTCAAAAGATGGTCCACCATCCTTTCCATCCAACCATGAGTGATTTTGCTGGGGTGGTACAGGCACCCCAAGAAGCTCACTTGGGAATCCACTGAACAGAAGAACTTTTGGTTGACTCATCATCTTGACTCTCGATTTATAAAAGAAAGATTTTTTCATTCAGGATCCTGGTTTTTCTTTCAGCCAGGGCTGTTTTTTGAGACTGTGACTTTGTGCCTCAGGATACTGTACTGTTAGGCCAAAAGTTGTAAGTGACTCCTTTTAGGTGCATTCTTGCTCACAAGATTCCAGTGTTATTCAAGGCTGCATGTTAACCTGGCTAGCTAGGGGGATAGAATCACACTGATAGGGTTCAAAAACATTATTTCCATAACTCATATACACATATTTGACAAGATAGAGAATCAATAAATACATGCAGGCTTTCTTAACATGTCTCAGAACAAGAGAGGGAGTAACAGCAAATCAATTCAAAACTGTACATTTTCAAAGATATTTTGAAATTTTTAGGATATAACGACTTGAGCCTGTTCATGCTTATTTATTAGTTAAGGACTCAGGAAACAGACACATTCATCAGGATTTATAATAAATATTACCAATCCTTTGCTTCATTAGAGCAAAAACAACAAAATAAAAATGATCCTGGGAGGAGAATTGTCATATTTTCCTGAAAAGACAGTTCTGGGAGTGAGCTATTATATTTCTTCACATGGAGATTAGCTTTAAAAAGGGAGCAGGTTTATACCACTGTGTACACAGTGAGCCTATGGCGGCCAACACAGAATAACAGGAAGTGGGAGATTGGAGGCACCAAAGAAGCAAAGACACGCAGGAAGTTCAGCCTTAACAGCACTTAGGTACCATCCTTACCTCTGAAGAGAACAGTCACTGCACAGGGCTGAGCTTTGTGTTCAGGGGTTCAGTCACCTAGGGATGGACTATGAATCAGACCAAGACAGAGGGCATGGAGGGTCTTGTTTGTAAGGGCTGGATTCTTCACAAAATTACTGAGTCAAGAATTTCCAGAAAAAGTGATTCAGCCCATACCTGCAGATTGTGGAAAAATATGGTGGGAGATTCCACAGCACCCTCAAAAACTGCATCCTCTCACCAGAATTAAGAAATACAAAAAGATGTCCATACTGGGAAAAAGGTATAATAACGGTGCTTGGATTAGAAAAACCAGGAACTCTTAGCAAGTTCATACAAATATTCCTCAGTGAATACAAAACTGAGAGCAGTTAAACTGTTGATAATCAAGCTGCTGAAGTGGCCTTGAGGACAGAGGACAATGAGGGGTCCATGGTGACACGTTTCTCAATAATTAATAGTAATCACTGTCACCCAACCCCTCTGGACCATGAGGTAAGTGAGTCTGAATGTCAGAGAAGCTTCAGGTTACAAAATGCCAATCATTTTTATTTAAAGATGGTGTTTTCATTAAAACATTTATTTGTTTACATCATTATTCATTTTTGGACAGTATTTGATTTCTTCCCTCAGGTGTAGTTCCCGTAGTTCTCCCACCATCATAGCACCTTGATCTGTCATCATAGTCTGTTTTCACCTCTCTCCTTCCTTCTCCCCTGGTATATGCTTCAGTCTATGGTCAGCTTGTAAGATCTGTATTTTTCCTAATCCTTTGTTAGGTTTCTTTATGTTCCATGTATAAATGATACCCTTTTCCTTCTGACGTATTTCACTTGCATCATCCCTTCCCACTCTACCCACATTGCCATAAATTGCATGAGTTTATATTTTTTGACTGCTGAAACTGGCTAAAAGCAGCTGGTAGAATTTTTTACCTAGAAACATATATTTCTTTTTAAAAAATTTTCTTTTTATCTTACAATGTTTGGGGTCTTTTCTGTGTGTAGGCCCATAGAGTTTCCACCACTGATTCACCCGTGCACCGTCACCATAGTCCCTTGTGCTCTTCCCATCACTGCCTTGATCCTAATTCTCCCTCTTCCTTGCAGAATGTCTCAGTTTTGCAGCTGTCTGTTTATTTTCATTTTATCTTTGTTGTTATTATTTTTTTCTCGATCCCCTATATTCCTCCTATAAGGGAGACAATCTGGCATTTTTCTTTTTCCTCTTGACTTATTTCACTGAGCACAATCCCTTCAAGTTCCATCCATAGATACATCTATTTCTATTTTTAAATTCTACCTCTGTCTCTATGTTTAACTGTATGATCTCCATGCTTCACTGGATTGAGACTTTAATAATTTAAAAAAAGACATCTAAGTTGGAGAATAACTTTGATTTGAGTGAGGTTGATGAAGTTAGCAATCAATCATTTTATTTTTGGTATAATCATAATATAGTATATACGATGTCAAATTACAATGCTGTACACTTGGAGCCTGTATGTTTTAAAGCAATGCTACTTCCATAAAAAATGCAAAAGAAAAAAAAGAATCAACCATTTAAAACAATAAATCTTACCCTTCTAAATTTACTATTATCTTAATAATCATCTTAAATAAGTAATTAATCATTTTAAAGTATAATTTTCAGTTATGCAAAATAAACTAGTAAATACGCAAATGTACTGAATGAGAATGTTGAACTAATCTCATAGTTTGCCTCCAGTTCTGACAAGCTATGAATTCATGCCACTGCAAAATATAGACAGTGTGTCATAATCTCCCTGTTGAGTGAAATTCATTTTAATGATGCTGACATCGCTTCTTATAAGGACACCGTTCTTATCAAGTTAGAGGCTGACCCTTATGACTCTATTTAATCTTAATTATTCCTGAAGACTATCTCCAAGCACAGACACACTGAGGGTTAAGACTTCAGCTTGTGGAATTTGCAATATCATTCAGTCCGTGACACCCATCACTAGGTCCTACTTACTATTCTCAACCCTCCTCTAAATGGGTGCTCTGACTCTTAGGAATCACTCTTTTCTCATGTAACAAAGCATTTTTCAATGACTACTAGTGATTTGAGATGTGATCTACAGTCCATTACAATATATTTATATTTAAAAAGCAACCTTTGGAAAACATTACCTTATTCCAAGGTAAGTAGGTTGAGTATTGCCCTAGCAGAAAAACACAAAGGCGTGACAGTTCTGTCATTCAGTTAAACTTTGCTTTGCTTGTGATAATGACAGCTCTGGACTGCTGGTGGATGAGGATATCCATGTTAAAAAGGGAAATTACTAGTAGAATATCTACAGTGCTTTGATTTTTATATTGCACTATCAAGAAATAAATACGTTGTCTATATAGCTTTAGGATTAGTCATAAATACAAGCTATCAACACATCAGGGTAGATTTTCTTGACCTAATGGCCCAGATGAAGGGAGATTGAAAAGTTGCAACCATCCAAATAAGGATTGTTTGTCACAGAAGGGTAGATTACAATGGAAGACTTTGAAGAATATTCTGGCACCTAGCATCAAAGGATGCTTTGAACATTTATCCTTCAAGCTATTTGCTTGTAGTGCTTGTGTCTAAAATGGGAATGCTCAGGTTTCTTTGATACAATGCTAACCTTACTAATTCTCTGTGATTAGGCTCCATTAAAAATAGTGATAATTGGCTTTCAGCTCTGCCTGTGGATTTATTCAGCTTGTAGTTTTGCCTTTGGGAAGGCAATAAGTTAAGCATATAATTTTGAACCTTTAATTTTTTCAAAAGGGCTTCCTTGGCCTCAGAATCTAGAAATACATTTACCATTGGGGAACCTTTCTCTCCTTTCAATTCGCAAACTGCTCAGCACCTGTGACTCCAGAGGAACAACAACGCACATCCACAAAGTGAGCTTCAGTAGCTCTTCTTTGAAAGAAAAACACTGTAGTTATTGCTTGGCGGTATCCAGAGAAATGTACCTATGACCTCTGTGCTTTTACTCATAAGCACATTGCCATTTCCTGCCTACCCAATCATGGTCCTAGAAACCCTACCCTTACTGCTGTATTACGGGAATCTCATGAGCCATTGGAAACATAATTCTTGAACAAATGTCAGTGTTAGTGTCAAATATTTGTTTTTAAGCATTCAGGAAGATTCTTGGGGTCTTGGCTGAAGTCACTGGGAGGATCTTAGGTAGATGATTCCTGTTCTGTGTTTGTTTTCATCCTGCTCCAATGGTTTAGTTAGTTGGATACTTATATAAGTTATATGTATGCTAATTAATGCAAAGCTCTGCATCTGAAAATTCTAAATAAATTAAATAAAAAGCTGGCTTCAAACCTCAAGTTGAGGCATGGGGGAGAAATTTGTTAGCATATCCTAATCTCCTGACACCCTGTGCTGTTCTTTTTCTGTGGAAACTCAGCAGCAGTTATGTGCAGAGTTTGTTAATTGGTTGCATTTCAGCTCCAATCTTGTCCAGAATTTCCAAGAACCATTAATCTTAAACTTCTTGCGAGTGTGATAGACACTTCAGGTTGTATGCTTCAACTACCTTTGTCAAACTATGCATTTTCATGATAATAGGAACATATATTAAATTGTCATAATTTTAGGCATGTTTCACAGTCTGGGTTTGTTCAGAAGTAATACCATATTGTTCATGTTCAGAACAAGTGGGTTTATTTCATTTATGTGTAAATAACATTATCCAGGCCTTTGATTTATATGGGGTATATCAGTTAGAATGCTCTTTTTGTAACAGGACATCTGACTAAAATGGACTTCAACAATGTAGGGTGATGATTTTCTTATGTCACAAGAAGTTTAGAGGTGAGCATTTCCTTAGGTGTTTTAGGCCTTCAGTATTGTTATCCAGGACCCAATTTCATTCTGTCTATAAGCTCTGCCTTCTTCAGTGTCTCTGTGGTGTCTACATGGATGGACACAGGTGACTGTAGCCCCTCCACCATCACATCCTCATAGAATTGTCTTCAAAGTCAGGAGAAAGGACAAGATAAAAGTAGTGGAGTGGGTTGTTACATTGTGGGGGCTCACCCTTGTCTCGAGTGGAAATTATTTTATGAAAACTCCTCATTACTTCCCTTTATGTTTGATGACCAAAAGCTAAGAAAGTGAGAATCAGACATTTTAGCTATCTGGCCCTTTCTATGTGGAAGGATTGAGAATCTAGCTGGGAATAGTGAGTCAAGCTTCTGGGCTTTAAGTAAGAGTTTTATCACTCTTTGGTTACGTTCCTCAATGAGGTTCAGGCTACAATCTATCCCCACCAGCTAGAGCAAAGAAGGGAATGTCTTGAAATATGTTTTATCTATACATCTATATAGATAAAAACCAAGACCATCCATCTAAAACTGACACTTTTGTTGTGTGTAGTAAACTTAGAAACTTAGTTCTTTGTAGCTCTTAAAATGCTGCAGGGTTTGTCCTTGTTGATTAATTGCTACTTTCTTTTAGCATTTTTAAAATTTTATGTATTTTTTTACATAATTCTTCATTTTTGTACAGTGTATGTTTTCTCTTCTTCTGTATAATCCCCATGAAATTCCCACCACTAATTCACCTAGGTATCATAACCATAGTCCCTTGTGCTCTTCCCACCCTTGCTTTGATCTTGTGCCCTCCTTATTCCCTGCAGATTGTCTCTGATTTATGTTGCCTGTTGATTTTGATTTGTACTTTATTACAATTACTTCCCCCACCCAACCCCTTATTTGGATCCTCTTCATTCTTCCGATAAGTGAAACCATCCATTAATTTTCCTTTTCTTTCTGGCTTATTTCGCTGAGCATGATGCCTTCCAGCTCCATACATGTCTCTGTGAATGACATAAATTTATTTTTTTTGATTGCTGAGTAATATTCCACTATATAGATATACCACATCTTGATCCAGTCATCTATTTTTTGGTATTTGGGTTGTTTCCACAGCTTATCTGTTGTAAATAGTATTGCAGTAAACGTAAGAGTGCAGGTATCCTTTTGAATTAGTGTTTTTGTGTCCTTTGGGTAGATACCTAGGAGTAGAGTTGCTGGATCATATGGAAGTTTCATTTTTAGCAGTTTGAGGAATCTCCCCACTGCTTTCCATAGTGATTGGATAAGCTTGCATTCCCACCAGCAGTGTAGGGGATTTCTTTTTTCACCACATCCTCACCAACATTTGTTGTTGCTAGTTTTTTTTTTTTTTATTATGTGCCATTCTCACTGGTGTATGATGGTATCTCATTGTAGTTTTGATTTACATTTCCTTGATTATGAGTGATGTTGAACATTTTTTCCTATGTCTGTTAATTGCCACTTTCTTCTGAGAAGCTAAGTGGGGAGAACTTTTTGATAAAATATCCTTTTGGCTTCCTTCTGATTTCTATTGCTGTTTCTTCATAAAAAATTCTCACTCTCTTCTGTGTATCCTTTAGACATCACTGTTCTCTGGGTATCCACTGGGTTCTTGGCATATTTTTCTTCTCATGCTTTTCATTGTCTTGTACAATCGTATATGCTCTCTTGGGAGCAATTATAGTGTAAATGAGTTGATGGATTCCAAATTTTGTTCTTTAGTTTGTATTTCCTTGTTGTGCTCTAGATATCTATAAACAAGTATTACTAGGTAAACATATATATCGATTGTCTTATTGATTCTTCAAACTTAGGTGTTTCGAACTGAATAAGTGTTTTCTCTTCTTTGTACTCCTCACCCTGTTTGCTTCACTTTCTTTATTCCTGTAGCCCCAGTTCTAAACAATTGTCCACGTTCTTTTGTTCACCTCTTGCATCTAGTGCATCTAAGTCCAGTTGATTGTGTCTCCCAGATAGTTCTGGAGTCAGACTCCTTCTGCCCATTTTGACAACAGTATAGCCTGAGCTCAGTCATTCTGCATGCTTTGCTTGATGACTCATTACAGACCCTCTTAACAGCTTTCAGATGTTCAAGGCCATCTCCCCTTTTGCCCCACATTTTCTCTGTGGTAGCCCAAGCTCAACCCGTTGTACTGAAATTCATATCTGATAAAAGGGTTCCCTTCCTTAAAATTCTTTGATGCTATCACATAATCCTCAGAATAAAAAATTCTAACTTCTAGCAGGTTTGTTAGCATGATAACTTCAATGGTCTCCAACATTTTTTTGTTGTTGTTCATAGACCTCTTTAAAGTTTCTGAGAAAATCCATGAAATCTCTCTGCTGCTTGCTTCAAAGTGCCTTCAGGAATACATGCTGTTCTCAGGTCTGTCTTTTGCATTTTTCTGTAAGAATTTTGAAAATTTGGTTTAGGCCTTGTAGCTAGGGCACCTTGTATGTCTGATACATAATAGCTTTAAAAAGCATTGTTTGCTGAATGAAAGTGTTTTCTCTTTCAGCTCAATGTCATGTACAGTTTCAATATATAGGTTACTTTAGAGAACACAGCAGTGTTTGTATTTCAGTGGTGTTCCATTTCTCTTATATAATGGAGATTCTCATTATCTTATTTTCCCTTTCAGTGTAAGTATATGAGCACCTGACAGAATGGCATGATGTTAGAACTCAAAATTTCCCTTACAAATTTATCCAAACGGTGTAATAATTTCTAAGTATTGACTCAGAAGAGGATCACCTAGTACTCTCTGTTCTTGGTGATACACCATAAAAGAGGACACATCCACTTCCGTCCCAATTCCATTACTTTAAGATATTAAAGTATGAAAGCACAGAACTTGTGTAGTTTCCCTCTTTTTCAGCACTTTCTGTATGCACACATCTCCAGAAATCATCTGTCTCTCTTGACAACACATTCATTGATTCTACATATCACCCTGTGAAATCATTTTAGGTTCTCAAGAAAATTATACTAACAAATTTTTCTAACATTCAATATCAAGTTGAACTAGATACTTAAATGAAAATAACCTGAATAATGTTCAAACAACATCCTGTGTAAATAATCAAATGGTGAATATAGTTTTAAAGAAGATTGCAGTCCATTGCATTAAAATAACTACATGGAAATATGTGTATTGAATATGAAAGAGTAGAAACTGAATGTGAAAAGGCAGATGCAGAGACTTTTCCTAAGCACAGAAAATGGAGTCATTTCTTTTATCTTTCTCATTCAGTTAACAGCTATCATTTCTTTGGACTCTTACCATGCATATTGATTTAAGCTAACGGGGCAGGTATATTACTTTTGTGTATGGGAGGGTGACCTGGTTTTAAAAGAAATCACGTGAATGGCTACAGGGAAAATTATAAAAAGTATGTACTTTGGTGCTTGATGCTTGGATCCAAATTCCAATTCTGTAATTTGCTAGTTGTGTAAGTCTGGGCAAGTCCCTCAAACTTTGTGTGTCCTAGTTTCTTCTGTAAATGGGGAGTAAATATAATAGTGCTTACTGCAAAGGAATAACCTGTAGATACAATTCTAAGTCAAGTACTTAGTTACAGTTCTAACTGGTATGATGTAAGAGGCTGGATTCTAGAGGTGGGAGAGCAGCCATCACTATCCAGGACACAAGTGCCCATGCCACATATTCACAGAGCCAGCACTGGGCACCTGTTATGTTGTATCATGCCTACCCACAGGAGGTATTTTTTCAACCTACATTTGACAGAAGTGAGGCTTAGTGGTTTAATGACATGTCTCAGCTTAGAAAATGACCAGGCAGGACTCTGATTGATGGTCCTACTTCTAGGATCCCAAGCAATTTACCTAAGAAAATGGTCCATTTCAACATCTGAAATGTTAAGTTTATTACTTAGAAAATTAAAGTAATCCAGGCTATCATCAAATGACTTCTGGATGAAAGGCTTTGGTAGAAAGCATGGTAAGAGCATGGTAAGCATGGTAAGATGGTAAGAGAGACATTTATTTGTGCTCAGGTGTATTTTTTCTACTTTCATCTTTCCGGACTTATTAAACTCTTGATAACACAAAAATGTACATGTAAAAATTTAACTAGGAAATGTTCTTTGCAACCAGCACATAGTTTTCTGAGTCTAATAAAAGAGAATAAATGAGCTGATTGTGAGGCAACTACAACAAAAGTAACCTCTAATAGATGATGCTTATACAATAGAAGCACGGACATTAATTCCCAAATTTAAGGTTACGGAGAAACGGTGAAAGGGAAATATAAGTCTAAACTTAGACTTCTAGAGAAATATTGTACTCAAGAGCTTTAATATTTGTTTCAAATGTTAACATCTATGATAACAATGCATCATAAAGAATGCATCTCTAATCAGAACTTGCAATTGCACATGATAAGCACAGCGAGCTGTGCTTGTGAGTTGTGTCTAGCAGTAGGAATTTATGCCTTATTGGCACACTGATAACATTCCATGATATGTGAGAACCTACTGTGTGCTGGGCCTTGTGCTGAGAGCTCTCTCAAGGAGAGCATGGTGATGCAGAGAGATGGCTCTTGATCTTGGGACTTACAATGTAATGGGGAAGAGTAATAAAATGAATGAGTAATGCATGTTCAGTCCAAGTCATCTGTTCTCAGCTAAGGGGAACTTCAGTTTCTCCCTAAAATGAGCAAACACCTACTTTAAATGTGTTCACCTAAGGAATCTGCTTGAGTTTTCCCTTATTCTCAGAATTAAGATCTATTTCCGAGGTAAAATAATTCTTTCACTGCAAAAAACAACACAAGTCTGTAACACCATGCAGAGGTATTTTTTTCCTGAATTTTACTTAGATCTGAAGTCATGCAAGGGCACCCTGTTCTACAATGACAGGGATTTGTTTTGCTTCTAATATCAGTTTCTTTGATAGACACTGTTTGCTATTGTAATCCCTTAGCAGAACTCATCTTTTAAGAAAGAACTTAAGTTTTTTAATTCTGTTACATACCATACTCTAAGAACTGGAAGTTTTTCATATTAATATTCAGACTGCATTACCCTACCCATCAGTTCTGTCCTCCCCTAAGGTACCATTAAGCTTAGCTGTTTTCCATCCCAGCCAACCTGTGGCTCCAGGGAATGGCAGCCAGCAGCTCTGTTCCCGCCAGCTTGCTGGACTGCATTCTCCTCCTGCCATTGTACTCACTCCTGCATGTGAGCTCCTAAGGAGGAGAAAGAGCGCACTAGAGGCAGGTGAGTGGTGACAATAGGCAAAAAAGAAGAAGGAAGCAGGTGGAAGTGCAGCCATCCTGGGAGAGTGGATTTGAGTGTTTGCCATCTCCTTCCTGGTGACAGAGCAGCCACAGCAGTGGCCATGATGCTGTGAGGATGACGAGTCCTGTCTCCTGCATGGGCAGCAGCCATTGAAATGTCGTGGAGTGACTGCCTTCTTTACATTATTTACCCCCTTGGTTACGGTACCTGTAGGTGCGGGTTGTTTCTTTTCATCCCTCTTCTTCCAGGCTGGAAGTAACACAAGGGCACCATTTGCCCAAGGCATTCGACTCAGGGGCACTCCGCCAGCTATCATGAGTCAGGAGAACTGAAGTAGCAGCAGTGAGCTCTCATGCATGCTTGCAGTGAGATTAAGGAACAAGGATAACACATAATAGTGCCTCCGTACATTGTAATTTGGAAAAACAAAAGCACAACGTTTATCAAAGGTGGTCATGAGAGATGCCTTGCAAAATGAAGATCTTTTGGGAAGTGTTGTTTATGAGTCTATATTCAGATCAAACATCTTGAGCTTGCTCACTTCCCATTCTGTTACATGCCTGATGACTTCCTTGAGGCACACTGATAAAAAGAACCATGGAGCACAGCTGTGTAGGAAATGCCCAATACTTACACACTGTATGGGGTTTTCAGAAACATGTATTTATCTATAAATGTCTGCATGTAAGTAATATTTAGAAATGATATTTCCAACCTTACAGTTTACAAGAAATTCCTGTTAGCATTTTATAGAATATATGTTTTTCACGAAACACACCTGAAGCTATGCTAACCTAAGGAAATGGGCCATTGTATTTATGTTGTTTTCTTGTCTTTAAGATGCTAATTTACTTTATGGAAAGAAAATTATATTTTGAGACGAAAACTAACTGGGTTTAAGGGTGCCAGAGTTCCAGATGTGACACTACCAGACATCAGCAGTGAAACCTAATGGGTCTTGTTCATAACCCTCTTCCCATGTTCCACTGGTACAACTTTCCTCACAGTGTTCCTGAAATGGGGGAAACCCGTGGAACTAGGGATGACTTGATTGGTGAGTCCTCATCCTTAAACTTAATGCAGGATACACAGAAAGAACTAAAAAAACATTTATTTATAGACGGAGTGAGAAAAGTGGAGAGCTGAGAGTGAAAAAAGAAGAAAATGTATTAGTCAGTACATGGCCAGATAATGTCTGTTCTATCCCAGGTAGTGCCTGCTGAACAAAGACCAGGTGCAGCTGGAAACCAGCCAAGCCAAAATGGTGCATGCTTGTATCTGCGTTAGCGGGTCAACATGGTGGCTCAGCTCCACCCTGAACTACCAGCAGCTTCTGTTTAGGGAGGCAGGGAGTGGAGTCCCCAGAGCACCACCTTGGCTGTGAGTGCCATCTATGGGTGGGGAGGTTGCTTCTCACTGTTCCCTCTAACAATTCCTGGTCAGAGAAGCAAATCCAGGCTGTTGGCTTAATGAGGGTGTGGGACATGGTCTCATGACTTGGGAGTGGATGGAATGGGCTGGTCTGCCTCAGTGTGTGGGCTCCAGTGAGGGTTGAGGTAGGTGTTCTTCAGCCCTTCAGTTCTCAAGTTTGATGATGCTAATTGGAACGGCAGGAAGGTCTTCCTTTAGTTTAGATCAGAAAGCAGTGAACATGCAGCATGTGGCCACATTCCACGTGTGTCATAGGGTTGGTTTGGAGTGAATTTTCAGTGGCTTCCTTTTAGGAATGTCTTCTTTGAATTATGTTTTTTAACATTGATTTAATATTTCCTATGTTCCTACCTTCTTTTTTGCTCTTTTGTGTTCTTTAAATTCCTTCCCACAGCACTCCTGGACTTGTCTAAGATATTTTATATGTTGAGATTATTTTAAGCAAGGAAATTCACATATTTAGTATAGTTATTGGGTTAAAAAAAGCAGCTTTAAAGTAGAACTCCTTTCAACTGTCCAACTCTTTTGCTAGAAATATGAGAACCAGCAGCCATTATTGCATTGTGGGGGTGCACTGTGGTTATTCTCTTACTGTTTTAAACTGTGGTAGTCAGCTTGGGCTGCCATTACAGAGACCACAGGCTGGGGATTTTCACAGCACAAATTAATTTTCTCACAGTTTTAGAGGCTGGAAGTCTCAGATTAAGGTCCAGCAAGAACAGTTTCTGGTGGGTTCTCTCAGGCCGTAAAGACATCTGCTACTCTTTCTGCAAGAGGAAGAGGGAGAGAGGAAGGGAGGGAAGGAAGGAGAGTGCTTCTTCTTCTTCTTGCAAGGATTAGGGCCCTAAATGATGACCTCATTAAACCATTATTATTTCCTAAGAACCCTAAAGAGTTCTAGATAGAGCCTCATTGTGTTTAGGGCTTCAAAATATTAACTTGGAGAAAGGGAACACAAATAAATTCATAACATCTATTAAAGTTTCCTCTTGATTCAAAAACATTTCAAGAAGTTGAAATGTTTTTTGGATTCATTGCCTGTTTTTTGGAGTAACTGCAATTTCAAAGAAGTTGAGACAATCTGTCAACCACCTCCCTCCCACCGACCCTTAAAAGGGCCTAGCTGTCCTTATCTAATTCCCTTGTGTGAAGAAACTGGAAGGGGAATGAGAAAAAAATAAATCAAGTGTGGATTTAAAAGAAAGTCTTTCTATCCAGTTTATCCCTTCCTTTTTTTAAACACAAGAACGATTGATGCACAGTGGCCTTCGTGGAGTTTCCGTCTGCCAAGGCATGTCTGAGCTGCCAATCTAAACGTTTCAAACTTTTTTGAGAAAGGACTGTTGCATATCTACCCATTAGCACTTGTTCAGTTTTAAAGAACCTGCCTTGAAGGTGATGGGGAGAGGGGAGCATGACTGAGTTTGAGGATCTGCACCCCTTGGTTTAACATCTCACCAAGCTGTCCATTAAAATACCTGAACTGGGGAAATCACCTCACAGCAGCAGCAAACACTGGCATTGAGAGTTGAGCAGATGTGGGGTTCAGATAGGAGTCTTTATGGATAATAATACGGAAGACAGAGGATTAAGAAAGTGTGGTCAGTTTCTTGAGGCTCCAGATCTGGGGAGTAGGGGGGCATGGCTTTCATGTTCTGTGCCTCAGGTCTGGACCTAGGCAGTGGCTCTGATTTTTGCATGTGTCTTATTTACCTGGCTGATTTGTTCAGACACAGCTCGCTGGGTCCGGCTCCCAGAGATTTTGTTGTGGTGGGATGAGGCCTGAGAATTTGCATCTAATCAGTCCCCAAATAATGATGATGTTTCTGGTGTGGGGGCTAAGTTTTCAGAACTATATTATCAACTTCTCCTCTGTGGCAACTACACTGAAATTTAAGGAAATTAGGGAAAACTTAAGGTCGGTAGATGTCCATCTTGGCTGTTTGAATCTCTTGGGGGAGCATTTAAAGGTACTGATGTCCGAATGTCTGAGATGGGACTGAGAATTTGATATATATATTTTTTTTAAAGATTTATTTATTTATGCATACAAGCACTGGGGTACAGGCCAGAGGTGTAGGGGGTGGGTGAGAGGATTCACCACAGAGAGCGGGGAGCAGAACAGGCAGATCAACAGAAGTACACTGCTGAGGGGAGCAGCGGGCACAGCAGGAGAGGTCTGCCACTGCGCCACCAGGGGAGGCCCTGAGAATTTGATATATTTTTAAGCCATCTATCTTAGTTATCTACCATCTATCTTAACTGGAGGTAACATTACATTATAACAGTATGTAGGTTTTAGTTGTCCTTTGTTGAGAATTAATGTGTATGTAGTCCAGTTAAGTTCACTGTTAAAGTCTATTTCTCTCTTCTGCCACACCGTTACCCTTCTTTTCCTGACTTATGCACCTCCTTCCCCCTTCCCTTCTGGTAATGTCTACTTGGTTTATTTTTGTTTTAATTGCTTAATTTGTTTGCTTATTTTCTCTATAGGCCCTCACATGATTGAAATAAAATGGTGTTTGTATCTTTTCTGTCTGGCTTATTTCATCAAGCATAACGTCCTCTAGGTTCATCCAACTTGTTGCAAATTACATCTTTATTCAGTAGTTTCCCAGATATTTCTTTCGTGACTTCTTACTTAAATGTCAAGGATGGTCATTTACCCTACATGAACAGAATCGGTTGTACCTTTGGATGGCAGAAAAGGACTAGTGAAATGTGCTTTCAAAGTAAATTCTAATGTAAGACTTTGAGAGGGCATAAGTCTGGGGTCTCTCATTCACACCACTGACTCCCAAGTTGGAAACTAGAGATTTTTTTCAATATCTGGGACTTTGTTGGGCATTGTTTCCTTCTTAGGGTATCAGAATAGGACCACATACCTTGAAGAAATGGTATTTTTCTGTTTTGTGGGGAATGTGCGAGACATAGTACAGTACATCCTCTATCATCTGAACTGGTGAGTGAACTTGTTCACAGGCTGGGAAGTTTGAACTCTTTCTTTCTCCAAACACTAAGTCTGGCTAAATTGCATTCTACTCAAGAATGAGTCAACTGAGAAAATCAAATCAAAGCTCATAAAAACTGTCTGCAAACCCAAGGGAAGAACATTTCTCTAAGTGCTCAACAGAACTTCCTTTCTGCCAAATAGAATGACATGACAAGAAAAAATTAAATTTTTAAAATACCTGCCTAATAGCTCAATTTATTTGGGGAGAACATTATTTGTAATAATAAGTAGTAGATAAGTGGAGACTAGTTTGCAATAAGAAGAAAGTGAAAGGAAGCAAAAGGTCCCAGAAGTGATAAAAGGAAAGACATGATATCAAAGGAAAAGGAATGGTAAACACTACATTTTTATCTGTATTTTAAAAGTTGGTGCAATAAAGTAATGAAAATGTTAGCCTATGGTTTATTTATTTTTTAAATAATGAGGTTAAATTTTCCTATAAATAAAAATAGGAAGCAGAGAACTATGTAATAAAGTGGTAAGAGTTTGATGTCCTGGCAAATGACCCAGAGAGGATTCAATCTGTACTATCCATTTAATTGGTGTAAATCCTTTAAAATACACGGAATGTCTGCTTATCACAACATGAAATGTTAGCTATTAATTACTATCAAGTACATATGGCCTATAAAAATGTTCGATTGTGTTATATAAAACAAAGTTGCTATTCATTTGCTCATTACAGGTAGCAGGGATTATTAGATGGTTATTAGCTCAAAACATTTAGCCCTGTTAGTGCTCAAAAAAAACTTTGAGCAGTTTTTATGGGAAATGAGAAGTTAATGAAATTATGTTGATAGTATAACAATAATAATACTTGGCATTGCTATAGTGCTCTGTTGAACATCTCAGCATGTTTGCATAAAGTGATATTGTTTTCTCTGTATATTGATATGTTGTGTTCCCTGGTTATTCCAATCTCACACTCTAAGTTAACTGTGAAAACACACTTTGCTGCTTTGAATATTGTGTTCAAAATATTTTACAAGTTGATATGTGCTTCCTTTGGCAGTCCAAATTTCAGCAGTGTATCTAGATTCTAAACAAAAGAATTTGGATGCCTACCACCAGCATATGTAAAGGTTGACTCAAAAGTGGATCAAAGATTTATAAATTAGAGTTAAATCTATAAAATTCATAAAGAAGTGAAGGTTTATAATCTTGTGAAGTCAGAATAAGCACTCAGTTCACCAGTTGTCTTGTTTCCACGGTGCTCTACCTACCGACTCTGACTTTTTAAATGATGGGTTCTTTGGCATTATGGATCTCTAGTCTCTTAAAAATGGAGAAACTGAAACAAGGTAGAAATAAACAGAAAGAAAGGAAGAAAAGCTTTTATAGTCAGCTTTTAAAAACAATGTTAGAGGGGAGAGGTGTGAAAAAAAATGTTAGAAAAGTCTAAAAATTTCATATGATTCAAACACATTATCCACCTTCTAAAGTAAAAAGAATAGTCCTATAATATTAGTCATGCTTCACAATTTCATTATAAATGGTCTAGGATAGTAACAATTTTACTTTGATCTGGGTTCAATTTAATGCTTAAACGATTAGCTAATCGACCCCAGTTGTGAAGTGAAAAAGTGGTTAAATACCTTAAATCATTTTTCTCTAGAGAAAACTGGGGAAATAAGTTCCCCTTGAAGACTTTTAACATACTCTGTGGTTTTATTTGCATATGTAGAAAAAACCTGGAACTATACTTTATCAAAAATAAATAATAGAATACCTAAGAAAGGTACAATGAAGTGGCATAAATTAGTATACCAGAGCTTGCTGTTCTTTGGTGTATAAGTCTACTATCATAAAGGAGGTCCTGAGGGTGATCTTGAGCTTTTTACTGATTTTCATGGGCATTTTTTTGTAATTGAATGCAACTCACTTATCATGCTATCATTAAAAATATGTGCAAGAAAATGGCATAATTTATAATGAAATAATTTCAAGAAATACTTTTACTCCTATGGTCATAATTCCATGAAAGTTCCTTAATTGTAGAGAAAAATCATTTAGTCTTGGCAAAATGTACTAACAATATTGTAGTTTAATTTTTGCACTTATCATAGTTATTGATGCTGTGAAGCCATGCAAATGAAAACATAAAACTTTCTAAATATAAATAAGCTTTATATATTTAAATAATAAGCATAGTTAACTTTATTAAACACTTGCTCTCCTGATATTTGTATTAATTTGCTAAAGCTGCTATATTCAAAGTGCCACAAATTGGGCACTTAACAACAGAAATATATTTTCTCACTGTTCTGGAGACTGTGGTCCAAGGTCAAATTGTTGGAATGTTTGGTTCCTTCTGAGGGCTGTGAGGAAGGTTCTGTCAATTCTCCCCTGGCTCCTGATATTTGACATTCCTTGTCTTCTAGAAATATTACCCCAATCTCTGCCTTCATCATCACATGATGCTCTCCCCTTGTGTGTCTGTGTTCAAATTTTCCCTTTTACAAAGACACCAATTCCATGGGTTTAGGGCCCACCCTACTCTGGTCTTATCCCATCTGAACTAATTACATCTGCAATGACACTGTTTTCAAATTAGGTCCATTCTGAGGTTCTGGGGGTTAGGACTTCAACATGTGTGTTTGTGGGGCAGTGCAGGGTGGGAGGGGGTGGGAAAAATTCATGGTATAACTATAACCAACCTAAGACAGCTGCAAGGCAGGTCCTATTGTCTCACTAATTAAATGAGAGCAAAGGCAGGTTTAGCTAGTTGTTCAAGAGCAAAAGAGGCAGAACTGGGACTTAAATCCTGGCAGTTGGCTGCAAGGTCTTCATCATATTTTTCTAGTTTATTTTCCCTTTAATGTGTTTCAGCATATATTTTATAAATATTTCATATTTTTGCATCAATATTCAATTGAGAGTTTGGTCTATGTAAGGTCAATTTTTCCACTTGAGTACTGGATTTTCCTAATGCAAGACTTTCAGAGTCTACTCTTCACCACTCACTGTACCATCATCTCTTTTAATATTAACAATTCATATCTGACTAACTTGACTAATATCTATTTATTTATTTTTTTGCTTTATTAATTTGCTTTATTGACTATATTAGTCATTGAACATATCTCTATATATAGACAAATACATACAGATGTACACATACATGTATACACAAAGAAATGCACATAAGTGTAATATAATATTGTGAAATATGGAGATTAAGTAATTGTCAAGATCCCAAATGCACAATATATGGAACTAGGTTGCTTGATTCAGAACCAATGATGTCAGCTGAGATCTGAAAAAGTGCCTCTCAGTCCAGATGAACTTGACTAATATTTAGGTGTAGCAGCAGGAAGAGGTGGCACAGGAGGCAGGGTTCGGGATGGTTCTGGGCAGACGGGTCAAGGAAGGAGAGTCTTGGAGCCCTCGGTGGCTTTTCACACTTTATTTAGTAGAGGTGGCCAGGTACATGGCAAGCATGGGTGCCGGGGGGCTGGGAGGCTGGCAGGCTTCCCAGCCCCTGGCGCATCTCACCCTCTCAGCTGCTTTCTTCTCTCTGCTGCTGTTGGTGCTGTCGGTCGGTCCTTGCATTTCTGTCTGTTGGTCCTCATAGTTCTGGCGTCCTCATGACGCCGCCCATTTATGCCCGTGTCCAACACAGGTGCGCCCACTTGCGCATGCCCACCCTGGAATGCTCACAGCACCTCAGGTGTCCATCATCAGTGGTGGGAGGGTGGAAATACCTGATCAACCTTTACCCTACATTAGGTAACCATTTAGGGCCTTTGGTTCAGATACCTAATCTGACGCCTCTAAAATTCCATCATCAAGTTAATATGAATATGTTCAAATGTATGAAACTGCATCAAATCCACACTGATTGCATCACACTTTTATTGTCCCTGAAGTTCAATTTGGAAAAGAGATAAGAGTGAAAACTATGTGTCATCTTCTGCTGCTTCTACCATAACCTGTGAAGGCGAATTCACATTATACTTCCAGGAAGGAGAGAGCTGCTGGCTCACAGCCCACAAGCAGATAGGTCTCCTGTGTACACAGAGGGCCTGAGTTAAGTGTATTTCAACCTAAAAGGAAGCACAGATGGGGTTGTAATTTCAAACTCCAGGAACATACACTGAATAGGGAAGAATGATGTTGTTAAGATAGTCCTCTTGCATCTGGGGATGCAGTGTGTCTGTCTGGTCCTCCTTGGATCACTGAAACATCTGTATCACATCTGGCAAGAAAGAGGATGAAGTGAGGTCAGTGCAACTGGCCTGGAAGTTGGAGGGATCACTTGCTTACATCTCATCAGCAAAATCTTGGCCGTGGGGTCACACCTTTCTGCAAGAAGTTTGGTTTACTACTTTTACTACCTTTGCTACTAAGATAGAAGAGAAAATGGGTATTGAGGGATAAACAGCACTCTATGCCACAGAAGGGTAGATGAAATAGGCTGTGTGACAATACAGTTGGAGACTACAGACAACTGTACACTTTACATTGAATAATATGAAACAGTTGAGTTGTCATTTATAATAAAGGAGAAAATAGAGTAAAAGGTTCAGGTACACAGGAAAATGATGCAATCAACCTATGTACCTGCTACCCATCTTTAACAATGGATGAATTCTAGCACAGGTCCGTCTTTACCCTCATGAAGTACCACCATCCTTTACCCCACCACTTGTTTTCAAGCAAATCCCAGGCACCATATAATTTTATTCATAAATACCTTAAGTATGTATTTCCAAAAGACAGGGACCATTAAAAAAACACTATCATAAATTGTATTTATATGTATACTTATTGTATTTACATATAGTCATATATTTCTTATATATAGTTTAAAGTATTTTATGATACTTTAATAGCATCAAATATCTAATCAGTGTTCAAATTTCCCCTAATTTTCTCAGGGGTATTTTTCTCCTTACATTTTTCTTGTTTAGAGTGTAGAATAGGTTTGCCATTTTGGTGGATAGCTTAATTTCTTTTTAATCTATAAGAACTATTTTCATTTCTTTTTTTCTGTAGCTTAAAATTCAATTTCAGGGCCTCCCTGGTGGCGCAGTGGGTTAAGCAACGCACTATGAAGCAAACCGCAACCACTGCAGCACGAGTTCGATCCCTGCTGCCGGCCAGGGA
>JAGFMF010012290.1:8756067-8803029 GCA_019455555.1 Galemys pyrenaicus
TCTTGGTTCTTTTTGTTTCTGTATCCTCAAGGGAACTGATTCGCTCTTCTGCCTCTTCCATTCTGTTTTCCCTGTTTTTTCTGTCTTCCTGTAGTTCTCGGAAGAGTTGTTTTAAATGAATGTTTTCCTGTTTCCCCCTCCACCCAGACCATCACTTCATCAGCTCACCTGATGCTGAATAGATGCCAACACATGTTCCTTGGAGACTGAAATCAGTTTTGGCCTGACATCTTCCAGGTGGTACAAACATGGACCATGAGATGCAGTGAGACCCAATATTTCCAAACTGACATCAGAGTATTTGGGAAAATAAAAAAAATCATGGGAATGTGAAGAGAGGGATCTAATTTATAGCAATATATATTTTAAAGGATGGTAGTTGATCATCTTCATTTTTTTTATTCAGTAATTATTCAAGTTTTCCTATTTATTGCAAATTCTAGAATACTCAAAATGACTATAATTATTGAAGGACAAATCTTTAATCTTTATCAAAGGCAATATTAATCTATTCTTTTTTGAGAAAAGTAAATAGTGGCTATGGTATTTTACTGTAGATAACAAATGATAATTTCCCATATTTATCTATCCTCTTGGTTTTACCTTTAAGCTAAGAAAGTTTTGTCTTTAGGAAGATTGTTGATGAAACAGACAAAATTAAGGCAGAAAATTACTTTGGACGTTAAGCTTGTTTGTAATTTTCTATAAGTTTGGTTTTAATGTAAGTTATTCAGTAAAGAAAACTTATTTAGTTGGTACATGATATTCATCACTAAAATTTTATTTTTGTAATGAAACATTCAAGTTAGGTTCAATTTACCAGTTTTATTTGTTTACCAAAAGCTCCCTGTTAATTTGTAAGTCTAATGTTTGAATCATAATCTTAAAACCATTGAAATTTTGGTAAGTCTATTCCAATTATGTTTTCTTTAAAGGCTAATTTTTTGGGCTTGCTGTGGAGGCTTTTACAGATCTCTCCTTTAGTAAGCATGTTTTATGTTCATTAAGATTTACTTTAAAATAGCTTTCCCTTGATTGCGTTTATGTATGCTAGGACAGTGGATCTTCATTTCGCAAAAGCTTGCCCAGCACAGACCAGCTCACTAGGTGACTTCAGCAACTACTTTTAACTGGAGTCATGGATGTTCATAGTTATAAGATGTTAGATAGATTCAAGAAAATTAGGAAAATACTATATAGCATTTTAATTCCTCATAACTTTATTTTTAGCAGAGCAACAATAAATATAATAGTTATAATAATAATAGTGTGTTTGCATCTACATATCAATTCACTACATTTTTTATTTAAAATTTTTTTTTGCAGTAGCATTAGTTGACAACATTATATATTATTTAGAAGTATAGGATTATATCTCTTTAGATGTGTATTGCCACACCATACCCATTACCAAGGAATCCATAGTCCCTTCACCAGAATGGGAAATAATAAGACCTAAGATAATATTACTGCCCTCAAAGTGCTTAGAGTCTTGAATATTATAAATGTTTGCCATAAGATTAATTATGAGAAAAAGAAGTGATGATTTCTGTTGAGAAAGACTAGGTTATGCTAAGATAACCAAGAGTCTCATATCTTACTGGTCTATAGTGATGTGCTACTTTTCATGGACATTACGTGCTTATCATGAGTCTCTGCTCCATATCTCCTCACACTTGGACCTAGTCTGAGGGAGGTTCTGTAACAGGGCCTCGGCCCAAAAGAGTGGGTCCTTTACCCTCTAGAGACAGAATTCACCAGAGAGCACTAGTTGTAGAGAACCAGGCAGGACTTTATTAGAGACCTATGCATGAAGGAGACAGGTTAGGAAAGGAGAATATAGCCATGGTCCTTGAGGATCTCATGCTTTTTATCAGTCATGGCATCTCATGGTCAATGTGGTGGCTGAATTGTTTGGACAGGGCTCTCTAGTCCACCTGTTCACCTTGGACTTGCCACCCACCATTGCCATAGATGGTTGGAAACTAAGGAAATCTGACTTCTAAATACAATGTAATATCTTGGAGTAAAAAAGGGCATTAGTGAAAAAACTGGTGAAATGAGAATAAAAGCTAAGTTTTACATTAAAGGAAACAAAATTAAAAAGTCATTTCTTGTAGCTGGAGAGTGAGTGTGGATAATATCAAAATATAAAACAAATAATAAGTGAGCTACAGGAAATTTGTTTTGACTATTAAATTGATATAATATTATGTAGCAAATGAAAAGAGATTATTTTGCATTTTGTCTCTGATATAGATTTAGCATTACTATTGAGACAAGTTAATTGTTTTAAAGAATCATAGTTTTATTGACTTGTGTTAAACTGTATGTTTTTTTAAACTGTATGTTGAAAACAGATGTGAGAGATATTGTCATAATTAATGATTATTAAAGTATGATTATTTAAAATGCAGTGATAACACTATTTAACCTCAGCTGTGGTCAATTTTAGTGATTCTATTGTCTTCTTCAAGTAATGCATTGACTTGCTCATAGTAGATAAAATATCGGTGGTACAATCAGGAACAAAATAAACAGGAGCTGGTCAAATAAAATAAAATACCATGCAAAATTTTCATTATTCTAGACCAGGCTCTTTCAATATCAATTATAATATTCTGACTTTTCTATCTAGCAATGTAGTGGTGTTATTTGAAGAAGATGTGGTTTTAGTGAAGGACTTTTCCATCGTTTTCCTGTCAGAGTAGCATCTGGGTTTAACCACTTGGCAGCTCGCCCTTGGCCAACTACAGTAAGTACATTACAAAACTGTGGCAAATGGCTTTACTCCCCACATTCTGGAAGCCATCGAATATGGATACTAGAGCCACTAAATATAGATTTTTAAATGACTAAGTTTTTCTGTCAGGTCAACACGTGTATAATGCCTATTGTTTCTCTAATGGGGATCAGAAATCCTCCAAGGCATATACAGGAGAAGAAAAACTGAAGACAATTTTTACTCCACTGTCTCTTCCCCTAAACCAAATAATTCATTCTCATTATTTTTGCTGAGGCTATAAAACATGTATAGATGATTGAGTAGCAAATGATCATAAAAACAGTTCCTGAAATAGGAATACTTTTATAAATGATGTCAACCATACTTAGCTCAAGTGTTAAATATCAGAATTTAGTGACATCCATAGAAATCTTTATATAAATTCTAAAGAGTTTTGTGGTGAAGACTACAGGATCCAGCATCCAAAAAACAAGCGTTTAACCTGGAGCTTTGAGCTTGGACAAGCTATTTGACCTCACCTGACTTAGCTTCCCTATCCATAATAAAGATAGAATAACATTTATAGCAGAAACCGATTGAAAGGCTTAAACCAGATCCTGAATATGGACACCAAGCTTAGGGTATGAGAGACAGTAAGCACTCAGTGAATGAGATATCAGTGTCCTTTGAAAGATTCCTTACTTCAAATAGTGTCATTCCTGCTATAATTCTCAGATATCAACACTCTCAGCTCAGCCTCAGAACTTCCAACACTTGAGACAATTTCTATGGCAAAGACATAAAACATCAACATATCCCAAACTGATTATATGAAGGAAGATCTGACCATACAGTGTCTTAGCAAAAATTCCCACAAGGTCCTCTTGACCATTGCTGTTTGTGGATAATACCCCTTCATAATTACATGGTTCCTCTTTGGTCATCAGACTGTTCCCTAAATTAGTGGAAACAGGAACATTTTAAATATAAAGCTGTCTGTTGCAACTTGATTATAATGCAGTGCCTTGAGTCTAGGTGTCAAGGCTACATCTGAAAATTAAAAGTAACTATTTCACTTTAAGGACTTTGGGTTATTTATGTCTGAGTTGCCTAAGTCAATATATATGTAGCATATGTATTATATAATATCTCTTATTTCATTTAGACATTTATTTCAAGGAATTGGTTTTTATATATGTGAACATGGGGCTTGCAAGTCCGAAATTGTAAGGCAGGCTAGTTGCTTGAAATTCAGGTAGGAGTTAATGCTACAGTCTTAAGACAAAGTTTTTCTTCTTAGGGAGAGCTTGTTTTAAATTTAAGGACTCATGATTGATCAAATAAGGCCCACCCTACTGTTGAGAATAATCGCCTTTACTTAAAGTCCACTGTGTTAGCCCTAACCCTCATAGTAATACCCAGATCACAGCTTGAGTGAATAAACTGGCACTATAGCCTAGCTGCGCTGACACATAAAACTCACCATCACAGATGCTAACAAATTTTTGCCTACTTTCTAATTCTTTGTTTCTAAATTGTAATTTTTATGTTTCAAACATTTGAGAAATCTTGATATAAGATTCTACGTTAAATCTGTTGAATGCTCTCTCTCCCCCTTCCCCCCAGTATCTCTGTATTTACTTCCTGTAACAGATATGTCTTAAGTTCTGTGATATACTAGGCACTGTGATAAAGGAGGCACATAAATACATTTAAATATGAACACCTCGTGGCCTCATGAGGCTTTAGCCATCACCTTTGTAAAGGTTCTTGGTGTCTTTACAGTTATTGGCATTACTGCAATAAAACCATTACATTTGATGTTACCTCTCTCTTGCCCTCTTCCTTGTGCTGAAATGAGGATTGACTGCATGATTTAATAGACTGTCAAGGATCAGCATATGTTTGCATGTAATTGATTTGAGCCATCATTCCTTTTTCAGTTGGAGGTAGGTTTCCTCTGAGTTGGTAAAGTTGCTTGTGAAGAGATAGACATACACACACATTTACTTAACTGTTTATATATTGATTTATACTTGAAACATTTATTCTTATTGGATTTGTAGTCAATTTGTACACACATGAGTATTATTAAAAACGAAAAGTAAAATTTGCTGGAACCAACTTAATAGCAAACATAAATTTCCATTTACATATTGCCATGTTGGCTTTCTTCCAACTATCAGCGACCTACCAGTGATTCATAAACATATAACTCCTGTGTGGAAGAATTAATTTTTATATGAATGAATGATATTTCATCTAGAAACCTTTCTCAATTTATCTCTAAGAGTTTGAGTAGTTTTCCACTATCATTTCTAAGTGCAAATATCAGTGACTTCCTAAGGGGCTAATTTGCAAGGGGAAGAATGAGAAACAGCAGCACTATTACTGCTTACAAAGGCAATTTACTTATTTAACTATTGCCAAGGGCAGGCAGAAAAAGTCAAGCTAAAATGGTCTGTGCTTTTCTGTAGGAACCTGGTAATTAGAATACGGCCAGGCACCCCAATTTAAAGATTAGGGAAGAAATAAAGCAGGATAAGAAGATAAGTAAAGGAAAAGCTAAAATTGAATAGCATCTTGAAGACAATGAACAGAATAGGATAGTTATTGACTCAGCAAGATGCTCTTCAGTTCATTGCTCTTTCTTTATAAAATTTTTGCTACTGTGATAAAATAATGTGAATATCTAGGTCATTGAAAATATGGACTTTCTTAACAAAGAGAAAATGTTAATAAAAAATAAACTCTTATATGGGATGTGCTTTTTATTTATTTTTGGTCCATTTCTTTTTCTACTAAACAATGTTAAGCTGATGCCTAGCAAAGGAATAATCATGATTGTTTGCTTGGGCTTGAAAAGAACTTATATTTATTGATGTAAAACTTTTAAAATATTATAGTTAGCCAGTGTTTATGTTTTCCACATCATCGTGAATGTATTAGCATTAACTATTCCTTGAGTAGTTAGAACAAATTTTTCATAATGAATAATTCTGAGCAGAAAATTCGTTTTCTAGGTACTGTTCATTTAGCAGCTACAGATTGTTCATTACTATATTAGTTCATGGAGGCATTGGCTGAGATGGAACATCTTGCAATTTTTTTGCTTTGCACCAAGCAATAGTGTTTGCATTTCTTAATCTTTCATCTTTTCAGGTAACTCAACCATTCATAAAAGCAAAATGCTCATAAAATAAAAATTAATGATTTGAGGAAGAAAGGGGAAAGGAATGATGTATAAAAGGAAGCTCTTGACTCTCTCTTGCTAAGTTTATATATCTATACATATAAATAATAATAATTATTATTCTAACTTTGAAGTTCTGCTTCAATTTCTAGGGTCTTTTAGTTTGGGAGGGCATTTTTATTTATTTTTCTTTTTCCCTTAGAAGTGCTTGATAGAGAATTTATCAACCTTATAAAACATTCTGTTCTGTGAATTTTCTTATTTCTATAATGCATCTCTTTCCCATTTTATTACTATCTAAAGTACAAACAACAATGTAAGAAACATTACCTCTCCCCCCCAAAAAAAAAATCTGTGCAAGTGAAATAAATTAGAAAGGGAAAGAGAGATTTTGGATATCCTCACTTTTTTTGTGGGGTATAAATAACCCAAGAATATCAACTGGCAAATCACAGTGAAAATAATTCTTTGACTCTAAGAGAAATACACTGATTAGCAGAGAGAATAGGGGAGAAGAGGGGCTGGAGAGTGTTGGTGGAGGGGGAGTGATAGATACGTGGGCACATATGGAGGTGTGAAAATATACCCCCAAATTTATTTAGAGAAACAGATGACTGATAATAGAATTTGAGAATTAAAAAAAGTGAAAAAAATCTGTTCAACTCAAAACCCTGGCCACAAGAAATTAACCCAAGGTGTCTTGAAATGAGTGAGGATGAAAAGGAAAATAATTCATTAATATTAAATGCATTACCATTTCAATATTAATATTTCAATTATCAGTCCGACAATACATTGTCTGCCAAAAGAACTTTTTATTGGTGTGGTCAAAGTGCAGAACAAACTGATTTTTCAACACTTCTGTCTTCTGGTTTAAGTTTTTTCTTTTCATCTTCCTAATATGATCAGTTACATGGGTCATTGTTAAAGCAAGGGAAAGCATCATAGAACATCACACAGATGCTTCTACTAAAATTAAAAATTGAGAGAAAGTGACACAATCAATAAATACAAACATGCTATAGACAGCAGAGGTTTACCTGGTGGGGAATGTGAAGTCACAGAACCGCTGACCCAGAAGAAGAGAAGATTAAATGTGGATGGTTGTGTGGCTGAGCTAAGACAGCAGACAGGACAGCTGTATGCGAGGAGGTTACTCTTCTAGACTCTGCTCGAATGTTCTGTTGACATGGCTCGAAATGTTCATGGTTTTTTTATCTTAACTGTTTTTTCCACCCTTTTTATTCATTCACAGTGCATGCTAGTGATTACATATTTATGCATTTTTCCATGATGTATTTAAAATACTTGCATCTCCAAGTATTTTCTCTCACATTTTGCTTTTTAAAAAAGGTGGAGAGAAGGGATATTTAGGAGCTTTGATTTACACTGGATGCTGCTAGTAGCACCTTCAAGTAAATTAATCTTATTGCATATTCACAACCACTATAGGATGATTCTTGACCGTCAAGGTCACACCCATTTGCAGATGCTGTTGTTCAACCCTTTTCCCTATCACTGGTCTCTTTACATCTGCGCTGGCTGGGAATGAGCCTCACCATTGCTGTCCTAATGCACTGTGTTGACTAAACTTTGACTAGGGTACACAAAATCACAAAATCCAGAACCTCTTATATTTATTACGAGATAGAAATTTTTTAGATAAACCCAGGACTTTGCACTTACCTTCCTTTTGGTTTTCTTTATTTCATTGACCTCTGACTCTGACTCTGGAAATCATGTGTTTCTCCTCAGCAGGTGTTGAGGGGAAAACCTTTCCCCATGTTTCTTTTAAGGTCAAAAAAGACAGCGTCTTTTCAAAAATCCTCTTCTAGATTCTAAAGGACAACAAATGATGGGTCAGGGGGATGATAGAAAGGAAAGATTCTCCCATAGACTAGTCTATCCCTGGTGCTGCCTACAACTTGAACTTTAAGGGATTCTTGTAACTCCTCTGGGTTGTTTAATCTCTTAGCTTGTTTTCCAATGATCTTTTTGTGATGTGGGTTTAGGAATAAAGTCAGTACCTTTTGACCTTGGGATCAAGAGGAAGAGAGTTCTGATTGCCTGACTATCTCGATTTGTTGAAGTTTCTGGATGGGGGCATGCCTGTACTTACTCTCAGGTAACTAAGAACCTCATTCTTGATAAATGTGTCAGTCCCCTCCATCTAAGGGGTGACTCTCCCCTCATATGCTCTCAAGTACAGAACCATAGTTCAGTGATAACTTACTCTGGGAGAGGAGAGAGGTGTCGGGCCCAGACGGCCCCCTCCCCTACTGCAGGTTCTGCACTTACCACCCTGCCACAGTCCTTGAAGGTGATGTGGAGTCACTTTGCTGCACAGCCTGGCTTCCTTGTGGTAGACCACTCTTGCATTGCTGAAGTGCTGGAATCTTCCTTTTACATCTTCCACAAATCTAAATAGCACTATTCCTCAACTCTTCACTGAACAAACCCTTTATTTCTGCTTTCTCAAGGATTTGGGATTGGAAATTTTCAACTGTATTTCACTCATGAGGTTTCTAAAATAGTCTTGATTCACACCACCTCCAGTCTTCCTAGATCATTGAGAAAGGCCACTGTTTTGGAGCTATCTTTGCTCTCCAGACCCCGTATTGCTGCAGAGGAGAATTCCTGGTCTCCTGTCTCACTTCTAAAGACAGATAAAAAAAAATCCCAGGAACTTCTGCGATGGTGTTGCCATATTCACTGCCTCTCTGCTGCCTGGATTCCCCACCCTCTGCAGCCAGGAGCTCTCAAAGCCATGGCCACTAGAGCCTAGGGCAGTTTTAAACTCTAAGAAATAACCACAAAGGAAACAGAATCATTGAATCAACTGTCATAATAGCTTATTGTCTTTAAGATGCCCTGTTGGGAGTCTCCCTGGTTAAAGACACAGCACTATCAAGATATACCAGGAGTTAAAGACACAACACTATCAAGGTATAACCAGCCTTTGCAACATAAATTTGATTCCCGCCAGGAGCTGACCCACATGGCGCAGCAGACCTCCCCTGTCTTGCTCGCTGCTCCCCTCAGCAGTGTATTTCAGTAAATCTACCTGTTCTTCTCCCCACTCTGTTTCTGGTGAATTCTCTCACCACCACACTTCTGGCCTATACCCACGTTCTTGTATGCATAAGCAAATAAATCTTAAAAAACAAAGATGCTCTATTGGTTGCTGATTGGTAGCGAGTTGTCTCATGTCTATTTTCTATTTATTTGAAGGTATTTAGGAAATCTGTTAGTGTTTCTAAAGTTCAGAGGTCTTAGTGTTAGAAGATTTATTGAGAAGGAAAAACAAGTTTGTGGTGAACAGAAACTGGATAAAACCCTAAGTAAAATGAGCAATAAAAAAATATATCTTGGGCCTCCCTGGTGGCGCAGCGGGTTAAGCAACACACTATGAAGAAAACGCAGCCACTGCAGCACGAGTTCGATCCCTGCCTCCGGCCAGGGAGGGGACCCACATGGCATGGCAGACCTCTCCTGCTGTGCCCGCTGCTCCCCTCAGCAGTGTATTTCAGTCCATCTGCCTGCTCTGCTCCCCACTCTGTCTGGTGGATTCTCTCACCCCCCCACACCTCTGGCCTGTACCCCAGCTCTTGTTTGCATAAATAAATAAATCTTTAAAAAAATATATATATCTTAAATGAGCTGGACAAAAACAATGAGCTTTGTTAATCATATATTATCCAGAGGGAATGAGGACAGGAAAAACATTCTTATTAAAAATTGTATTTGTACATTTTTTAAGATGCCAGAGTCACCTGCTGTGGGGTAGGTACTACTTGGTCAGCAATTATTATGATTTATTGAACATAAAGTTATTGATTAAATACTCTGGAAAAGCAAAAAAAATCTCTATTAATAGCAATAGGTGATCTGCACTGACTTGTCATTAATTATAAGCATGTGTAAAAGAGAATTTTTCTGGATTGCAGACTCATTGAGGAAGGGACTTTATATCCAGGGTAACTGAAAAGATTCCCAGTTGTCTTTCCCCATTTCCCACAATTTGGTTAAATTGTCTTCTTCAGCATCAGTATTCTCCCTAAGGCCCAGATATATGTTATATCTTTTCCTTGGTGCTTCCTCTGGTTATTTTAACTCTCACTGATCTCCACCTGTGAACTCTCATAGTACATGTGGCCTGGATCAGATTTAAATTTATCTTGTAATGATATTGTCACATTTTATGGTCTTATATTAACACTTATCTTGTACTCACAAATGAATTGTCACTGTGTTGATATTTTAATAATTATGCCTTACCATTTCCCCCGATAATACAGGCAAAGGCATTGAGTAAATAAATGCAAAGTATGTGTTTATTAGATGCCATGAAGAATCAGAGAGTATTTAGCAAAAAAAAAGAAAAAAATAGACATGAGAAAATGAGAAACCCCATTAATTCACATGTATTATAGAAAGGCATTTCATAACCAGATTTATCATGGAGATTGAGAGGGAGCAGGAAGGAGAGTGGAGAGCTAAAAAGGGAAATGATGAGCAGGTATCCCCAGTAACCTAAAGATGACACTGATAGATATGTACTGAAAGTTAAATCTTAGCACAATATTCATGGTGACTTAAAATAACCTCTTGTCTTCAATACAACCAGTGAGTGTCAGGCACCATGCTGGATTCTCCAGTAGCATCATGTCATTGAATTCTCACTTTGACAATGAGTGTGAACAGTCATCTTCATTTACACATGAAGAAACTGAGGTTATATAATCTCTATTTAATGTAGCCAGTGAGTATGAAAGCCAGAGTCAGAAAATAGATACCTCCTTTTTGCTCTTTTTAAAAATCCATGATTTTTTTTCTCTGAGAGAAAAATAGTAAGTGCTCATTTGGTTACTAGGGTGAGAAATTTCTTTTCAAATATAGAATTTCTTTCTACTTGACACTTTACTTTGAATTGCACTTTGGTGAGTGTCTAAATTGAGAATAAATACTTGTTTGTACAATGGTCTTACATCTTTATTTAAAAACTGTTAGTTAATTCAGTTCTTGTCTCTGGAGAGCAAGATTTATAATTTAAGGGCAAGTCTTCAATATCACCAAAGTTTAATTAAACTGAGTACTCTTTAACTCAAGCTATTTCTATTGAACTTATTATAATTAATATTAGAATAAGGGAAAGTATATTTAAAGAGAAAGGTTGTAAAATAGGCACCCTGATAGAGATATAAGGAGAGAGGCTGATGCTTCTGAGTTTGTGTGTTTTCTAAAGTTTGGCTGTTAAGGTTGAGCTGATTAAAATATCTGCTAATAATTTGACAGTGGGATTTCTTGTGCAGCTTATGGACAGAAAACTTCCTGATATACACTATTGGTGTAAGTCTGTGGATCCTAAATAGTCTGTTGTAATATTTTTAATCCAAGTTTACCATAATTTCTAAGAGTTTGCTTTGAGAACTAAAAGCTCCACAAAGAAGATATATAATTGATTAACAAACATGTGAAAAAGATGTGCCATGTCATATGTCATTAGAAACATGCAAATTAGAACAAGACACCACAACATATCTATTAGAATGATCAAAATCCAGAGCATTGACAACACCAAGTGCTGGCAAGGATGTAGAGCAGCAGGAACTCTCTTCCACTGCTGGGGGAATGTACCATGGTGTAGCCACTTTGGGAGATAGTTCTACTGTCTGTTACAAAACAAATATCCTCTTACCATGAGGCCCAACCTACATACTTGGAATTTATCCAGAGAAGTAGAAAATGTTTCCTCTCGAATACCTGCATGTAAATGTTTGTAGATGTTTGATTCATAATGTCATAACTGGGTGCTTAGGAGCACCCAAAATACCCTTCCGTAGAATGGATACATCAAGAGACTAGCTATTCAGTTCAAAAAGGGAATGTTAACAAGACATGGAGGAATCTTGGAAAACCAAAGTGAAAGAAATCAGTCTGAAAGGCTACGTAGTGAGTACACCAAGAGTGGAGACAGGCTTACAAGCTTTGGATGATTGTGATGTGTAGGTTCACCAATTGTAGCAAATGTGCTCCCTGATTGGGGGGGGTGTTGATAATGGGAGAGTTGATATATGTTAAAAATTGGGATATATGAGAAAATCTTTGTACCTTCTGCTAATTTTTGTTAAAATATTCTAAACAAATAAAGGCTATTAAAAAATGACTCCTTAAAATAGAACATGACACATGAAAGAAATGCAACATTCAAAACTAAAACAAAACCCAACTAATATAGAATATCATTTATAGTCTAATTGTTTTGAAACTGCTTTAAATGAAACTGTGTAAGAATTAGAAAACAGTAGGGGGTCTTGTTTATTTTATGTCAGTCAAAGACATTGATGATAGCTATTTCAATTTGACCTACTTATATTTGTCTAAATATAAACTATAAATAAATCATGATACATACAAATATAGCTGCGTCATTTCTTTATTGGTATCAGGTGCTGTGGTTATTTTTTGTTCTGTTTTTTCAATTCTCTAATCAGATGTATAAACACAACCTATTTAAGTCAATTGGGAAAGTGTTACATAGAAACATCGCCTCGTGGCTTCATGGTTTATGTATCTTTAATATCTGTAATTTAGGACAATGATGAATATAGAAGACTGTTGCTTTGGCCTAGGGGTGCTCATCTGGTAGAAACAGTCACTAGAATTGCATCAGCATAAAATTAATGTCTGAGACTTGAGAGACTTAAATGACAGAAACATTCACTGAGAGCTTAGAATATGAATTATCTCTTTTACTTTTCACATCTTTGTAAATATAAACTATTATAGAAAAAGGAATTATTTGAAAAGCGTTTGTGGAAAAGAAAAAGTTTTGCCCTCTTTTCTAAAACCCACACACTGTTGTCTGGACTTTGAATGCTAATCCGAAAAACTAACTCAGTAGCACAAGGGTTTCCTGACTGCACATGAATTTGTAAGAAAATATTTAGAGGCCCCAGTGGCAAACTATTTTTTCAGAGTCCTGTAATGGGTGAATGTAGGTAAGCCACAAATTTCTAAATGAGATGGTTACCACATGTATTCACACACAAATATGTATTTCATATGTATGAGATAAATGCATAGTCCTCATCAACTGATATTTGAACCCCCAATGTATCTATTTTTCTCTCTCTACCTGTTTAATATGTGTATATATAGTATGTATGCACATATGTAGGTATGCAAGATATAGGCATGTTCTACCATATTTTTTACTCGTTTATCACATAAAGTCATTTTTCTCTTATTAAAATCTTATTACTGATGTACTGGTAATTTACATTTAAAATGATTTCCTCATGGTGATTACTTCCTACTATCATAGACTACTTGAAGGTAGAATATGCACTCGGTGGGAGGTTTATCATGAGTTAAACAGGAAGCAAATTCATAATTAGTCTTTTTGATAATTTAATTTGGGAGTCTTGTACAATCTCACTAGATTAGTATTATTTTGACCTTCAGATGGAACCGTGAATGCCTTATTTTAGCAATAGGAAAAATGTTGGTTTCAACATTTTCTTGTTTACATATACTTTCATTAAAATATTATAGGCCACCTACGGTTTCTTTGTAGGCATATTTTTAAGCTACATGTCTATATTATTTGAGTTAAACAATTGAGATAATATGTTCTATAAACACATTTAACCAGAAGACAATCTTCTCACACTATGATGACTCCATTCTGGTAGAATTTCCACTCTACCCTCAGATTTCTGTTCTTAATGATTGTCTGTTACTAGGAAAATATGGGTCCCTGCTGCCTGCCGCTGCCAACCCAATAAACAGAGACAGCAGTCGAGTCTTACAAACTGTGCTTTTATTCAGATTTGCCAACAGATCTGAGCTGCCTGGGCAACATGCCCCAAAGAAACCCCTCTAATACCTCCATTCTAGCTGGCTGTTTTATAGTACATTAAAGACAGATAATTATCAGCGAGCAGGCTTTCACTGCAGGTGGTAAACAACTCTGGGAATCTGTGGTGCTCTGGGTTCTCACAGCTCCTCCTTTTTAGGTGTCTGGGTTTAGGAGCGCTTCCCAGGTTGCAGGAACTCCTCAGTCTCTGATAGTAATGGCAGCCATCATTCCTCCATGTGCCTCTTGGGCTGGGAAGTTAATTCCGAGCAAATAGGTCTTAAGTCAAACAATGTGTGTACATGCAGATTCCTGTACTAAGCATGGTACCTTATTCATCTTCCCCCTTAATCCCTATCAAATCCATTTAATAAATGTCAGTAAAGCTTGCCTTATATTGTAATTTCAGATAACTGTACTATGAAAGCACCAATTTTTCTCTCTACCCCAATGGACCATTTTGGCAAATCCTGAGTTGAACACATGCTTATTATGCAATGGTAAGTAAATTGACTATCTCATAACAGATGACTGTCCAGGGTGCTTCTGGAAAAACAGTATACATACACATATATATTCTAAACAGATGCCCACTGAAACGTGTGATCTAGTGAGTCTCATTTAGAGTAAGTATAGCGTATGGAACATATAGATTGAACAATGCTTAGATAAAGGGCTCATAATATAATAATACAGGTGGATAAAGGAAAAGGTAATTATTACTTGGCCAGATTCATAGTTGGATAGTAGGTGCTTTTCCATTTTGTAGTTTCACCACACTATTGAGTTCAATTCCCTCTTCTATTTTTATTTCTCAAATATTTTCAGTTCTGTACTGTTAAGTTCTGTATGTTAATGGCATATCAATTTTGACAGGTAGAGGCAACTAAGATGTATCTAACTTAATGCCTCAAGGTATAAATTCTTCCCTGAATGTCTTAGAAATAGACCCCTAGTTTCTGGGTCTGCTCTAGTAGCCTGGGCTGTTTATTTCTTCAAAAGGCCAGGTGGAATGACTCCCAGAGACTCTGACCATTCCAAGGTCAAATATTCATGTATCTTCAATAGCACAAACATAGCAAGGAATTTGTGTCAATACACTGTTGAATTCCTTCCAGCATCCTATATTCACTTTGCCAGTTTTTTCTAAACTATTAAATACATGTGAAATCAACATGAACTAATAACCAAAAATAATCTGTGTTTTGGTACAGAACACCTAATTATGTCCTCTGACTTACTCCTTGAACTACTATTAGTGTAGACTAGAAGTACATTTACTTTTTGTCGTAGATGGAATATGATAATGTTTTAAAGAATTTTCATAAGCATTTCTGCATCCTTTTTATTTGAGGATCTAACCTTTAGAAAAGTGGAATCCCAGAGTCTTTCTCCCTGGTTTATGTTTCTAACCATCACTCTGCCAGTGTGTTTTGAATTTTCATTCTGATTATCTGATGAATCATCTCTAAGCTATTTTTTTTTTAAAAGGTTTATTTTTATTAATGTATACAAGAACTGGGGGCACAGGCCAGAGGTGTGGAGGGTGAGAGGATTCACCAGAGACAGAGTGGGGAGCAGAACAGGCAGACTGACTGAAAACACGCTGCCGAGGGCAGCAGCGGGCGAGGGCAGCAGCCGGCGAGGCAGGAGAGGTCTGCTACGCCATGTGGGTCCCCTCCCTGGCCAGCTGCAGGGGTCGAACTCGTTCTGCAGTGGTTGCGGTTTGCTTCATAGTGCGTTGCTTAACCCGCTGCACCACCAGGGAGGCCCCCCCATCTCTAAGTTTTAGATCATTTTGATTGCTTTGCTCTATTCCCCTTTTCACTTTAAATTTTCTTGCAGATAAAGAGCCTAAATTATGCATCATTTTATTTGCCTTATCATGTGATATAAATTTTGTATCATTAAGAGTTAGTTTTGATTTGATTTCTAAAGCAATGCAAAATTATGTTGCTGCAGGGCTATCCTTTTGATTTGAGATGAAGTGAAACTAGCCATGTATTACTGATGACAAAAGGAGGAAGTTTTAAAAGACAAAGAATATGAAAGGAAATTATCATAGTGGAAACACAGAAAGACAAAGAATCAGAGAACAAACTGTAAGAAAAGTCCAATTAGGAGCAGCTAGTTTTTTTTTTTTTAAATAATGGTTGTTTATTTTTTTTTCTTACAATTTTGCTTTTTTTTCTAGGTGTAGTCCCCATAGTTTCCACCACCCGTTCACCCGTGCACCGTCACCATAGTCCCTTGCGCTCTTCCCGTCCCTGCCTTGATTCTACTCCCTTCCTCTTCCCTGCAGATGACTCTGATTTGTAGTTGTCTGTTTATTTTTGTTTTGTAATTTTTCTTTCCCTTGATCCCCTATAACCCTCCTATAAGTGAGACCATCTGGTATTTTTCTTTTTCCTTCTGTCTTATTTCACTGAGCATAATCCCTTCCACCTCCATTCATGTTTCTGTGAATGGCTCTAGTTTATTTTTTTGATATTGAATAATATTCCATTGTGTATATATAACACATTTTCTTATCCAGTCATCTCTTTTTGGGCATTTGGGTTGATTCCAAGTCTTACTTGTTATAAATAATAGGAGCAGCTAGTTTAATGACCTGACATGTTCTGACATACTGATTGGGGATGATTTGTCTACATGATCCTTGGACAGCGATATTTGAATATTAAGGTTAATATTGGCATCTCTAATCCTAACGTTGGCCTGAGTAGGTGTCATTTATGATGTTTACCATGAGAAAGACTATTCCCTAATTCCTCAGCCTCTGCACATACATACAACTTATATAGATCTCTCTTCCTTGGTATCCATCAAGCATGGCACTCTTTGTTAGTTATTTGTACCTTCGAGTTAGTGAAGTTATTTGGTTCTTTATTGAATCAGGTTTTAATCTGTGACTCTTGCTTGTGGAAGTGGTATAGAGAAGGCATGCGTTCTGGGAATCAGCGGTCACTATCAAGTAATCCTCGTGGTCTTAATGGTTTTGTCTAGGGTCATCTTGCCCCTTAGAAACTTCCAGACTGACCAGGAGCCCTGGAAGCTTTCTTACTGCCTCTGTTTCAGAAAGAGATTTGAGGCTTTAAAGCAATTGAAATTGGCAAAAGTCTTCAGAAACAGGGACATAAATCTTACCAAAATACTTCAGATAAGCTAGGAAGAATAACAAAAAAAGTGATATTGCTGTACTTAAAGGAACAGTTTTCAGAAAGATGAAGTAGCTTTGCCTGTGCCTGTCTGTGTTGCTCTGGGTGGCCACAGAACTGTGGAGGTGGAGGATCAGCTGGCTGATTTCAGATCTGCTGTGGAAGATCAAAATCAAATAATGTTGTCGACCTAAAAGGCAGGAGGCAACTAAAAGGTAAAGTGCATTTACTTGGAATTAAAGCCGTTGCAATTTAGGGAGCATGGGTTTGGGTAGAAATCCAGTGTTCCAGAGGGAAAACAAAAAGATGAGGTAAGTGGTTTTAAAAAAATTAATCGGTGCTGACAAGCTTAAACTATTCTTGGCTATATGTAATTAGTTACTGACTTTATCCTCAAGCAAGAAGTCCATAATCATCAGTCTCTGCAATCAGGATGAATTCTCAATTGTTTGCTTGAGGATTTTTAAAACAATTGCTATTCAGCTCTGTCCAAAGCTTCAAGGAACAGGATGAGCAAGACAGTTTCTCTGCACTGACTCTTCTAGCCCCATTTTGAATGACTCCACTTAAGTCAACTTTTTCATTGTAAAAGGTGAATAATCAGGGACTTTCCCTCTCACCTGTCATTGCTAGGGAGAGAGGAGAGGAAAGGAGAGGAAAGGAGAGGAGAGGGGAGGGGAGGGGAGGGAAGGGGAGGGGAGGAGAGGAGAGGGGAGGAGAGGAGAGGGGAGGGGAGGGGAGGGGAGAGAGGGGAGGGGAGGGGAGGGGAGGGGAGAGAGGGGAGAGAAGGGAGAGAGGGGAGAGAAGGGAGAGAGGGGAGAGAAGGGAGAGAGGGGAGAGAGGGGAGAGAGAGAGAGAAAGTTTCCTATCTGTTGGCTGGAGACAATCTTAACAATCCAAGTTTGGTCAATAAGGACCACTCAATTTCCTTGCCATGAGACCCCCATATGTTAGGTGTTTACTGAAAGTTAGACACATTAGGTACAGATTCAATAGATGCTGAAGTCACATGGTTAAGGCCTCTGTCTTCACTGGTGAGTTACTTTTGGACCAGCATAGTGAATTTTTTACTGTACACTGCAGTAAAATTGCTTTAGGAAACTTTGGTCTCCAACATATAGTCTCACATGTGATTATTCATCAATCAACATTTATTTATTGAGAAACTAATTTATATTTAAAACTGGATAAGATGCTCAAGAAGGTAAAAGTTTTTCTTTTTTTTTATTGCTGGAACTGAAAAAATTGTTCTCTGTCTGTTGCCCAGAGAGTTTTCTTCTTTCCTTGAGAGTAAGGGTTTTGTTTTTTTTTCTCTACTAATTTAGGTTCCCTAGCAATGGCGAGCACAGTATTGGGAACACAGTGAACATACAGTACTATATTAATTTAAATAAAGAGTTAAATAAGCAGAAATCAGTCTATTAGCTTTTAAAATTTTCTAATCATTTGGTCAGCATGTCTATGAAAATGAGTTTTCAATTACATGTAAGTTTTTGATTAAGACTGTGTCCTCACTCCAGCCAGGTTGATAGGTTTGCTTAAATTGACTGATTCCACTTAATAATATGTAGCTACAGTTGGTAGCATTTTAATTTATAATTATTTTGTAGAACTTGAATGATGTTTCACCAAGACTTGTATTCCAACTAATTATTGCTTTTTACTGCTGTCATATCTCCTTTCCCAATAGATAATGGACACCTTAAAAATAAACTACCTGTGTCTGCTTTTTGCCTTGCTTATTAGATCTTATAGGGCATTGGTAGCACTGGTGAATTTAGAATTCTTGCCAAATGATATATATTACAACTTAATGATCAATATACATATATAAATGATAAATGATATAAAACAGGTTTGCTAGTCCTTAAATCAGAGATCAGGGTGACAGGGCAGTCTTTTTCCAGCTTAAATTGAAAACTTGTGGGAAGATACCCTCATTGGCTCAGCTGAGGTCACGTGATCATTCTTTAGCGAGGGTCATAATGGGTTGTGGCTAAAAGCTCAGGCTCTAGAGCTAGATGACCTGCTGACCGCCTCTGTGATCTTGGAAAGTTATTTAATTGCTCTGCACCTCAGTTTCCTTGTAAAGTAGGGATCATCCAACTTTTAAAGTGAGTTAAGTACCACCTGTGTGTGTACTTGAGCAAGTGAGATTCCTGATTGGGTCCCATGCAAACAAGGTCTGTGATAGGCTGAGTATGTTCTCTTTTAAACTCGTACGTCGAAGCCCTGATCCCAGTGTTCAGAATGAGACTGTAATTGGAGATAGGATCTTTAGAGATGAGATTAAGTTAAAATGAGGCCAGGAGTGTGGATTCTAATCCAATTTGGCTAGTGCCCTCATAAGAGGAAGAAATTTGGATGCACAAAGAGACTCAGGGTGTTCATGAGCAGGAAGGAAAAGTCATGTGAGGACACAAGAAGAGTCTCATCAAAGAGAGAGACCTTAGGGGAAAAAAAATCAACCCTGTTGACACCTCAATCTCAGACTCTGGCTCCAGAGCTAAGAAAAAGAAATTCTTTTGTTTAAACTCCTAGCCCATGCATGGTATTTGTTATGCTGTCTGAGTTGACTACTACAAGTGTTTTGCATAAACCAAACTTAGAAACATTGATTTTTTTTCCCCCTTCTTTGCAGTCTCACAGAAGAGTTTCTGAAATAGCAATAACCAACTGGACGATTGGGAATTTTGGTAGAAGAACCTCCTCCGCCACAGCAGGGGATGTGATTAAAGCACCGTGTAGGGAGAGGGCCACGCACAGCCTGCCCTGGACAACCTGAGTGTCTGCTTTTACTTAGCTGGGCAGACTAGGCGCCCCAGATGATAGCGCCACCTCTCCCCACTCTTCTGCTAGGGGAATATGGTTATGAGAAACACCTAGAATGATCTAGAAATCCAGTATGGGGAACTTGAGATGTTAAGATAGGAAAACCTGTACCTCTGACCTGTTGAGTCTCTAACTAGGAGTCAGGCAGTCCTTCCACTTTGTTCATAGGTTTTATTTATAACCCTAAAATCAGATAGAAAAAGGCAGCCTCCATTTTTACTCTTGCCCAAGACTCCCAAATGTTAGAGGTGATGTGAATTCAGGGATGTTAAAAACAATACTTGGCCCACAATAGCATTTGGAGATTGTGCTACTAATCCATTACTGTGAAATCTGGACTAATCTAGATGACAGGGTTGGAGGCCTGGGATTTATACATCTCCCATCTTTTTTTCTCTGTGGTCCAGGAATTGGTCATTCTGATCAACAACCTTCACCTGAACTTTAAGATAAACACAATCATTTCCTCCAGGAATGTGAAAAGTCCTATTAGAAAAACAATAAAATACCAATTTCAGAAAAGCCCCACATTCCATGAACATTCTTTCCTAAAGTGGGGAGTTTATATATTTTCTCTCTTCAATGTATGCAAATGCTTTGTATTTATTTTTTTCCCAATTCATGTGCAATAATAAATAAGCATTTTAAGTGTAGGGTAAGTGAATGAATCAGGTTTTTTACACCACTAGCCTCTGGCTGTCGCCTGTGGCCTTGATCGTGTTGATGGAGAAGGTGCTTGGGAAGGTGTGTGCATGTGCAAGAATGTGAACACCTGGAGTGTGGGTTGGCATGCACGTGTAAGTGTGCACACCCGAGCCTAGAGGTTAGGGCCATAAGGGAGGTGTTACTCAGAGAAGGATTATAGCTATAGGAGGATGGATGACTACAGAGGAGGCAAGACCACGAGAGAAGGTCAGAGAGCACCCAAAGAAAGAGTGTAAAGATTGGTGGGCCGCTGGGTTCACTGCCTGCTTCCCAGCTTCCCTTCCTGGCCAGTGCCAGCTGCCCTGCCTGGTGTGCCTGTTTACCTGGTTGCCCAAGAGAGCATTAAAGCCTGAGAAATCCACTGGCTCTCCAGACTGTCCTGGATCCATCTGCCTGTGCTTGCTGGCACAAGGGGAAGGTAACACACATATAGCTTCAAAATTTACTACATTATAAATGCTGCGCCTGAAACCAAAATGTTAACATGTGAGAGAAGAAAAGGTTAAATAAGCGATCCACTTTATTATAATTTTACTGCCTCATTTTTACAAAATATTGTGTTTTAAATGGGGAAAAATGTTTCCCATCCTAGATTAAGTTCTCCGAAGTATCTTTATCTTAAACTTTTAGGGAAGAAAGGCAAAAGAAAAAAGTCTTTATAGAAAGGAGAACAAGGTTATTCTTTCTGATTACAAGGGCAGGGACTTTTTTTGTTTGTTTGTTTATCAAGGTTGCCTTCACCTCTGTCTTGCCCTGCGGTCATCGCTGCCTGCAGTTCTGACACAGGCTTGTGCTCCTGTCAGAACGCTGAGGTCCTTGCGGGCTCCCAGCTGGGAGCTGGGGGTGGGGGTGCATGGCCACCATCTACATTTATTCTGCAGTGGTGTCAAGCACTACACATGAAGATAAACCACAGATTGGATTTGGTAATTTAGAGGAAACAACTTATTTTGTGTCAAAAGCAAATATTCTTATTTTTGCCTCTTGTCAAAACTGCCCTACAAAAGAGCTTTCATCCTTTAACCTGACATTTTATTTTCAAGAGTATTTTTGAAACCCAAGTGTTAGCAAAACAATTTTAAATTGATCACCTGTAGAAATTGACAAGGCTCAGTGATATTTGCTCTTTCATCTTAACCATAGGAAGAAAGGACAAGGACACTCTAGAGATTACCAGATTTTGGGAGTCCTATAATTGAAAAATGAGTGCATCTATAAGAATTGTAGCCTTAGCGATCCATGGATTTAAAATGTTTTTATAGTTAAAATTTTAAGGCTTCGTTCAGTCTATGACTAAGCTTTAGGATGAGTCTGTGGGGAGAAATAATTAGTAATATTAATGACAGGATTATAATGTAAAATTTATTTTTTGTGTTGTAATAGATGTATTTTAAAGACAACAATTTTCTTTCATTCTGAAATACTAATTGATGATCCACTTTAAAAATTTTATTTTATTCGTGCATATAAGAACTGGGGTATAGGCCAGAGGTACAGAAGGTGAGAGGGTTTTGTAGCAGGTAGTGCCCAGGAAAAGGGGGGGTTCCAGGTTCCCTGTTCCATCCAAAGGAGGGTATAGCTGAGGAGGGAAGAGGAGAAGCTAGAGAGGAGACTGAGGAAGAAGGAAGCAAGATGGAGAACAAGGAGTCCTGGAGGAGGCATGTGGAGCAGAAAGACATGTGAAGAAACTGTGCTTGCCTCTTGGTCCTGGACTGGTTGGAACAGATGCGGGTGAGAGACGTGGGGAGCTTAACAATGGCAGCTTTTATCTTGATTTTGATTTTGCTCTTTTCAAGTCTGTTTCTGACTATTTTCTGTTGTGGGACCCACCCCAGCAAATGCTTTAGACTTGTGACAGGCTTTCAAGCCTTGCTGTGGGTCAATCCTGTTTGGCTGGACTTTTATCCACAAGGGATAAAATATATGTTTTGTCTTGATGTGGTAGATGGCAAAACCTACTTAGGGCGGGCAGGTTTGAGGGTTCTGGGGTGCTCCTCTCCCTTTTCTGGAACAGATTCACCAGAAAAAAGAGTGGGGGAGCAGAACAGGTGGATCTACCGAAATACACTGCTAAGAGAGCAGTGGGCAAGACAAGACAAGTCTGCTGTGCCATGTGGGTCATCTCTGGGGTGGAGCTGATGCTTCAGGAGCTGGCAATAGCTTGGTAGGGCTTACATCACCAGGGAGGCCCCGATGGTACATTTATTCATAGACATTGTGCTAGGTGATTATAATCAAAACCAAGATTGATTTCTGCTTTCCTAGCATTGATGGCCTCATAGGAGAAACAGCATGATTTAATTTTTATATGGTATTTGTGACATCTGTTACCAAAAGTTTCACATCAATATTCTTGCCTATGTGAACATGGGGCACAGATGGTCTCAGCAAAGACTCCAGAGAATGGTGCTGGACTGAGATCTGAGGAATGAAAGGAATTGACTAAGCTAAAGGTGAAGTGAGAGTATCCAAGGCATAGAGACAGCACAGAGCAAATATTACTGAAAGTGGGAGTATGAGAGGATACAGGGAACCATGGTGTCTTCTGGAGCTGGATAATTCATTTCAAAAGATCGTTAGAGTGTAGAGTTTGATAGAGAAGAGTCAGTCACACTCTGAAGTGATGCCATTTGCTGTGCTTCCTGCACTGACAGTTGTGATACTAGGGCACAAAGTTCTGATGTAGCAGATGCGCTGCCTTTTGAAACGCCTTTCTGCTGAAGAACTGCATTAAGTGTTTCCATCTGCAGGGTCTGTGTGATTCACTGAACCAAATGAATCCTTTTGGTAGAAAAATTCATAGATCATTTTTCTAAGTAGTGATATATGCTATTGATTGAAAGTCTTAGAATCTTATATGTGAAGGGATTATAGGGCCCTTAGAGCTTAGGGAAACCGTGGCTGAGAAGGACATTTTCCATGGTTTCATAGTGACTTAGTTGCATCAATTTCTACTCTATCAATTTTATCGATCATACCCGAGTTGCAATTGCAGCATAACTGATTTTAGATGACATTTTCTGCCCCCCTCTCCCAAAGTTCCTATTTTGACTTCCACACAGCCTCCAGAAAACATGCATGAAGACAGTTGAACACATTTGGATCTGTTGACACTGATCACCAGCTGTCATAGGACTAATAATGTGTGTATCTGGCAGAGACCCCAATGGATGAAAGAGTTGTGGGATATAACCTGAGAAATACAGAATGACTATTTGATAAAAATGGAAATCTGCTTAAAAACCCTGAAAGTAACACATTGGTTTTTTGGTGTCAGTTACCTTGGGTAACCAAAGTTGATGAGACAAAAATAAGCTATTCTATCAAAATATAGCTTATAGAGATTTCAGTTTTGACTCCTAAAAGATCACACTCTAGTTTCGCACTAACACAAACATCCTCTTCCACAGACAGCTCTCAAATTGAGGACATGATGCTGCTTGGGGTAAGCTGAATTTCAGCTGAAACTTCAATTAACCACATATCTCAAGTCTATCTTGCTTCAACAGAAGACACTCAGTGTTGTGCTCAGTAAGATAGTGTAGGGATTTCAAGTGTTCCAGTATTTACTTTTGGAGAGGTTACAGATTACATCTTATTTCTACCTTTATTTTTTATTTGAAGAGGGAGACAATGACTGCAAACAGTAAAATTAGATGTGGGAGGAAAAGCCACTCAAAGATTAAGTGGTGTAACAATCTTTGCACAAATAGCACCTGTGTGTTTTTTCTGTTTTATTTAACTATGAAGTTTTTTTCCCCCAGAGGTCTTCATTGCTAATGCTTTGTTTTGGTGAGATTACCTGCTTACTCCCCCACTGCTCTGAGTTGGATTTGAGGGGCCCTTTTGCTCCAGCTCTCTTCTTTTTTTTTTGGTCACTATGAGAGAGTCTAATGCTGCATTGGAGCTTTAAACTGACCCATTGAACTGTAAGACCAGTAACCAATTTACAGCAGAGTTCTGTGTTATGCCCAGAGCATATTAACAAGCTGTTACTTCAGAAGGAGAGGGACAAATGCCTGCCGTTGTCACGTACATGTGGAATGTTGAGAAATAAAGCAAAGGGTCAGATAGAAGCAAACCAGTAACAAACCCCAAAAATCTGACTTTGGAATTGAGACTACTAGAGGCAGAGTGAGGAGAGCAACGTGGGTAGGGGGCATAATGGTCTGTGGTGGATGATGTGGGGGTAACTTAGTGGTGCATTCTGTATTCTTTTAATGCTCTTTGTGTTTATTTGACTTTCCTGCAATATGATAGAATATAGTATTGTCTCCCTGGAGGACAGAAACTGTGTCCATATTTCCACCCACGTAGTACTAACATCACATTTATTTCAAAGAAATGTGTGATCCAAACTGCAAAAATTGACTTAAAAATGAAGTTAAAGAACAAAACATTTTTACTTGAGATCTCCTTGACTAGAGTACATACACACACACACCCCCCCACATGCATGATGTAACACAACATGGTCAGTCTGGATACATGTTATAATTATACATGTACAAGTATATATTTATGTTTATTTATTCCTAAAATATCTCTATTCATGTACTCATGTTGTTAATGTTATAAATCAAAATATTTATTTAGTGCTTAGCAACTAGGAATGCTTGAATTAAATTATTTTGGTTTTTAACTTTACTACTAATATTCTACATTTTTTGGGGGTTCCTTCAGGAAATGCATTTAACTTAGTTCAGAGCAAAAGTAAATGGGTGTTGTAGCCTTTCTATTGTGAGATAAAATATAAACATCCAATTAATTTAATTTCAGATTAACCATGAATATACATATTTAAAATAAGATTATCTGTGGCTTATCTGAAATTAAAATTGAACTGGGAGTCTGGTATTTTTATTTACTAAATCTGATGATCTTATGCATACTATTACAAGTCCAAGAAGTAACTTGTGAGCTCTGTGGATTGAAAGTTTAACTCCATTTCGAAAAAGGTCATCTGTTACTATCTGACCCATCCTTCATGGCTCTAGGAAGATTAGGCTTCTCTCCAGCTCCCACACATGTCCACATTACAGGATGCATTCCACGATCTTATCATTTGTCTTTACAGCTTCTCTGGTCTGCTAGCCTATGAAGGGGGCTCTGTTAAACCAGAATCTGATTTCGTGTCTTCCAGATAAAGTAGATATTTATCAATGAATAATGGGGGATCTTTGGTGCTCAGCCTCCAGCCGTCTACTGAGGTCCAGAGAAAGTGACATCCAAGGGACCTCAATTTGTCCACAAATACTATTACATCTAACATGTCATTTGTCATCTTTCCTTGGAATCTGATCCTATCCCTCTACTTTCTCTCCTGGCTAATGGCAGTACCATTCATGTAGCTAGCCAGCTATAAATCTGGAAATCATTTTAGAACTCTCCTTTCCTGTTCCTGCCTCCTTCTTTTGGGCAGCACATGAGATGCTAAAGGTTCAACCTTAGTATCTCCTGTGTACAAGCGATAGAAATCATTTCCAACATTATTGTGAAATAAGACGGAGTCATAGCGGTAGGAATGTTAGCAATAACAAGGAAGCAAAGTCGAAGTAGACCTGAAATTCAGAAATAATAAATTACTTAGGAATATAAGCATTTTTTTTAGTGCAGTGTCTAGATGCAGTATCTAGTATTTAAGATGTAAACTTAAACACCCTACTCCCAACCCCAAACCAGCTATAGCCTGAGATTCAAAAGAAAATAGCCTCTTATAATAGATTATTTTGGTTAATGTTAAAATAATATATAAAAACATTATAGATTTTGATTGTACCTACAGAGTAATTCCATACAAATGATATGATATTTTTATGTTTCCATAGATAATCGTCCTTTTCCTCTTCCTCCCTCCCCTCCCCCTCTCCCTCCTCTTCCTCTCCCTCCTCCCCATGCCCATCAAGAACTTGTCTTAAGTTGAGATTCAGACAGGACTCTCTCCTTTGTTCTCACCAAGTAGTAGCAGAGTCTGGAACTAATGGGTGATATACAACAAATGCTTTTTCAAATGTGTGCTTGAAAAGTTGCCTAGTTATAAAAATTCTGAGTATATTGATTGACCCGCCAGTAACCTTTTAGAAGGATACCTGTTTTTAAAAATCAGTCTTATAATTGTAAAGTATTGTGTACACACACACACACACGCTACCACATATGGCAGGCAGCCTTTTCTAGCATCTAGTCTGAAAAATGCATAAGCATAGGCAAGAGAAACTATATTTTTATTTTCCTGCATGTTAACTGGTTCCCAGGCAGGAAGAATGGGCTTCATCATTCCATTTCATCTATTTTCTGGTGGTTTGGCATCACACAAATTATCTGACCTCCCTATTCCTCAATTTTTTTGTATTTATCTGGTAGGAAAAATAAGGTCTATTTCTTATGTCTACTCTATACCCAGCAATATTGGTTTATCTCCCTTTTGTCATCCTTAAATGTTAGAAAACAAATGAGTAACTCATGAATAAAACCTACTTCGTTCTCTCATTTTACTATAAAGCTTTTGCTTTTGTCTTTTAAAATATTTTGTTAGAATTTCCTTTAAAAATACATGATCGATGATATCTGGTTAGTTTGAACTTAAACACCTGGCACACAGAAGTAGACACAGAAACTTCAGTTGTGAACATTTTATACACTATACTATTGTTTATATTAAAAACACTGTTTTACAAAAAGACAAGGACAAATCAGAAATACTTTGTGGGGAGTAGGGGAGGGAGTGGGTTGAGGGCAGAAAGAGCACAAGGGACTGAGGTGATGGTGCACTGGTGAAATGGTGGTGGGAAATCTATGGGGACCACAACTGATGTCAAATATGTATAAATAAAGAGGAAAGAAAAAAATAATGTTTTAATGAACCAACTGAATGAATCATTACATTAAATGACATTTGTAAATTTCTTGAAAAAATTGGGCAAATTTATGTTTTGTGCTCATCACAGGTTAACAAAACCCTTTATATTTGAAGAATCATCTCATGAACAGAAATAATTGCTCTTTTTTTACTTATGCTAAATTCATCTTTACAAATTAGAATTCTATGTGTCAAAAGCTTTGTGGAGTGCAGGCATTGATTGATTTCATCAGGATGGAGAAAAAAATGCCTCAGAGAAAGAGAGTTTCTGTAAATATATTTCCTAGGTACTTAAACCTCTGTAATATTCCCATTTCTATATTATGATTGGGGTTAACAGTATTTTAATAACACAATGACAATTTTGATGTGTACAGAAAAGATTCAAACTATGATACAATGAACATCTCTCTACACACTATACAGCTCAAAATATCAAACATTACCAATTAGTTAAAGCATGTTCTTTCTCTCACTCTCCTGCCTTTCTACTCTTTGGTGTGTGTAGTTCATCACGCCATGCATTCTTTCTTAAATATACTTTTACATAAACCTGCATTTTTAATTGATACCTACAGACTAGATTTGCATGTTATGAAAATTTATATAAATTATGTGATGGTTTATTTATTCTGATGGTACTATTCCACCCACCCCTTCAGTCTGCTGAGATCAATCTATGTTGCTATGTGTATATTTAGTTCACTTACTTTCACTGCTACTATAAACTTGCCAATTAAGTTGTTTTCAGGTTTTTTTAAACTATAAAAATTGCTGCTATGGACATACTTTGCTTATCTCTTTGTACACACTGTGAGTTTTGTTAATTTATATACATGACTTGAGTATAGATATCCATATCCTACTTTCAGACATGGGTGTTTCTGATTTTTGGGTTTTAGAATTCAGATTGGAACTTATACCATCAACATTTGATTCTCACACCTTTGAACTTGAACTGAATTACACCATGGGCATTTCTAGTTCTTTAGCTTGCAGAAGGCAGATAGTCTTCTTGGCTTCCAAAACCACATGAGCCAATTCCATTAATAGATATCTTCATTTATCTTTCTCTATATATCCTGTTGGTTCTGTTTCTCTGGAGAACCTTGACCAATACATTCTTTTATTTTTATTGATTTTTAGGAGTTCTTTATATAGTATATATATATATAAAGATATATATATATAGCTATGGCTCACATAGCTTCTGTTTCTATATCCATTGTCTACTAATTGAGCATCTGTTATTGTTAATTATTGTTTTTAAATATAAAATTATTGTTTTAAAAATAATTGTTTTTATTCATTTTTAGGCAGATAAGACTACCTTTTTATAGGATTGAATTTGTTAAAGCTTTATTTTTGTGAATGTGGTTTTTGCCTTTATTTATGAAAATTTTTACCACCTGTTACCTTTTAAGATTTTTTTTGTACTTAGATCATTAATTTAGTAGGGTAGGTTTTTGTATCTAGTGTGAGGTTTAGGAATACAGTGTATATCGTAGTTAATCTAGTTATCATATAGTTTGCAAATAGTTTTCCTATCTTTTTTAAATTTTTTAAAAAAGATTTATTTATTTATGCATACAAGAGCTGGGGTATGGGCCAGAGGTGTGTGTGTGTGGGGGGGTGAGAGGATTCACCACAGAGAGCAGGGAGCAGAACAGGCAGATCAACAGAAGTACACTGCTGAGGGGAGCAGCGGGCACGGCAGGAGAGGTCTGCTGTGCCATGTGTGTCCCCTCCCCAGCCAGCGGCAGGGATCGAACTCATGCTGCATTGGCTGCGGTTTGCTTCATAGTGAGTTGCCTAACCCACTGCGCCACCAGGGAGGCCCTATGCCATTAGTCTTAATTTTACATATAATTACAAAGATAGGAGAAGGAAATGTACATTTCTTGAAAAAATGTAGTGAGTACTAAGTGAATTTCAACAAATATTTGCATCTTTAAAACTTTTGGGAGTAAATATTTCTTATCAAACACTTTTGCTAAAAGAGTTTATTTTCTGTAGGTCATATAGTCAGCAAGTGGAAGACCCAGGCTATAAATTTATAGGTTTGTCTGAAGCTGGACATATGATTTCCCTAGAGAAAAATATGCGTGGGTTTGTGATGATAGCTATTTCTTCTGGATGTCCAAATTCATTTTCACATATTGTATTAGAATTGTTTCTGGCTGGTTAAGGCTTTTGGGAGTTTTCCAGTGTGAAAGATAGCTTCTTACTGGATGCTAGATAAATATCAGGTTGGCTCCACACATCACAAGAATTGCCTTAGCCTTTGAGTTCATGCTACCCATTCTGTCTCTTAACCATTGCTGTGGACTGAATTGTATCCCTCACCCTTATAACGTATATGGCGATGTTCTTACCCCAAGAACTTCAGAATGTGACTACATGTGGAAATAGAGTCCTAAAAGGGGGGATAAGTTGAAATGAGGTCAGTGTGCTGGGCCTTCACCCAAGTTTGATAATTGTCCTTCTGAGACGATGGAATTTGGGTATACAGAGAGACACCAGTGGAACAAGTGCACAGAGGAACCCACCAGCACTCCATAAGATGACGGCCATCTGCAGCCCATGGAAAGAGGCTGCAGAAGGAACCTAGCATGCAGACACCTTGATCTTCAACTCCCACCCTTCAGAACTGTGAGAAATAAAATTTTGCTGTGTAAGATCATCAATCTGTAGTTGTTTGCTGTGGCACTCTAGCAAACTAAGACAGCCAGGGATGGATTATCTGATGGTGGAGAGACTTGTTCCAACTCAAGTTGGCTAAGGAGATTTGTTTCTAGGAATTTGAAATTTACACTGGTTGATCAAACAGTTGGAGGTGACTTTTTAAAGCGGGGAACTTGAAGGAGAAGGTTCACAATATTCTCCTTCTGAGAACCCTGACCAGCTCTGACTTCTGTCCTTGTGGATAGTGGTTCATCTCCTCTGTGAACCCCATAACCACCTTTCCTCTAAATGTCCTTTGCTCATTAGTGAGCCCCTCAATTTCTTCCAACTTAACTAAAGAAATATGCTGAATATGCCTAAGCAAAATTTATTAAAAATTATCTGAATGGAAAAGTGCTTTGCTAGATAACTCTTCTTGAGATGGAATTAGAAAATTTTCAAGTGGGAATGATTACTAATGAGAATGTCATCAAAATTTTGAACTATTTGTATTTTCATCTGAATGTTCTTTAGCAGGTCTTTCTTTGTGAGACAGTGGACTAAAACTGGCAGGGATGATAGTAGCAATGATTTAGTAGTGAGCTTCATTTTAGGGAATGTAGGGGGGAAACGGTAGTCCATGGGAAGGGTGATATGCTTGTCACTGCAGTCTTTGTCAGTTCTTTCATTTCCCTATCTCTTTTCTTCCTTCCTTTCCCTCTTTGGTTATTGATAAGTATTTAGTAAAGTTGTGTGCTTCCTCAGTGAGTTGGAAATCTGGGTGGAAAGTCAGATTAAGCATTGAATAGAATAGAGTTTTAATATAGTTCTAATTTGAATTGGAACCTGTTTTTGGGTTAATTGTTCCAACTTTCAAACATTTAATCATAACTGTGCTTCAGAATTACATTCTGTGTAAACGCCTGAGCTTTCTAAAAATAGAGTACTTCTTTTGGCTGATGTATGTGGATATTTAGGTATTTCTAGGCTAAGTCATTTTGACTTATCACAGAAGGCATACTTTATAAATATTTCTTTTCTTTAGTTGTGCTTATGTTTTTTCCTTATAAGATGTATAGTTAGATATTTAGTTGTTGTAAAAAACAATCTATATGTAAATTTTTTTTAAAATTGGAGTCCTTAAAATTAAGATTTGTGGAGGAAATTTTAACAAACACTGAAGTTTTATCTTTTAAATAAGCAATGCACCATAGCATAGCTGTATTTTTAAAAGTGTCCTTTGAAAACAACCTAAATGCCCAAAAACAGATGAGTGGATCGGGAAACTATGGTACATATACACGATGGAATACTATTCAGCAATCAAAAAAGAAAAATTAGATGCATTCATAGGAACATGGATGGAACTGGAAGGGATGATGCTCAGTGAAGTAAGTCAGAAGGCAAAAGAAAAATACCAGGTGGTTCCTCCCCTAGGAGGAATACAAGGGAACCAAATAGGGATCAAGGAAAGGAATAAGAACAATAATCATAATAATAATAATAACAATAAAGACACAACAAAAACCAAAAATGAAAAGACAAGGACAAATTGGGGGCACTTGGTGGGGAGAGTGGAGAGGGGGCGGGCTGAGGGCAGATGGAAGCACGGGGAGTGAGGTGGTGGTGCACTGGTGATATGGTGATGGGGAATACATGGGGATTACAATTGATGTCAAATATATATAAAAATAAATTTAAAAAATGAATTTTAAAACAAATACAACAACAACAAAAAAATAACAAAAAAAAGTGTCCTTTGATAACAGCTGACCAGGATGGCCTTAATTGCTCCCTTCATTTGACTAGCTTAGTGCAGGTTTGTTCCTGACTTTTAGGCCATTTATTTAGGAAATACACAGTCATGAATTCTTTTTCTTTGGAAATGCACAAACTTTAAAAACCTCTTGCCATGGAATGTCTTTCTTGGGAACCTGGAAACCATTGTTTTGAGATGTGATCTGGTCATATTCTAGCTATAAAGCTATATAATCAGGAGACAGTTTCCTTTTCCTTTGTTGCTTGTGTTTCTCAACTCTTTCTCGGTCACCTCAGCCTTTACTTGAACCATCCATTATCCGTTCTCACAGTCACACCTTTGCCTCTTGTCATCACCAGTAATTGCTCCATTTTCTTCATCAATCTTCCCTCTCCCTGACACACTGTCTCCAACTTGCTTGCCCAAACAACCCTGCTGTTATCATCTTCCATCCTCTTTGAACTATTAGATCATTGTTCTAATTTTTCCCCACTCATCTTCTATCTCCTTTCTTCATTTCTCTTTTAACCTAGATTAGAAATCATGACCTGCGATTGCACAGTTACTTATGTGAATGCCCTAAATGTCTACACAGCCCTTTTGTTTTTTTGTTTTCCATTGCTCATTTGATAAAACTCCGATCCTAGATCAGTGTAGCTTTTGCTTTTTTCCTGTGCTTAAGCACAGTTGTTATTTTCTGAGTGCTTTCTAGAAAAAGTCACCTGAAAGAGAACTAATATATTAGTTCCAATATATTCAGGTTCCATTGACTTTCAATATGTTTTTCATCCAGTTTGACAATTCAACTAAATTGCTATTCAATGTGTTACCAGTTTTCAAAATGGCTATTTCAAACTTTCTTATATGTTCCCAACCCCATAATCCCTCCTACTCCTTATTCTTAGCAAATTTACCTTTATATTTTTGAGAAAATAGAAAACATCAGATAGAAATGCCTATCATATGAAAGATATATACCTACCCACATCTGCCTTCCCTCTTATTCCCTCCTATTACATTATGTAAACTTAACTATGCAAGTTATGAACTCCTAACAATCTTTTAACATATTTATTGAGTCATAATTGGCACATAAAAAGTTCAGCTTACTAAGAGGGAAAATGAACAAACTGAGATATCAAGTATAAGTAACCCCTTGTTCAGAAATGATGCACTATCAACAATTTACTTAGATACAGTTGACTTAAGATAGCCCACAACTTGAGAATAACTCAATAATCTTGCCCGAGACCTTATTAAATTGTAGACAACACAGGCATTGAAATATCCTCTCAGCACTGGGCAATAATGCTGCCCCTGAAAGCAACCTGGAGGCATCGAATGACTGGAGATTTTAATGACTATTTCAAGAGTTAAAAGAAAAAGATCAGAATGCTTTGGGGCTAAATTCAGTTTTACTGTATTCTAATTCCTTAAAAATTGGTAATCCACACTTGGGTCATAATATAATCTTAATGAGTTAGGAAATTCAGTTACCCAGTACACTTTATTTCATGAATTCAGCATTATTTATCAAATGCCACCTGTCAGGTCAGGCTTTAGGGGTACAGAAATAGGAAGATATGCTCTCTGCCTGGGAAAGGTGAGCTGTCTGTAAATAAGAAAAATTTTTTCATTAACTTTTTAAAAATTTATATATATTTGACATCAATTGTAATCCCCATGTATTCCCCATCACCATATCACCAGTGCCCCATCACCTCACTCCCCGTGCTTCCATCTGCCCTCAGCCCGCCCCCTCTCCACTCTCCCCACCAAGTGCCCCCAATTTGTCCTTGTCTTTTCATTTTTGGTTTTTGTTGTGTCTTTATTGTTATTATTATTATTATGATTATTGTTCTTATTCCTTTCCTTGATCCCTATTTGGTTCCCTTGTATTCCTCCTAGGGGAGGAACCACCTGGTATTTTTCTTTTGCCTTCTGACTTACTTCACTGAGCATCATCCCTTCCAGTTCCATCCATGTTCCTATGAATGCATCTAATTTTTCTTTTTTGATTGCTGAATAGTATTCCATCGTGTATATGTACCATAGTTTCCCGATCCACTCATCTGTTTTTGGGCATTTAGGTTGTTCCCAGGTCTTACCTATTGTAAGTAGTGCTGCTATAAACATAGGGGTGCAGGTATCCTTTTGAATCAGTGTATTTGTGTCTTTGGGGTATATTCCTAGGAGTGGGATTGCTGGATCCTATGGAAGTTCCATTCTTAGTAGATTGAGGAACCCCCATACTGCTTTCCATAATGGTTGGACCATCTTGCATACCCACCAGCAGTGTAAGAGAGTTCCTTTTTCTCCACATCCCCGCCAACATTTGTTGTTGTTACATTTTTTGCTATGTGCCATTCTCACTGGGGTGAGGTGGTATCTCATAGTGGTTTTGATTTTCATTTCTCTGATGACAAGAGAAGTTGAGCATTTTTTCATAGGCCTGTTGACTATTTGCATTTCCTCTTTGGAGAATTGCCTTTTTAGTTCTTTTGCCCATTTTTTGACTGGGTTGTTCACTTTGTTTTTGTTTAGCCTGGTTAGTTCTTTGTGGATCGGTGTGATAAGTCCCTTGTCAGTAATGTGTGCAAAGATTTTCTCCCAGTCGGTGGGTTGTCGCTTTGTTTTGGTTAGCGTGTCCTTTGCTGTACAGAAGCTTTTAAGTTTGATGTAGTCCCAGCTGTTTCTCTTTTCCTTCACTATCTTCGCTTTAGGTGTTGTGTCTCTAAAGATGTCATTGATGTGTATGTCATGTAGGGTTTTGCCTACTTTTTCTTCAATATATTTCATGGTTACAGGTCTTATGTCTAAGTCCTTAATCCATTTTGAGTTGATTTTTGTGCATGGTGAAAGGCAGTTAAATAAAATATTTACTCTATTTTACTTCTTAGCTTCTTCTCTATGTTGGAAACTGATATTCTACTTGGGTGCCTGTCAAACGCTCTTATATTTAGGAAAAGCATGCATTAATGTTTTCTCAAGATTATCATTTCATCCTAGAGAATATGCTTAATTTAAAATCAATCATTTCTAAATATGCAGCTTTTTCTGCATATTTACATATGGCCTCTATAACTATGGTTTTTCACCTTTTTTTTTTTTTTAAAGGCAATTTTTTAAAAAATAGATTTATTTATTTGGGCATACAAGAGCTGGGGTACAGACTAGAGGTGCGGGGGGTGAGAGGATTCACCAGAGACACAGAGAGGAACAGAACAGGCAGATGGCCTGAAACACACTGCTGAGGGGAGCAGTGGGCGAGGCAGGAGAGGTCTGCTGCGCCACGTGGGTCCCCTCCCTGGCCAAGGGCAGGGATCGAACTCGTGTTGCAGTGGCTGCAGTTTGCTTCAGAGTGCGTTGCTTAACCCACTGCGCCACCAGGGAGGCCTGTTTTTCACCTTTTTAAACTACTTAATATCAGACATTTTCTCATTTAAAGGAAATGTAGCAGGATTTCCTTGCTGGGAATATTGGTCCCAGTCAGTATAGGTCATGTTGCTTAGAGCATGAAACTGGCATACTGATGAGAAAATTTATCTGACAAGTTTCTCCCCACTTTTGGGTTTATCATGCCATGATAATTACATTAATTCCCTTTATTAAATCAGCCTAAGTGTACATTTTCTCCTTACTTCTTTATTATCAGTCTGTGGAGATATTGATTTTACCTGTGATACAATAGCATTGAAATAAATTATGCCTAACATGCTTTGGAGAGAAGCAGTATTTTAAAATCTGTGGCTTCTTTGAAGTGTAAAAAACAAAACATATCAAACATTACTGAACATAGAACATAAACAAATACTAGATGTAAAATTAATCCTTTCAGACTATAAATGTGTCTGCCCTCAATATCTTTGTCTCTTCCAGAATTATTACATTGCTTGAATTGATAGATGGATCCTATAAATACAGATTTGATTTCATAAAAAGTATAGTTAATTCAAATTCATGATTCAAAGTGTTGGATTAGTTATTTTTTTATGAGACTTTATAAACCTAGGGTTTATTACAGACATAGAGAAGCATTTTGAGATGTTAGTAATGTTAGTGTGTAGACTGAGGGTACCTGGGGGCCCCAAAAATTGAATGTTTTAAAGAGGTTCTGCCATCTTCCACAAAAAGAGAAAGCATTATTTATCATGAAAGATATTTAATAGAATAATTGTGCAAGGAGAGGGAAAAAGAGAAAGGATATATTTTCCTAATGAAACACCCAAAGTTACTCATCCCCTGGTGGGTAAATGCCCAGCCAGACAGGGTTGGCCCAAAGCAGGGCTGCAGATGTCTGAAAACTTGCCACCAGTCTCAGGCACCTTCTAGTGGGGAACTATAGGAAAGGGACAAAAGGTGCCAGACATGGCTGTGACTAAAGGAACAAATTAAAATACAAATCAAGAAAAAGTCACTGTCAGCATCCCCACAGGTCTCTCACCCAACTCTCTTTGATTGTCTTAACTCCAAGCAAGGGTCTCCTTCCCTGTCTCTCCTGTCTCTGTCCTCTACGTGATCTCTCTGAGTCTTCTCTAGCTCCCCCTGCCACTCAGCTCCATTCTTCATTAGGTGGAGCATGGACGTGGAATCTTTCCTTTTTATGGAAACTCCTCTCTGTAACAAAGCCTTTGATTAGAAGTTGAGAGATAAGATTCACATGAGACTTACCAGTTTTCACACAATCTTTTAACCTCTGTACTTTTGAACATTTGAGATGTCACAGGACCAAAATATGTATAAGGATTTTGAAACAATGTAATGAGAAAAACCTTCAAACATAAAAAAGGCTATGTAAATGTTTTTAAGATTGTTAAATGTGCTTTTGTGCAAATAAGGCATTTGTTATTATTACCATACTTTTCATGTTTTCACTACCTTGGCAAATGTTAGCTTTAGAAGAATCTGAACATTTACAAATTAACTTAATTGGCAAGATTTGCTGCAATAATGAGGCAAGCTAGATATTGTAGTTCAAAAATTAAAAATATACTTCTAGGTTAAGAAGTATAAATGGTACTTGATAATGAAGGATTTTAATGAAATTAAAAGTTTTAAGAAATTAAAATATGCTACCTCATTACTGATTGCAAATTAGAAACTGAAAATAATTGTTTCACTTTTCAAAAGAAATATCTCTTTCTAGCCATGCATCTGTGAAGACAGTACATTTTGTTCTAATTAATGCAGGAAGTCCACAGCTTATGAATGGACTGGGTTCCAAAAGCACATTTTAAATCAGTTTTCTGGAACAGAGAAAACCATTTTCTTTTTGTAATTGGAAGGAAAAAATTCCTGCATGCTCTGGGATATTCCACACTCTTGCCTTTGCTCCAACTGACTCATGTGCGTAGAGCAGTTTGAATTCTACTCATTTATCAAGGCCCAGAGCTTTTGGGAGCAGATACCCTATCATATTCCTTTGTGAGAACTGACGTGTCTCCAGGTATCCAGCCCATTTGGACCATCCTTTCCTTTAATGTGCAAATGTAAGAGGAAGAGTCCCTCCCTTCCCTCCCAACACCCCAGTCATAGCCTTGACTTAACAGGGTTCTGGGAGAGGGTTCTTTAGTCCTGTGTTGCTGGTCCTTCTCTGGTCTATTACTCCAGAGTTTTATTTCCCCCAAACACTGACCCAGAGCTGCAAGTTACCCAACAAGATGATGCGGGGAATCAGCAAACATAATGACCATCTCATTTGAAGAAAATGATTATTTAAAATTGGGGGTCAGTGACATGCACCTAGAGGCCCTTTGTTGTATATCACGGGGTGTTCACCAAAATCTCTTCTTGTTCGCTCTCCATTGCCTTTATGTCTCTGAGAACTACCCTGCTTTTTCTTGTGGAGATCCCCATGGTCCTGCCCAAGTCCAATACCCTTTCTCCCCTCACCTGGCACATTGATGAACAAATAAACAAACAAAGAAAAATCAGTTGACTATCTGTCCAAAGTCTGCAGCCATCACCATCCCCAACAATTTATACCATGAAGAGAAACATTGCTATGGAGAGTGATTAACAGATTTATCTGATTTTTGTGGATTATTATTAAAATTATTGGATTATGTTATTATTGTTAGGGTTGTCTTGAAACTGCAGAAAAATGACTAATTGCTACAAAACTGGAAGTGCTCAAAAGAGTGAGCTCTTGAGAATAGATGGGAAATTGATTTTTCAGTTATTAGAACTTACAGGAAATTGCTTTCTGACAATTTAAAATAGTAAGTTTGCCTTGTTTTTAATAACTATGAGTTCAGAATAATCTGCTACATTTTATTTATTTACACTCAGCTATCACTCTGCACTAGATTCTACCTTGATGGTGAATAAACAAGACAGCAATAAATGGTGTTCTGTATTTCCTAATTGTTCTTGTTCTTGTTGGAAGTAGCTTCACTTTGATTAACATAGAATTTTATATATATTTTTCAATGTGCTACTTTCTAACTTGTATTATGGTTATTTGTGTCCATTTCTTGTCTTGTTCCCTACTTAATGTAAGTACAGTGAGAAAAGAAAACATGTTTTCACTATTGTGTATTTCATATTTCTATTACCTAATAATATGTGTTTCAGTTATTAAATACCCAACTAGACATGTTTATTTGTTTGTCCATGCATCCATACATTTCTTAATTATAGTGGTCTAATTGAAGAGGTATTCTGACATATTACCCTAGGATGCAAGCTCTGGAAACTCAGTTTCCCCATATATAAAGTAAAAGATGAAAAATGAAATAATAAATTTGTATCTATATCAGAGATGAATGAGTGAATATATATGAAGACCTTAGCACCATGTTGGTTCATAGTAAGCACTCAATATATGCTAACTATGCTGTTGCTCTTAGTAATTAAATAAGAAAGGAAAGTGCCTATTTGTCAGGCTCTGTTGGGTGTTGAGGACAAAGAAGAATGAATCATTGTCATCAGGGGCTTGATGTTGTGATAAACACAAGCAAAGATAAATGTATCACACTAAAGAGTGCCTCTGCTTATGTGCAGACTGAACTATGGGGACCACAGATGTGGGACATGTACCCAAGCCTGGAGTCATAAAGGTTTCTTGAAGTAGTGGTTTTTGAGCTATCTAATCAAAAGAAAGCTGAAATGTAGTTAGTTTGCTATATTAATCAGTAGAGGCATTTTACACGGATAATTCAGTAAAATAGGAAAAAAGATAATGAATAAAAATTTATCTTTCAATGTGGGTTTAGATTTGGCAGTTGAGAAGGTAGAGGTTGTATAGAACTTTCTTGCTGTTTTCTATCATTTGGCAAAAGAATTGGGATTCCAGGGAAATGCAAGACACACAGTCACGGTGCAACCTGAAAAAAGTCTTGTATGATTACAGAATCCACACCCATAATTTTGGGTGTGGTCAGAACCCACATGATTCATGGTTAGAGCCCTCCAGCTTTGTAGAGTGAGGACTGACAGCCTATTACTTGAAACCACCTGAGAGCTGAGAGAATACAGGATAGAAGAGCAGGATTTCTATATAAATGGACAGGTGTGGGTCCATTGGCTGAGACACTCTTCAGGTCTAGCAGAGCCCAACCTGCAGGAGACAAGATTTTACAATGGAAAATGGAACACGCAATGCCAGACAAATTCATCCAACAACCTCTGATTTACCTACTATGCAAAGATTGGAAGGAAAACCAATAGTACATATTTAATATCGACAATATTAAATTCATTTTTCCGCTCTTCCTTGTCTTTCCTTGATAAGCCACTCTTCTCCACTGTCTTCAGATAACTGTCATTGGTAGCTCTGCCAATAGCATTGTATAAACTGCTGTTTATAAATGTAAACTGCACATCTCGCTGTCATCCCCAATTCACCACTTTCCCTTGCCTCTTTTGACAAATTTTTGTAGAAATATCACAGTATGTATCTCCTCCAACCCACTATGCCACTTGCCCTGCTACAGGCTTGAACTCTTGAAAATATTGTCATAGCTTTCTTACACTTGTCTTCATGATTTCAGTTTCTTCTCTCTCTTATATTATCTTTTATTCAAGGCCAGATGGTAGAAAACAGACTGTTCCTATGCTGTCTCTGTTATAACTACTCAGCTCTGTCTTTGTAACATGAAAATAGCCACAGATGATATATAAACAAATGGACAAGGCTGTATTCCAATAAACCTTTAATTATGAATATTAAAATTTTAATTTTCAAGTGACATGAAATATTCTCCTCTTCATTTTAAAAACTCATTTAAAAGTATGTAAACTTAGTCTTAGCGCACAGGTTGCAGACAAACAGATTTGACTCATGGACTAGTTTTCTGTCTGGCTTTATACTGTCACAAATGGCCTTTCCAACAACTACAGGAAGAACCAAGTGCAGATTGCTTAGCAAAGCACACTGCCCATTATTGCCTGTGTCTGCAACTTAGGTTTGTATTCTCATGTCTAGTCTTTTCCCCTGGCTTTAATGTTCTTTATGTTTCCACACTGGGTTGTCATTTGTGATTCTAAAAATACTTCTTCAAGGACTCAAACACTTGTGTGTCTGTCCTAATGTGATTCTGGCAGAAATCCATTTCCCTTTATTTTTCTAATTAGCAGAATTCCATAAAACACACATCAAATATATCTTTATAACTTTTTTCTCTGAGTCCACAGTTCAGCAGAATTCATATCTCTTTCATTGTATTCCTATGGTACTTTATTTTTCCATTGAGATTATTGTGTTATTAAATTTTCTATTAAAAAATTCCTTGGCTTCATTCTTCTTGGTCATAAGCTTCTCATGACAAGGGAAAGAGTTCAATAAATCTTGCTGAATGGATGGATGGCATTAATTCATATAATCCATTGTTGCTAAGTTAACATTGTGATCATTTTATATCTTAAATTATACATGGAGAAAACAATGTTTTCCTAATCATAAGATGTCAATAACTAAATCACAAAAACAAACTAAAAATTATTGTTTCTTCCTTTTTAATTCAGTAAACTTTATAGGACTTTTTTTCCTAAGATTTTTTTTTTATTCTTTTCTCACCACTGCTGGAAAATATTTTCTAATTCAGTGATTCTGGTACTCATAATATTGACCTTCCATAGAAAATCATGAGCTCTCTGACATTACAACTTGAGAGCTTGAAGGAATAGCCCTAATTTTTCTTTCATTTGGACATTTGTATCATTTTTAGCTGGAAATGGTTTTTTTCTTCAAAACTGGTCCTAGTGAAAAGAAGGTATAAGAAGTAACACATTCAACTTTTATTAGTCATACACACTTTAGTTTGAACTAGAGAGAAAAAAAAAGAGCTTCCATGTGGAAGGTTCTGAACACATGACAATCGTAAACTCTCCTGGGGTTGGATAACATTAATTTCTTGGAAATAATAATCATACTCTGTCATACCATGTTGAATACTTAAAGTAATAAATTAGAGTATATTATATATCTTCAACATGTAGTATCCCTGAATACTAAAAGTCTTGCATGTAACTACAATTTTTTCTTTATGTAATAGTATGTTGCAATTGTCATGTAAGATGAGCCCTATAATTAAATAATTTTTTAATGAAAAGAATCCCCCTATCAATTTTCTAGTCACTGGGGAAATATTCATTTATTATCCTGGGAGCCTCTACATAGTGTTTATTTTTGTTATAATCTGTGTTATTTGACCTGAAGTAGTGTCAGGAAAATATTGATTACAATGAAGCAATTTCATGATGCCTTTTCAGCATGTTTCATAGCATTTTTGATCTTGATTTCAAATTTATGCTCAAAATACTAAATATTTACCAAGTCACCACAAAGTTGCCTAAAACTCTATTAGGTGTTATACTAGGTAAGCATTTTTCATGTTTTTATACTTTGCCTCTAGTTAATCTTTTTAATATATTTATGGCACATTGGGGCTTTGTGAAACTGTTTTTAGCTATGGAGCAATTTTTCTACGTATAGTTCTGAGTGAGCTCTATAAGAGACAATCTCCTATTTGAATAGCTTGTCAAAACTCACTGTATAAAACATAGACAGATTGTTTTATATATCAAGTCTTGAGAAGTCAAGCTGCGTACCTTTGGGAGGTTTTGATTATATGAATTGTTATGTTACTTTACTTGCTCAGAGACACAGTTGTCTTGGTACTCCAGTGAGAACATCAGAAATTAATCCTGTAGCTATAGTCTAGCACATCACATTGAATTACTGTTTATGAGTCTCAGAATATAAAAATGAAAACAAAAGAAAAGGAAAAGAAAACACTTTCCTGGTTAAATTCCCTGACAGTACTGTCAATGAGGTGTTGAAGTTTTTTAAACTAGTCCCTTATCAGCTCTACAGATGCAATCCAAGAGCTTTGGTGGAACATTTCACGTCTTCTTTTAAAAGCAAAATAAACTTAGTCCCTCTGGCAACTGATAACTTCCTGAGAGGCTATAAAAGTACTAGCAACTACAGATGCTTTTAAAATGCAATGACTGAAATCCCAAAGAAGCAAGCACACATTTTATGAGGTTTTCATGCATGCTGTGTGTTCCCCAAATGCACAGTTTATGTTATGAACAGGGGTTTTTGTCTGATGTTGATCCATTGTAAATCTATACCATGAAAAAAATGAAATAGGATACCATGGTAAAATGCTTTGTAAAACTCAGCTGAGCGTAATATACTCATATTTGTTGTTTCTCTTTTAATTTCTATTAAAAAAATCGATACATTTCATGTTAAGGAAGAGTAGATTAGCAGAAGGAATGGATTAAAAACTATATGGTTCATATTTTATCATTGGCAGGTTATCGTTATTTAAAATTGAATCATTTCATGAAACTCATTTTTTAACCTTTCTTAAGTTTTATTTTTGAGATATAGTTGAGATATATTAGTTTTTTAAGTGTACAACATATGATAAATAAAGGCATATTGTGTAATTATTACCACAGTGGGTTCAGTTAGTACCCATTACTACACATAGTTACACTCTTTTTGGTCATGAGAGTATTTTTAAAAAATGTATTTTTTTTATTTGGTAACTTTGGTTTACAACACTGTGTATGATTTAGGGATATAGGATTACTCCACTCAGAAATATGTCACCACAGCACCATCCATAGTACATTGGGCTCCTTCCTCCTTTGTTCCTCAAATTCTACCCTTTCCCTCTAAGAGTTTCAATTTTTCAGTCAGTTTTCTAGGGTTTGTTTTGGCTTAGTTTGTTTTGTTTTGTTTCTTTATATTCCACATGACTGAAATCATCCAGTTTTCATTTTTCTACTTCTTATTTCGCTTATATAATCTTTTCCTGTTCTAGCCATGTTGTTGCAAATGGCAAGAGGACATCTTTTCTCTCTTTTTTCTTAATAGCTGAGTAGTATTCCACTGGTACATATGGCCTGCCTTCTTGATCCACCTATTTGTTGTCAGGCGCTTAAGTTGTTTCCACGCCTTGATCATTGATTTATGCTTCGGTAAACATAGCAATGCATATATCCCTTCAAGTTAGTATTTTTGCATTTTGGGGTAGATATTTAGGAGTGGAATTGCTGGGTCCTATCATGATCTATTTTTTAATACTTTGAGAAACTTCCTATGTTTTCCATAAGGACTGGGCAAGTCTACATTCCCAATAAGAGTTTACAAGGATTCCTTTTTCTCTACACCTTCATCAACATTTTTCAATTCTGGTCTTTTTGATATGGGCCATTTTCATGTGTGTGATAAGGATTGTTTTCACATTATGGTTTTGCTTTGAATTTTCCTGATAATAAATGATGATATTCATTTCTCCAGGTACCTGCTTGGAAACTGATGGTTGCCAATCAATTTTATCATGTAGAAAGTTGGGTAGCTATTGTATAATGCAGTGCAAAGCTAGAAAATGGACTTGAGTTTCACATTATTTTAATATTCTAGCTCCTAGTATTGAAACAATATATTTCTGTATACATCATCTTTGAAGAAGGGTTCTTCTGTGCCCCCTCTTTTTTTGATTGTGTTATATGTTTTCTTTTTGTTAAGTTGTGAGTTCTTTTTAGATCTTGGATATTAGCCCCTTGTCAGATGTATAATGTGGAAATATTTCCTTCCACTGCAATGAGAACATTTTTTCTTTTTTAAAAATTTATTTTTTTTTACAGTGTTTGCTTTCTTTCCTAGGTGTAGAGTATGTACAGTTTCCACCACCAATTCACCCATGTACCATCACCATAGTCTCTTGTGCTCTTCCCATCCCAGCCTTGATCCCAATCCCTCCTCTTCCCTGCAGATGGCTCTGATTTGTATTTGTTTATTTTTGTTTTTGCTGTTGTTTTATTATTCCCCCCATGATCCCTTATAATCCTCCTGTGAGACATTCCAGTATTTTTCTTTTTCCTTCTGACATTTCACTACCCAAAATAAAGTGGCACCCCGCTGGTTGGGAAAAAATTTTTGCACTACATATAACTGATAAGAGATCAGTTGTGATCACAAAGATCTACAAAGAACTCACATGACTCAAGAAAAACAAAGTAAATAATCCAGTCAAAAAATGGGCGGAAAACTTAAAAGACACTTCTTTCAAGTTCTATCCATGTTTCTGCAAATGACTAGTTTATATTTTTTGATTGCTAAGTAATATTCCATTGTGTATGTATACCACATTTTCTTGATCCAGTCATCTATTTTTGGGCATTTGGGTTGGTTCCGTGTCTTACCTATAATAAATAATGCTGTGATAAGCATGGGTGCATGTATTCTTTTGAATTAATGTTTTTGTGTCCTTTAGGTAAATCTCTAGGAGCAGGGTTTCTGGGTCATATGGTAACTCCATTTTTAGCAGACTGAGGAACCTCCATACAGCTTTCCATAGAGCTTGGACAAATTTACATTCCCATCAGCAGTGTAATAGAGGTCCTTTTCATCATATCCTTGCCAGATTTATAGTTGCTAGTTTTTTATTAATATGTGCTATTCTTGCCATGAGGTGGTATCTCATGATGGTTTTAATTTGCATTTCCCTAATTATGAGGGATATTGAACATTTGCATTTCCTCTTTGGAGAAGTGTCTTTTAAGTTTTCCACCCATTTTTTGACTGGATTATTTACTTTGTTTTTCTTGAGTCGTGTGAGTTCTTTGTAGATCTTTGTGATCACAACTGATCTCTTATCAGTTGTATGTAGTGCAAAAATTTTTTCCCAACCAGCAGGGTGTTGCTTTATTTTGGGTAATGTCTCTTTTGCTGTACAGAAGCTCTTTTATTTGATGTTTACCTTTTCCTTCATCTTTGCTTTAGGTGATGTGTCTTTAAAGAAGTTACTGAGATGTATGTCACGTAGTGTTTTCTTATATCTAAGTCTTTGATACCTTTTGAGTTGGTTTTTGTACACGGTGAGAGATAGTAGTCTAGTTTTATTCTTTTGCATGTAGCAGTCCAGTTTTCCCAGCACAATTTATTGAAAAGCTGTCTTAGTTCCATTCCATATTTTTTTGCACATTTGTCAAATATTTCATTGTCCATAGATCTGTGAGTTTTCTATTCTTCAGTTCATTAATTATTTCTCTCATATCATTATTTTCATTTTCATATTGCTTTAGTTTTTTTTTAATCATGGTGATTTTAAATTCTCTATTTGGTAGATAAAGGAGTTCTTCCATGTCATTGTTGTTGAGTTCTGGTAGCTGATTTTCTTTTTGTGGGGTGTCCTTCTCCTGAGCGCTTGCTTGGTTATTTATAATTTTCCTTCCCTCTGTTGTTTGTTTCCTAATTTGTTCTATGTATTTAGATGCTGTGCTACTGGTACTGGCAGGTATCTCTTTGGGGTACTCCTTCTGGGATGATGGAAACTGCATCACACAGAGGTTTGTGGAGTCCCTGATATGGCACTCCTTGCCTTACAGTTATGGCGCACAATGCTCTTTCATTTTCTGTGCCCACAGCCAGCCCATCTAGGCTGGGACCCCCCTCTCAGTTGAAGATGTGGGCCGGCAGAGGTGCTGGGTCTGTTTCTCCTGGGCTTCCTGGCTCACCTCTGTTTGTGTCAAACAGAGGTTTGTGGGGTCTCTGATCTGGCGGTCCTTGCCTTCCAACTTGCAATGAGAACTTTTATTCTCAGCAGCGAAACTAATTGTTTTGAAAAAATATATCAAGTTAGCACTGCTTACTATGAAGAGAGAATTATTTAATTAATTAATTATATTTGACATAATTTGTATTCCCCCAGGAGTACCCACCACCATTTCACCGGTGCACCATCACCTCAGTCCCTTGTGCTCTTTCTGCCCTCATCCCCGTCTTTGCCCTTCCCTCCTTCCCCCCACCCATGGTCCCTTTGGTTTATCTTGGATATTTGGTCTTGTTGAGTTTTTTTGTTTGTTTGCATTTGGTTATAATTGCCCATTTCCTTGAGCTTATTCTTCTTTTTTTTCTGTTGTTGTTGTTGCTCTTTCATATTCCTCCTAATAGTGAAGCCATCTGATATTTTTCTCTTGCCTTCTGACTTGTTTCACTGAGTACAATTCCTTCCAGTTCCATCCATGTTTCTATAAATGCCCCTAGTTTCTCATTTCTGATTGCTGAATAATATTCCATTGTGTATATGTACCACATCTTCTTGATCCAGTCCTCTATTTCTGGGCATTTGGGTTGTTTCCAGGTCTTACCAATTGCAAATAGTGCTGCAATAAACATAAGAGTACAGGTGCTCTTTTGGATTGGTGTTTTTGTGTCCTTTGAGTAGATTCCTAGGAGTGGGATTGCTGGATCATATGGTAGTTCCATTTCTAGTAGACTGAGGAACCTCCATATGGTCCTCCATAATGGTTGGATTAGTTTGCATTCCCACCAGCAGTGTACTAGGGTTCCTTTTTCTCCACATCCTCACCAGCATTTGTTGTTGGTTTTTTGGATGTGTGCCATTCTTACTGGTGTGAGGTGGTACCTCATTGTGGTCTTGATTTGCATTTCCCTGATTATGAGGGATGCTGAGCATTTTCTCATGTGCCTGTTGGCCATGTGTATGTCCTCTCTGGAGAAGTGTCTTTTAAGTTCTTCTGCCCATTTTTTGATTGGGTTTTTTACCTTATTTTTCTTGAGTCTTATGAGTTCTTTGTATATCTTTGTGATCAGACCCTTGTCTGTGGGTGGAGCACAACCCCATTCAGTGGGGTTTCTTTTTGTTCTGTTTAATGTTTCCTTTGCTGTACAGAAGCTTTTTATCTTGATGTAGTCCCATCTGTTTATCTTCTCTCTC
>JAGFMF010012290.1:8803989-8817802 GCA_019455555.1 Galemys pyrenaicus
TTTGTTTGGTTTTGGTATTAGTGTAATGTTGGCTTCATAGAACGTATTTGGCAGTGTTCCTTCTTCCTCAATTTTTTGAAAGAGTTTGTATAAAATAGGCACTAGCTCATTTCTGAATGTTTGGTAGAATTCATTTGTGAAGCTGTCTGGTCCTGGGCTTTTGTTTTTAGGGAGTGTTTTGGTCACTGCTTCAATTTCACTACCTGTGATTGGTCCGTTTAAGTATTCTATTTCTTCTTTGTTTAACTTTGGATGGTCATATCATTGTAAAAACTGGTTCATTTCTTCTAAATTGTTAAGCTTTTTTTTGCATATAGCTAGCTGCTCATAGTAATGTCTGATTATTCTTTGAATCTCTTTTACATCTGTTGTAATTTCTCCTCTTTCATTTGTGATCCTATTTATTTGTGTTTTCTCTTGTTTGTTCTTTGTTAGTCTGGCTAGAGGCTTATCTATTTTGTTTATTTTTTCAAATAACCAACTTTTGGTTTTATTGATCTTTTGGATTTTTTTTTGCTTTCTATTTCATTTATTTCTGCTTTAATTTTTATAATTTCTTTTCTTCTGCTGGTTTTTGGATCCATTTGCTGCTCTTTTTCTAGGTCATCGAGATGCAAGATTAGATTGTTTCTTTGGGTTTTTCTTGTTTGTTGATGTGAGCCTGGATTGCTATGAACTTCCCTCTTAGAACTGCTTTTGCTGCATCCCATACATTCTGGAGTGGGGTGTCCTCATTGTCATTCAGTTCAAAGTATTTTTTAATTTCCTCTGTGATCTCCTCTATAATCCATTGTTTTTTCAGTAGTACAGGTTTCAATTTATAGAATGTGGGTGGGTTTCTAGTTTTCTTTTCGTGATTTACTTCTAATTTGATACCTTTGTGATCGGAGAATTTAGTTGGGATGATTCTGATCTTGCTGTATTAAAATCCGTTAAAAAGTTACCATTTACATATATTTTGAAGCTTTCTGATTTCTAATTGTTTCTATAATAAATACATAATGAAATGAAAATCCCCTAGCAAATTTTCAGGTTTTGCAACTTGCAACTTTAATTAATTTGAATTTTATATGCACACACAGACACACAAACAGTATTTCAAAATCATATTGTTGCTTAAATACTAGGAGCTGGAATATTAGAATAATGTGAAATCCAAGTCAGTTTTCTAGTTTTGTGCTGCATTATATAAAAGTTACCTAACTTTCTACATGATGAAATTGATTGACACTGATGTTTTGTGGTGAATTGAGCATCAACTATACCATTAAAGTGGTGATAAAATCCACTAGAATGCCTTCTCCTGTGACTTGGAAATACTTGCTTTCTGGGCCTTGGGGAAGCTGTAGTGTACTGCTAATGGGGACTTGTATCCTCCATAAACACTGTCTCTCAACACTGGTCATTACCTTCCTCAGGAGCACACTATTTTATATTTATTTTATATTATATATATATATATATATTTGCAATCCTAGCACTAAAAAATAAAAAATTCAAGTCCTAGTCTTTATGGAAGATGTTATGGATTTTGTTATCCCTAAGAGTATGTCTTTAGCTATCATTTTAAAGAGATAATTATATACTTGAAAGTACCAAACTTCTGACCTTTTCAAGTTTTCTTTCTGTTTTCTGAATAAGATTATAGTAATGTAGTTCCTGACTTTTTTCACTTTCCTCTTTTTTTTTGCTTAGCAAAAATAAAAAAACTTGATAATTTTGCAATATTATTCTATTAGCCAAATATACACTGCTTGAGCATTTTACAAATTTTTCACTTTAAATAATAGTGAATTTTGTATCATCATACCAAAAAAACTTGATAATATGTGTTTAGTGCTGCAATAATTTTCATTGCAATTCATCCATTAAGTAATTTAATGAAGCCTTACTAGCATCTGAACAATGGGTACCTGGGAACCCCAAATATAAGAGTTACATGCTCTGAAAGGGAATTGGCCATCAGTGTACACAAAGGCAAATAAAGTATATTCTCAGTGTGAAAGATCTTTTATAGAACCAAAAAGTACAAACAGAAAACAAAAAGAAACAACCTAGTCAAAAAACAGACAAAGGAGTTACAATAAATAGGTAGTTCTCTAAAGAAGACATACAGATGGCCAGCAGGCACATGAAAAATGTTCATCATCACTTATCATCAAGGAAATGCAAATCAAAGCCACAGTGAGTTAACACTTCACACCTGTAAATTGTCCACATCAAAGTGACCAGAGCAATAAATGTTGGCAAGGGTATGGAGAAAAGTGAACCTTCATACACCGTTGGTGGGAATGTAGACAGGTCTAACTCATAGGGAAATCAGTGTGGAGATTTCTCAAAAGACTAAAAATGGATCTGCCATATGGCCCAGGGATTCTACTCCTAGGTATTTACTCAAAGTAGAAAAAAAACCCAACAACACTAATTTGAAGGTTTATAGTCACTCCTATGTTCATTGTAGTACTATTTACAATAGTCAAGTGATGGAAGCAACCTAGGTGCCCAATGACAGAGGAGTGGATTAAGGATATATAGTATACACACACACACATACACAAGATGCAATTCTACTCAGCTATGAAAGAAGATGAACTCTTGCCATTTTCAACAACATGGATAAAACTGGAGGGGATTATGTTAAGTGAAATAAGACAAAAGTAGAAAGAGAAATGCTGGATGATTTCACTCATGTGGAAAATATTGAAACCAAACAAAACAACTGACAAAACTAATCCAAAGCAAGTCCTAGTAATACAATTGCAAAATTGAGGTTACCATAGGGGAAGAGAAGGTATGAAGAGGGAACTAATGGTGAAGGAGGAGCAATGGTCTCGGGAAGCTTAAGAGTTGTGAACTTATTTCCTGAAATCATATACAGGGCTTAAGAGGAAAATTATTTTAATAAAATAATATTAATAAATAAAAGTCTTATTGCCAAACACAGTCATAGTTTTAGGTACTAGCGGTCAAGATTTCAATGTAGGAATTTTTGGGTTGGGGACACAATTTAGCCCACAATAGGTATGTAGGAAGAGTAAATGTTTAACATAACAGAATTATTTCTGTACCTTAAAATTGGAAAGAATGAAAATTTGAAGAAGAATAATATTACAGAAGAATGAAAAATATTGCCACTTATTCAGCATGTCAATCAAACACATTCCATGGTTCAAAGAATATTCCTAAGTTCCCATTCACCCTGGAAAATTGAACATTGGATCATTCATAGTAGCTAATTCTGTTGTACATTTTCTCATAAATGAAACAGCAGAACAGTAATTGAAGATTTGAAATGAGATCAGAGCCACATTTACTTCAAAAGAATTTAGTTTCCTTATGACATTTCCAAGCTCTACTCTTTTCTCTGATTTCTTATCAGAATTGTTTTGTTCATGAGCACAAATGTTCAGTAAAAACAATGCAGGGATGTTATGTTTCTCATCCCCATCTGGAAACATAATGCCGGTGCACAGTGTCTGCCTATAAAGAACAAATACTAATAAAGTGTCTGAGAAGCAGAATAATTTAGATAAAGTGCCAGCCTGAGGGGTGTGAAATGTGGAGACTACTGTTTTCTTACATTAAATACTTGTTGTGAAAAGTTTCCCTGATACTTTTCCCCCATTGCTGAAAAACTAAAAGAACATCTCCTAAATAAGATTTTAGCATTCTAGGAAAATAGTCCCTTATTGATTGTCCCATCAAGATTGGGCCATAATAAAATCAATGTCACCTGGAGGTATCTGTGGAGCATGACAGAAATGATGGTTGAGAGGGGCACTATCAGAATCCCCACCAGGTAATAGATGTCTGAAAAGTATTGTAGGTCTAGAAAATAGGAGATCCTCACTGGGAGATTAATACTGGCTTGTATTTGCAGACTGTAGTCCCTGTTTTACAATTATCAAATGGATCCTAAGTGGGCCCAATCATTTTAAACCAGTTCCAACCATGTTGGATGATTCCAACTAACTCAAAATTTTCCAACTGATTAAAACAGGATCCAATAGGTTCAAATAGGTCAGAGCAGGAACAACCTACTAAAATTGGCTACAACTGGCTGGAACCAGAGACTAGCTGGAACAGGCTCAAAAGTGCTTCAGGCTATTTCAACCAATTTCAATTGGATCTAACCAGCTCTGACTGGCTCCAGAAGGATCCATCCAGTTTAAACCAGCTCAATCTTGTTCCAACCAGATCCAATTGATCACAACTAGCTTAAACTGATTTGGTCTAGACCCAGTTGGCTTAAACTGGATCCAACTGTGTTGAACTAGTTCCAACTAGCTAAATCGGAAATCTGAAAGGGATCCATCTGGATCAAACCACCATTTAAAGTGCTTTACAATTTTGAAACTTATGAGCTAGGTACCTCTTTTCTCTACATATAGAGGAGGAAATGGATCAAAGAAAATTTCAGCAATTACCCATATGACAAACCTGGGATTTGAACTCAGACAGTATAATCCCAGAATGTGGACTCTCAACCACCATGCTATGCTGCCTCTCAGAAGGGTGAGGGAAAAAATTTCTTCCCGTGTGAAATAGGCCAAGGGGGCATCAATTGCAAAGATAGGTAAAGAAGAATCAAGGTTTCTAGTTTAAAATAATATACCAAGTTTGAAATCTGAGTGGTCTGCAATAAGAGATTATTGATTTCTTTAAAAAAAAAATCAACAGGTGTTGGAAACTCTGTATGAAAAAGGCTGCTTGAAAAATAAGCCAGAGTTCTCCTCTTGCCATCTCACCAATGATAGAACATATTCTCAGTTTTCTGAAGCAGTGAAGCTTGGCCTATGACAGCAAATGGGAGTGTTTACATAGAGCTGGATTATGAAAGCTTGTGAGAAGAGTCAATTCCTGGTGAAATATGAAGCTTTCTTAATATCAAGATCTTTCAAGTCTGACTAAGACCCTTAGGCCTGACACAGCACCCTATGAACACACAAGATGCCAAAGGTTAGAAGTGTGCACTCAGCTCCTATGGGGCTAAAACTGCCTCATCAAGAGTTGAGCTCCCAATTTACCACACTGACTGACAGCGACCCTGAGTCCTGGCCAGTCCAGCTTCCATGAAAGCCCTTCAGAGATGGCCTCATCAGTAGTTCACCTGGGACTGTCTGAACTGTCCTAGATATTTAAATCCCAGATCCAGCTTTTCTTGGTGCATTTTTTTTTTAAAGTATAGCTCTAGCATTTTGTGGTGGAGCAATTCCCTTCCACTGCTCACCTCTAATCTGACCTTGATCTTCACTCACAGACTACATCTTAACCCAGATAATGCTATCTGCCTGGCTGGAAACAAGACCATCCCAAGTCACCTTAGCAACTCACTCATTGACAGTACTGGGGACAGTGCACATACCTTCCATTCCACTCTGGCACAAAGCAACACTCTCTTCCCATCTACCCACCCCCCACCCCTGCCAACCCTCCTCACTCTCTCTTGACCAGTGCACAACAATACAACAGAACTACCAGAAATTTTATTTTTCTAGTAACCATTTAGGTAGTTTGTAGTTAATTAGCTTAATATAACAAACGTACTTGCTACACTCATAATAAGTATGAAAATCATCTGGGGATTTAATTAAGACCCATTACATCAATTAATTTTTGATTAGCAATGTATCAATGTGAATACAGTGAGGAATCATAGCCCCTAAATGTTAAAGCATATTCAATTTTCACATGAAAATCTATTTACTTTCACTCATTTAGTCAAAGAAAGTGGGGTGGAATTACCAATGGAATCTTCCTTATAGGAATGATTTTCCCCTTGAAAGTTGGATTAAATTTCTAACAAGTTCATTTTGGATTTTGTAATTCTTTTTGCAGTTGAAAATCAAGACTACCTTTTCTATTTTCTAAGAGACAAAACTCCTTTTGAAGTTGGTGCTTTGCTCTGAGTAATGTCTGGTTCTTTGCTGTGTGGGAGAAATACTCTGAATCTTTCATTTTAAGGTACCGTCCACATTGTAAAATCAATGAAGAACTTGTTTACTTTCAATTTAAAAGACACGATTTTGCCCTGATTGCTTAATAAGAATATTCTACAAATGTTCCTTAATATTTTTCTACTAAAACAAAAAAATTCTGAAAATGTTTACTGAGTGACTACTATTTGCAAGGGATTTTGCCGTTTATTTCATGTCTTAAAGAAAGAGCGGGGCACTGTACATTTTCCTTACTTCTGTGCCTTAGAATATACCAAGTATAATGCAAAACTTGTTAAACATGTGATAAAGGATGATTGACTAATATTTAATGGAAATATTTGCAGAAGGAGAGTTTTTGTTTCTTAAAATACTTTGGAATTCCAGGGAGGGACACTAGTTTACCTCCCTTTCCAGAATACTTGATAATTTTATTTATTTATTTATTTTTCTATAATAAATCTGAACGAGAATAGTATTTATAACTTTATAAACAGGGGAACAGGAATATGAAAATGTGAATTGCCCAAGTGAATGGTCTAATCCCAGAGCAAGTATGAAATGGCATCCTGCTTTAAGTTTTCTGCGTGCCATAAAGATTTCATCTGTTTGCTGCTGTGTTCTCATTAAGACCAGATTGCTTATATCCTGTTCAGATGATGCTCTTGGCATTTAGCCGGCCTCCGCTGCATGTGGCACCTTATTGTTATCTATGCACAACCCTCCCCATCCAAGCGACAAGGTAATACCAAATACTGCTTATTGCTTTTTCATTTTGCCTGTGTATTACCCACTTGAAATACAGCTCCTGTGGCACAATTTAACCATTTCAGCACTTTTCTTTCCTCCTCAAATTATTCTTTCTCTCAGTCTATCAGCCTGCAGAAGTTTCTAATTGCAATGTTTTTATTATTTATTTATTTTTTTGCTTATTTATTTTTAAATTTTTTATGTTACTGTATTTCTTTTTTATTAATATAAATTTTTTAAAAATTTATGTATACGTGCCATCAATTGTAATCCCCATGGATTCCCCATCACCATATCACCAGTGCACCATCACCTTAGTCCCTCGTGCTCCCATCTTTCCTCAACCCTCAAATTGCAATGTTTTTAAAGCAGAATCTGAAAAAAAAAAAAAAAAAAAAAAAAGCAGAATCTGTAAATAACAGAAAAGGTATTTTCTATCACAATAAACAGACTATAACATTTTAGATTGCTTCTCAGGTTTCCAGTATAATTTGGAAACCACCTAACATCATACATTCATAATTATGAAATAAGATGAATATCTGTTGTGGCAAAGAAAGACTGGATCAAATGGTTATTTGAAATTAGAATATCTAATTCTTCAGGTCTTTTTGTTGTGCTGCAAGTGGTTTAATCTGCAATTTTTATAAGCCAATAGTTATATATTTTTAAATGTTGTCATTTGAAACTGAGTTGTCTGTCATATCATCTCTACCACTGGAAGAAAATGCATTAAAGGAAATAGTTCAATTCCTCAACTCCATTGAGGTTCAATGGAACCTAAAGAAAACCTTTTCAAATCACCTCTAATTAATGAAGATTGAGGGTTTGTTCACCTTATCTATCCATGAATGAAAGCAGCCCTTCAATCTATTTTTTGGTTGACTGGGAATTTCAATTAAAAATGTCCCTGATACCAGTGGCAGAGTTTTACCTACCATAACAAGCTGTATGTGGTTATTAACATACAATAAAAAATAATACCATATTGTTGGCATGGATCAATTTAATTGCCTTTATAATTACAAACAGACTAAAGGAAAATAAAAATTTGATTTATTTGTATATTTTCAATTTTAGAAAATAGCAAACCATTTTCCTCTTTATTCTAATATAGCCAAAGAATATAAAAATAAATTAACCTAGATATTACTCACTGTCATAAAGGAATTTAAAGCAACTGCATTTTAAATATTTTATGCATTATTTCAAATTGGAGTATATTCCATATTTTTATAGTTTAAAGGCACAATTGAAGACAATTCTTGAGGCCAAGGTGAAATTTAAAAAGAGCAATATTTTCATTGGAGTTTTTAATGTTTGTTCTTGAAAATTTACTAACCTCTCTGGACTCTTGCTAGAAATATTTGGCCACAGGTACTGGCAAATGCACACAAATTTGTATACATTTTCATTCCATGAAGCTGCAGATTAAAAATTATCCATAGGATATATAATTTTATCTGGGGTAGTTACTAAACAAATATTAAACTCAGAAAATTAACCATAGTTTTGAAAGATATCCAAACAGGGACACAAATTGAAGCTGATAGTTTATTTAAAACTAACTTTGTATATTCTATTTCTTATAAAATACCTTGTGTTCTAATTGAGAAACAATTCTTTCATTTTAGCTTATTTAAAAATATATACACTTTACTAGTTTTAACTAAAATTTTAAGCATTGGAAATAAAATATTTTTTACTTAGATTACAAAAATATATTTATTATCTTAATTGGGGACTGGGATCACACTGCTTCAGATGTAAGTTACCACACCACACCCACCCCCAAGGCACCCACAGTCCTGGATCATCTTTCACTGTGCCCCCTCTACAATCTGCTGTGTCCCCTGCCCCCTCCCTCTTTGGTAGCCTTAAACCTACCGACAAATTTCTAGGGTTTGCTATTGGTTTGGTTTTCTCTAATATTCCATGAATAAGTTATACCCATTGATATTTTTCTTTAAAGAAATATACTTAGTAATTCTGTCTCTTAAAGACAGAATTACTAAGTAGTAATTTAAGAGACAGAATTACTTATGGGCCTCCCTAGAGGCACAGGGGTAAAATCTTAGCATTATCAAGCTATTGCCAGCCACTATGGCATGAATTTGATCTCCAGCCAGAGAGCTGACCCACATGGCTCAGCAGACATCTCCTGTGTCACCTGCTGCTCACCTCAGCACTGTATTTCATAGATCCACCTGTTCTGCCCCCCCCACTGTCTCTGCTGAATCCTCTTACCCTCCCCAGCCTCCTCCCACTGCCACTACCCCCCACCTCTGTCTTGCATCCCAGTTCTTGTATGCATAGATAAATTAAAAAAAACTTAAAAAATAATACTTATGATTTTTTTTACATTTTAAATTGTGAGATAGCAGTTATTTTTGGAATTTTGAAGCATTTCAAAATGAGGTTAATAGAAAATATAGTTTTTACTTTATACTTTTTAGTTATTGGTGATAGCACAGATATTTAAATAGAGTACATCCACAATATTATTTGCAGCATTATTTTGAATAAGTCTGAATGGTATTCCTACATGTAGTATGAATAGACATCTAGAACTCCTACTAATGCACTGAAATGTTTCTTTATAGATTCAATCCTTGGAAATACAGAGTTCTTGTTCTTTCTTGAGGAGTGGGTGATTTATACTCATAAATAAGTCGTGTTGGTCACTTTTTAAAATCTTTGTTTCTGAACTATCAATAAAACCTAATTTATGTGAGGATAAAAATACAAGTCCATATCCTATAGCAGTGAAGTGCTCTGGTTGAATGACAATGGGACATTGGACCTAACTATCAAGTTCTTTGCTACATTGAGTAGTAGCTATGATTGATTTGATAATCAAGAGCACATATTCAGGTCAATTTGATTGTATAGAAAAGGTCTGTTTATTGTAGCTGTATTATCAAAGGGCAAAGGAAAGTATCTTGTTGCTCTTCCCTCTCCTACTTTCTCCATGTGTGATATAATTACATTATTATAATGTCAGAAGAAATGTGGTACAAATGTTGCACTAATCTTTTTTTTTTGTTGTTATCTGTGAAGGCTTAAAAGCATATTTTCGAGAGAGACTTGACAAAGTGTATTGCAAAGTGATATAATTATTGAAAAAGAACACTTGGCTTTTGTTGAAGTCATATTGCCAATTTCCTTTTACTTTACAAACAGTTGGGAGTTTTTAAGCTGGATATGCTTAAAACACAATTTGGTGGCCATGTGGATGAAGATTTGTGCATTGGAAGTGTTGGTTCTAATAAGACCCATAGGAAGCTGTTGCCTTGTTATAGTCAAGACTTAATCAGCATCTAGATTACAGCAGGAAATTCCGGGATGGAGAGAAGATACCAAGAGACATTTGGGAAATAGAGTGTTAAAAAAAATCATTTCAGCATCCATGTGAAAATATTCCTTTCTCTTTTTAAATTAACTCTTTTAGGACTTTTGGATTTGGATTATACTAGTGTTGGTCTTATTTCATATATTCCTAAACATCCTGCCTCCAAATAACAATCATCAAAGAAAACAAATATAACCACATCTGACCAGCACCAACCTCACTTGGAGATAGAAAATATCATAAACTTCAAATTGCTCGTAAACAGAAATAAACACCAACTCTACGTACAGCTGTGGTGGCTGTTCAGTGAACTGTGTGCAGATCTGGGAGGCAGGCATAAGAAAGAGGAGTCTCAGACAAATTACACTTAAAAAGAAAAAGTTTGAAAACAAAGACCAAAATATTTAGCACAGTTCTAGGACTTTGTATTTACAGTAAAACATACATAGTGTATAAACTAAAGTTACCTCCATAAAAAAAATCGTATTTCATTTTAAATAAATATTAGTGGGAAGCAGAGAAATGAAGACAGGAGATGTAAGCCATTCTTTCTAGAAGCTTATCTGTGAAAAGACATACAATCCAGAAGATTAAGGGAGGATTTTTGCTTAATCTTTTTTCACAGCAAAAGAAATAATTACACGAAATTGGTGAAATAGAATGAAAAACCTCTATTTTATGTTCTTTAATGAGTAATAATATTTTGTTAATTAATACATATCAGTAGATACTATTTCTTGACTCTGGGATTGGTATTTTTGTCAATTTTGAATAATTCTTAGCTTATAGATCTTCTAATACTGCTTCTGCCTTATTTTCTCTTACCTGTTTTTTTTTTGAGTCCAGTGCTACACACACACACACACACACACACACACACGGGTCTTTTCTGAGTCTTAAATCTAAAAGCCTGGCTTTCTAGCTCTTCTTATATGGGAGCAAGGAGTGGGGGTTGCGTTAAGATTTTTCATGGCAAAGAATGGATGTGTGTTCATCTGGAACTGGATATACGGGATGGAAAGTGTGAGGGCTATCTCAGACCATCTTCAATCAGTATGTCTGAAGTGGTTATGAGAACCTTAAGAAGAAAGCTTCCAGGTGCTTAGGGAACTGGCAGAAGAGACAGAATTTATCAGATGCATTTGCTTGCATGGAAGAAAAGGGCAAAGGAGCCTTGGCAAAGCAGGAAGAGAAAGAAAAATCCCAAACTTAAAATAGTGTTCTGTTAGACTGCTGTAGACACTAGCAAAAACCAGAGCGCAGTCATTTTATTTTATAGTCTTATCTGTGAGTAAGCTTTTTTGCTTCTTTCTCTTGTTTCCTCTGATCTTGCACATAGTGGAAAATGCAATAGCAAATGGAGGAGAGAGTAAAAGTGTAAGGGAAAGGAAGAAAGAATTTTTGACCAAGTCTTTCTTACTCACTGCTAGGGCCCTGCCCACAGAAGGTGGGATAGGAAGAGGGGGTCTGTAACTTTATATTTTGAATATTTTGGTGATGGTACTATATTGAACATAGACGTGATTGAACTGAAATCTTTTGTGTACACAAGTACATGTATCACTTTTTCTTAAGAATAATGAGAAACATCATGAATCTTCCTTGAATTTTATCTAGTTAGTAGGAAAAATCTGCCCACATGAAATTAAGTGACTGTGAGAGATAAAAATAAAGTGGAACTATCAGTTATTCCAGGATTATGTCAACCAGTCATAGCGGCTACTTAAAAAATAGGAACTTGCCATCCTTGGTTCAACTAAAATGATCTGAAAACTGAAACTGAAAAAACAAAATATACCCTGCATGTTTCAAACAGCAAATATATTTTACTTACTAATTTTTTCAACAAAAATTGCAACATAAAATGTCTTCAAATTTCTTTAAAATGCCAAAAAACACCTTTAATTAATATTAATGTATTACTTTTTAATTTATTGGTAATTCAGTTCTGTTCTTCAGAGTTGATGCAAAATCTTTTGACAAGAGTTTTTATTACAACATCTTTTGCAAGTGATGCTAACTGTGGAGGTGGATGTACTGTCTCATTTGTAATGATTCATAACTGTTATGTCCTTATGTTTGCCGTGGCTTTCTTTTAAATTTGCACTTCTGACCATATTAAAAAAATATGTTCTACTCAGAAGTGATGCTTGTAACACGGTCTGTATGAGAATAATAAAATTTTTCAATGTATTATTTTCAAGCCTGCATGTCTCATGAATCAGGTTGCTGTTGACATCAGCAGCTAGTTAATTACAGGCAGCCTGTCAGGTCCCATCATCCCACCCGTCACTCATGAGAGCAAAGCATTCTTTCATAATAATCATGGCATGATTAAAAAATGAAGAATCACTTGCAAAAAGCCTTTGCTACAATTTTATTGCTTGGATAATTCTGGATTGATTCCCAGAATTACCGCTGCTGTCCTGTTTAAATTCTCCTAGTGATAAATCACTGAAACTATTTCATATATTTCTGCTAATTATAAAATCAGAATGAATCACTGGATTATTTTCTATATAGCTAATACTATCTGTTTAAAAGAAAGCATCTTGTATGAATATCTTCATCTCTACTTCCTCTCATCTCTGTAACCTTTATAAATACAATGCCTAGTTATAGGTTCATGTTTGTTTTATAATCTGTAACAATAAAAACAAATGGATTCCCCTTTTAGCAATTTTATTTTAGGTTTGAACATTTCCATATCATTTTGTGAACCATTTTGCAATTATTTAAACCTCCTCCCCATTTGTTTGCTATTTTCTTAGTCAACTAGAAAACTCCCACAATTTCTCCATGAGGATGCATGAGTTAAACACCATCTTAATCCTTGCATTTTAGACCCTTCTAAGTAACCCTCACAGATCGCAGAAAAGACTAAGTGCTCACTTAGCTGGCCAATAGATTCTTAGAATTGTGATTTTCAGTGAAACATAAAACCGATTTGACTACGGGATAACTGACATAAACAAGAGTTAAGACTTCATGACAGATTTCTGCTCACATCAACAAACTTCTAAATAAAGACTGGAAATCCTAACATCCAACAACCATTTGTTTAGAAAACTCCCACAATTTCTCCATGAGGATGCATGAGTTAAACACCATCTTAATCCTTGCATTTTAGACCCTTCTAAGTAACCCTCACAGATCGCAGAAAAGACTAAGTGCTCACTTAGCTGGCCAATAGATTCTTAGAATTGTGATTTTCAGTGAAACATAAAACCGATTTGACTACGGGATAACTGACATAAACAAGAGTTAAGACTTCATGACAGATTTCTGCTCACATCAACAAACTTCTAAATAAAGACTGGAAATCCTAACATCCAACAACCATTTGTTGTCATTAGTTCACTTTCTAACTTATTCAAGTTCGAGGTCAGGGTTGTGGGTGCTAGGAGCCTTGCCTAGCCGCTCAGGCACAAGGTGGGGCATGAGGAGGCCCTTCCACATCAGGGCATCCTCACATCCGCCCGACTGGGAGAACTGAGACACACCAGAGATGCTCCAGGGGTGTGGGAGGAAACCAAAATACATGGAGAAAATTTGCAGCATGGGAAGGACTGTAAACTCCACGTAGGGTGGCCCTGGCCAGGAATGGGTTTGTTTTTGTCTCTCTTTTCAGTGTTATAAGATGGCATGTGATGAAACCATGTTCTTTTTTTTTATTATTATTAGTTATATTTGACATCATTTGTAGTCCCCAGGGAGTACCCACCGCCATTTCACCCGTGCACCATCACCTCAGTCCCTTGTGCACCCTCTGGCA